>CAWUFW010008698.1:0-600000 GCA_963921515.1 Calotriton arnoldi | reverse complement strand
TGGTAGGCATCCAGGCCCCCCTGAGTAGGGGTGGTGGTAGTGGTAGGCATCCAGCCCCCCATTAGTTTGGGGTGGTGTTAGTGGTAGGCATCCAGGCCCCCCTGAGTAGGGGTGGTGGTGGCGGTAGGCATCCAGGCCCCCCTGAGTAGGGGTGGTGGTGGTGGTAGACATCCAGCCCCCCTGAGTAGGGGTGGTGGTAGTGGTGGGCATCCAGCCACCTATGAGTGGGGATGGTAGTAGTGACAGGCATCCAGCCCCTATGAGTGGGGATGGTAGTAGTGACAGGCATCCAGCCCCCTGAGTAGGGGTGGTGGTAGTGGTAGGCATCCAGGCCCCCTGAGTAGGGGTGGTGGTAGTGGTAGGCATCCAGCCCCCCATGAGTAGGGGTGGTGTTAGTGGTAGGCATCCAGGCCCCCCTGAGTAGGGGTGGTGGTAGTGGTAGGCATCCAGCCCCCCATGAGTAGGGGTGGTGTTAGTGGTAGGCATCCAGCCCCCCCTGAGTAGGGGTGGTGGTAGTGGTGGGCATCCAGCCCCCTATGAGTGGGGATGGTAGTAGTGACAGGCATCCAGCCCCTATGAGTGGGGATGGTAGTAGTGACAGGCATCCAGCCCCCTGAGTAGGGGTGGTGGTAGTGGTAGGCATCCAGGCCCCCTGAGTAGGGGTGGTGGTAGTGGTAGGCATCCAGCCCCCCATGAGTAGAGGTGGTGTTAGTGGTAGGCATCCAGGCCCCCTGAGTAGGGGTGGTGGTAGTGGTAGGCATCCAGCCCCCATGAGTAGGGGTGGTGTTAGTGGTAGGCATCCAGGTCCCCCTGAGTAGGGGTGGTGGTGGTGGTAGGCATCCAGGCCCCCCTGAGTAGGGGTGGTGGTGGTGGTAGGCATCCAGCCCCCCCTGAGTAGGGGTGGTGGTAGTGGTGGGCATCCAGCCCCCTATGAGTGGGGATGGTAGTAGTGACAGGCATCCAGCCCCCTATGAGTGGGGATGGTGGTAGTGACAGGCATCCAGCCCCCCTGAGTAGGGGTGATGGTAGTGGTAGGCATCCAGGCCCCCCTGAGTAGGGGTGGTGGTAGTGGTGGGCATCCAGCCCCCCATGAGTAGGGGTGGTGTTAGTGGTAGGCAATCAGGCCCCCCTGAGTAGGGGTGGTGGTAGTGGTAGGCATCCAGCCCCCCATGAGTAGGGGTGGTGTTAGTGGTAGGCATCCAGGCCCCCCTGAGTAGGGGTGGTGGTAGTGGTAGGCATCCAGCCCCCCATGAGTAGGGGTGGTGTTAGTGGTAGGCATCCAGGCCCCCCTGAGTAGGGGTGGTGGTGGTGGTAGGCATCCAGGCCCCCCTGAGTAGGGGTGGTGGTAGTGGTAGGCATCCAGCCCCCTATGAGTGGGGATGGTAGTAGTGACAGGCATCCAGCCCCCTATGTGTGGGGATGGTAGTAGTGCCAGGCATCCAGCCCCCTGAGTAGGGGTGGTGGTAGTGGTAGGCATCCAGGCCCCCTGAGTAGGGGTGGTGGTATTGGTAGGCATCCAGCCCCCATGAGTAGGGGTGGTGTTACTGGTAGGCATCCAGGCCCCCTGAGTAGGGGTGGTGGTAGTGGTAGGCATCCAGCCCCCCATGAGTAGGGGTGGTGTTAGTGGTAGGAATCCAGGCCCCCTGAGTAGGGGTGGTGGTGGTGGTAGGCATCCAGCCCCCTGAGTAGGGGTGGTGGTAGTGGTTGGCATCCAGCCCCCTATGAGTGGGGATGGTAGTAGTGACAGGCATCCAGCCCCTATGAGTGGGGATGGTAGTAGTGACAGGCATCCAGCCCCCTGAGTAGGGTGGTGGTAGTGGTAGGCATCCAGGCCCCCTGAGTAGGGGTGGTGTTAGTGGTAGGCATTCAGACCCCCCTGAGTAGGGGTGGTGGTAGTGGTAGGCATCCATCCCCCTATGGGTGTGTATGGCATTGGTGGTAGCCATCCCGCCCTATGGTTCTGCTGTTGCTGGTGTACGTAATTTCTGCATCCCTATGTGTGTGTGACATATGTTGGGTACGTGTGGTTTGTTTGTGTAGTGGGTGTTTGACTTACCGTCTTTGCCGTTCACGTCCGTACCGGTCCCGGTAATAGATGTAGAGTATTGTTAGGACCTGCGCGATGGAATTCATGGTTTGTTCGTCTCGTTCGGGTTTCTCATGGCTTCGACTAGTACTCGTCGCCGGCTTGTTCGTCTCGTAGCCGTGGATCGTCTTGTGGCGCGAATCGGAGCTTATGTGCAGCTCTCCCGGATGCTCTGACGTGCCGGACGTAGCGACAGGTTGGGAGCGTACGGAATGTGCATCGTACTAGTCCGGCCGGAAGGTGCTGTGTATTTTCTTCCGTGCGACTCGATTGGACGTTTACGGATCCGGCTCGGGCGGGGAACAGGAGCTGTTATGGGTGAGTACGGCTCGCTCGGAATCTGGGCTGTTATGCGCATCGTACTTGTTCGTTCGGACGGCTGTTCAAATCGGTCGGGAAACACGCGTTCGGCTTGGTTTTTTTACGGACGAATACTGTTAGGTGCGCTTCTGGCCGAGATCGGAATCGGCCCCCCAGTCTCCCTATAATGAATCTTCATGTAGTGACGAAAATTGTATAATTGACTTTATACCTGTATACTAGTCAGAAGGCTATCATGACATTAAATCGGCAAAACATACTAAAGTTATTAAACTGTTTTGAAAATTTGAAAGAACTCAACTCAAAATAACTCATGGCTGTTTGCTTTGTCTCAGATGATAAAGCCAACACAGAGTACGAAATTACAAGAACAACATGGGTATCTCAGAGTGTGGTACTAAAGATACTAAACATTAAAGACTTCTTAACCGACTGGGGAATCATAATCAGACAGCCAGAGAAATGTAAATATCCACATATTTTGAGAACTGCCAACAGACGTACAGAATACGAAAAACAACCATTAAGTACCAGATTTCCATACAAAGGTGCAGAAGATAACATCAGATTTGAGAACTTTCAAATCACCACAAGGAAAGAACAGGATAATAATGGAATTCCTGCTGATGCTCCACATTTAGGGGAGAGGCAGTATCTATATGAGGCCAAGAAGTATTCCTGAAAGATCTAACTTAAGGAAAGTCCAACAAAGTGAGTTTTCAATATTGTCCTGGAATATAGCGGGTTTTGAGCAACAATTAAAAAAGGCCGGGGACAAAATGATGAGCTTTCTACAAGATCAATGTGTAATATGTTTACAGGATACCTGGCATTCCGGGAATTTAAATATACAAAATTTTAAAACACATGAAATTCAGGCAAAAAAAAAAGCCTTTGGAAAATCAAGCGGAGGATTGTCGATTTCAATAAGTACCAAATTATGTCTGATAAGTAAAAAACTCAAAACATTATCTAAATATATACTGCCAGTTATTTTAATACATCAAAACCTTACTAAATGTTTGATAATTAATATTTATTTCCCTCCTCAATTAGTGAAAAATAAGTGTAGCTATCAAGCGACGCTGAACGAATTGGAAAAAATAATGGCAATGAATGAACACATGGTAGTCATACTAACGGGAGATTTTAATCAGACTCTATTGCCACTGGCGGATAATCTTGTAACCGGGGATGAACCAGATATGGCTTACAATATTCCGCAAGTAGTATTTCCTTCACAAAACAAGGTAAAAAGATTGGTACCTCTTGTAGAGATACATATGTCTTGTTGTCGGATCTAGGATATAGAGCTCTCAATGGAAGATTAAAAGATGATCAACCAGCTTCCTTAACATTCTGTGGGCCGATGGGGTCTTCTATTATAGACTTTACATTTATCCATTACGCCCATTTTTACTTATGTAAAAGTATGCCATTATACCTAGAGCCGAGAGTGACCATGATCCTCAAAGGTTAGTCATCAGCATCAAGCATGATCATTGGGAGACTCACATAATGGCCAATAGTGGAAGACTGACCGCTGTAAATGGGAAAAGACTTATCTGGAACAATAAACTACAAATGAAGGCATCGAAACTGGAAACAACCATGACAGCCTGTACCGAGAAAGACAGGATTGTATTAAAGTCTGGTGACAACTGGTTGGATGCCTGGCAATCTATTCTAAAAAATATATTGTCTAGTCTTGTGGCAAGTATACAAGAGCCGCGATTAAATGTCAACGTAACAAAGAGTGCAAAATTAAAGGAATCAAAGAGAATCTATCGTAAGGAGATGCCTTATATCTTAAAACTTCCAACATCGAATGCGAGGAATATGAAAATGCAAGATATAAAGAAAGTATTTAAGAATAGGAACTTACAGATAAAGTGGGATAGTGTGGATACCGCTTATGCTAAATTATATCATGCTATTTCATCAAGGAATGAGCGAGCTTTTTGGTCCCTTGTGGGACATGGCACAAATTTGCATAAACAGCCAGATGATTTTTTTGTCTCAAGTCATAAGTGGGAAAATCATATCAAATCTTTATACAAATCATCTGTTATAAGCGAATATATGACAACTAACGCAGATGGTTTATTTGTAGAAATATGAAGATGAAATTGTCAAATTAATAAAGAGTTCTCACTCATCCAGGGCAGCAGGACCCAATGGTATCCCTATTGGCTTGATAAAATTTAACATAACGTTTTGGAGTGCGTTTTTAAAACAGTTGTTCCTACAGGTAATTAATTGCGGAATGATACCATCTGCCTGGAAAGGAGCGATCATTCATCCGATTTACAAGCGAGGCCCAAAAGAGGATCCGTCCAGCTATAGATTAATAGCGTTGCTGGATTTTGAAGGGAAACTGTTTGCGAAGCACCTTCAGAATAAATTGAGGGCATGGGCGGAGGAAAAATCATTAATCCCAATAACGCAAACTGTATTTCGCTTAGGGTGTTCAACCCTGGATAACATTGTTTCACTGGCCATGATGGAAAAAAAGGCAAGCTTGCGGAAAATAACATTATACGCCAGCTTTGTGGACTATTCCACAGCATTCGACAAGGTCAACAGGCAAAGGTTGTGGAACAAATTAATAGCATGGGAGGTTGATTTAAACCTTTTAAATTTTATTATTGCCCTGCAGTCGGATACATGGGTCAGGGTGAAGGTGGCTCATGATAATACACTATCTCCAAAAATGGATACTACTAACGGTCTCAAACAAGGCTGTGTCCTTGCGCCTTTATTATTCTCCTTGTACATTGCAGATATCGACTCAATGTTAAGTTCAGATATGGGTGTGGCACCTAAATTAGGGGATAAAAAATACCATACCTAGCATATGTCGACGATTTAGTAATTTGATCCTTAACTCCTAATGGATTACAGCATCAACTGAACCAACTAGACATATACAACAAAATAAATGGTTTGATAGCTAACTCATCTAAAACAAAAATTGTTACGTTTGGACAGTCTACACAATCAAAAACGTGAACTTTAGGAGACAATCCAATCGAGGTAGTGGACCAATATAACTACCTCGGCGTAACATTCAACAAAAAGTTATCATGGTTAAACCATACGGTCTGCAAACGTGTAAAATCTATAACTATGTCAAAATCAATTGCGAGATTTATGAAACTGTGCGGAGGGAATGCAATTATCCCATCTCTAAAAGCTTTACAGATGAAAATGATTCCGTTTCTATTGTATGCATCTCCTGCCATGAACAAGAAAGTCATTTGTGATCTTGAAAAATGTTTCATGAAAAGCGTACGTACCATACTCCATTTACGACAGGCTACTCCACATTGTATGATACAGTTGGAATTTGGCCTAAAATCTCTGGAAATGCTGCATAAGATCAGTTGTGTTAACTACATTATCGATTGTGCTAAGGCCGATTCATGTACATTGAAACATCTAATAATGGAGGAACTCCGGAGTAATAAAGTAAGAGATCTGCAAATTTCTATTATAATGATGGAAATAGACTCATATGAACTGCCTGATATTCAGGAGATGGGACGAATGACCAGGGATGTGCGGAAAAAAAACTAATAGGTAAAACATTAAAGCTAACACAGTGGAATTCAGATCGCCTATAAGCCGGGAAATATAAACACACAGACTTAATAATTGACACATATACCTTGCAGGCTCAAGAATACTTGGGATGGAATGTGACCAGCTACATTAAATGGAAATACGTAAGGTTTAGACAACTCTATATTCCGATAGGGGAGTTTGAAGGGACTTGGAATAAGGCGCTTAAAGATACTCAGGGATGTCGGCTTTGTGGAACCGGCAAGGAAACTCTTGAACATTTAATATGCATCTGCCCGAGACTTTTGCCCACACGGAGGTTATATTTACGCCCCATGTTTAATAATGCCAAAATAAGAACAACTACAGAGGCTATATGTTATTGTTTTAGGCTCACAGGGGAAAGTGCAATTAGAAGGATGGTACAGTTTTTAGAACATGCTTATAAAATATTACTCGACTAGATGATTTTTTATCGGCTCTGTATACAGATGCAAAGACAGGTATTTCGACCTATGTATATCTTCTTTTTAGGATACTACGCATGGTAAATATGTGATTGTTATATTCTATTTTTATGCCTGCTTATTTTCTATTTATTGTAATCAAATGATTAAAGCAATAAAGTATTTTACTATTCCTTGTCTCTATGCAGGGTTAAGTCTTTGGTGTAATTGGTACACCATGTAAGAAGATACTCACAGTGGTTGGGGTCGATAATGTCGGTGAGAGGGTATAGCTCGGATTTCATCCAATTGATATTTAGGCCTGAGAGGGCGCCAACATGAATTATTTCACAAATGACAGGGGCCACATTTTTGACGAACAGCAGGATGTAGCGGGCCCGGTCTGAAATGAAGACCCCTGTGTAAGTGCTTCTCTTGTAAGTGGAGGACCAAAGGGTCCAGAGCAATGATGAATAACAACGGCGAAAGAGGGCATTCCTGTCTGGTGCCTCTTGTCACAGTAAAGGGGTCGAATAGAGAACTGTTGACCCATAGACAGGCGGTAGGTGCGAAGTATAGAAGGGAGACCAAAGCTATGAAAAATACTTTATTGCTTTTTACAGCATCCAAAATGGCCGGCGGGTAAGGAGCTCCGGCTGGGAGCTCCCGGGCTAGGGATCGCCTTTTGGCGTTAATCCTGGAAATTAGCCTCCCACTAAATCCATATTCTCCCCAGTGATTTGAGGCCTCAATTCGGCGATCCCCCTGGGCTTTTCTGTTGCGTTCGCTGAAGGAGAGGACACCGCCCACAGCTACAAGAAAAAACACCACCAGCGGAATCCTAGGGAAATGGCTGAGTGCACGGTTGAGCTGCTTACTGCAGCTGAGAGACAGGTTCAGGATCACCATTTGGGTGTTGATCCATGGCCATCACCCACCTTCCGGACACTGCCATTGTTGCTCTGCATCCCGCTGTAACTGCTTCTCTCTGGCAATGGTGGATGGTTGTTTTTGGGTTGCCTTCGAGTCGGCGGCCCTGTGTGGTTTTCCGCGGTGGCTGCCCTGGTCCCTGATTTGTTTTCCCTGGTCGGAGTGGGGAGAGTGTATGGGGTTCCTGTCTGTGGCCCTCTCGTTTCCCCTTGGCGGCCCCTCTTGGGGTCCGGGAGCCGGAGCGGCCTCCCTCCACTGGTGAGTCAGTTGAGTGCCTGGGGGGTCTCCATTCTGCATCAGAATGATTCAGGTCTTTGAGACTGCCGAACATGGTTGAGTCCTCCTTCCTATGTGGAGGAAGGTCTTCGACAAGAACACCATGTGCAGCTTGTCTCGTCCGTTTGAATTTGGGCATCGGCGACCTCGTCTGTTCCTAGTGAAGGACTGCAGTGATTTCCATCTTGCTCCCCCATCGCTTCTCAGCTGCGTCTTTTCGGTGTAATTGGTGGGTGCGATGCGGCCATGTTTCCCCCATCTGCTGGCCTTATCGGCGATCTGCTAGTCTCGGCTCTGGGATCAAAGCTGTCCCGCTGCACTGCGGTGTCATGACCTCTATCCCATCTGCGGGTTTTACACTGGATTCGAGTAAGATCTGCCTTTGTTACCGGCCTGGTGGTATGGACTGGCCGCGGATGCCTCCTCTAGTTGGTGCCGGTCTGCTGAACTTGAAATTAATTTAATCTAACAACCGTTTCTGCCCTTATTCCTACCCCCTCTACTCTTCTGTTACTTGTACCAGTGTTTATCCCTTGCTCCGCCGCTTTTCTAATGTTTTTGTTGTTCATTGCATTTTGCATCTACGTATATGTAACCTGTGCAACTATTGTAAAGCGCTCTGATACCTCCGGGTCTAGCCAGTTCTATATAAAACTCCAAATAAAAAATTAAAAATTAAAAAAATAATAAAATTAATAAAAACCCTTGCAATAAGTTACACATAAATAAATGAAATTATATCAAAGTTACATATTTAAAAAAAGGGCACTGCTTTATAAAACACAAGCATAAAAAACAGACAGCACCTTTGCAAGGTGGCAACCCACTCCCTTTGTAACAACTCCCCTATGTCCTCTAAAACATTTGGGCACAAGCACAGTGTATGTATTATGTCCTCTTTTTGCTGTTTGCAGAGCTGACACATTGACTGTTCCTCACCCCTTTTCCAGGCTGGATAATAACTTGGGATAGGAATTACCCCTATTCTTAATTTCATAAACTGTGCCTTTGTCCAGTCATTGTAAAGTTTGTTTAAGTAGCTCTGTGTTTTTAAATGTTTGTAGGTATGCAACCTTATCCAGCCATGATTACGTACAGAAAGGCAGGCCTTGTCCTCTATTAGTGAGAGCTCTTTTGTGCTGATTTTTGCCACCGTTTTAAATTCCTGATGGCTAATAGGTCCCACACAGTTGTTAAACCAAGAGTGCTAAGAGTCTGAGTCAGGTAGCTGTGTCCTGCCAATCTTTGCTTTGTTTCCAATTCAGTCCAAGGCGATGGTCCAGGGTAACTTCTTTTGTGGCCCTGAGCTTGTAACAGCTTATCCCGAGGTCCACTTTCTGTGCCAAAGCCTGCCTGCATATGCCAAATTCCAGTCTTATTTGAGCTGGTGATGTATGAGAGGGAAGCTAGAAATTGTTCTGCATATCTTCAGGAGTGTTCTGAAAAGAATCGCACTGTGCCGCCCTTTGAGTGCCTCACTCCCATAGGCTAAGGTCTGGAGAATCTTTGCTCATGCCACCGGAAGGATAGGCATGTGTGTGGGTCCTTTTAGCTTTGTGTATATAGATCTGAGAGCAAATGATAGCGCAATGCCTTTCTTCTTTATTTAATTCATCTGGCTTCTGTATCTACCATTGTTGTTGAAATGGACACCTGGGTACTTATAGCATTTGGTTACCTTGAGTTTCTCCTGATCCAGAAACCACGTCTGTTTTTGTGTTCTGGCCCCTCGGGTCACAAGGATTTTTATTTTTGTTGATCAGTAGGCCATTCCTAGTTGAAAAAGCAGAGATGGCATCCAACAGTTGCAGGCTGACCTTGGTTTGGCTGATAAGAAGCAGATCATCTGCATACAGTAGGTTTGAAAGGTGAAAGCCCCCCAGTTTGGGTGGGTGGGAGTTGATTGTATTCAGGATTGGGGTCAGGTCAGATAAAAACAGGTTGAATAGGGTAGGTGCTAAAACGCAACCTTGCTTAAGGCCTTGCAAGGTGGTTATAGACCTAGACAGGCGTGATCCATTTCCAAGTTTAATTCTGACCCATGTGTCATGCTGCAGCATTTGCAGATCCCTGAGGAGGGTGCCCAGGATTTTTAGATGAGCGAGTTTCTGCTAAAGTGTCCCCCTGTCAACCCTTTTGAACTCACATTTATAATCAATGAAGCCCAGGTAGACAAGATGGTTGTTGGATTCTGCCTGATCAATCAGAAGGGAGAGTGCAATAAGGTTCACGGATGTCCATGTGTGCTTCATGAACCCAGTTTGGTTTGGCAGGATGATTTTTTTTGTCTCAGTCCCTGATTGTAGTGTGTCATGCCAGCAAAGTATTTACCTTCCTTGTCTATTAAAGCTGTCAGGCGATAGTTCCCGGGGATCTTCTTGTTGCGCCCCTTGAAGTTAGGAGCAAGAATTGAACCATGCCATGAGGGGGGAATAATGTTTTTCTGTAATATGGCTGAGAAGAGCCAGGCTAAGTGTGCAACCCAGAATATTGGATCCTCCTTACATATAGCTCCTTGTATATCACCTTGGTCTGGTGCCCCATCTCTGCGGCCTTTGCAATTCCTTTCTGGACTATAGCATCATTGATGAGACACCAAGGTTTAACCTGATCACAGCATGTTGAAAGATGTTCCAGGGGGTTGCAAGCCTCCAAACCTTCCCCCTGAGTAAGGAATTAATCAAGTGCAGCTGCTTCTTAAAGTGGTCATACCAGAAATTATGCCTTGATGGCGCTGAGATGTTAGAGGAAGCAGCATTTGGAAGTGTACCACCCAGTCCATTTACAGTATACCAGAAATGTGGAAAGTTTAGTCCAGAACGAGTTCCATATCTCCCTTTGGTTTTTCCTTTTCACCGCCTTCAGGCATCTTCTAGCCTCCCTTAGATTACATATTGGTTTTAGACCCATTGGCAACCTTTTTAGGCTTCTCCACAACTGATTGATTCTTTTTTGGCACTCCTTATTAGGAGGTTGGTTCCTCCTCCTTTTGTGTGATGCAACTTCTGTGTATTAAAATTTGTTGTCTTTCCCAGTATTGGCTTAGCGTGCCGGCTTGCCAATTTTTCAGTGAATCTTGCCCAGTTGGAGACTAAGTCTCCCTCTAACTTCTAAGTGTTAGCTAGTAGTAGTTTGGTTTCTGAGACCAAGTTTGAGAAGGAGTTCATGGTACACTTAATGCGTTTGAGGTTGTTTGTGTAACCTTCAGATCCTTGATCGGCTAAAACATCATACGTGTCTAATTCAATATTGAGAGTAAGCTCTTGAGGGTAGTGATCACTGTACATTTTTTTACCAAGCCAAACAAAGTGATGTTAGTCATTAGTGGGAAACTGACAAAAGTGTAGTCAATAAAGGAGGCCCCAGTGTGTGTTAAGTATGAGAGGCCAGGTGGTTTGTCAGGGAATATTCAACCATTCAGGGCTCTTAGGCCAAGAAGTTCCAGGTTTCCTTGAAGTGCCCATCCTCTCTTGTCCTCTTTGTGCCATCCTGGGGGGTCCTGAGATTGAATTACCCAATGGCCATCTTGTGCCTCCATTATCTCTTTGGAGGGTAGCTCGCTCATTAGCCACACTTTGAAATCACTGGATTTCATGATGTCCATACTGGCATTCTCTAATCTGAGGTTTAAGATAATGTTGATCAGCTTCTTACAGAGGGCTGCCCTTGAACTTAGAATAGGGCTGATGTAAACATTTATCAAGGTAATTCTCTTTGGCTGGCCATTAGTTGTTTTGAGAACTGTGCCCACTACCTGTAGCCCTATAGTTTTGTTGTCAGGAGTAAATTGCAGTAGTAGTGGATACATATATTGCAAGGCCACCACTGCTGTTGCCATACTTCTGATGTTTAGGAGCAGGAATGGAGTGATTTGTATAGCCCTCCAGAAGGTGAGCTTCTGTGTCCAAGTCTCCTGAAATAAGACAATTTCAAAGGAGCCTAGATATGAAAGAGTGCCCTGGTCACCCAGTTTGTTTGCTAATCCACTGATGTTCCAAGAGCATATCTTAAGTGGCCTTTCAGAGGGTCCAGTTAAATAGCTGCTATGTCAACATAGTAGTCGAGTTCTGGACAGCCATGCCTAATTTTCTGCCCCTTCAGGGCCAGCAGTTTGTTTTTCATGGCCAAAGTTTTGCCTGATGTACCTCTGAGGACTGAGTAGACAAATCTGGGCTGATCTGTTGTTGTGACCTCATTCGTCAGGTTTTCTAAAAATATATGGGTATCCGGATTCCTATAGTGAGGTGATGATGATCCCCCACTGTTTGAAGGTATCAGTGTAACCTAGGTCTTTCATAGCTAGCTCCGTTGTTTTCCAGGTTACTTTGGTTGTTTTGTTGTTCTGGCCAGGCCCAGAATTGATGAACTCTATACATACGATCTCTTGCTATATAACTTCTCCGAACATGCCCATAGCTCGGATTAGTTTGAGAATGTTACCATGATTTAAACTATCAAATTGACACTTATATTCTGGATATAATAACGTACAGGTAGGTGCAGTTTGAGGTTGCATAGTATCTGGACAGCCATCTTGTATGTCCCTTGTGGAAAGGGGGAAGGGTGTTGTATTGGACTCAGTAGGTACAGGTGGAGCAAACCAGTCGGGGCTCCTCCCTCAAGCCTGTGAAAAGTAACTGTCATCCCCCTTTTGTTATTGGGGTGGTTGTTGAGAGGTGAAAGTAGGACCCTTCATGAAGGTTGGAGTCCAAGTTTGAGGTAGCCGTTCTGGCGGGCCCCTGAGGGGGGATGTGAGACTCCTTTTGACTCATTGTGACTGGGCCATTGACGTTGTGTAGGATACTTACTTGGTCAAATTCCGCAGTATGGATCTTTTGATGCTTGACTGTCCCGTTCCAGTTGGCTAGCGGATTATTCAACCAGATGCTTGTGCCCCTGCCGAAGTGTCCGGGACTAGATTAGTGCTGTCTTGCTTTACTATTTTTTCATCTGTTGCAAGGGGATCCCTATTTACTGTTGTGGACTCGTAGCTAGGTACGCAACGTCTGGTGGGGTGTGCGCTTTAGAGTATTTCATGGTGTTTTGAATCAAGGGGGTAGGGGTAGCTTCCAGGTGGCTGGGCTGATGTTGGTCCTTGAGCAGAGTGGAGAGAGCTGAGCATTTCCTTGTTTGAAACAAAGGGTAGGGCACCAAATTGTGGTTCAGAATTACATTTTTGGATGACCCTCCCTTTTTGATTGTTTGCATTTGGATGCTCCTTCGTCAGCAGGGTTTGCCCTGTCAGGCCCAGCTAGAGAAGCAGATTTGTCCTTAAGAGTGCATTCGTCAAGTGATGTGCGCAAACAGTTGCCTTCAACTTTGCTATTTATTTTTGGCCTGCTGCGGCAGGTGTCTGACCTCAGTTACCATTTCAACTATTATCCCATCTTTTTGACCGGCCTGGTGTCCATTTTCAGTTTTTCCTCCCCCTTCTGGGGCCCCACCTTTAAACTTGTGAGGTTTTGTGTTCAATGCTACTTTCAGCTCACCCACTAGTTTTGTCATCACCTCTGGGAGTGAGCTTAATTTATCAAGGACCGGGGAGCAGTTACATGTTTGACAGGAACACACAGCATCCGCCTGGGCCCATTTTATCAGAATATTTAGCTTTGTAATCTTTTCATCAATGCTGGCTACATACAGAGCCAGGGTATTTAGGAGGCTCATCTGTATGTCCATTTTGTTGGCTTGAAAGGACATTGCTTCCACTGACCTTTGCAAGATGCCAAGAGCTGTGGCCAACAGCGACTCTTTTTGTCCTTTTGGTTCCTCTTTGGGGATTTCTGTGTGGCTAGTGTTTTCAGGGGATTCATCTCCATAGGATGACAACATAATCTCACATTTCTTTAAGCGGAGGTAAAATAGATCTTTTGCAAGATTTTGTGAGTCTTCTTCAATGGGTGTCAATTGTTTAAATCAATTTTCCTGTGATTTATTAGTCAAATCATCGGGGGTGGTGATGCCCCCTCTTGTTGTATCGTTGTCAGTGAAGTGAAGCGTACCTTGTCTCCAGGGGCTGCCTGCTTCTTCTTTTCTTCATCTCTCTGAGTGAATAGGTGGGACAAGTCTTCCCCACCCAGTGATGAATTGAATGAAGGCTGTAATAGGCTCCCCTACAACTTTGAATTTGAGGCTACATCACTTTCTGCTCCTCTTTTTTCTCTTGTTCTGGACCGACCTGCCCCCAGGATTTAGCGCCAAAGGGGGCAGGCTAAGCTTCCACCTAACCCAAGGCAGTGCTGAGAGCAGGGATGCCTTCCTTTTGGAGGGGCCCCCTAATACGCTCAAGGCACCTAGAGGCTTGCTTGTTCCTGTTGTTGCTTTCAGTTGAGGAGATGCTGGATTTAGGTCCCCCTTCCATATGGTCACTGTGGGGCTCAAAGGTATGAGTTATCCTTTAAGACTTGAGTTGCTGGAGAACATAGCTGCCCTTCATTTTTTAAGAAATTACATTTGGATGTAATCTTTGGCTGGGAGAGGGGAGCGATGAGTCCTGATAAACTGGTTGCTGTTATATGTGCTGTTTGGTTTATCTGGAGGCGTCTTATTGGTGTAGTTGGTGTTAAGTCAAGTATCTGATCTGATATAGCTGAAAGCTCAGGATGGTTTGCCCTCCTCTTCTTCTGAGCTGCCACCAACCCCCATGATTTTCCAGAGTGCATGTCTATGCAGAGTGGGCAAAGTAGACCAAGTAGTGTCTGTCTTTTCTTCCGTCTACCATAACACAGTAGCCGGGTAGACCAGTGCCAGGTATGAGGGGACTCTATGACAGACTATCAGTGTGAGCTGTGTGAGCTGGAGACTGGAGTGTGGAACTGAGAGCAGGGTGTAGGGTGGAAGAGCTGGATGTGCCGGGTACCTCTTTCACACTTTCATCAGCCCTTCCCTTCTGGTGAGGTACGCACCTCACCCCTCCACTGAGAGGTCACTTGGGGAGAGGGGCATGAGCAAGCGCAGACTTAGTGAGCCACCTGTTTGCCACCTGTGTCCTTGAGTGGCTCTGAGTTTGTCAGACTGTGGCCTCAACCTCCAGGCTTGACCCAACTTAGCTGGGCTTTATGTCTCATTGGTGTCCTTTTGTGTCCTTTGTTTGTCCTTTATGTGTCCTTGTTTTTATATGTACTTATTTTCCTTAAGTCTCCTTATGTTCTTTATTGGATTAATGCTGGCCCGTGGGGATAGGGAAGCCAGATACAGTTACAGGTGGGGGGGAGTGGGTAGTGCAGTGAACACAAGCTGCACCAGCCTAGAGATGGCCGCTTCTGTGAATTACCAGCAGCCACAGCTACCTGAAGCAGCCCCCCTCACCCCTCCAGAGTCACGCTGGAAGAGAAAGTCTACTTGCTATTCTGTGCCCCCGCTGTGGGGCACGGTACTTGTTTAATGCCTTATGCCAGAAAGGTTGAACGGTCACGATGATTGTGGTAGGCAGAGGTGGGTGGGTGGCATGCACTGCCGGGGGGTGTACTGCAGGTAGAGTGGGCTCTACTCACCATCTGCACATCTACCTGGTCAGCTCTGGAGGGTTTTCAGATTTTCAGGAATTGATTAGAGGGCAGTAGGTGGTACTCAGAGTGGGCAGCTCACTGTCTCCAGTCTTAGGGCCCGGATACGGCCCATTTCCTGCCTGCGCAATTGCAGCTACCATCGCCGCAGCAACTGCAATGGCCAGCAACCAGCATCAGTCTTGTGCCTGCCCGTCTTGTTCCTTGCTCCACTGACCCTCCACTGTCCTTGTCAGCCTTCACTGGGTGGGAACCTCGCATCCAAAGCCAGGCCAGAGGAGTCGAGGAGCTGATCCTTAACCTGACCTCACGTCCTCCAGCACCACCCTTCACCACAGGCTGCAGCCCGTGGCCCGGCTCAGCAGTAATGGCAAACAACCAAGGCTGTATTGGAGGTGCCTGCATTGGAGATGCCGGCTGCCGAAGGTAGAAGCTGGCAGGTGGGCTGCGATGAGGTACGCCTGCGGTGTTGATCATTTTGTGTCATTGTCGGAGGCAGCTGCTGTACTCATACTTGGACCACGGCACGCTAGCAGACCAAAGCTATGACTTGTGGGGGGATTCCAAGTCTTTGCAACCTGGAATAGAGAAAAGGTCATTCCAAAGAATCAAAAGCCTTCTCTGCATTGAGAAGGGCAACTCCAGAGAGATTCTGGTCAGCACCAATAAAACAGTACTTAGGTTTAACGATGTGGATCTATGAGGTATGAACACCGTTATGATTGGGGATATAATTTGTTATGGCAGCAGTGAAAGTCTCATAGTCATTGCTTTGGCCAGGATTTTGTTGTCAAAATTTAGTAGGGACAAGTGACGATAGGAGGTGCATAGTACTGGGTCTTTGTTGAGTTTTAGGAGCAGGGAGATTGTTGCTTCTCTCAAGAGGGGGAGGTGTGGTATAAAGATACCCTTAAATGCTTTAAATGCTTTATAGAAAGCTCCTGAAAGGCCGTCCAGTCCGGGGGATTTGGATCCATCCAGTGAGTCTATGGCTGAGGCAAGTTCTTCTGAAGTGAAGGGTTCAAATAGAAAATGAGACTGACCAGTGGTAAGCCAGACCATTGCTAGTTCCTCAAAGTAAACCAGTCTTGTTGTATCATCAGGGTCAAGGCATGTACTATATAACGATTTATAATAAGAGAGATGCTCACACAGAATATCCTTATTCGCCATGACCTGGGAACTGTCAGAGAGGTGTAATCTGGTAATGCATCCCGCTACCGAGGAGGGCGAAGGAAGCGGATCAGTGTGCGACCAAGGCACTCGCCTTCACCATAATGGTGGCCATTTGTGTACTTCCCGAGGTATGCAGACTCCGTTTCCGGCAGGTCTTGGAACTCCGTCAGTAACAGACTTTGTTTAGATAAGTAGGTGGAATTGGGGTTTGGCCAGTTTGATTGATCGAGGGCCACTAAATCAGCCTCTATTCAACCCAGGTCCTTTCATAGGGCCCAAAGAATTCCGGCGTGTTTTGAAATACAGATCCCTAGTATGTAAGCTTTAAAATCATCCCACAACATGGTCTGGGTGTCAACAGTGCCAATATTTAACCAAAAATAGTCAAGGATCGCTTCCAGCAATTCGGAATGGAACACAGTGTAAGTAGAGCAGTGGAAGGAAAGTACCATCTGAGTTCCCAGCCACCCCCATATGGCAGTGTGATAGTCAGTCAGACTGGGGCATGATCTAACAGCGTATGTCACAGTATTTTAATATCACGTATCCAGGGACCGGTGTGTTCAGACAGGTGCCAGTAGTCTAGTCAACTCCATATTGCGTGTGGGGCTGAATGGAAGGCATAACACAGGGAGTTTGGACAATAGGTACACCGGGCATCTATAAGAGAATAGTCATGTGTTATATTGTGAAAGGCTCACAATGCATGGGGTTTGCCACTAGGGCAGTTGCTGGTGGTATCGAGCTGGGGGTCGATTGCTAGGTTTAGATCACCTCTCAATAGGGCCAATAGGTCATGAAAAAAAAAGGAGGGTTCATCAACATTGGGGGTATATATATATTTAAGAGCAGGACCCGCCTTCTCAGTAGAGGACCAGTGACTCATATATAACGACCTTGTGTGTCAGTAAAGGTAGTTTGATGATGGAAGGGGAGGCTTTTGTGAATCAATATGCACACACCATAGGAGTAGGAGCTGTAATTAGAGAAGTATCTATAGGTTCCCCAGGAGGCAGCAAAGGAGTGTGAGGATTAGTGGGGAATGTGTGTTTCCTGCTGGGAAGCCACTGTTATACTGTGGCAGTTAAAATACGATAATACGTGTTTACCCTTGCGAGGGTTGTTAAGACCTCTAATGTTGAAAGGAGCGCAAGATCGACTTGCTGCTTACTATCCCCTGTCATTCAGGTGATTATCATCATGCTTGTCTGAGTCTATGTATAGAATCCCAGTACGTTGTGTCTGGACTAATGAGAACAGTACAAAAGTAGAAAAAGAAAAGAACAGAGAACACAATTCAAATAAACCCATTTCCACCCACCCACACTTGACCAAAAGGTGCCAGCGAATCTAAAATAATATATGGAATACTACTTAAGGGGAGATCGCGATAGGGACCAATGCCCATTCTGAAACATGTTCTTTAAGATTTAGTCAAATAGGGTGAGGTTACACCACAAAAACGTGTCTTGAAGGATACAGGCAAAAAAATGGAAACAACGAGGTGTGCCCGAAGTTGGATCATGGAGCTCATCTGGGATTGAACAGGTCAGCCCTGGAAGACATGTTCCTGCTGTGGGGAAGAGCGTTCCTGAGTAATGTGAGTCAGAGAAGACCTGCCAGGTCCCAGCTGTTTACTAAAGGATACAACTTCAGCTGGGGAGTTGAAGAATTTGGCTTTGTTGTTCACCATGACCCGGAGCTTGGCGGGGTACAGCATCCCGTACTTGAGTCCATGCTTGTTGAACTTTCGTCTAGCTTCCTGAACAGCTAACATGAAATTGGGATAAATTGAAATCGTTGCATTCTAATATTTCAAAGGTGATTGTTCATGGGCCAAGCGTAGTGTGGTGTCTCGATCTCTGTAATGTAGGAACCGTGCAGCCATAGAGTGTGGGGGGCTCCTGTAGGGGGCGAGGGCCCAAAGATCTGTGTGCTCTCTCAATGATAAATGTTGATGAAAAAGATTCTGGAGATTGTACAAACAGCTCCGGTGGGTCCATATTAGTTGTTTCTGCAAAGCCCGCTATTTGAATTTTACTACAACGTGATCAGGCTTCCAAATGTTCATTCTTAATGGCTACCACCTTTAGGATGCTCTCTGTTTTCTCCAGGTGATGTTCCATATTGATTGTGTTATCTTCAACTCCAGATACATGATCCACTACAGTATCCAGGCGACAACCATGTGGTTCCAGGTGCTCCCCCATGCGATCCAGATAGGAAACCAGGCTGTCAAGGGCGGCATCCTTGGTGCAGAAACCAGTCCGCAGCTCCGTCATGATTGCCACAATGCCATTCAGTGGGTCAACGGGTTGAGCAGCATTACTTTTTTTCTCCGTGTCAGATGAAGCCCCAGATCTGTGGGTGGTCTTGAGGGGCTCAAAGGTGAGTCTCTTTAGGGTCACCACCGCCCATGATGGATACGTAGCGGTTTTTACAAAGGGTCACAAAGGCAGGGGAACTGTGAGAGGGTCGATCAGGATACGTTATTTGTGAAGCTAAGAGAAATGTGCAATGCTCGATAGTAGAGTGGGGGCCCAACACCTGGTGGGTCAATGAGGAATGATGAGGAGGGAGGCTCAATTAGTCTATGAAGTTTGAGGGTACTTCACTGTATGCAAAAGGGAAATGGTGATGAAAATGAAATTTCTCACCTATGAGAGAGGCAGACCAGTAGGGAGGGTCTGATTATTTGTGAATGGGGGGGTCCCTCAGCAGGCAATCTGGAGCATCACAAGCTGACCCCAGGGGCCTGATATTCCTCCAATGTAGCCCAGGTGTCGGGAAATTGTGGTACAGGTGCTCAAGTGTTGTCTAATATGTTCTTGATGCCTGGAGGGGTGCTTCTGTCCATCTGACAAGTAGCCCACAGCAGGTCATCAGATGATGAAAAGCGTGGTTGCCAGCCAGAGAGAAAACAGTATGGTGGCCTCGATTGTTCATGGCTAGGCTGCTCCGTCCTGCGCAGATATTATCACCGGCCGGGGGAAGAACATGCTGGTATTGCAGGTGCCGTTGCAGAAAATAGGAGGTAGGTAGTGAATTGAAGGCAGTGGGCCTTTAGCAGAAAGTCAGAAAGGTGACCAGAGTGTAAGCCTAGTGGATGGGTCCCCAAAACTGTCCTGGCACCCACGTGGTCCCTGACAATGCGGGGCTGTTGGGCAGGTCAAGCCAGCAGAAGTCTGGCAGTGTTAACCGCATCAAAAAAGCACATCAGCATCCTGGAATAGTGAATCCACCAGCTGAGCCAGTAGTCCCCAGTGGGCCGGTAGGTAGTGCAGAGTGTGGTTTTCGGTCAGGGAGGACCTAAGGTGGCGGCTCAGGTCTTGCTTGGCCGGGCCTCCCTGCATTGCATAGTTGCAGCCACCAGCCGAGAACAGGGCAAGCCGAGCACGTCAGAGCCACCTCAGCATGGCAAAGGTAGGACGTTGAGTGGGGGGCAGCCGGCCGTCAAATGGTTATTCCAGAGGAGGGGGAGAGTGGGGGCCCAGCAGGCTCCGCTATTCCGGCCTCAGACTCACCCATGGCCACTGTCGCCATGGGGCCTCTGAGAAGAGGTGGGCCACACCCACCCGGTCCAGCAGCAGCAGTGTGTGGCAACCTCAGTGGGTCCCAACGGATGGCTCTGCATAGTCAAAGCAGCTCCTGAGAGTTTAGGAGGATGGTTCAGTTCCCCCTTGCTGAATTGCAAAATATTTACTGCTGTGCAGCCGTCAGGATTAGGGCAAAGGCTACGGGGCTTCAGAGCTGAGTGGCCATGAGTATCAATTTATTTTTATGTTTTATAGAGCGCGAACTTGACCCGTTAGGGTATCAGAGCGCTTTACAGAATCCTAGGGTTGTACAAAAGGCATGGAATCACAAGAGTAAACAATCGATTGGGAGGGGGCGGGGTGCTGGATACATAAGGGATAGAAGGATACATAGGTACAGTTTACATTGCAGTTACTCAAGACAAGGCCCCAGGTTTCTTGGAGGGGTGACTAGGTCATCCGAGGGAGGCAATAGTCGGCAGTTGATCAGGGTCTCTGTGGTGGTTGAAGGTAAAAGTTTAACCGAGGAATTTACCCATAAGGAAGGTTTTGGCCTCCTTTTTGAAGCGTGCCAGAGAGGGGATTCTTCTTATGACGGGTGGGAGAGAGTTCCATATTCTTGGCGCGGCCCCAGCGAAAGCCCGATTGTAAGTTTTTTTTTTCCTAAAACGTGCAGGCTGGAGCAAGAGGTCTCTGGCGGACCGGGAGTTTCTGATTCCTCCGGATACCACAAGTTTCTGTGCAAGGTATGCAGGGGAGTTTGAGTATAAAGCCTTGTGCCCCCCATGTTTTAAAATTCTAGGGTCTGGTTTGAGCACTACAATATGTTTATCCTAATGATGATCCTGGTACCACCTTAGGGTCAAAATGAAATAAATAATTCAAGACTCTTTAAATTGTGAGGATTGTGGAGGAGATTTAAACTCTCTTAATATTATCATTGCACATGTTCTCCTTGAAATCATTCTATACATGTGTTGTTGGCCATTTGTTTCTATCACCCTTTTCCTTTTGATCACATTATCGGGCTGTTTGGTTTGTGTGAGAAACCAGTACGTATTGCAGTGTCCCCACCCCTTTTTGCCCCCACTTTGACTACTAGATGTTGGTTTTATGACTCTGTGTCCTGGGTTTTAGTAATCAGACCCAGGGCCTTGGTTCTGTGTAAAAGGTACATGTTAATTAGGTATAGTCACAATTGGTACTGACAACCTACCCGTGAGTCCCTAGTATATAGTATGGCATATAGGCTTGCAGGCCTAGTAAATTTAATGCACTTAAATGTGCACTACTGTGGTGCCTGCTGTCATTTTAAAAAACAACCCTGTCTTGCAGGCTGCTTTTGAAATATAACTATGTTCAAATTCGAATTTTGAATTAAAAGTACTTCCAAAGTCTGAAACTACCTTATTGTTATGTATAAGGCACCCCTAAGGTCTTCCCTAGGTGCCCAAAGGATAGGGTATCATGTTAAAATAAGCAGGGACATTATAAAATATGTTTTATATGCCCTGGTGAGGAAAAACTGCAAATGTCATTTTTTCCAGCAATAGTACATTAGCTCCATAGGTTAACATGGTGATGGTTTTATTTAACATTAATAAAGGAGTCTAACTTTCAACAGGAGTGAGCTAAAATAATATTTCAAAGTGTCAAATGAATATTTGCAATAAATCTAGCACTTGGCAAGGTTGGATTTTATATACCTATTGTAGGAAAAAATATATAGAGCTCCTTTCCTAAAGCTACCAAATTCAGCACTGAAGCAGCCTCTTCTGATTGGCCACCTTTTGACAGTCTGAGCCAAGCTGCTCTGATGAGGTGTGAAGTGGCCTGGGCTGAGATAATGGAGACATCTGGTAGGAGGAGATCTGCTGCCTGCAGAGGTCAGGACAGGAAGGGGGCTGGATAGCCAAACTTGTCTTCAAAGGGAGAAAGACAGTGAGGACAGGGCCCAGGCTTACCCCCACTTCTTTCACCTCCACACAGATGGGAACCCCTGTAATTAAAGTAGTAGAGGGTCTGGTAGGGAAGTGTTAGGGAACTTTTGCCACACCAGTAGGTTGGCTCAGCCAGACCTGAATCTCCAGGAGAGAGTTTCTCCTTTTTGATTTTTGTGGAACAGTGTTTTCTTGGACAAGAATATGCCATACTTCTGGGGAAGTGGTTATCACGGACCATTGTTGTGGCGTACCCTCCTTCTTGCTAGCCCAGAAACATGGATACATATGGGAGAGCATTCCAGCAACTCAGATCACTGCCTGGAAGAAACAAGAAGAAGAAGGACTCCCCTGCTGACCCCCTTTTATAAACCATAGGCTTTACTTTTAAGGATTTCACCTGCTGCACACTTTGGGCTTAACCAAAAGAAGGACTTTGCCTTGTTCTAAATGTTTGAGGAGTGGACTCACTAAAAAAACAGGTTAAAAGAGTTCCACCTGCATCATCTCCACCAGGAAAAACCCAGCTGACCAGCTTCACCTGTACTTTGAAGGATTTGACCAAGTGCATTCTGTGTCTTGTAGTCTCAACTTCTCAAGGAGCAAATCAGTTCTTCTGCAACCTTGAATTGGAGTAGTGGACACTTCAGGACCCCAAAAGGACCGTCTGGAAGAATATCCAGAAGTTTGAGACCCCTTGTAGAATTTTTATCAAAAAGCTTTATAAGCTGACGACCCGTTGGTGAAGAGTCAAACTGGCAACGTCGAATTTCGATTCGGCCTAAGATTCAGGTTTGCCCTGCTGAAGCTCTGGAGCTGTTCAGCATTGAACAGACCTCCAGAAGTTCACAGAGGCTTCCTGCTGAATCAATCCGCCATCAATGACTTTCAACTCGGCCTGCCGAAGAGCCTTGCTCGACATCAAGAGAAAAAGTTCAATAAAGGTGACTACCTACGAAGGTAAAAACTTGACTGCGACCTACCACTTATCGTATCTGACCAACACTCTATCGCAGTTGGACTGAAATTTTGACTTTGTCCCAGTCAAGCATGAAGCTTTTGGTTTTTAGGCACAAGAAAGGCTTTAATCTTTCAAAATGCATATCTCCTGTTCCTACATTAGATTTTTGTCATTTTGGTGTCATGTTAATCATAAAACTATCTTCAAAAAACTGTTTTATAAATGTGTGTTGGATTTGTATTGTGTTTGTGTCTTCCTTATTTACTGTTATTGGTGGTTTTAAAATCTTTACACACATGTCTCCTAACTTAAGCCTGACTGCCTGTGAGCCATGCTACCAAAGGTTGTGCAAGGATTCATTTATTGAGACGTAACTGGGGCTTAGTTTTGATTGTAGTATTTTTATCAGCAGTAGGTACCTACCTGCAGCTATCAATAAACCACCTTCCAACATTTGGTAATCAGCGGTGAGGATAGTACTTGTGTTTAACTACACCATACAGCATTTAAATGAAGATCTTTAAAAATCCTTTAAATAGAATTTTGAGATTTTATAATTAGGACACATTTTTTACTTGCATCATTTTTATTTTTTTCTAAATTGTTCTGATCAATTGGTGCCAAGGTTTTTGTGTAACCTAAAACTTAGGGTGACCATAGAGCTTGATCTGACTAGCCTATGCAACTCACTGTAGCTGAGCTTATGTTGTGCTGAAAAAGTGGGTTAACAGACCTTACCAGCACCAGCGGAGCAGAGCTGGTGCAGTACCTTGAGGCCTAAGCAGTGCTAGAGGAAATAGAGGAACCTCCCAGAGGAGTAGAAGAATGACTGCCTGTTCATGACTTCAGAAACCAGGGCCCGTCCTTCAGCTAGTGGCAAGGGAGGATATGTGGGATCCACCCAAGAGGAAGCAGAACAGTCCCTCAGATTTAGGGAGCTTAAGGCCCAATTGGCCTACATAGTTCTGGAGGAGAATAAGGTGGTCCTGGCTAAGAAGCAGATGGCAGATGGAGGAAGAGAAAAGAGATGGTGGTAGTGAAAGAGAGTTTGAGATGTCAAGGGGTGGTGGCTTTGACCTAAGGCTGCCCAAGGGGGTTGTCCCTAAGTACCAGGATGGTGATGACATAGATAAATGCCTGACAGCATTGTAGATGGCCCTTAGAATGAGTAGGGTTATCTCTCAATACTGGGATTCACTCCTGTGGGAGTTGATCCCAGTAACTTGGAGGGATCGGCTCCTGACCCTGGAGGGGGAAGCAGCACAATCCTACTCCCACATGAAGCAGCGTTTGATCAGGAAATTTTGTCTCACCCCAGAGCAATACAGTATGAGTTTGAGGGACACCCTGAATGTCAGCACCCCATCCTGTATAGACACTAGATGGCTGGATATAGGGTCAATTCTAGGATTTACTTTGAGCTCTGCAATCCATTTGCCTTGATGATGATCCTAGTACCACTTTAGGGTCAAAATGATGTCAATAATATAAGACTCATTAAATTGTGATGATTGTCGAGAAGCTTTGAATTCTCCCAATCTTATCATTTTACATGTTATCCTTGAAATTATTATGTATATTAGTAGGCCATTTTGTCTATTACCGTTTTCCTTTTTATCACATTATCAGACTCTTTGGGTTGGTTATTCCCTTCAATTGCACCATCTGATCACTCAATCACTCACCCAACAGAGCATGATTGTTTATGTGGACCTCACGTGTGTATCTAGATATATATCTATCTACATATCTATCTATCTATATATACATCTATCTATCTCTCTCTCTCTTTCTCTCTCTCTATATATATATATAGGTCGCCAGTAGGTAGTTATAGTTAGGACCTCGTTTCTATTCGAAAAGCGTTTTTTGTTTCCCCAATAACTTTGGAGTCGTTTGACGAATCTTTGGGAAATTTTCAAAACTAGTGGGGCGCTCCGGTCAGCTCCTGTCTTGAAAGTTTCGGGGTGATTTGTCAAGCGGGGGCTGAGAAAAAAAGGGGGTCCCAAAACGCATTTTCCCCGTGTAATTTTCCATAGGAAACTTTAGACAAAGCTACAGCCCGAACTTCTGAACGGAATTGCACCAAATTTGGCAAAAAGGTAGGTCTTGGTTCAGAAAGAGCCCTTTTTGTTAAATGGTGTAAATACGTTCAGTAGCTCCTGAGAAATGTAAAAAAGAAAAAGTTTTGATACCTGAGCACCGAGGAGTGTTCGGGAACCCTCCCGGGCACGAGCTTCACTCTGATTGGCTGCTAACACTCCAAACCAGGAAGTGTTGGCAGCCATCTTGTGACTCGGTAACCAAGTCACAAGAAATCAGAAAAAAAATACGTGAAAAAGAAGAAAAGGGGCAGGGTAGAAACACCCTGACCCCCTAGGCCTGCTCAGGGGGTCCCAAAAAAACATTTTTTTTTTTAAACAGCAGAATTCTCGTTGGGGTGGGCCAGGTCCGGGGGCAATCATTTATTTATTTAAATATTGGAGGTACCTGGTGGGCTAGTTGGCCACCAGGGACCCTCAGTATTCAAGGGGAATTAATTTCCCAACTAACAACACGCCAGGGGGTGTGTTTTCCGAGTGGTGGAGAAAGGGGGCGTGGCCTTTGTCTACCTCTCACCAATCCCACTGCGTGGGGCTTACTGGAGGTAAGAGGTAGGCTAGTTGGCCCCTAAAGTACCCCCAGCAGCGAAGGGGACTTCAATCCCCATCCAAGAGCGTGCCAGGGAGCGCGTTTGTAAAGTGGTGGGCAAAGGGGGCATGGCCTGGTATGAGTACTTACCAATGCTGTTGTGTGGGACTTACTGGAGGTAATAGGAGGGGAAGTTGGCCCCCAAGGATGTCCCTGGGGGCCAACTACCCCTCTTGTTGCCAAGACGTCTTCGGAGGCCATGCCCCCCTTTCTCCACCACTCTGCAAACGCACCTCCTGGCAGACTACGGGATGGGGGATGAAGTCCAATTTAGTCCTGAGGGAGTTTGGGGGCCAAGAAGCCCTCCTGGTACCTCCTGTAAGTCCTACGCAGCGGAATTTTTGAGCGCTGGTCAGACGCCCAGCACCCTTTCTCCACCACTCTGCAAACGTGACTACTACTTAAAGAATCATCTTTCTGCACCTCTGACTTAGAGGTAGTTTTAATCCTCCTGCCCTATTATGTACTAGGGCCTTACAGAGGAGGTCATGCTAATCACAGGGGTACCCCAACGCATAGTGTTCCCTAGTGTATGTAGGTGTTTTCACTGTATTCTAAGTGTCATTTAGCATAGCACTGGCTCTAGGCCTGGTTAGTCAGAGTCAGTTACCACCAGTACCCGTCAGCAAAAAGTTGGGGGCACAGGATGATTTTGCAACAAGGCCTCTTTCTGCTCCTCTGTTGGTTCTTTCTGCACATGTCTTGCTTCTTCCTGCACTTTTCTTAGTCTTTCTGGACTTCTGTTGCCTCTTTCTGCATTTCTTTTGCTTCTTTCTGTGCGTTTGTTAATCTTTCTTCACATGTCCTACCTCTGTAGGCATAGTTAGAAATTAGCATTTAAAAAACCTTTGAAATTCACTGAAAAAACCATAGGTTTCAGGCATGTTATATTTAGAAATTAGCATTTAAAAAACCTTTGAAATTCACTGAAAAAACCATAGGTTTCAGGCACGTTAGAGTTAGAAATTAGCATTTAAAAAACCTTAGAAATTCACTGAAAAAACCACAGGTTTCAGGGACGTTATAGTTAGTTGGACATTTCACTTGTACAAAACCAGAGAAGTAGTTAGTTCATCTAAATATAACTCGCACCCCACAATGCACTGCTGATGACGTCACATATTACATCATTTAAAAATAAATGGTGCAGGAGGGCTCTCGGCCCTCCCGCAGCCCCATGGACCGCCACCCCCCGGGGCTTCTTTTTTTAAAACTGAATAGTACTTGTGTGGGGGGCTCAAGCCCCCCCACACACCCCGGGGACTGCCACCTCCCTGGGGCACTAACAAAATAAATGTGGGGGTCCGTTTCGGACCCCCGAAGCCCCAGGGACCACCACCTCCCCGGGGCTTTAAAGACATGGGAGGGGGGCCGCGCGGCCCCCCTCCTGGAGCCTGTGGTGGCCCTGGGGATCACCACCCCCCAGGGCCGGCTCCTGCAGTGTCCCGGGGTGCCCACCCCCAGGACGCTGCTGTTTGCAATGGCAGGGCGGGAGCCTCGCGGCTCCCGTCCTGCCATTGCAAACTGCTGCTTCATTGAAGCGAGAGCAGGAAACCTGCTCTCGCTTCAATGAAGCAGCAGCAATTGCTTTTCCATAAGGGGAGCTGCATGTCAGCAGCTCCCCTTATGGAAAGCAATGCCGGCTCCCGTAGGACGCGGGGAGCCGGCGGGACTGTGGGGGATTGGGGACCCCCACAGTCCCCAACCAGAGGCCAGGCCCCGGGGATGGGGTCCCGGGGCCAATAGTGGCCTGGGAGGGGGCCACGTGGCCCCCTCCCCATAAAGAAAATTAAAAAAAAAACATTAAGGCCGGCCCCAGGGGATGGGGTCCCCGGGGCCTTAAATGGCCTGAGGAGGGGGCCACGCAGCCCCCTCCAAAAATGTATATTAAAAAAACAGTGGGCATGCCCCGGGGATGGGGTCCCCGGGGCCAATAGAGGCCCAGGGAAGGGGGCCACGAGGCCCCCTTCCCGTTTTGTTTAAAAAAAAAAAATCATCTGGCCCGGGGGATGGGGTCCCCCAGGGCCAAAAGTGGCCAAGGGAAGGGGGCCACGCAGCCCCCTCCCATACAAAAAAAAAAGAAAAAAGACCGGCATCGTGCCGGAGGCCCTCCCCTCTCTGCAGCAGTCTGCAAACGCGCCCCTGGTGCGTTTGCAGATGGGGAACAAATTCCCCTTGAATACTGGGGGTCCCTGAGGGCCAACTAGCCCACCAGGAACCTCCAGTATGCGCCAGAGGCTGCGTTGCAGAGAGGTGTACAGAGGCCTCGCCCCTTTTACACCTCTCTGCAACGCAGCTCTGTGGCGCTTTTGGAGGTACATGGTGGGCTAGTTGGACTTCAGGGACCCTCAGGATTCAAGGGGACTTAATCCCCCAACTTAAAACGCGCCACGGGGCGCGTTTGCACAGTGGTGAAGGGAGGGGGCGGGGCTTCAGGTGACATGTACCAGGGTTAATAGAGAAGGAAATCTACCCTCTTGTTTGGTCAGACCATTTTTTAATTACATTTGACTACCCAGTTCAAACTGTTCCGGAAGCTAAAGCTGGTAAAATACAGCAAAGCACATATAAAGCATGGAACAAGATAAATAAAAGTACATTGGAATCCCAACTGGAGCAGACACGGCCGACTGTGAGCACACAGGTGGATCAGGCTGCAATGGATTATACTAAATGGCTAAATGACGCCTTTAAAACTTCAGTACCAACCGGAAAAAAGTCCGGGAATCGCACTCAACCTTCAGCCCCATGGTTTACTGAAGCACTGCGACTAGAGAAACAAAATTGTCGCCGTTTAGAAAGGCGTTGGAGAATAAAGTATGAGGGAGATGATAAAAACAGCTACAAATGCGCCTTAGCAAACTTTCTTCACTCGACAAATTGAGCAAGCAAAAAACTCAACTAAAGAACTATTTGGGGTGGTAGAAAAGCTAACGGCTATACCAAATAAAACAACTTCAGGGAATAATCAAATCCTTTGTGACAATATAGCAACCGCTTTTAAGAATAAAGTTTATGATATATATAATAATTTCTCCACTACTCCCAATACATCAAATAAAGCTCCATCTACCATCAAGACAGAATAAAATGGTGTTTTTAGGTTCTCACAGGTGCCGAATGAGCTTGTGGAAAAACTTATACAGGAAACAAAATCAGGCTCTCCGTTAGATCCCTGCCCTCCTGTAGTATTAAAAAGCATAGCAAAGGAGGTGAGCCCTATATTGACAAACATTTTTAATAATATGTTTTTATCAGGCACATTCCCAGCTATCTGGAAAGATGCAGCCATTCTCCCTTTGATAAAGAAAGCAAATCTGGATACCAACATTACAAGCAACTATCGTCCAATTGCTAGACTACCTTTTCCGGCAAAAATAGTCGAGAAAATAATGAATAATCAACTCACACAGTTTATTCATGAAAAGGAATTACTTGACCCATCTCAGTTTGGTTTCCGCTCAGGGCACAGCACAGAAACTGCACTTATCAAGGCAACCGAGGAGATCAGGACAGCAATGGATCAAGGGGTGCGGCTGTTTTGATTCTCCTCGATTTGTCAGCTGCCTTTGATACTGTGCATCATGATACACTGCTCCAGCGTTTGGAAATATTAGGGGTAGAGAATTTAGCTTTATCTTTAATAGCTTCATTTCTTAAAAATAGGAAACAAACTGTGACCCTAGATCAGTTTCAAGCAGCTCCATACGTACTCCCGTGTGGGGTTCCTCAAGGCTCATCTTTGAGCCCATCTTTGTTCAACATTTATGTGTCTGAACTGGCTCCCTTGGTTCAACATTTTGGCTTTGATTTGACATCATATGCCGATGACACTCAGATTGTGGTAGAGGTGCATAAAACCGAATCTCGCCTGCCTCACAATTTCAGAACTGTATGAGAGAAATTAGTCTTTGGATGGGAAGGCACTGCCTTAAACTAAACTCGGATAAAACCGAGGTGGTTATTTTTGGCAATCCCCAACCTAGGTGGGATGACGTATGGTGGCCGGCGGAAATCGGAGAACTTCCAAAGCCAGTAGTAAAGGCAAAAAACCTTGGGGTGTTGATTGATAATAAACTCACATATTCCCAGCAAACCAATGCTACAGTCTCAGCTGCATTTTTTCTGATAAGAAAATTGAAGAAGATAACACCTTACATCCCCCTAAATCTTAGGAGGACGGTGGTAGCAATGTTAGTGCTATCTAAATTGGATTATTGTAACGGTCTCTATTCTGGGTTACAAAAACAGCATCTGAAAAAACTGCAAATGGTACAGAATGCTGCTGCTAGGCTCCTGCTAAATTTACCAAGATATCAATCTACAGCGGAAGCCATTCGAAAACTTCATTGGTTACCAGTGGCACAACGTATTAAGTTTAAGATACTGTTCCTGGCTTATAAGGCACTGAACAATACTGGACCAGCCTCATTAAAAAATGTCTTTTCCTGGTATCTTCCTGGTAGATGTCTTAGGTCTACTAATGCCAGGTTGATGCTGGTACCAAGAATTCGAACAGCGAATTTGGGAGGTCGAAACATAAGCTACTGTACAGCCAAACTCTGGGATACTCTTCCAGTAAGTATAAGAGCGGCCAATTCTCTCACCTCCTTTAGAAAAAATCTGAAAACTTGGTTGTTTAATTAACCCATTATAAATCTTCTGTTTCTCTCTGTCAAGGTTATATCAAGATCCAGCGCCAAGACACCTTCGGGTATTCGTGCGCTTTAGAAATTACGATAACATAACATAACATAACATGTGTGCAAACAGGCCCCGTGGCGGGTTTTAAGATGGGGAATTAAATCCTCTTCAATCCTGAGGGTTCCTGGGGGCCAACTAGCCCACCAGGTACCTCCAGTAAGCGCCACGGAGCTGCGTTGCAGAGTGTTGTGAAAAGGGGCATAGCCTCTGTACACCTCTCTGCAACGCAGCCCCCTGGCGCATACTGGAGGTTCCCGGTGGGCTAGTTGGCCCCTAGGGACCCTCGGGATTGAGGAGGAATTAATTCTCCAATTTAAAACGCGCCACAGGGCGTGTTTGCAGACATGTCACCTCAGGCCCCACCCCCTTCCTTCACCATTGTGCAAATATTCCTCTAAAATCATCCGCACTACGAATTTCGATTTACTCACCTGTTATCAGGAGAGAACCCAGTGCTGCATCTTTTAGCCCAGCACTGACCTTGAAAAGTAATTCTAACCGTACTTACCAGTAACTTGAATTTCCTTCCATAGGCTAACATTGACTGGTTTCACTTGGAAATTCTTCTAAGTGTGGAGTTTTGGAACAATATAATATTCCTCTAAAATCAGCCAAACTACAAATTCCGATTTACTCACCTGTTATCAGGAGAGAACCCAGTGCTGCATCTTTTAGCCCAGCAATGACCTTCAAAAGTAATTTTACCCGTACTTACCAGTAACTTGAATTTCCTTCCATAGGCTAACATTGACTGGTTTCACTTGGAAATTCTTCTAAATGTGGAGTTTTGGAACTTTATAATATTTCTCTAAAATCAGCCGAACTATGAATTTCGATTTACTCACCTGTTATCAGGAGAGAACCCAGTGCTGCATCTTTTAGCCCAGCACTGACCCTGAAAAGTAATTCTAACCGTACTTACCAGTAACTTGTATTTCCTTCCATAGGCTAACATTGACTGGTTTCACTTGGAAATTCTTCCAAGTGTGGAGTTTTGGAACTTTATAATATTCCTCTAAAATCAACCGAACTACGAATTCCGATTTACTCACCTGTTATCAGGAGAGAACCCAGTGCTGCATCTTTTAGCCCAGCACTGACCTTGAAAAGTAATTCTAACCGTACTTACCAGTAACTTGAATTTCCTTCCATAGGCTAACATTGACTGGTTTCACTTGGAAATTCTTCTAAGTGTGGAGTTTTGGAACTTTATAATATTTCTCTAAAATCAGCCGAACTATGAATTCCGATTTACTCACCTGTTATCAGGAGAGAACCCAGTGCTGCATCTTTTAGCCCAGCACTGACCCTGAAAAGTAATTCTAACCGTACTTACCAGTAACTTGTATTTCCTTCCATAGGCTAACATTGACTGGTTTCACTTGGAAATTCTTCTAAGTGTGGAGTTTTGGAACTTTATAATATTTCTCTAAAATCAGCTGAACTATGAATTCCGATTTACTCACCTGTTTTCAGGAGAGAACCCAGTGCTGCATCTTTTAGCCCAGCACTGACCATGAAAAGTAATTCTAACCGTACTTACCAGTAACTTGAATTTCCTTCCATAGGAATCCATTGTCTGGTTTTCAGCAGAAAAGTTTGTGTCGATTTTCACAAACTACAAATATTCCTTAAATATCGCCTGTGTGACTTAAACGCATTCTTTCAACTGTTTACAGGAGATGCACCAGTGCTGGATCCAGGATCCACCACTGAGTAAGAAAAAGTAACGATAACACTACTTACCTGCTATGTGAATTTCCTCCTATAGGATAACATTGGTGATTCTATGTGAAATAAGTTTCTGTGTCAACTTTTAAAATACAATAATATTCCTTAAAAATCACTACTGTAACCAAAACGCTTTTACTCAACTGTTTACAGGAGATGTCCCAGGACTGAATCTAGGATCCAGTCCTGTGGTTAGAAAAGTAATCCATAAAGTAACTAATTGCATTTAACTAGAAATTCACATTGAGCTCAATGTTGCATTGTGTTTGAAATTGTGTTGCCCATTGCAACAACTGTAACTACTGTACTTAAAAGTCTATTGCCTATTTGCAAAGTATTTAAACTAAAGTAATTCATTCTGAGAAAGTATATTTTGTAATGTAATGTATAATGTAATTACAATGTAATTTAAAAAATAAAATATCTAAAAATAAATAGTTTAAAAAATGTAATAAATCAGTATCAAAAAAATAAATATAACAATTAATACATTAAAAATTGTCATTTACAAAACCTTTGAAATTCACTGAAAAAAACATAGGTTTCAGACATGTTATAGTTAGGAATTAGCATTTAAAAAACCTTTGAAATTCACTGAAAAAACCATAGGTTTCAGGCACGTTATAGTTAGAAATTAGCATTTAAAAAACCTTACAAATTCACTGAAAAAACTATAGGTTTTAGGGACAGTTATAGTTAGTTGGACATTGCACTCGTACAAAACCCGTGAAATTCCCCGTTATAGTTAGTTCAGCTAACTATAACTTGTGCCCCGCAATGCACTGCTGATGACGTCACATATTACATCACTCATGACATGGTCAGTGACATCACTGATGACATCACTGATGACATCTCAAATGACATCACTGATGACATCATCCACGTGATAATCTGATGCACCACCTCACACCCTAATATAACCTTTGATACAACCACTCTAAATTACACACTGCCATTCGCAAAACCATAGACACTCCAACACCAATAACTACATACCCACTCACTGATTCTTAGGTCTACACACACATCCACTCACTCACCCGTAGAGTCAATCATACTTACGGTCACTCAGTACAGGACTATCATATGCACTCATACTCCTAAATAGACACTCAAACACCGCCACTCATCCATAGAGGTACTCACACACCTAGTAAGTCATGCAAATAATTAAACACACTGCCATTTACTCACCTATACAGTTATACACACACCAGCTCACTTACTCATACAAATACTAGCACATTCTTACGCTCTTATACAATCACTGATACAAGCACACACTCATCCATACAGTCACTCTCACAATCACACACTCTCGCTTATAGCTATTTATAAACTCCAACACACATATATACTGCCTTTCACATATGTAGTTACTCACACATGTACCACTGGGACACACATTCACTCACTAACACACTCTTACACACACTTACCCACCCATACAGTCTATCACAGATGCACTCTTGAAACCATCCACCCAGTGAATCACCCACTCACACATCTATGCACAGAGTCACACACACCCCTCCCACACAAACACTCAGGCACCCATACAGATACTCAGACAACCAATCAATAACTCATATAGACACTCATGTAGCTATTCACAAACCCATGCAGCCACTTACACAGCAACAGACAGACGGATACATACATTCACCCAGTTTAGTCACTAACCCATGCATTCAGTAAGATACGTTTAATCACTCACTTATAGAGTTAGTCACGCACCTACTAAATCATCCATACAGAAACTTATACACCCACTCATTTTTCAATACGCCTTTCCCTATATATATTAAAAATATTTAAACTTTACAGAAACACAGTCACTGCATGATGTCATCAGTGATGTCATTTGAGATGTCATCAGTGATGTCACTGACCATGTCATGAGTGATGTAATATGTGACGTCATCAGCAGTGCATTGCGGGGGCGCGAGTTATAGTTAGCTGAACTAACTATAACGGGGGAATTTCACGGGTTTTGTACGAGTGCAATGTCCAACTAACTATAACTGTCCCTAAAACCTATGGTTTTTTCAGTGAATATATATATATATCACACCAAATTGTTCTCTTCAAAAAACAACAGGGAACTCAGTGGGTCTGCAGAGATTTATTTATCCTTCTACGGCATACCGCATTTTGGCTAGTATACCTTCTTCAAATGCCAGTAACTCTGGTGCTTGCCTGCGGGTTTTAACATGCGTGCTGCCTCACTCCCATTGGAGGAAACCATATGGTTTTTCATGGAGCATCTATATTTCCTAGCAGTCCCCTCAATGGGAATGCTGTTAGTTATTCTTTGCCAACAGAGCCTTTGATGAAAAAGAAATATATGTCCCTGCAGGCACCTACATCCTCCACAATTCCCGGTGATATGCAGACCTGAAGGCGCAGTTTCAGTAAACAGCGTCTTTCCACGAAGTCGTGGCCTGACTTAGTCAGCGGGTTCCATCTTCTCTCAAGTTTGAAGCGTTTCAGGGTCTTCCAATACCTTGGAAATACTGAAAACATCTGGTGCCACTGCTGCCTCCGAAAACTAAAAGACGGGTTCCCTAGCGTGCCTGTGGCTGCACGCATACATCACACCAAATTGTTCTCTTAAAAAACAACAGGCAACTCAGTGGGCCTGCAGATATGTATTTATCCTTCAATGGCATGGCACGTTTCGGCTAGTATGCCTTCTTCAAATGCCAGTAACTCTGGTGCTCGCATGCGGTATTTAACATGCCTGCTGCCTCACTCCATTGGAGGAAACCGTATGGTTTTTTAGGGAGCAACTACATGTCTCAGCATTCCCCTCGATGGGAACGCTGTCAGTTATTTTTTGCCACCAGAGTCTTTGATGAAAAATATATATATGTCCCTGCAGGCACCTATATCCTCCGCAATTCCCGGTGAAATGTATAATTTGTGTAGGTTAATTGTACATATTTACATAAAAATACTCAGAAAAACAGGGCCTGTGCAATATGATATATATGCAATTGTCGCAAATAGATAGGAATTATTACTATCTGTACACTGGGAGAATCTTCTCTACCTTTAATGATACCTAGTTTTCTTCTGTTGTTTATAAAACATTGCATAACCTGTCCTTCATCAGTTTATGGGTAGCTCCAGGAAAGAGAATTTAGAGTGGATATTATTCACAATTTCAAGACCTACTCATGAGTTTTTTTATAGAAGTGAGATCAGACCAATGTGACTAGATGATGCTTCCATTTGGTTGGGTTTGAGCTTCATGATCAAATTCATGAGTTCCGATTGGGATTTATTTCAACAATGGCCAGGTGGCTTCTAATTTCAGAAGTGTGGCATATTTAGATTGGGTGTGTTTAGTAATTTGTCAAGCTTTTAACTTTAGCTTTTAGGTCTTAACCAAAACGCTTTTACTCAACTGTTTACAGGAGATGTCCCAGGACTGAATCTAGGATCCAGTCCTGTGGTTAGAAAAGTAATCCATAAAGTAACTAATTGCATTTAACTAGAAATTCACATTGAGCTCAATGTTGCATTGTGTTGCCCATTGCAACAACTGTAACTACTGTACTTAAAAGTCAATTGCCTATTTGCAAAGTATTTAAACTAAAGTAATTCATTCTGAGAAAGTATATTTTGTAATGTAATGTATAATGTAATTACAATGTAATTTAAAAATAAAATATCTAAAAATAAATAGTTTAAAAAAATGTAATAAATCCGTATAAAAAAAAATAAATATAACAATTAATACATTTAAAAATTGTCATTTCCAAAACCTTTGAAATTCACTGAAAAAAACCATAGGTTTCAGACATGTTATAGTTAGGAATTAGCATTTAAAAACCTTTGAAATTCACTGAAAAAACCATAGGTTTCAGGCACGTTATAGTTAGAAATTAGCATTTAAAAACCTTACAAATTCACTGAAAAAACCATAGGTTTTAGGGACAGTTATAGTTAGTTGGACATTGCACTCGTACAAAACCCGTGAAATTCCCCGTTATAGTTAGTTCAGCTAACTATAACTTGTGCCCCGCAATGCACTGCTGATGACGTCACATATTACATCACTCATGACATGGTCAGTGACATCACTGATGACATCACTGATGACATCTCAAATGACATCACTGATGACATCACTGATGACATCATCCACGTGATAATCTGATGCACCACCTCACACCCTAATATAACCTTTGATACAACCACTCTAAATTACACACTGCCATTCGCAAAACCATAGACACTCCAACACCAATAACTACATACCCACTCACTGATTCTTAGGTCTACACACACATCCACTCACTCACCCGTAGAGTCAATCATACTTACGGTCACTCAGTACAGGACTATCATATGCACTCATACTCCTAAATAGACACTCAAACACCGCCACTCATCCATAGAGGTACTCACACACCTAGTCAGTCATGCAAATAATTAAACACACTGCCATTTACTCACCTATACAGTTATACACACACCAGCTCACTTACTCATACAAATACTAGCACATTCTTACGCTCTTATACAATCACTGATACAAGCACACACTCATCCATACACTCACTCTCACAATCACACACTCTCGCTTATAGCTATTTATATACTCCAACACACATATATACTGCCTTTCACATATGTAGTTACTCACACATGTACCACTGGGACACACATTCACTCACTAACACACTCTTACACACACTTACCCACCCATACAGTCTATCACAGATGCACTCTTGAAACCATCCACCCAGTGAATCACCCACTCACACATCTATGCACAGAGTCACACACACCCTCCCACACAAACACTCAGGCACCCATACAGATACTCAGACAACCAATCAATAACTCATATAGACACTCATGTAGCTATTCACAAACCCATGCAGCCACTTACACAGCAACAGACAGACGGATACATACATTCACCCAGTTTAGTCACTAACCCATGCATTCAGTAAGATACGTTTAATCACTCACTTATAGAGTTAGTCACGCACCTACTAAATCATCCATACAGAAACTTATACACCCACTCATTTTTCAATACGCCTTTCCCTATATATATTAAAAATATTTAAACTTTACAGAAACACACAGTCACTGCATGATGTCATCAGTGATGTCATTTGAGATGTCATCAGTGATGTCACTGACCATGTCATGAGTGATGTAATATGTGACGTCATCAGCAGTGCATTGCGGGGCGCGAGTTATAGTTAGCTGAACTAACTATAACGGGGGAATTTCACGGGTTTTGTATGAGTGTAATGTCCAACTAACTATAACTGTCCCTAAAACCTATGGTTTTTTCAGTGAATATATATATATATCACACCAAATTGTTCTCTTCAAAAAACAACAGGGAACTCAGTGGGTCTGCAGAGATTTATTTATCCTTCTACGGCATACCGCATTTTGGCTAGTATACCTTCTTCAAATGCCAGTAACTCTGGTGCTTGCCTGCGGGTTTTAACATGCGTGCTGCCTCACTCCCATTGGAGGAAACCATATGGTTTTTCATGGAGCATCTATATTTCCTAGCATTCCCCTCAATGGGAATGCTGTTAGTTATTCTTTGCCAACAGAGCCTTTGATGAAAAAGAAATATATGTCCCTGCAGGCACCTACATCCTCCACAATTCCCGGTGATATGCAGACCTGAAGGCGCAGTTTCAGTAAACAGCGTCTTTCCACAAAGTCGTGGCCTGACTTAGTCAGCGGGTTCCATCTTCTCTCAAGTTTGAAGCGTTTCAGGGTCTTCCAATACCTTGGAAATACTGAAAACATCTGGTGCCACTGCTGCCTCCGAACACTAAAAGACGGGTTCCCTAGCGTGCCTGTGGCTGCACGCATACATCACACCAAATTGTTCTCTTAAAAAACAACAGGCAACTCAGTGGGTCTGCAGATATGTATTTATCCTTCAATGGCATGGCACGTTTCGGCTAGTATGCCTTCTTCAAATGCCAGTAACTCTGGTGCTCGCATGCGGTATTTAACATGCCTGCTGCCTCACTCCATTGGAGGAAACCATATGGTTTTTTAGGGAGCAACTACATGCCTCAGCATTCCCCTCGATGGGAACGCTGTCAGTTATTTTTTGCCACCAGAGTCTTTGATGAAAAATATATATATGTCCCTGCAGGCACCTATATCCTCCGCAATTCCCGGTGAAATGTATAATTTGTGTAGGTTAATTGTACATATTTACATAAAAATACTCAGAAAAACAGGGCCTGCGCAATATGATATATATGCAATTGTCGCAAATAGATAGGAATTATTACTATCTGTACACTGGGAGAATCTTCTCTACCTTTAATGATACCTAGTTTTCTTCTGTTGTTTATAAAACATTGCATAACCTGTCCTTCATCAGTTTATGGGTAGCTCCAGGAAAGAGAATTTAGAGTGGATATTATTCACATCTTCAAGACCTACTCATGAGTTTTTTTATAGAAGTGAGATCAGACCAATGTGACTAGATGATGCTTCCATTTGGTTGGGTTTGAGCTTCATGATCAAATTCATGAGTTCCGATTGGGATTTATTTCAACAATGGCCAGGTGGCTTCTAATTTCAGAAGTGTGGCATATTTAGATTGGGTGTGTTTAGTAATTTGTCAAGCTTTTTTTCAAGACTATCTTTAAACAATTACAAAATAAAATTTATAACCGATTACAAGTGATTCTTCTGTTCTTTATTTTAGATGGTGTAAATTATTTCAGGTTCTCTGGCATTCTTTCTTGTATTGACCATGCGGATGTTTATATCAGGTTCAGCTGGGATCATTTTATGATTTGGCCAGACAGGAGAAGCACAGATGAACGGCTTTGACCCATTTTGGAAAGGATTAGAGAAAAAGGAAGTAAATGTTTGTCTTACCAATTTACTGGGATCTGAATCTCAGTTTTCAAGAAGTCTTCCTAGGGGATTATCAGGTGAAGCTTGACAGCTAAGACAGGAGTTGGCAAGGAGCATAGTTGATGGAGATCATTTTGAATAGGAAGAGAAATAGTTGAGCAACAGCTTTGCCAACACAATTTCCCCAGTAAATATTGGAGTACCCTAAGACGATGTTATTGGAGGGCAGTTTCATTTTTCTATCCAGAATTCTATTATTTGTTTTCCAAAGAGAGTGATATTATTGAGAGGGTGATAGCGGAATATGTGCCTCATATTTATAGACCTTACTTGCACTGACAGACATTGGAGGGTGGAGAATTCTTTATATTTCAAACTCTTGCACTGAAATGAATTTCTGTGAATGAGTGCCACTCTAACTAGTAGATGAGGGGTATTTTATCATCTGGGAGGAGTCATTTAATCAGGTTTCTGTTATGAGAACATATTGAGAATATTATTAAGGATCAAATCTGCAATGTCTAGGTGGTGATTTGAGGCGGAGTGGCACATATGTGAAGACACTTGAAGGAGGAAAGGATTGTCTTGGAGGTCAGTGCATCAGCTCAGTGTCTGATTAAGGTTAATGAGGAGTGTACCATTGCTGTGAAGGTATTAAGACACTAGTCTTCTAGTGCTGGGTATTAGCAGAGTCTGGAAAAACATCTGTTTGTGCTATTGTGCGTTGGGTCTTGATAATAAAGTAGAAGTATATCCGTGGGCTCGGAGGATGATTTGGAGATGGTTGTCCTGGATTGGTATCCTTGCTGTTGTTTTTGTTGGTTAGAGGTTGGAGATGCATTGAGGACTGATTGATGGCAAGAAAAGACTGCTCCCACACCATTCCTTTAATTATATGTGATGTGGTGGAAAGAAGCACTGATTGTAAATGTATCTGGCAATGACCACATTTCACAAACTATAGACATTGCTTGGGTTTTGGAATCCCTTTGAAATCCTACTCCTAAATGTGCAAAATGCTCTTGCTCACAATGCTCTTGCTTGTCTAGAAAACAACTAATTCCAGAAAGCAAAACTGGTGCCAGAATGTTTAAGGCAGAAATGCAATGACATCTGCATTGACTTCAAATTCACAAACCAGAGAATGCTCCAGAAAAGTATGAGATACACTATGCAGACTACAGGCCATCCAGGCAATCATCTTGAAAATGTCTATACATTTTTATATAGCAGCCATGAAGGTGGTTATCTTCAGACTACAAAACATATGTCAGTCAAAATTTAAAAGCATGCTAATCACATTGTATGTCTTTACTTTCAGTGAAACATGGATTGAGAGCCAAGCCATGCTGCAAAGAAAATTAAAAAAAGTTCTCAAACATGATGTCACAAGCAGTAACCCGCTGTCTCCCATCACCCAGCCCCAGGCTGACTGTCTGCTCCTGGTACACTGTGTAGAGAACTTTGTCACAGACAAGAAGTCATTCTGCGATGCTCTAAAAAATGTCTCTTCACTGTTAAAGACCGGAGGACATCTGATAATGATTACATGCCTCCAAGCAACATTTTACATGATCGGTGATGTCAAGTTTCCCATTCTCTGCTTGGATGAGGATTTTCTGAAGGATGCTCTCAAGGGGCTGGTTATGTCATCCAGGAAGATCACATTTGTCTTCGGAAAAACAAAGGTATCAGATTATAAAGCGTTTATTGTTTTAAAAGCACACAAAGAAAGAGAAATGTAATATTGTAATAAATAAAGAGGAAAAGTCAGATTGTCCCTGCATCAACTTTAGTATTTTCTTTAAAATCATAGTAAAATGCTGAAAAATATTTTAATCAATAATAGTGAGCAGAAATATTACTGAGTACCTGATGTATAAATCCAATCAATAAATGATAATGTCATCCTATGTCCTGGAAATTTCTTTTTTTCAAGAACTCCTGCCTCTTTGTATTATAAATCCCAAGCATGTGGATCCTCATATAGGCAACTATAGTCTTAACCCAGAGGCCTGACTAGTATTCAGGATAAAGGTGTCTGTAGTCTACATTAACTCCATTTCATCTATGTAAATACCATTGGGGCAGATTGAGCATGCACTGATGATATCTTTATATTTCTTTTGGAAATGTGATGATAATTTCCCCTACTGCAGTGAGTGGCATATATTTTATTATTTTTTTAACATAACTTAGAAGTATGCAGGAAGGAATGTTATGAGGATTTTTTCAAGCATTAGATCAAGCATACATTTTTGTCCATCTGCTTTTAGAATTGGCTCAGACTAATCAGATTGCACAGTAGGGGCTGACCCCCCTCCATCGATCAGGTTGACTTAGGTTTGTACCTTCCACCTCCCTAGAGAGGAGACCTGTGCAGCTAGGGAGGGTTAAACCCCCACCCAAACTCTCTCTTACCATTGACCTGCCCTGGAAACTGTTTTTCTTTGACTATTATACTTCCACGAAAGTGGGGTATTACCGAACCAGGAGAGGAGGCATAATGCAGAGTTAGCTTCACCAGCCAGCCATTTGGTCTTCTGGTCGGACAGCTGGCAACCAGATGCTTCAGGAACAAACACATTGGCAAAGTTACAGGCACACAAGGTCACTGGAGACATTTCCTCTGTGTCCCTTTCACAGCTGTAGTGTAGGAGATGAATTATACATTTACCCAATGGGGTAGCACTTACTAATTAGCCAGTAGAAAGTACTCCTGTTGGGTAGAGGTGTTGCACAAAATGGTGGCGACTTGACTAAATAGCCATGGGAAGATTCCTTCTGGCACGATGCTCATTTAATAGAAATGATAACTCAACAGGAAGCATTTGCAGATGTAAACAAAGCAGGTGCCCAAGTTGAAGTCCTACTTCTGTAAAATACTAATCATCCTAACTTTGTGGGCATGGCCAAGGCAAAGCAAGTGTGTTTTCTCTGCATTTCCACTGTGATAATGTATCTTTAATCATTGATATCGGTGTATGCAGCCTTCCTTTTCTTAACCACAAAATCTCATATAGTGTCTGTGACAAGGGGGTTCTTCTTGATATCTGTTAGTGAGACTAGAGGTTGTGTTCTAAACTTTTACAAACTACAAGTTTGTAAACTAGCCTACAAGCCTGCCCCATATACATTAGCGGTATGCAATGTCTTCTCGCTCTTTTCCCAGGATGATTGACAGCTTACTAAAAGAACCCCCAATGTTTTTCCCGCCTATTTTGGAGATGCGTTCCTCATGCCTAGGAATACATTTGCATCTTCTGCAAATGAAGAAGGTTTTACTTCTGCAAAGTGCAAATCATCCACGTGTATTTTTGTTGCAGTTCGACAATTGTAAAGATATCTAGTGAAGACGCTCGAGGAACAATAACATTGGCAAAGTTACAGACACTTGTAGTCACTGGAGACATTTTAATTGAATCTTTTATGCAGTTTTAATTTAGGAGGGTCAAAAAAAAGGCATTTCACTGGTTAATTCCAATAGACTCTTTAGACATGCCTGCAGCCCAAAATGATGGACGGAATTTCACTAAATTTGGCAGACAGACAGATTTTGTTCAGGAGATCACTCTTTTTGTTATTTGATTAAAAATACATTCAGTAGTTTTGGAGATATTAAAGGAAAATCAAATGTGTATATCTGGGTGGAGCCTAACCACAGACCTCATGGTGGAATCTGATTGGCTGGAAATACTTCAACCAGGAAGTGTTGGCAGCCATTTTGGGACCAATATACATGATAGTACCCCATTGAAATGTATTATACTGAATGGCAGGTTTTGACAGTCACAAAAAGGAGAACGAATAAAGGATTATAATATAAATAATTTGTTGATGGTACTATACTAATTTTACGAATAGTAGTGTGTTCTAAGATGATTTTGGCCTGTGAAAAAGCCTTCTGCTGGGATTTCATGAATCATGTTTGAGAGAAACATCTCAAAAGGGGACCTCTGCGTTATGGAATTAGGAGTGATGTGGTGTGCCCACCATGTCTCCCTAAGAACGCTCCTAAAAGAGACCCTGGCTTCCAACGCTCTTTGGGCACAAGCCTTCACTACTCTATTCATCCTCTCTGCCAAACCATTGGACAGTGGTGCATTAAAAGCTGCTCTTGGATGCACAAATCCCAGCTCCTCCAAAAATGTCTGCATCTCCTGTGAAGCAAACTGTACCCCATTGTCAGTAGCAAGATACTTAGGCACCCCTTCACTCACAAATGCATCTTTAAGAAACTCCAACACCGTCCGAGTGTTGACTGTGCTCACACACCTGGTCTAGAACCACTTAGATGTCTAATCAACTAAGAGAAGTACACATCTGTCAGCCAAATTACCATAACTCTAAAGGACCCATAAAGTCCAGGCCCAGCTTAAATCAAGGTTCATCTGGTATTGCAACTGGTGAAAGAGGGGCTGAACTTATTACACGTGTCTTGTCATTGGCAGCACAGAGATGACACTCCTTGACCACCTCTTCCACCATCCTGTCCATGCCTGGCTACCAATAACTTTCCCTCACTTGACTCTTAGTGACACTCCTCCCACGATGTCCCTCGTGTCCAAGGTTAGCCAATCTGTTTCTTATCCCGCATGGCGGAATAATACAGTCTCCTCTTATGAGGTTCCCATGGCACAATGTAAGTTCATCACTTATTGGCCAATATGGCTTTAAATCCTAATGTAATGATTTGTACCAAGCTTTCACCACCAAAGACCTAAGTGTGGGAAACAAAACATCCTCCTCCATATTTTTGGACCACTCTTCTTCTGATAGAGTGTGTTCTTTAACCCAACTTTAACCCAACTTCAGCTCCTTTGTCAACATTTTTAACCTCCAAGGGTATGCGTGACAAGCAGTCAGCTGATTTATTCACAGATCCTGGAAGGTACTGCTCCTGAAAGTTGAACACCTCAAGACCATCCGACCAACGCTTAAGTCTGGGAGTAAGGCGCTCACTCTGTTTACATGAAAAGATTTGCATCAAAGGCCGATGATCAGTACTCACCAAGAAGGGAATACCCCATAAGTAGAACTTAGTATGAATCACGGCCCAAAATATGCTCAAAGCTTCTCTTGCTATGAAAGAATAGTGTTCCTCTGCACCTTTGAGTGCTCTTGAAGTAAAAGCAACCACTTTTTTTTCACCCTATACCGTCTGAGACAATAAATCTCCTAAACCTTTGATACTGGCATCCGTGGAAAGAATTGTCTGAAATTTGGCATCAAAATGCCCCAATGTGGGCATTCTGCCAATCTTTGACTTTATTGATGTAAACGCTTCATTACACTTATGTGTCCAATTAAAATGCACTCCTTTTTAAGTAACGATCTGATGGGCTCCACCACACTTGCAAAATCCTTTATGAATTTTGAGTAAAATTCAGCAAGTCCCAGGAATAACCTGCCCTGCACTTTATCACTGGGAGTGGGAGCTTTTACAATACACTCAGCCAACTGTAATTTAGGCTGTACACCCTCACCAGAAATCACATGTCCAAGGTACGTAACAGATGTCACTCCAATACAACATTACTGCTTCTTTACGGTGAGTCCTTTCTCTCCCAGTCTTTTCAACACACTTCTCAATACATTCTCATGCTCACATTCGTCCTTGACATAAATTAATATGTCATCTTGGAAAAGAGGACATTTACTAGGGCACCAAGCACCAGCTTCATTATTCTCTGGAAACAGGTTGCCGCTGAGGCTAAACCAAACGGCATTCTATAAAATGATAAGCACCCAAGGGATTCACAAAGAAGGCCAAATGTCTTGAATCTCGATGTAATTTCACTTGGTGATACGCCAACGAGAGATCCAAGACAATGAAAATCTTAGCCCCCTTCAACATGCTAATAGATTCCAAAATGTTGGGGAGTGGTTGTCGGTCTGCCCAGTTCCATTGATTGAGACCAGAAGTGAGTACCTTGCTCACTTTGCCACTGGATTCAAGCTAGCCTGGCTGATGAAGGGTGTTACCCAGAAACCAGTCCCAGGATGCTTGTTTCCGGTTCAGGGAAGACCTGGCGTGGCAGTTCAGGCTGGACTGTTCCCATGAGGCACAGGGTCAAGACTGATTTGCATATAGCTGGGCCTCAACTGAGGTGGCGAAGTGAGCTAAAGAATGATGATGGATTCAACCCAGATCTGTGACTGGGGGTGAGTGTCTGAAAAGTTTCAGTGCTCAGTCTATCATCTCTTTGTGTTTACCACACAAGTCCACACACATTCTGATAGCTTTAACCCCATCCTTAGGTGCCAAAACCACTGGCGCCAACCACTCGGATGCCTCAATTTCCTCTATAAATTTCATATCTAAAATTCTCCTTAGTTTCTCTTTCAATGGTTCAACAATCATGAGGCATATTATCAAGGAACGGCGTTAAAATTATCGCCGCTTTAGCGGCAGAAAACTGCCGCTAAAGCGGCGATAATGGGCTTGATATATGCCCTTGAGAATTCCAATAGAAGCTCTTTTTCTGGTGTCAACATGGGCTTCTATTGGAATTCTCAAGGGCATATAATCAAGCCCATTATCGCCACTTTAGCAGTAGTTTTCTGCCACTAAGGTGGCGATAATTTTAACGCCGTTCTTGATAATATGCCCCCATGTTAGGTACTTTCCACACTTTATGCACACATGGTTTTGCTCCACTCTTCAAGGTAATATAGCTCAAAATCTCTGAGCACACCTAACTTGTCACAAAACACCTCAGGAAACTCTTTGAAAAAATGTACCCCATCACCTGAGTTGTCAATAAGCATTACTTGGTCCCTTGTATTGCAATCATTGGGATTTAAAATGATTCCCAAATCACATTGGTGTCGCCACCCCAAAAGATTGTCACCTCTCTCTGGTACATACATACATTTTTCCATTGGTTTGTCTATCCTTAAACTCAAATTTCTTGACTACATAACCTAATACGTTGATGCGCGAACCCCCATAGCTAACAGGATTAATATCAGGAAGCTCTAACTTTATTCCTTGATTAGTAACATTTTCATCCCATTGTTTATTTCCAATCATAGTGAAGGGCGAGCCTGAGTCCACAACCTCCATAAAAGTCCTTCCACCAACATCAATTTCACAGTCTGGCATGACTATTGTGCTAGCATCCACCTCTCCATTGTCCTCACTTGCACACAGAATCACAGTACTTGCATTCTCAGAACACTTTCCACAGTCTTTACCTTTTCTCCGGATCTACATACACGAGCATAATGCACCTTGATACCACACTTACGATACACCTGCCCTCTGGCATAACAATTTGCGCTATTAGAATAGAGTATATAGCTGCCATATCTGAAACATTTGACTTTTTGCATTTCTGGAACATTCCTCAATTTTGTATTAGAAGACACTTTTAAAATGTTTCAACAACTAGGCTGGAGTGCTTCTTCCTCAACCACTTGCCACTTTCTCTTTGGGTTCCTGTACTCCGGCCCACCTGAAGCCATGCTGATTGAATCAAAGTAGTAAAACTTAGAACATTTATTTATGAAAGGAGCAAAATGAGGGAGTTCAGTTTGTCATAGAAATAATGGTTAGTGCTACAGAAAGAAATATTAGCCACATTTTAAGTGAGTTTTCAAATATCTTCCTCATCTAGTATAATAACAATTTTGACATGCAGACTGAAACATGCACTTTCAATACCAGCAGCAGACTGCCAGTTAAATCCCTGGTTATGAGCAGCTTTACTACAGGGGTCTAATGAGCAACTAGCTGGCTAACATTCAGAATGTATGTCAAATGCGTGGCACATCTGCACGCCATCTCGATGGAATCGAAATAAAAAACTGAAAGCAATTTCTACAGGGGATACTGCAGTAAATAAGGAAATTAGGGAGCTTCATAACAAATAAGTGTCCCATCAGAGAAAAAAGAGCCAAAATAAAGCACAAATATCACCCTAATGTGGCCAAAGTATAGCCCAATGCCCAATTCTATTGGCCATAGCATGTGTACCTGCATTTATCAATGATTGTTCCTCATCTGCTTCTCTTATCAGTTTCCCGTAGACAAAATACTGTAAACATCCGCTTTGGTGGAACTATTTTTTCATAAAGATTTGCCGCTTTTACTCTTGTTTTTTTCTTCACTTTCTGCAGAGTGCATGGCTCTGTACAGTTTGTCTCCATCCCTAATGCTGCTTCCTCACCACAATTCCCTCCTCCCATGCACCACTTCAATATAAATTGACACATCCCCGTCTTGGACTGCCGCCAGCTTCGATTCAAGCTAGCCTGGATAATGAGGGGTTATACCCCGAGACTGGTCTGGCTGGACTGTTCCCATGAGGAAGGGTCAAGACTGATTTGCATATGGCTGGGTCTAAACTGTGGTGGCACGGTGAGCAAAAGAACAATGGATTTAACCCAGATCTGTTGACTCTGGGTGAATGTTTGATTTGTTCTGCATTCCATCCATCAATTGTGTGTTGTTTGCTTTCTCACCCTAAGTGCGCCGGGTATGGCCAGACCTGGGTTCTGGGCTCACTGTTCTACTGGATTCAAGCTAGCCTAGCTGATGATGGGTAATACCCCAAAACCAGTCCCACAATGCTTGTTGCTGGTCCAGGGAAGACCTGGCTTGGCAGTTCAGGCTGGACTGTTCCCATGAGGAACAGGGTCAAGACGGATTTGCATATGGCTGGGTTGAAACTAGGGTGGCATGGTGAGCAAAAGAATTATGGATTTAACCCAGATTTGTTGACTGTGGATGAATGTTTGATTGGTTCTGTATTCCATTCATCAGTTGTGTGTCTTTTGCCATATCACCCTAAGTGTGCCGTGTATGCCCAGACGTGGGCCCTGGGTTCACTGTGCCACTGGATTCAAGCTAGCCTGGCTGATGAGGGGTAACACCCCAGAACCAGTCCCAGGATGCTTCTTTCTGGTCCAGGTAAGACCTGGCTTGGCAGTTCAGGCTGGACTGTTCCCATGAGGAACAGGGTCAAGTCTTATTTGCATATGGCTGGGTCTAAACTGGGGTGGCATAGTGAGCAAAAGAAAAACGGATTTAACCCAGATCTCTTGACTGGGGATGAATGTTTGTTTTGCTCTGCATTCCATCCATCAATTGTGTGTTTTCTGCTTTCTCACCATCTTGGAGTCAGGCAACAGTCACATAAGATTACTTTTAGAACCCCTAACTTGTTGGCTAGATTGTATCTTCTCTTAAGATGATGCTGCACCACTGCTTCTTACATATTTTTATCAGGTAGGTCAGCTGGTAATCTTAAGGCTATTGCGTGTTCATTAAATACGTAATTTCCTCACAGTGTGTTTTTCTTTCTTTTCTTTTGTTGTGCTGTATAAATCTAGGGTGTGCGCCGTACACCTCTGCTCACTGACATAGGTCCAGTTTCACTGAGGATTACAGCTTTCGCTGTGACACATCACTGCTGTCCTTTCAAACATGCTTGAGGTGCGAGGGATGGGCTTTCGGCATAACAACCACTTTTATATGAGAATGCACTGAATGGATGTTGCGTTATACAAACTGTGACACACAGCCAATTGTTGAGGAGAGCGGAGCACAAAGATGCCAGAAAAGCTGTTAAACTGTGCTTTTTTCAAGCCGTTCCTGAAAGTTATTTGTATCAGGCCTTACTATAATAAGCTGCCAGACTCTCTCTGGAAGGTGTGCGCAGTCTTTACCTAACTTTAAATCAATATATGATTAATTTTGAGGAGTGAGAAGAGGCGTTGAGGGAAGAGATTTGCCTTCTCATGGACAGGCACAACCTGCGGGCTCCACCAACATGCCCAGCTCCTTGGCTGGACCTGGGACCCTTTCCCACGGAGAATCCTTTCTCTGTTGACCCCAAAATGAAGCAACCCCTCACTGTGTGAGTGGGTCTGAGGTTTGTGTGTTTGCACATGTGCATTTCTCTCTTGTATTTGAATGTCTGTCTGTATGTGTGTGAGAATGAGTGTTTGTGTGTCTACATGAGTATCTGTGTGCATTTCTATCTCTGTTTCAGAGTGTTTCAGTGTGTGTATGCATAAATAAGTGTTTGTGTGCCTATGTGTCTATCTTTATACATTTCTCTGAGTGTTGTGTGTGTGCTTATTTACATGTGTGACTGCATTTCTCTCTCTGTATTGGAATCTGCGTTTGTTTACATGTGTACCTGTTTGATTTTCTCTCCATGTATCTGAATGTTTGTGTGTTTCTTTGTTTACATGTGTTTGTTTTTCTCTTTATGTATTTGAAGCTTTGTGTGTGTGTTTGTTTACACGTGTGACTGTGTGTCTTTGTCTCCCTCTGTATCTGAATGTTTCTATGTGTGTGTGTCTGTTTACATATGTGACTGTGTGTGTTTCTCCCTCTCAGTATCTGAAGTTAGAGACTTGTGAGATAAGCTTGACACCTGCACACAGTTGTAGTGAAATTATGGCTACCTGTCACTGTCTGATCTTGGGCAAAGTGCTTTATCGGACCAAGATCAGGTGGCCCAGTCAACTAATAGCTTTACTGCAGGGTGTTTGGCCTCAAGGTCACATGTCTCATTCCTATGGGGTCCACGTAGACTTTCATCCTTGTTAGGTCAATACCATGGGTACCATTGAGATGGGTAAAAATAAACATCTGCTATTCAGTGCTAAGCTGTCCAAAGATAACTGTGCAGTTTAAAAGTACATGTTTTATTATGCCAATGCCCAGCTTCCATAATTCAAAGCATTTGAAAACAGTAATGGTAGTTACTTCTAGTAATGGAAGGTTACAATAGCCTATAATACGGATGTGATTAATGTAGCCATTCTCTGTTGTAAGTTCAGATACCTGTGATCATCTATTCATTTTGACCAGATATGTAATGCGATACTTCATGAACTGCCTGCCCACTCCTCCCACCCTCATCTCTGCATGTATAAATTATGTGGCACACATAAGATCAGAATTTGGTTCTTTCTCCCAGGATCCTGTTAATCATTACATTAGACAATGGTCAAATGCAGAAACTTAGCTAAAGACTGACAAAATATCATATGACTTGTTACGCATTTAACAATCATTGATGGGTGTGCTGACATCATATCCTGGCATGCACTTGGACTAACGTCCACAGGGGTACCACTCTGACTCCATGCCGTTACAGGAAATGGTTCTTTTAGCCTAATGCATTCTGGGCATTGCAGTTTTCTTGATTTAGTTCCAGTGAAATAAATCTATTAACACACCTGAGAGCAGTGATTGGTAGGTGAAAGGTTCAGTGCAGGAAGTACTTATGTGTTCTCTCTGCTCAGTCCCTTGTTACCAGTGTAACAGAATATTCTTGTTATCTTTCTGGCATTTGTATAATTAATCTGTCATTGTAAAGCCTCTAGGGATTTTAGGCAACAAGGTGAATTTCCACATTATGGTTCTGGGGCTGGCACTTATTTAGGTCTTTTTTGCAAAGCGCTGTATGCCACCTTGCATTTCCATCATAGTATCTTCGTATGGACGTTGTAGGGCCTTGTAGAGGTGGGCGAGTGTTAGATTTAGCTTTTTCAGTGAGTTCACCCCCAGAATTTGGTGCTTTTTGGCCTCCTATTTTTGACCTGTTTTTTGTTGGTTTTAGGACTTTGGGTGCTATACCACTACTATTCAGTGCTAAAGAGCATATGCTCTCTATGCAAATTGTCTTTATGGATTGGTGGTTCCATAATTGGCTTATTTGATTTACTACTAATTCCCTAATACAGTGCACTGTGTGTGCCCAGGGCGTGTAAATTAAATGCTGCTAGTGGGCCTGCAGAACTGATTGTGCCAACCACACAAGCAACCTTACAAAGGATTCTCAGACCTGCCACTGCAGTTTCTGTGTGAAGTTTTTACCTCCATGTCCACCTAGCATGTACACATAATTGTTAGACCCTAAATTTCCCTATTCGTACATATAAGGCACCCCTCAGCTAGGCCTAAGGTACCCTCATGGGCAGGGTGCAGTGTATGTGAAAGGTAGGACATGTCCTGGTGTGTGTGACATGTCCTGATAGTGAAATGCTGCCAATATCTTTTTCACTATTGGCAGGCTATCTGTCTCAAGGACTAACATGAGACTTGCTTTGTAACATCTTACAAGCCTAAATTTCCATTGGGACAAGATGGAGAAATAGAGTTTAGAATGCCTTAAAAATACATCTTTTAGTAAAGATGATTTTTATATTATGTGTTTGAAAATACCACTTTAGAAAGTGGGTATTTTCTTGCCTAACCATTCTGTGCGCCTGGTTTATGTATTGACTGTCTGGTTTTGGAGTGACATAGGCTGGGGATGTGTATTCACTGTAGACAGCCACAAGGGGGTTTGAGGTATGTCCTGCCTTTCCTGGGTGACTCATAGTGGGACTGAATATGCCTGGTCTCCTTTTAGATTTGGTGGGAGGAGTTTTCACTAGCACCTGAAGAGGAAGTGTCTCTTCTGCACAATGCTGCCTCTACCTCCTGTACTGAAGCTGGGCCTGAGAGGCCAGAACTGGTTTGGACTGGGCTCAGAGACCCTTGCCTAAAAGAGAAGAAAGAGTAAATGTGGTATAATGTTGGGACTCTGGCCCCTGAACTTTAGAACTCTTTTGGATCAAGGAACCTGTCAAGCAGAAGAGCTGGAGAAGCTGTGAGGAGGAAGTACCAATTTTATGTGTGCTTTGCTGTATTGGCCTGCAGTGGCTGCTTCTGTCTTGGGCAGAGAAAGGACTGGACTGAAATTTCTGCAACTTTTTTGTTTGAGTTTCTCCAAGGGCTTGAGGTGGAGCTTGCCCCCTGTTCAGGAAGTCTCAGGAACAGCAAAGACATCAAGTTTATTTGCTACCAGCCCTGGGAACTGTGTGTTTTGTGCTGCAACAGAAGAAAAAGCAACCCGACATGTCAATGATGCCGCTGCCGGCTCCGTGTCCTGAAGGCACAGCAGGGGACAGGCCTGCACCGCAACCCTGGTCTCACCGACAATGACTCCCAAAGCCGCCACCGAGCTGCTGCTTGTACCATAACCTGTGGGCACTGTACTTTGCACTGCCTCGCTTCACATGGCGCACTGGTATCCCGACGATGATGCTCCATGCCAACATCAATGCTGCTGCCTGCACCGTGGTTTTAGGGCGCTGCTTGTAAGTTACATGATACACCACCCCGTTCCCACACCGCAGTCTTGGCCTACCAAAGCCTGCGCCATCAACTCCAGTTCGTCAGCCGACAACAGCGCTTCAGCATTGGCAATGCCGCTGCTTGCACTGTGACCTACTAGAAGCACAAAAAGCACCGCCACATTTTGCACCGCAGCCCGGGTCTCACCGACAATGGTGGATGCCGTCCCCGAGCCACTGACTGCACTGCGCCCTGAGGGCACTGCACACCACAGTGCTACACTTCACACCACAGCCCTGACACCCACCAGTGCTCCTGACTTCAGCTGCTTGGAGTTCAATCTACAACACATGTGACTTCAAGGGCCCGACAACTCCTGCACCGACCTCCTGAACCGACACCTGCTGACGCCTGCTCTTCAAGGCTCATGGCAAGGTCACCAATGCCTTGCATTTATAATGGTACTGTTTGCGGATGTTCCCAACACCATAGCTGGCCTGCAGGCCACGGCCAGCCAGATCTGTTTGGATTTGTTGTTCACGGCACTGTGATAGCCCCAAACAGAGCCATTAAGTTGAAGGATCTGTATTTTAAGTTTATTTTTGCTTATTGGTATTTCTAAGAACTCTATGATTGATTTTTATCATTATTGGTCATATTTTGCACAGATAAAATATTGGATAATTTTCTAAAACTGTTGTGGTGTCCTTTTGTAGCGATTCCACTGTATTACTACTGGTTATGCGCTTTACATACTGCCTCTGAGTTAAGCCTGACTGCTCCTGCCAAGCTACCACGCAGGTGAGCCCGGGTTATTTTAAAAGTGTATCCTCCTTATCCTGACTAGGATGAAGGGTCCCTACTAGGACAGGGTAACAACCTGCCAACTAGAGACCCACATTTCTAACAGCGAGCCAACAATTAACAGAGAGAGCCAAACCAAGGGACTGGCAAATAAATCATTCAACCAATATCATACAAACATATGATAAACTTTTTTTAAATTTTGAAGAGGTTTTATTTCTTTAACAAGTGTTTCACCTTAGTACACCAGATTAAATCACTGCATTCAGAGGTGCTTATTAAAAGTGATTATTCTAAACATGAACTTTGCCACACTCCTTCCCGAGTACTATGTCACTAGTGAACCAAGAGGCAAGCAGTTATCATGTGAACCCTACACTGTGAACGCAAGTTATGTGTGTGCATTAAAATAAATGGAACTTATTTTTATGTAGCTCTGCTTGCCGCATTAATGCCAAGTCTAAGCACTATGCAGTCCATGCACATGCCTTCTTTGTCCAAGCGCACCCAGTGTGTATCCTGCATGTTGTGTGGGAATGCTGTGTGTCTGCATTTCACGCTCAGCATATTATGTGCGGCATTAGCTTTTAGAGGATGTTTTCCTCCATAAATGTGTGTAACCCAAGTAGTGTTTTGTGTGCATTTGGGTGACTGTACAGTATATTGTGTGTTCAAACTCTGTGTCTGCAGAAGAATAGTGTGTTTTTACAACACACAGTGTATGCTGTTGTTTCTTTTACTATGTGTTCATGCTAATTGCACTGTATATAAATAAGTCATAACACTTTTATGAAGTTTTGGTAACTTATATTGCACAACTGCTCACCAAGATAAAATTTACAAAAAACAAAAACAACTTAATATTGACATAGGCGCTACCTAATGCATTAACCAATGCTTGTTATTGATATCAATCTTCCCTTTACACCCGCTTCCTGCATCTTGGGGGAAATTTTCGAGCCGCTACCTGCCGCTACCTGTATGGAGGGGGACTACAAACCCCAGGAGACATAGCACCAGGCCAACGCACTTAAATTGAAGACGCGAGTGGGCCATACCCGGGCTAAGCCCGGGCCAAGGGCAGGCCCGTCCATGCCCATCAGAGCCCAAAGGAGACTGGGCTGGGCCCACTCCCTGACATCTAGGATTTTGGGTCTTGCAGGACGTACACACTGAGGTACTGTTTTTCTGTAATACTGATATTGTTATAAAATGTACACCTTAGGAGAAATGGTTAAATGGAAGGGCCTCAATGAACACCCAGGGGGGGGGCGGTATAGCAGGGACATTAGATGCCTTTCTGACAAGGGCGGAGTCGGTTCTGACTTATGAAATAGATTTAACGGAAAGACGTCTCTCTCTGGACTCTTTGATCACCCATAAGTGCTCCTCACTTGGATTTAAATCTGTGGTTAGTGTACTGCTAACTCCCCCCTTAGCATATCTGCCCCCCCCTTTAGTGCCGCTTGTATCTACTGTGGCCATGGTTGCACCTCCCTCTTCCTCTGTTGAATCCGCAACTAGGCCGAAAATAGTCACAAGGGGTCGGGCTGCAAATGTCTCACTAGATAAAAGTAGTGAGCTTCCAGGGAAAAGAAGAAGGGGTGGCCAGGCAAAGCAGAAGACCCAAGCAAATAAACAAAAAGGAAATGAAGGAACTGAATCTGGTTTAAATTACACCCTATGTCCTACAGCTACTGATGATGAAGTCGTCATTCTGCTTGACCAAGGAGGGGTCGACGATACATGGAGAAGACTAGAGACATTGGTCACCAAGTTGTTAAACCCTTTACTAACTAAATTGACTAAAACAGAAGAGAGGTTGGCACTAGGCCTGGGCGGTAAATTCCGTTCCACTCGCGGAATTTGTGGAATTTGGGTAATTTCGCGTTCCGCGGAGAACGCAAAATTACCAAAAATTCTGAGATCTGCGGCTTCGCTGAATTTTTTGCTTGTTCGCGCTTTCAAAATGCGTGTTCGCGAGATATTTCTCCCCGAGTACGCAAATAGCGTTCACGAACAGGAAAAAAGCATCGCAAACGGGCGGAACAAGCAATTCCGCGTGTTCGCTGAACTTTTGCGTGCTCGCGGAGATTTTTTACCATTTCGCGGAGCTTTGCGTAGCGTGACTACGCAAATTCCGCCCACCCCTAGTTGGCACTTATTGAGGGGTTGGGTAGACCATCTCCCCATCAAGGTGTCGGACCCGCTCCATGTTTGTGTCTTTGAGCTGGCCCGGGGGCTCAACCATCTCAAGGGAGTGGGGGGGCCCAACGGAGTCTAACAACAAGGAGCGCAACTCAGGCATGGTTAGAAATGCGCCTAACACTGTAGCTACTTTTTGTGGCGATCCTCAACTGCCGCCTTCTCATTCAGCTCAGCATTATTTGATCCAGGGCAGAGATAACACCCCCCAGCTGCACTCTTCTAATATCCCGAATGAGTCGGGCAGCAATGCAAGATCATCTGTACAGGACCTTGGAGGCAGGGAGCCTTGTATTAGCCAGCAAAGATTGCATATGGAGAGACCGGTTAATGCCCATCAGTCTTTCCACCTCTCACAGGCCTCAGCTCCCTTTGTGATGATCCTGGCAAATGTCCTGATTTTAAGGGTGGACCAGGCGAAAAATACTACCCAATTAATGGATAAATCCTTCCACTGGCTGTCACGTCAATTACCTAGTAGGAGAATTGGGGGTGTTCCACTAGCCAACCAAATCATTATGTCCAGAAGGGTGGAGTGGCTGGGGCCGACCAATAAAACAATGGAGGGTGACTGTGTGATTGTGAATTTTAATAACTACCATGCTTCAAGAGCTCTCCTGGACCATTTACGTAGGGAACCCCCACAGGGCACACAAATTAGAGCCCTACCTTATGAGTTATTTTTAGGCGCCCTGTGGCACTGATAAAGGAATCTAGAGCTTTTGGGGAAGGGGGCAATTTGAGAAATGTTGTACCATCTGAGATGGGTAATCCAAGGGTAAACCTTCAGAATAGATATGCCCCTCTCAGTGACCTGGAACAATGAGACTGAGTAAACCACTGATAAAGGAGGCCCGTAGTATACCAAAAGTCATACCCTGCGATATCCAATTAACTCCTAGAAGTAACGTAATTAGAAAGGGGCAAAACTAAATATTTAAAATATCATCTTGGAATATTGGAAGGATTAGGAATAAGCTGAATAATGCTAATTGGCTAAAATTGCGGGAAGCCCAGGATATCACGTGTTTCCAGGAGACATGGGCAACTGAGTCCATTTTTATAAATGGTTATCGCTCCTTCCAAACAAATGCAGTACCATCAACATCAGGGAGGGCTAAGGGGGTACTCCTAACACTAATCCCTAATACCGCGCAAATGAAAGTGAAGAAATTCGGGGTCGTTAGCCAGTACTTTCACCTTCTTATTTTAGATTTGGGAAGCAAAGGATTATGGTTCCTAATTAATTACTATAATAATAATTTTGGCCCAAATATGCACCTAGTAGTTGAGGAGGTAAATATGGCAATTAATGAGGCCTCAAATGAAATAGGGAATAATAAACCTTTTTGTATCATCTGGGTGGGTGATTTTAATGTCCACCCTTGTAAATATAGTCAACATCGAATCTGTGGTCTAGTAGATCTGTTGGGATCTCGGGTTTATCATTTCTCGCATAGTAAATATGGATGTACCCTAAATAGGCTTCTATTTACTAGAGACATTACCTTAGTTAGCTACTCAAAAGGTCCGACGGACCCTCCACATAAGACCTTTTATCGGGCATTTCATGAATCCACCATTGATTTTATAATGACTTCTAAATACCCTTAGTGGTAGGATCACTGACCTGGATGTCCAGTTTATGCCCCTAATAAATCACGCTATATTAACATGCGGGTATTGCTACCATCCAGGAAGGAGAAATATTACCAGCTAATAGGATCCCCTGTACTGTTATATTCCATATAGGTGCCATAATATAGGCCTCTGTAACTTCATTACCATTCACCTATATTCTTCCCTACATTACACTTGTCACGGTTTACAGGGACTGACCTTTTACCTAGATACTACACTGCATTCAGAACGTGGGTTTTCCCTAGTTCGAAATCATACATTATGCATGAGGATTCTTGGAAGCACAGCAGGACTACCATCTCCTGTATAAAATCTATATACAAAGTTCATGCCCAACGTCATCCTTAGGCCGACACAGTAACACAGCAAGGTAGGACCCCTGGGGAGACCTATGGGTATATATGCATCACATCTTGCTAAGATAAGACAGAGGAGACTGAGACTTCCCGGATGACACACTGACCAGAGACGCTGAGGTTCCTGCATGCAGACACTCCAGCTCACAGTGGCCTGACATCCCTTGACGGGTGTCCAACTTGAGACCAGGATGGGATTCCACAGTCTCTCACTTTAGGTAATGGAGTTGACTAAATCCTAGAGGGATTCTTGGCTTAACACCTACACACAGGCCTGGTACACTTAGGTACATCTAGTTAGGGTGGCATCGTAAGAGTACGCATCTTTTATCATGTGTTTTATATATTCGTATGTATTCATGATTGTAGTAAGATGGTAGAGCTATACTATCCTTTTACCTTTATCGTACTGCTAATCATTTATATCTTATACTGCCTAACGGTTGTTGCAGCTCATCTATTTTACACCAGAATAACAACTGTTCAATAAATTCATATTGAAAACGCCCAGCCTGTTTATTCTGTGTATTTCTCTGAGACAGACTAAGTAAGCATGAGTGACTGAGCGAAAGGTAGTATATTGTTTCGATGGTCCTGAGGGATCAGGGTTGTCATGTTCGATGGTTGCCAGGAACTATTCTCTCCTTGGTAAGAGGAGATTCTAGTGGCACTGTGAGCTAGTTGGTACAAAAAGGGACAACATACCCGGTGGGGGTGATCAGAGTTTGTCTGACACCAATCCTACAGTGTATGTTGTCTAAATGCGCAGATCCTTTATATTTTTTATAGGAACTACACGACAGTACTAGCCAGGAAAAACTTTTATCAGCTGAAGTGGTCCCAAATAGACAAACAGAAAATGGTACCAGAGGTGATAAGGGAATCGCAAGAAATTATTATTAATTGTTTAGATCCAGAACTATTACCATCAAATTTAATTGCTTTTTTCAAAGAACTGCTAGCTCAAATAAAGAGGGCACTCACCCATTTTAAATCATCTAATATTGTAAAAACTAATGGCTGGTTTGATTCCCCATGTACAAAAATAAGGAAGGCACTCATTAAAGCCTTAAAAAAACAACCCAGAAACAGGTTTCAAATCACCTTAGCCCAGACTGAGTATAAAGCAGCGAGAAAGGAAAGGGAGAGCCGTATAAAGGAAGAAACATGGGTCAAGCTTGAGAAAGCGACAAATACGGGCAACAGCAGAGCATTTTGGAAGATAATTAATTCACCTTATTTTAAAGTTAAGGGGGAGCCCTCCTTAGACACCAATGTTGGTGAACAGGATTGGGTGGCTAACGATCAAGACAGACTATCCTTAATACTTGGTGAGGTGAGGGCTGGGTTGGAAGCCTGTAGTCGAAGGAAGGAACCGGGTCCTGATGGGGTGCCAATAGATTTTTTTCAGGATAACTTAGATCTTTGGGTACCCCTATCAACTAATGTTTTTAATAATATAGCCCGGTCAGGTCCTCCACTGTCTTGGAAAACCAGCATAATTGTCCCAATATATAAGAAGGGTGATAGGGGTAGTCCAAAGAATTATAGTCCAATTTTGCTTTTAGACACCACAGCCAAATTAATGGGCTGACTACTATCGAGGCTGGAGGTATGGGCGCAAGAGAGGAACATCATAATGCCCCACAGTTCCAGTGGGGGAAAGGTACCGTCGACCAGTGTCTGAACCTCACTCAAATTATGGATAAATATACCAGAGTGAAGGGTGAGAAAATTTATCATGCATTTATGGATCTCTCGCAAGCATTTGATTGTGTCTCCAACTCAAAGCTCCGGCACATAGTGGAGGAGATGGACTTTGAACCAGCCATTACCAACTTTATACGTCACCTATATTCTGACGCTTCACCATCTGTTCATTACTGAAAAAACGGGGAATGTACCCGTCCTTGAAAGATCTTAGTGGGGGTAAGGCAGGGTTGCATCCTAGCTCCATCCCTTTTTTCGATCTATACAAAAGAGTGGAAAAGGCGCTTGTGAGGACAACCCTGGATGTCCCTGTGGTTGCTTCCCTTTCATTACCTATTCTGGCTAATGCTGATGATGCCGTTCTGATTGTTAGAACAGGGCTAGGCCTCCATACTCTTATCTCAGCATTCACGACTTTTATGGCATCATTGGACCTGAAGGTGAATCAAACTAAATATTTCGTAATTGCGGCTGTGGCAGGAAAACAAGGTAAAATACTGTCATTTTACATGGACTCGGGAGAAATTGAGATAGTGGATTCCTTCCCTTATTTGGGGTCCTCTTTGATAAAAACCAAAAATTGGTGGAGGGAAGGGCATTGCGACTGGAAAGAAGCCTAATGGCAATTAAGGTCTTCTCACAAAAACTGGGTTCAAAACCACTAGTCCCCATTAAGAAGATCTATCAGGGCAAAGCAAAGTCTGCGGTGATCTACGGGGCAGGAGTCAGGGGGATGGCCCCAATTGATTCTCTGCAAGTATTGAGAATACATTTTTTAAGTCCATCGTGTCCCTCTTGCAATCTTATTCAAATTATATCCTACACATTGAGTTGGACTTATTTTATATTGCTGACTCAACTAGGTTAGCCCCGATTCTACTGTGGCTTTCCATATGGCGGCGGGAATCAATGATTTTAACCCAAAATATCATTAGAGACTGCCTAAAATTAGAGAACCATGGAAACATTAGATGGCTAAACTATGTAGAGAGAGAACTGACAAATATGGGACAAAAATAATTATTTAGAGATCCAACAACATGCAGTAGTATATCCAGGCACAAATTAGTGGATATTTTTATAAAAAGGGCCCAATACCTCATAAGGGAGCGGAACTACAACAAACAGTCGGTCCTTGCCTACCAACTAGTCCCTCCCCTGCTAGAGGGTGGCTATTCATACATAGTGGATATTCCGCTCCCACAACATAAATTCATTTTAACACGCTTTCGCTTGAACCTCCTCCCACTGATGCTGGGTTTTCCACAAAAGATGTTTAAACACTCAGACTTACTACAGTGCCCCTGTGATGGGAACTCACCTCAGTCTGATATTCATTTAATGATTTTTTGTGGGTTTTATAAGAAAGAAAGAATTGAATTTATCGTCCAGATTTCAAACGGTTTAAGCTGGAAGAGTGTAGGGTCGCCCTATACTTCTTAAAGTCACTGCCCAACCCCCTAGTTTATTATGCAGTGGCACGCAACTGGTGGGGGTGCATGGGTAAAAGGAAACAGCTGGACTTTGATGGCTGACGATCTCTTTTATAACTCATTGGGTAAAAGTTTTTTTAGTTTTTGAAGATACATTTTTTAAAAAAAATATGTTTTTACGGTACTTTATATGCTGATATTTATTGTAGAGGTCAAAATGAATTGCGATCTGATTTAAATGAATATGAACCGGGGAGTGTAATGTTGGTGATCGTATTGGGACTGGATTGATCTGTTTTTATGTACTTTTATGGTCTTAACTGAAAAGATTGGATAAAGATTTTAAAGTTAAAGTTAAAAAGATATCAATCAATGCATCTACATCCTCCACAGCACAGTAGTTAAACAACTGGTTATTCCACATGATGCAGAGCATTGCTGGAAATTTTGGTTGTACCTTTGCCCCCCAGTTTATGTAGCTCCTCCATTCTCCCGCCATGCTCCTCCTCCACTGGTCTGTCACTTTACACACATCTGATCCTACACTGAATGAGAACCCTTTAGTCATGAAGAAGCCACTCCTTAATGCTTTGCTCAATATTGCCTCCTTTACTGCATACGGAAGTACATTTACCAAGAGCTTCCTTGGTTTCTGCCATTGAAGATTCCTCTTGAAAGAGTCTCTGTGTACTCTCTGTATCTCCTGCTCTAAATTGATGTCTGATCTTTTAAGATTGTATCCCACAGCAGAGAGGTTATGAAGGACTTCATGTCAGCTCCTTCTTTGGGTATGTTCAGAAATCTGAGGTTATTCCTCCAGGAGTAGTTTTTAATCCCCTCAAAATCTTCCCTCAATCCTTGATTTTGCTTGCTCAGCAAACCAATCCTGGTGGTGTTTTTAAGAACGTCTGTAAGATGCTCTAGTATGCGTGGCCACTTCATTGAGCTTCTGAGACAGAGTGGAGCAGGAGGCTTGAATGCCCACCTGGTTAGCCTCTGAGACCTCAAACCTATCTTTTATCTCTTCTTTTAAGCCCAAGAGGATGGCTGTTAGTGAGTCTTCCGATTGCGCCCTACTTATTTTGTCTTCATCCTTCTCTTGGCCCCTCCAACAATGCTCATCAACCTATCCAAGCTCTTCTCTGAAGGCAAGGGCTTCAAACGTGTTGCTCGTAACAATCTGGGTTGTACTGTGAAGATCAACATCATCCTCCGGTTTTCTTTCTGCTTCAAGAGCCCTAATTGTGGGAATAGAAGCATCGGAACAATAACGACAGTGGGTGCATGCATTCTCAAGCCCTGCCTACTCATATTCTTGTCAGGACCCCCATCAACACTTTTTAAGGTCCGTAAAGTCAGGACATTTAAAAAAGGATTTAAGCGAGGATGTTATCCTAATCTGAGAGGCCAGCATCTTTCTACCCCTTCCACCAGAACTCTTGCAAGGTGACTTTGCAGGCTTCCCAGATTTAAAAACAGAGGCTCCGATGCAGGTGTAGGTTCCGAATTGAAAAAAGCTAGTGCTGACTTCCTTTTTGATAACGCCCACTCAGCTCCCCTCGGGGGTAATATGAGGTGATTTGAAAGCTTTTATTTGAGGGGTTAAGAATAAGGCAGACAGGGCAGAATTGGTCAGATTGGAGCAAGAAGTTGGGGACTTGGAATATGAGATTGAATAGAGAAAGGGTATTAAAACAGTTGGAGGAGGTGCAGTTAAATTATAAAATCAAGCTGGAAACGTAGTGTAGGGAAAGGTGGCCTACCGGAGGCATAAGTAAGTTTGAGTATGGGGAGCGATCTGGTGCGCTACTGGATAGAAGGCGAGGGTTGAGATATCCAGGAATATATAAGGTTGAGGACATGCAGGGGCACCTGGTTTCTTCATTGACTACACTGTATATGGAAGAGGTCTTCCCGGATCCGGATAGGTTTAGGCATTGGTTGGCGGGAATTAACCTCCCTAGGCTCACGGTGGAGAGCAAATAGTGTTTTGAGGTACAGATTTCCCAGGAGCAGATCAGGGAGCACCTGTCACATATTGGGAACAGAAAGGCGGCATGTCCCTATGCCATCCCCTCAGAGCTTTATAAGTTTTTAAATCAGGAGATTGTACCAGTGTGGGAGATACTGTTTAATTCAGTTTATATGGGGAATGTGCAGATCACTGACTCATGGAAGAAAGCTATGATTGTATTGATTTTAAAGCCTGCCAAGGATCTTAGAAAGGCTGATTCTTACCAACTAATCTCCCTACAGAATGCAGATTATAAGGTCTTCACAAGTATTTTGGCCAGGAGATTGGCCAAACTAACCCCTTAGTTAATACATCCAGTTCAGAAGGGCTTTGTACCAAAGCAGCAGATTCATGAGTTTACCCAGCAGATGAGTGGATCTATAGATATAGCCACTGCTTGATTGATTCTCTTGGCAGTGGTCACAATATATCCTGCCAAGACATTTGATCGAGTATGTTGGGCTTACTTGCTGGAGGTCCTGGTGTTATTGGGTCTCAGGCCTTGTTTTATTTTAATGCTTCAGAGGTTAAATGAGAATGCATCGCTATATTCTTGCTTAATGGGTCTATGACCAGGAATTTTGATATTCACAGAGGCACTCAGCAAGGTTGGCCCTTGTCCCATCTCCTGTTTGATATTTACACCGAGCCATTTGCCCAGCTGCTCAGAAGGCATGCTTAGGTAATTCACTGCTGATCCTCCCATTTTAGCAATAAGATCCTACCATCAGACCATCAGAATATCCCTATGGGTGAGTTTGGCAGAGGAATTTGGGGCCTTTTCAGGATACTTAGTGAACAATTCCAAGTCAGAGGTTATGTGTTGGAATGCAGCAGACTGGACTGGGGAGGCAAGGGTGGAGATTAAATAACTGGGCATTGTGATTGTCAAACCACTGGAGGCAATACTGAAGTATAATATAAGGCAGGTGGTGAAGGAGGTGGATGTATTACTCACTAGATGAAAGAATTTTCCATTAATAATCTATGGTTGGCGGAACTTGATTATAATGTCAATCCTCCCTAAGCTGACGTATCTTTTCAATTCTATTCTCCTTACATTTCCAAGATCAGTAATAGACAAGATTCAGGGGAAAATAAAAAGCTCTAAATGGGCCTCAGGTGGGGCTAGGCTAGCGTGGAAAAAGCTGAGGCACAGACTTGTGAAGGGTGGCCTAGCTTTGCCCGACCAGAATCTGTATTGTATGACCTTTCAGTTTAAAAACTGAAGGATGCTTTTCTGTATGCTGGATAGTTCAACCTGTGGTGGGATCTTAGCAAAGATTATTGGTGAGTCAGGATCTACAGGGGTTGATATATATGTTTGTTGCCCTTATTATTTTTTAAATAAAAAATGGCTAAAGGTTTTAAAGGCTGCATTGAGTCTATGGTTTAGATTCAGGAAGATGTTGGATATTGGCTACTATTCCGACTTTGCTCCTATTTCTGATTCCAAGGGTACCCCAGAGTGTATGAGGAGGGCTGGAATAGCTGCCTGGAAGGGAGCTGTTTGCAGTACACGGGGTACTAACTTGGGAAGTTTTAAACACTAAGACTGGTGGCTCCTTAACAAGGTTTGAATATCTGTATTTGCCCTACTGCTTTACAAGCACCACTCAGGAGATGGGAGGGCACCTGGGAAGTTGAGTAGATATTACAGGATGTGACACTTACAATTAAGGAGGTTGCCATCTGGTATTAGAGGTTTTTGGATGCTGAGGATAGGACAATGGTGGTGCCATACTCATTATGGGACGAAATCTTCCTGGAGACTGAGTTAGAACTTATGTGGCAAACATCCTTTAACTTATTGCACTCTGTAGTCAAGCAATCCAATCTCGAAAAATCACTTTTTTACCATCAGCAGATTATATTGGACCCCTCAAAAGCTTACAAAGCTTGCAGAGGATCCGACCCCCAAATGTAGAAGGTGTGGTCTTTTAAAAGCTAATGATGAACACATATTTTTCACCTGTTCTGTGATCAAGAGGTTTTGGGAGGACATCAATAACGTTGTAAAGGACATCTTGGGAATCAATATCAATTTATGATTACATCGAGGTGCCTATCTGGGTGATGGGTCATTTGGCTTGGTTGGTGCGATGGGGGCCAATGCAAATGCAGCAGGATGAGGGCTAGATAGCAATCATGTAATAGCCTGAGTTTATGCAAGCTACATTTTTTTTTTTTTTTGTCCTCATTAGCCTCGATTACCAATCAATGGTATAGCTTACTCCAGGGCCTCCCTTTGATTTGCACCAGCCAGAGAACTATGTTCAACATCGAGGATGGGTCACTCTATACCATGCTTGTTAACCTCCAACCATAGGAAAACTTCTTTTCAGCTAAATTGCTGTGAAGTCACCAAAGGAGTATTCCAGCAATATAGTATAGAGGCCTAATCATTGGACTATATTAACTACAATGTTTCACCCAGTTCTCGTACGGAAGCCAGAAATCATTTTGCTTTCTCTTAATTGACCTGTCCAACTGATTGGTGTACTTTATTGCCATTAACCATTCTATTTTTGTTGGGGGTATATTTGACCCAATTTTTTACAGATTTCTCTGCGAGCCAAAAGTATCAAATAAAAAATCAATTTTTTTATGTTATTCATCATAGCTTCGCCGTGCTCCATCATCCCAAAAAAAAACAAGAATTTTGCTTACCTGGAGTGGGTCTCCAAGTATAGAAGATATTGTACTACTCACATCCTTCCAAAACTCCTGGAGAACAGGACACTCCAGGAACATGTGAATGTCGTCTCCTCTTTCCTTACCACACTTTGGGCATCTCGGAGTGGGGCCTTTCCCCATTTTAGCCAGTTTATACGGAGACCAGTAAACTCTGTGGAGACAGAAAAGGTGGTTCCACCTTAAATTTGCAGCACGAACCGTGGAATATAAAAGGTTACAAGATACTTGCCACAAATCTTCTTGCTGCTCTCCCGGCAAGATCTTCTCCCAGAGTAATGATGGTAAATTGAAATCTCCATCTGCCAATTCCAATAAGAGCCAATACCAACTTGCCACCTCTTTTTCCGGGGATATTCATCACCATCTTTGATTCCAGCTCATTAGATAATCCAGCACCGTCCCCGATGGAATGGAGCCAGCTTTTTATTTGAAAGTATTTAAATCTTGAAAGCTGATTGTTGGTAAATTCTTGGCATTTCTCCCATGAGATCAATGTTCCATCCACTATCAGATGACCCCAGCGTATTATATTAACATTTTTCAAAGGAAGAGCCAGACTATCTTTGGACCACTCTGGTGAACCAGGGGAGTTACAAATAGGAGCCATTCCACTATAATAACTCAGTTTTAATTCTCTCCTGATTTTGTACCATGTTTCCGCAAAGGACTGCAGAATTTTAAGTCTCACCCTTTTAAAGAAGCGCAGGTCCCCATATTTGTGAATTAAACTATATTTACCCCTTCCACATCTTGCAGCATTGCTTTAAACATATTTCCTAGATCCGTAGAATCCAGGAAGCTAAAGAGCATTTTCCCAGATTTTAAGAGAAATACCCTTGCATAATACGACAAGTCTGGCAATCGTATCCCTCCTTTATAATATTTCCTCCTCAACTTTTTCCTTGAAATACGGACCCCTTTTGATGACCAAATAAAACTAGTGATTTTAGATTGAGCCTTATTAAGCCAAATTTCCTTGAACGCCAAAGGAATATTCTGAAACAAAAAAGTGTATTTGGGCAGGATGGACATTTTAATCAGGTTTATTCTCCCATATAATGTCAGTGGAAGATGTGCCCAGCTTAACAACAATTTTCCCACTTCTTTGTTTACTTTATTAAAGTTGGCTTCCGGGATTAGCTCTACTTTTGGTACTATCTTGATGCCCAGGTATCTCATCTCCTCCTGAATACACTCCAGCTGAGAATCAATATTCCAGGTCATTACCACTGTTTTGTTTTCATTTATCTCATATCCTGAGATGGCCCCAAACTGCGATGCTAACTCATAGACCATCGGAAGGGAGGAATCGGCTTCTGAGGAGTACACTACCAAATCATCAGCATATAATCCCGCTCTTTTCTCCCACCCTCGAAACTTAAAAGAGGGGATACTCTCATGATTCCTTATCTTTTCTGCTAAGGGCTCAATATATAAATTGAATAAGAGGGGAGATAAGGGGCACCCTTGCCTAGTTCCCCTAAAGATTTTAAACGGTTTTGACAGGCTCCCATTCACTACAATTCTAGCTATGGGGTTTCTATATAATAAATCTATCGCAGTACAGAAATTCTCACCAAGATTAGATAATTTTAAGATCTTCTGCAAATAGGACCAATTAACCCTATCAAAAGCTTTAGTCGCGTCAACTGTTATCACTGCCAATGGTAATTTATATGTGGTGGCTATATTTATGGCCCCAATTAAACTGAATGTGAGGTCATTAATTCCCCTGCCTCGCACAAACCCTTTCTGATCTTCATGCAGTAGGTGCCCTACCACTCCACTAAGCCTATCCGCCAACATTTTTGAGAGGATTTTATAATCTGAATTGAGTAGCGAGATAGGCCTATAGGAGTCACAGGAATTTGGTGGTTTGTCGGGTTTTAATATCAGCGTCACTATGGCCTCATCCCAGGACGATGGAATCTCACTACCATTTTCAAAAATGGCTAAGAATAGTTTAACCATTACAGATGTTAAACAGTCCTCTAATTTTTTATAAATCTCGATAGGGAGACCATCAGGGCCCGCTGCTTTATTTGATTTCCCTGCTCTAATAGATTTCCTTATTTCCTCTACTGTTATTGAGCTATCGATATCTACCCTTTGGGCATCGGAAATCTTCCTTGGAGTATCCTGTCCCAGCCATTCTTCCACATCCCCCTCTCTTGTATTTAAATTCTCCATGTATACTTCTCCAAAATGGTTGAGAAAAGCCTCCTCGATACCCTCCCTTGTCTCAATTATATTTCCTGAACCCTTTTGCTTTAACTCTTTTATGAAGGATTTTACCTGGTCTTTTTTTGTCTTCCACGCAAGCAATTTGCCACATCCTTCTACGCGCGTTTTCAAGGGCTGAGATCCAGCATTGCCTGGAAAGCTTGGACCAATTACGTTCCCGTCGGGAAGATGAAATGGAGGGAAGAGGGTATTTCGGGATTTCCCAAGTTATGGGAATCAAAAAGTGATCGGACCAAGGAAGCGGCGAAGGCTTACCAGCTGTAAGTTCAAGGCAGTTGCTAAAGACGGGGTCAAGTATATGGCCTTTGATATGGGTGGGAGTGGATACTAATTGCTTTAGCTGAAGTGCGGAGAGGCTCAAATTAAGTTCAATTGTGGTGTGATCGGAGGTATTGTCCAAATGAATATTAAGATCTCCCAATATTGTGAAGTTGGACGATGAACAAGCTAAATTAGCAGTAGTTGTCGGAAGAGTGTTAAGGAATTGTCCTAGGGGGCCAGGTGGGCGGTAAATTAATAGCCCAGAGAAAGTGACAGTGGGGAGAAGTCTATGGAGAAAAGTAGACTCTCACAGTCTGAGACCTGAGCTGGGGAGATGCGACACTTAAGGTGGTCTTTGACGATAATTGCTAAGCCCCCTCTACCTTCTTTGCGGTCTTTTCGTTGTATAAGGTAGCCGCCAGGGAAATTTTGTGCGAGGACTGGCTCAGATTCATTATTAAGCCACGTTTCCGTGAGGAAGAGAACATCCGGTTTGAGTTCTTCCAGTAGTAGTGCAATTTCAATGGCATGTTTGGGGTACGATCGGCAGTTTAGCAAGAGAATTTTAATGTTAGCAGGGTCTATAAGGGAGTTCTGTGTTTTAACAACCGGCCGGAGGTTAAACCCACAATGGGGGCAGTCAGTGTATTCATCTGCTATATTCCACGAATGGCAACACTTGTCGGATGTCGGTCCTCTTAGATTACGTAGGGTAAATGGGCTATAGGATCTGAGTTGGGACATGGGACGGACAGGGGTTCTGGCCCCTGGCCTCGGCTGGCCGCGGACGGGCGCAGACGGGCTTGCCTTTGGCGCGCCTTCGGCGCGCTGGCGGCGCGCGTCCGCTGCGCGAGGTTTGTGTCATGTGGGCTAAGTAGCCACGAGGCTCCGCCCCCTCCGGTCTCCTGCCCGGAAGGGAATGGGTAACGTTGCCGGATACTCCCTCCACGCAATCGGGACTTCCCGTGGTGGACCGGGGAGCAGTGCGGTTCAAGAGGACAGGTAAATAGAGTAAAAATGCGGCGCAAATAAAACAGGTTTAGTGAGATTAAGATCTTTGTTTAAAAGTAGATATAGCAGCGAGTGGTTAAAAAATTCAGTAGCAATCAGGTCAAACCAACCAGCAGCGAGTCAAGTCAGCCTGTTTGAAGTAATTAGCAGCGCTGTTGCCTGCCTTCAGCCTACGCGCGTCCGCTGCGCAAGGTTTGTGTCATGTGGGCTAAGTAGCCACGAGGCTCCGCCCCCTCCGGTCTCCTGCCCGGAAGGGAATGGGTAACGTTGCCGGATACTCCCTCCACGCAATCGGGACTTCCCGTGGTGGACCGGGGAGCAGTGCGGTTCAAGAGGACAGGTAAATAGAGTAAAAATGCGGCGCAAATAAAACAGGTTTAGTGAGATTAAGATCTTTGTTTAAAAGTAGATATAGCAGCGAGTGGTTAAAAAATTCAGTAGCAATCAGGTCAAACCAACCAGCAGCGAGTCAAGTCAGCCTGTTTGAAGTAATTAGCAGCGCTGTTGCCTGCCTTCAGCCTACGCGCGTCCGCTGCGCGAGGTTTGTGTCATGTGGGCTAAGTAGCCACGAGGCTCCGCCCCCTCCGGTCTCCTGCCCGGAAGGGAATGCGTAACGTTGCCGGATACTCCCTCCACGCAATCGGGACTTCCCGTGGTGGACCGGGGAGCAGTGCGGTTCACGAGGACAGGTAAATAGAGTAAAAATGCGGCGCAAATAAAACAGGTTTAGTGAGATTAAGATCTTTGTTTAAAAGTAGATATAGCAGCGAGTGGTTAAAAAATTCAGTAGCAATCAGGTCAAACCAACCAGCAGCGAGTCAAGTCAGCCTGTTTGAAGTAATTAGCAGCGCTGTTGCCTGCCTTCAGCCTACGCGCATCCGCTGCGCGAGGTTTGTGTCATGTGGGCTAAGTAGCCACGAGGCTCCGCCCCCTCCGGTCTCCTGCCCGGAAGGGAATGGGTAACGTTGCCGGATACTCCCTCCACGCAATCGGGACTTCCCGTGGTGGACCGGGGAACAGTGCGGTTCAAGAGGACAGGTAAATAGAGTAAAAATGCGGCGCAAATAAAACAGGTTTAGTGAGATTAAGATCTTTGTTTAAAAGTAGATATAGCAGCGAGTGGTTAAAAATTCAGTAGCAATCAGGTCAAACCAACCAGCAGCGAGTCAAGTCAGCCTGTTTGAAGTAATTAGCAGCGCTGTTGCCTGCCTTCAGCCTACGCGCGTCCGCTGCGTGAGGTTTGTGTCATGTGGGCTAAGTAGCCACGAGGCTCCGCCCCCTCCGGTCTCCTGCCCGGAAGGGAATGGGTAACGTTGCCGGATACTCCCTCCACGCAATCGGGACTTCCCGTGGTGGACCGGGGAGCAGTGCGGTTCAAGAGGACAGGTAAATAGAGTAAAAATGCGGCGTAAATAAAACAGGTTTAGTGAGATTAAGATCTTTGTTTAAAAGTAGATATAGCAGCGAGTGGTTAAAAAATTCAGTAGCAATCAGGTCAAACCAACCAGCAGCGAGTCAAGTCAGCCTGTTTGAAGTAATTAGCAGCGCTGTTGCCTGCCTTCAGCCTACGCGCGTCCGCTGCGCGAGGTTTGTGTCATGTGGGCTAAGTAGCCACGAGGCTCCGCCCCTCCGGTCTCCTGCCCGGAAGGGAATGGGTAACGTTGCCGGATACTCCCTCCACGCAATCGGGACTTCCCGTGGTGGACCGGGGAGCAGTGCGGTTCAAGAGGACAGGTAAATAGAGTAAAAATGCGGCGCAAATAAAACAGGTTTAGTGAGATTAAGATCTTTGTTTAAAAGTAGATATAGCAGCGAGTGGTTAAAAAATTCAGTAGCAATCAGGTCAAACCAACCAGCAGTGAGTCAAGTCAGCCTGTTTGAAGTAATTAGCAGCGCTGTTGCCTGCCTTCAGCCTACGCGCGTCCGCTGCACGAGGTTTGTGTCATGTGGGCTAAGTAGCCACGAGGCTCCGCCCCTCCGGTCTCCTGCCCGGAAGGGAATGGGTAACGTTGCCGGATACTCCCTCCACGCAATCGGGACTTCCCGTGGTGGACCGAGGGAGCAGTGCGGTTCAAGAGGACAGGTAAATAAAGTAAAAATGCGGCGCAAATAAAACAGGTTTAGTGAGATTAAGATCTTTGTTTAAAAGTAGATATAGCAGCGAGTGGTTAAAAAATTCAGTAGCAATCAGGTCAAACCAACCAGCAGCGAGTCAAGTCAGCCTGTTTGAAGTAATTAGCAGCGCTGTTGCCTGCCTTCAGCCTACGCTCCAGACCTAACAAAGACCCTAACCGTACCCTAGCCAATGAGAACTTTAATTATTGGATCCAAAGCTCCCTCGACGCTATTCTTCCGATAAGGCACATCCATCTTAAAGGTAGAGCAAAGATGTCCCCCTGGTACTCCCGAAATTACGGGAGCTCAAGCAAAACTGTAAAAAGCTTGAGAGGAAATGGAGACAAACCTATGCAGTCCCGAGCAAAACCAAATACAGGAAGCTATAAAAACCTATAAATTAGAAATCAAACTCGCCCAAGCTGCCTTTTATGAAGAGAAAATTAAGGCAGCCTCCAACTCCCCTAAGGAGATCTATCGGATCGCTAAAACTCTCTTAAAATTGCCCCAGAAGCAACCCACCTCTGATGATGCCTTATCCCCGGTGCACCATCAGAAAGTACAAAACATTTACTCTACCTTTACCCCTATCCAGCCTGACTCCACTAACTGGTCAGTCTGTGGAACTCAAGCCATTTTGAAATCATTTCCTCCCTTAGACTCCACATCCCTAGACTCCATCATGCACCGGGTAAAATCAGGTTCCCCCCTAGACCCAGCTCCTCCCCGCGCTTTGTTACAAGTCACAGCAAACATCTTACCTACGGTCCTTGACCTACTGAACGCCTCCATTTCTGCCGGAGTGGTTCCCCCGGCTTGGAAATGTGCAATGGTAAAGGCCCTTTTAAAAAAACCAAACCTAGACGAGAATAACCTGAGCAATTACCGCCCAATTTCCCTACTCCCGTGGATGAGCAAGATACTAGAAAAGCACATCAATTCAGTGCTGGGAGAGTTTTTAGAATCTAATAACCTACTGCATCCCTCTCAGACTGGCTTCCGTCCCCAACACAGGACCGAAACAGCCCTCCTTGCCGTAACAGAGGAGGCAAGGAGGATCCTGGATCAGGGAGGCTCTGCGGCCATCATCCTCCTCGATCTCAGTGCCGCATTCGACACTGTAAACCACAGCTCGCTGATTTTGAGACTAAAAAACATGGGTGTATCAGGCAATGCCATTGCCTGGCTACATTCCTTCTTAAGTGACCGGTCCTTTCAGGTCTTTGAAGGCGACGTGGTCTCCGAACAAATGCCTTTAAGCTGTGGTGTGCCTCAGGGCTCCTCCCTGAGCCCCACATTATTTAACATTTACATGAGCTCCCTAGCAGAGATCGTTTCCCCATTTAACATCAAAATCATCTCCTATGCTGATGACACTCAGCTGGTGGTGGCACTAAACGACCCCAAAAAAATTTGCAAATAATCTTGAGAGCTGTCTCATCGAGGTGGCTAAGTGGATGGAAAACTCGTGCCTGAAGCTTAACGGGGATAAAACGGAGATTATGCTTCTCGGGAACTCCCCTCTCTCAAGACGGAGCAATTCTGGCCAAAATGTCTTGGCCCCGCTCCAGTACCCTCCGACCAAATCAAAAGCCTGGGCATTTGGCTGGATCGCTCCCTCAGTTTTAACCACCAGGCTGCGAAACTCTCGGCCACTTGCTTTGGTCTCCTGAGGATGCTACGCAAGATACTTCCCCTCCTTCCATTTCAAGCACGAAAAATCATGGTACAAGGTCTACTCCTATCGCGCCTGGATTATGGGAACACCCTGTACCTGGGGGCCCCGCAATCCACCATTGGCAAGCTGGAAGTAATCCAAAACTGTGCAGCCCGCACTCTCCTCCAGACCCCTCCCGACAGTCCGCAGCCCCTGCTCTAAGGAGTCTCCATTGGTTACCGGTCAGGGAGAGAATTCAATTCAAAGCCATGTGCATTGCGCACAAGGCTTTTAGGAAGACCGGCTCGCTAATCAGTCAGTCCCTGATAACACCCTACCAACCAAACAGGCATCTCCGATCAACCTTTTCCTCCCTCGCCCTAGAGCCAGATGCGGCGGACGATCCTTTTCCTATAACTCTGCCAAGATCTGGAATGCACTCCCCCTCCGTTTGCGGATGGAACCTAATCTCCTGTCCTTCCGCAAACTCCTAAAAACTTTTCTCTTTAATAACCACTGAGTCCTCCTTCTGTCTGCGTTTCGTCCACAGCGCTGGGATGCCTCAGGGTAGCTATTGCGCTATATAAATGTTTTTTTCATTTCATTTCATAATTAAAATGGGCTAGTTTACTTGCTTGCCACCTTTCTTGTAGTCTACCTTCCAATACGCCTGCGAGGTCGTTTTTTAGAGTCTGAATAGAAAGTTGAAGAGGTTCTTGTACAATCTCTTTATTTGACAACTGCTGTTCTAAAAGCCAGAACTTTCTCTCTATATTAGCTATCTCTTCCCTTCTTTGTTTATTCTTATGAGATTGAATAGATATTATTTTCCCCCTTAGAAAGGCTTTATAAGCATCCCACACTATGCCAATTGCTGCTGTATCCAAAGTGTCCTCAAAAAACTCTTTGGTTTCCAATCTAAGTTTCCTTACTATATCATCATCGAATAGTATAGTACGATCCATTTGCCATCTCTTCTGCGCTACTTTCTTTGAGGGTATCAGAGACAAAGTAATGGCTGAGTGATCTGACATGTGTGATCCCAGATGACTCACACTTCCAACTCGTTCTTTATAATACGACTGATCAAAAATAAATCAATTCTAGATTGATGCCCATATTTTTTGTTATTAAAAGTATAGCTCTTAAGGGGTCCCTTCCTCTCTCTCCAAATATCACACCAGCCTCTATCCTTCATTGAATTTGGTAAATCAGTCTCAGAATACCATTTCCCAACCGCAAGTTGAATCACAGTCTCAATCTGTGGTTGATTTAATCAGGGTGTTAACAACGGAAGTGAGGAACAGGTTTGAAGTCTCTGAAGTAAATCAAAAGGAGATCAGATCAGCATGCGACAGCCTAGAGAGAAAAATGGATGACCTTGCTAGTAGGACCACCCAGTTGGAGTCTTCAGTAAAAGAACTTACGCTTCAAACTGAAGTTAATACTAAGGAGATAAAGATATTAAAGGGAAATGAGACGATCTGGAAAGATAAAATGGAATCATTAGAAAATAATATGAGAAGAAACAATCTCCGGTTTCTAAAAATTCCAGAAGGTTCAGAGGGAGAAGACCTTAAGGCTTTTGTTGCAAGACTTATAAAATCAAGTATACAGATTGAGTTTACGATAAATGAATTGATGGAAGATATTCAGAGGGCCCATAGAGACCCTTTTAAGGTAAAACTAAACCAAGGAAAATTCTTGTTAATTTTAAAACTTATAAGATCAAGGAAGAAATACTAATAAAGGCCTTAAAACAGAAAAGTCTAACAATGGACGGAATGACTTTTCAAATCAGATCTGACATATCTCAAATAACAGCGAATAAGCAGTGGAAATTCGGAAATATGATTGAGCCATACAAAAAAATGGGGGCGACTGCCCAGTTGAGGTTTCCGACTAGTCTTCGGGTGATGGACAATAACAAACTGTATAATTTTAGAAGGATAGAGGATGCAGCTGAATTTTTGAAGTCGCTAGAGCCAGGGCGGAGCTAGGGTTTTCCTCCAGAGATACCAGGTATTTAATAGTAAGCTTTTGAGTATCACTTGAACCCCTTTGGCGAGGCTTGTTGGTATTGTTTCGTTTTTCTTCCTTTTTCTCTCAGAACTGCTATGGCGTAATAGTAGAAAGATTATTATTGGTTCTTTCCTTTCTCCTTTTCTATTAATATTTTATATTATTGGTTTCCTCAAGCAAGGGGGCCCCCTAAGGCTTAGGCCAACATGAGGAGGGATTTCCAAGGGTGGGAGGGAGGGGAGGGGAGTCACAGATAGGTTTTAGTACACGGGTGAGGGAGCAGTGGGTAAAAAAGAAAAAAAATGTTAGTCCTCATTGGAAAAGATATAATCAAGCCTTTGAGATGTCATCAGTGATGTCATCAGTGATGTCACTGACCATGTCATGAGTGATGTAATATGTGACATCATCAGCAGTGCATTGCGGGCGCAAGTTATAGTTAGCTGAACTAACTATAACGGGGAATTTCTATGGTTTTGTACGAGTGAAATGTCCAACTAACTATAACTGTCCCTAAAACCTATGGTTTTTCAGTGAATTTCAAAGGTTTTTAAATGCTAATTTCTAACTATAACGTGTCTGAAACCTATGGTTTTTCAGTGAATTTCAAAGGTTTTTAAATGCTAATTTCTAACTATAACGTGCCTGAAACCTATGATTTTTAAGTGAATTTCAAAGGTTTTTAAATGCTAGTTTCTAACTATGCCTACAGAGGTAGGACATGTGAAGAAAGAAGTAAAAACGCACAGAAAGAAGCAAAAGAAATGCAGAAAGAAGCAACAGAAGTCCATAAAGACGAAGAAAAGTGTAGGAAGAAGCAAAAGATGTGCAGAAAGAACCAACAGAGGAGCAGAAAGAGGCCTTGTTGCAAAATCATCCTGTGCCCACAACTTTTTCAGACGGGTACTGGTGGTAACTGACTCTGACTAACCAGAGTCAGTGCTATGCTAAAAGACACTTAGAATACAGTGAAAACACCTACATACACTAGGGAACACTATGCGTTGGGGTACCCCTGTGATTAGCATGACCTCCTCTGCAAGTCCCTAGTACATAATAGGGCAGGGGGATTAAAACTACCTCTTAAAATGCGCTACAGGGTGCGTTTGCACAGTGGTGAAGGGAGGGGGGGCCTTAGGTGACATGTGTGCAAACGCACCCCGTGGCGTGTTTTAAGTTGTGGGATTAAGTCCCCTTGAATTCTGAGGGTCCCTGGGGCCCAACTAGCCCACCAGGTACCTACAGTTAGGACCACAGAGCTGAGTTGCAGAGAGGCGTTCCGAGGCCACGCACCTTTTTTCACCTCTCTGCAACGCAACTCTGTTGTGCTTACTGAAGGTACCTCGTGGGCTAGTTGGCCCCCAGGGTCCCTCAGGATTCAAAGGGAATTAATTCCCCAACTTAAAACGCACCACGGGGCGTGTTTGCGCACATATCACCTGAGGCCCCGCCCCCTCCCTTCACCACTGTGCAAACGCGCCCCGTGGTGCATTTTAAGTTGGGGGATTAGGTCACCTTGAATCCTGAGGGTCCCTGGGGCCCAACTAGCCCACTAGGTACTTCCAGTAAGCACCACAGGCCTGCGTTGCAACGCCTGTAACAAATTGTGCAGTTGTGTTTAGGTAGTGAAGAGGGTCGTGCTGGGGGTAGTGTTTTAGTAGTAGTGTCTGTCAATTGCTGAGGTGTCGGCGACCGGATTGGACACAACAGGCCTTGGCAACAGCAAGTCTTGTGGAAAGTGAAGAAGGACGATGGTGCAGACCAGCAAGGTCTGAGGGACTCACCCAGCAATGGTAAGTCAGGGCAAGCCTGGAGCAACCAGGGAAGCCCAAGCAGGAAAAGATTGGCCTTCGTGAGGGGCTACTAGCCAACGGACTAGCAACCGCAAAGGAGCCTCGAGTCCACGCACGTGGAGCTGGCTCACAGGACACTCGTGGAGTGGAGGCCAGTGATCTTCGGTGCAGTTGGTGCTGGAGGCAGGGGCTACTTGGAGCCCAAAGCACGACTTTGTGGGAGTCCAGGAAGAGGATGCACTTGCAAGTGTGCTCGGTGTCCAGGGGTCACGGTTCCACAAAACCCACGACAGCTACGGGCCTCAGCTTTGCTGGGGACTTAGGGCAGCCTCGGGGAAGTCTGGAAATCCACCTCTGGTGATGCGAAGACTTCAGCGTCCGACGGGAGCTTCAGAGATGCAGACCAGACAATTGCTTTGTTGGTGCCTGCCAAGCAGGGGAGTCACTCCTTGACCCCAAGGGAGATTCTTCAGTCCTCTAATCTTCAAGTAGAGCATCGAAGGTCCAGTATTCTGTGTCAGAGTTTCGTCCAGGGATAATCTAAAGTCCTAAGGACTGGGGTCCCATACTTATACTAAGGTAGGGGGTTGGACTTACTCTGTGGTCCCACCTATGGGTGGGTCAGGGCAGAGGGGTGGCTACACCCCTTTCCCTTTGTCCAGTTCGTGCCAGAGCAGGGGCTGCAGGCCCCTGATCCGGTATGAACTGGGGTATGCACAGGGACACCAAGTGTGCCCCAAGTGCAGGACTTCAAAGCACCAGAGAGTGCTCCCGCCCAGCCCCAATACACACTATCCTGTCTGGGGAGGTGGTTACACCTCCCTGAGACAGGAAACCTATTGTCCAGGCCTCCCCTGCCGGAGTTTCGGTCAGCAGCAGGAGGCCAGACTTGTGTCTGTGGCAGCAGCATCCATTTTGTGATGCCAGGGCTTTGGAAAGAAGTTACCGGGCAAGCCAGTGTTAACATGTCTCTCCCTCTAGAAGGGTGGAATGCTACCCCCGCCGCCAGAATTGGCGGGAGGGTAATATTCCAAGATGTTTGACACCAAACACGACATGTTTCTGTGCAGCCATCCCAAAGTTAGCATTTAACGCGAGGTTATAACGCACTTAAGAGTATATGGTCAGGCTGCACTACAAACAGCATCAGAGAAGGGTCTCCGAATGCTGCAGAGGGGCCCTGCTCATGCAGGGCACCCTCTCACATAGGAACCATGCACTCTGCCTTCAGGATTGACAAGGCCTGCCATAGGAGTGACTTATAGGTTTATATGTGTGTAGGTATGTAGTGATATAGGTAACCTATATCACAGTAAGGGGTGCATGCACCACCTTACCCAGGCTGCAGTAGCAGACCTGTGGTGTCATTTTGGATGGCCTTCCAGGGGTGGCACAATACATGCTGCAGCCCCTGGTAGGCCTCTGAGGTACCTATGCCCTGGGTACATAGTATACCATATACTAGGGACTTATAAGGGCACTCCAGATTCAATTAGAGATGTGCCTAAGGCACATGGAAACCATTTTAGAGAGGAAGCAGCTAGGCTGGGGTTCTGATTAGCAGGGCCCCAACCAGACTAAAGTTGAAAAACAGTGAAGCATCAGCAAAAAGTGGGGGTACCCATGTGAAGCAGATCCTACTCTCCTACATTAGGGCAGTGCAGTGGTGTTCGGGCAGTGTAGGGGGTCGTGCTGGGGGTGGTGTTTCAGGGTTTAGGGCAGTGCAGTGGTGTTCGGGCAGTGTAGAGGGTGGTGTTTCAGGGTTTAGGGCAGTGCAGTGGTGTTCGGGCAGTGTAGGGGGTCGTGCAGGGGGTGGTGTTTCAGGGTTTAGGGCAGTGGTGTTCAGGCAGTGTAGGGGGTCGTGCTGGGGGTGGTGTTTCAGGGTTTGGGGCAGTGCAGTGGTGTTCGAGCAGTAAAGGGGTCGTGCTGGGGGTGGTGTTTCAGGGTTTAGGGCAGTGCAGTGGTGTTCGGGCAGTGTAGGGGGCGGTGCAGGGGGTGGTGTTTCAGGGTTTAGGGCAGTGCAGTGGTGTTCGGGCAGTGTAGGGGGCGGTGCAGGGGTGGTGTTTCAGGGTTTAGGGCAGTGCAGTGGTGTTTGGGCAGTGTAGGGGTCATGCAGGGGGTGGTGTTTCAGGGTTTAGGGCAGTGCAGTGGTGTTCGGGCAGTGTAGGGGGTCATGCAGGGGGTGGTGTTTCAGGGTTTAGGGCAGTGCAGTGGTGTTCGGGCAGTGTAGGGGGTCGTGCTGGGGTTGGTGTTTCAGGGTTTAGGGCAGTACAGTGGTGTTCGGGCAGTGTAGGGGGTCGTGCTGGGGCTGGTGTTTCAGGGTTTAGGGCAGTGCAGTGGTGTTCGGGCAGTGTAGGGGGTTGTGCTGGGGCTGGTGTTTCAGGGTTTAGGGCAGTTCAGTGGTGTTCGGGCAGTGTAGGGGTCATGCTGGGGCTGGTGTTTCAGGGTTTAGGGCAGTGCAGTGGTGTTCGGGCAGTGTAGGGGTCTTGCTGGGGCTGGTGTTTCAGAGTCTAGGGCAGTGCAGTGGTGTTCGGGCAGTGTAGGGGGTCTTGCTGGGGCTGGTGTTTCAGGGTTTAGGGCAGTGCAGTGGTGTTTGGGCAGTGTAGGGGGTCGTGCTGGGGGTGGTGTTTCAGGGTTTAGGGCAGTGCAGTGGTGTTCGGGCAGTGTAGGGGGTCGTGCTGGGGCTAGTGTTTCAGGATTTAGGGCAGAGCAATGGTGTTCAGGCAGTTTAGGGGGTTTTGCTGGAGGTGGTGTTTCAGGGTTTAGGGCAGTGCAGTAGTGTTTGTGCAGTGTAGGGGGTGGTGTTTCAGGGTTTAGGGCAGTGGTGTTCAGGCAGTGTAGGGGGTCTTGCTGGGGTTGATGTTTCAGGGTTTAGGGCAGTGCAGTGGTGTTCGGGCAGTGTAGGGGGTCGTGCTGGGGTGGTGTTTCAGGGTTTAGGGCAGTGCAGTGGTGTTCCGGCAGTGTAGGAGGTCGTGCAGGGGTGGTGTTTCAGGGTTTAGGGCAGTGCAGTGGTGTTCGGGCAGTGTAGGGGGTCGTGCAGGGGGTGGTGTTTCAGGGTTTAGGGCAGTGCAGTGGTGTTCAGGCAGTGTAGGGGTCGTGCTGGGGCTGGTGTTTCAGGGTTTAGGGCAGTGCAGTGGTGTTCGGGCAGTGTAGGGGGTCTTGTTGGGGGTGATGTTTCAGGGTTTAGGGCAGTGCAGTGGTGTTCGGGCAGTGTAGGGGGTCTTGCTGGGGGTAGTGTTTCAGGGTTTAGGGCAGTGCAGTGGTGTTCGTGCAGTGTAGGGGTCGTGCTGGTGTTTCAGGGTTTAGGGCAGTGCAGTAGTGTTCGGGGAGTGTAGGGGGTCGTGCAGGGGGTGGTGTTTCAGGGTTTAGGGCAGTGCAGTGGTGTTCGTGCAGTGTAGGGGTCGTGCTGGTGTTTCAGGGTTTAGGGCAGTGCAGTAGTGTTCGGGGAGTGTAGGGGGTCGTGCAGGGGGTGGTGTTTCAGGGTTTAGGGCAGTGGTGTTCGTGCAGTGTAGGGGGTGGTGTTGTGGGTGGTGTTTCAGGGTTAAGTGCAGTGGTGTTCGGGCCGTGTAGGGGGTCGTGCTAGGGTTGGTGTTTCAGGGTTTAGGGCAGTGCAGTGGTGTTCGGGCAGTGTAGGGGGTCATGCAGGGGCTGGTGTTTCAGGGTTTAGGGCAGTGCAGTGGTGTTCGGGCAGTGTAGGGGGTCGTGCTGGGGGTGGTGTTTCAGGGTTTAGGGCAGTGCAGTGGTGTTCGGGCAGTTTAGGGGTCGTGCAGGGGGTGGTGTTTCAGGGTTTAGGGCAGTGCAGTGGTGTTCAGGCAGTGTAGGGGTCGTGCTGGGGCTGGTGTTTCAGGGTTTAGGGCAGTGCAGTGGTGTTCGGGCAGTGTAGGGGTCTTGTTGGGGGTGATGTTTCAGGGTTTAGGGCAGTGCAGTGGTGTTCGGGCAGTGTAGGGGTCTTGCTGGGGGTAGTGTTTCAGGGTTTAGGGCAGTGCAGTGGTGTTCGTGCAGTGTAGGGGTCGTGCTGGTGTTTCAGGGTTTAGGGCAGTGCAGTAGTGTTCGGGGAGTGTAGGGGGTCGTGCAGGGGGTGGTGTTTCAGGGTTTAGGGCAGTGCAGTGGTGTTCGGGCAGTGTAGGGGGTCGTGCTGGGGGTGGTGTTTCAGGGTTTAGGGCAGTGGTGTTCGTGCAGTGTAGGGGGTGGTGTTGTGGGTGGTGTTTCAGGGTTAAGTGCAGTGGTGTTCGGGCCGTGTAGGGGGTCGTGCTAGGGTTGGTGTTTCAGGGTTTAGGGCAGTGCAGTGGTGTTCGGGCAGTGTAGGGGTCATGCAGGGGCTGGTGTTTCAGGGTTTAGGGCAGTGCAGTGGTGTTCGGGCAGTGTAGGGGTCGTGCTGATGGTAGTGTTTTAGGGTTTAGGGTAGTGCAGTGGCGCTTGTGTAGTGTAGGGGGTCGTGCTGGGGGTAGTGTTTTAGGGTTTAGGGTAGTGCAGTGGTGTTTGTGTAGTGTAGGGGGTCATGTTTTAGGGTAGTGCAGTGGTGTTTGGGTAGTGTAGGGGGTCATGCTGGGGGTAGTGTTTTAGGATTTAGGTTAGTGCAGTGGTGTTTGGGTAGTGTAGGGGGTCGTGCTGGGGGTAGTGTTTTAGGGTTTAAGGTAGTGCAGTGGTGTTTGTGTAGTGTAGGGGGTCATGCTGGGGGTAGTGTTTTATGGTTTAGGGTAGTGCAGTGGTGTTTGTGTAGTGTAGGGGGTCGTGCTGGGGGTAGTGTTTTAGGGTTTAGGGTAGTGCAGTGGTGTTTGTGTAGTGTAAGGGGTCATGTTTTAGGGTAGTGCAGTAGTGTTTGGGTAGTGTAGGGGGTCGTGCTGGGGGTAGTGTTTTAGGATTTAGGTTAGTGCAGTGGTGTTGGGGTAGTGTTTTAGGGTTTAGGGTAGTGCAGTGGTGTTTGTGTAGTGTAGGGGGTCATGCTGGGGGTAGTGTTTTATTGTTTAGGATAGTGCAGTGGTGCTTGTGTAGTGTAGGGGGTCATGCTGGGGGTAGTGTTTTAGGGTTTAGGGTAGTGCAGTGGTGTTTTTGTAGTGTAGGGGTCATGTTTTAAGATGCAATGCTCCAATAACTGACCAGTCTGCACTACATAAAACTGCAAAAAAACTAAAAATAAAAAGTGTTTTGCACACTTTTGTCATTGGGCTATATGTGGGCTACATCTGGGTAATATTTGTGCTACATTTGGGCTCTTTTTTCATTGGTGGCCATCTTGGAAGACTTCTTTGTTATGAAGTTTCCTAATTTCCTCATTTACTGCAGTCTCCTCAGTAGGAAATGCTTTCAGTTTTTTACTTTGATTCCATCAAGAAGGCATTCAGATGTGTCACACATTTGCATAAATTCAGAATGTTAGCACTCTAGTTGTTCATTAGATCACTGTAGTAAAGCTACTGCTCACCAAGGAGTTAACTGGAAGTCTACTGCTGGTATTGAAAGTGATTGTTTCAGTCTGCATGTCAGAATTTTCTAATGAAATAGAAGAGGATTTGAGATCTCACTTAAAACATGCACTAAATTTTCTTTTTGCAGCACTAACCATAATTTCTATGGCAAAATGAACCCCCTCATTTTGTTCCTTTTTAAATTAAATGTTTTAAGTGTTACCAGTTTATTCCAATCAAGATGGCTTCAGGTGTGCCATACTTTTGTCATAAGTAAGGCTGTTAGCACTCTAGTTGTTCTTTAGAACACTCTGGGAAGCTGCAGTAGAACACAAAGGCATCAACTGACAGGCTGCTCCTGTTGAAATATAACAGGAAGATATTTGAGATCTCACTTAAAACATGTCCTAATTTTTCTTTCTACAGCACTAACCATAATTTCTATGGCAAAATGAACCCCCTCATTTTGTTCCTTTTTAAATTAAATGTTTTAAGTGTTACCAGTTTATTCCAATCAAGATGGCTTCAGGTGTGCCATACTTTTGTCATAAGTAAGACTGTTAGCGCTCTAATTGTTCTTTAGAACACTCTGGGAAGCTGCAGTAGAACACAAAGGCATCAACTGACAGGCTGCTCCTGTTGAAATATAACAGGAAGATATTTGAGATCACACTTGAAACATGTCCTAATTTTTCTTTCGACAGCACTAACCATAATTTCTATGACAAAATGAACCCCATCATTTTGTTCCTTTTTAAATTAAATGTTTTAAGTGTTACCAGTTTATTCCAATCAAGATGGCTTCAGGTGTGCCATACTTTTGTCATAAGTAAGACTGTTAGCACTCTAGTTGTTCTTTAGAACACTCTGGGAAGCTGCAGTAGAACACAAAGGCATCAACTGGCAGGCTGCTCCTGTTGAAATATAACAGGAAGATATTTGAGATCACACTTGAAACATGTCCTAATTTTTCTTTCCAGAGCACTAACCATAATTTCTATGACAAGATGAACCCCATCATTTTGTTCCTTTTTAAATTAAATGTTTTAAGTGTTACCAGTTTATTCCAATCAAGATGGCTTCAGGTGTGCCATACTTTTGTCATAAGTAAGGCTGTTAGCACTCTAGTTGTTCTTTAGAACACTCTGGGAAGCTGCAGTAGAACACAAAGGAATCAACTGACAGTCTCTGCCCTTGTTGGATGTACATGTTTTACTGAGAATGTCAGACTTCATTCTCACATGACTGAGAAAGATAATGTGAATTTACAGAAAATATGCTCTCATTTTAGCTTCTGGAGCACCTTCCAAAACTGTATGGGACAAGCATGTGAAAATAGTTTTCTCTCAAACATGATTCATGATATCCCAGCAGAAGGTTTTTCACAGGGTAAAATCACCTTAGAACACACCACAATTCCTGAAATTAGTATGGTACCATCAACAAATGAATTCTAATGTAACTAAAGTCTGTTATCACCCTTTATAGTTCTCCTTTTGGTAACCCTCAAAATCTTCGATTCACTACAATGCATTTCAATGGGGTACTATCATTTATATTGGTCCCAAGATGGCTGCCAGCAATTCCAGGATGAAGTGCTGACAGCCAATCAGATCTCACGATGACATGTGTGGTTAGGCTCCGCCCAGATATATATGTGTTTTTACTTTTGATTTTCTCAGCAACTATTGAACGGATTTACACCATTTAACAAAAGGGTTCTTTCTGAACCAATAACTACCTCTTTGCCAAATTTGGTGTAATTCCGTTCAGCAGTTCGGGCTGTAGCCTTGCATAAAGTTTCCTATGGGAAATTGATTTTTGACTCTTATTTTTTAATTTCTCCGCAACTACTGAACGGATTTACACCATTTAACAAAAGGGTTCTTTCTGAACCAAGAACTACCTCTTTGCCAAATTTTGTGTAATTCCGTTCAGCAGTTCGGGCTGTAGCCGTGTCTAAAGTTTCCTATGGGAAAATGAATGGGGAAAACACGTTTTGGGACCCCCTTTTTCTCGGCCCCCGCTTGACGAATCACCCCGAGACTTTCAGGGTAGGAGCGGACCGTAGCGGGCCATAAAGTTTGAAAATTTCGCGAAGATTCGTCAACCGGCAAGAGAGTTATTTCAAATAGAATGTCGCGGATTTCCTATGGAAAATAGGTCCTAACTATAACTATCTACTGGCGACCGCCAGTAGATAATATATTCACTGAAAAAAACACAGGTTTCAGGGACGTTATAGTTAGTTGGACATTTTACTCGTACAAAACCATAGATATTCGACCGTTATAGTTAGTTCAGCTAACTATAACTCGCGCCCCCGCAATGCACTGCTGATGAGGTCACATATTACATCATTCATGACATGGTCAGTGACATCACTGATGTCATCACTGATGACATCTCAAATGACATCACTGATGACATCACTGATGACATCATCCACATGATAATCTGATGCACCTCCTCATACCCTAATATAACCCACTCTAAAATACAGACTACCATTTTCAAAACCATAAACACACCAATACTAGTTAGTACATACCCACTCACTGATTCCTAGCTCTACACACACGTCCACTCATTCACCCATACAGTCACTCATACATGCACTCAACCATCAATACGGCACTATCATATGCACTCACATATCTATACAGACACTCACACACCGCCACTCATCCATAGAGTTACTCACACACCTAGTCAGTCATGCAAAGGATCAATCACACTCACATTTACTCACCTATACAGTTATACACACACCACCTCACTTATTCAAACATATACTAACACATACTTACCCTCTTATACAATAACTAATACAAGCACACACTCATCCAAACAGCCACTCTCACAATCACTCACTCTCACATATAATCATTTATATACTCCAACACTCACATATACTGCCTTTCACATATGCAGTTACTCACACATGTACCACTGAGACATCCATTCACTCACCAACACACCCATACACACACTCACCCACCCATACAGCCCTTCACAGATGCACTCTTGAACCCATACACCCAGTGAATCACCCACTCACACATCTATGCACAGAGTCACACCCCCCACCCACCCAAACAGATACTCAGGCACCCATACAGATACTCAGACAACCAATCAATAACCCATATAGACCCTCATTTAGCTACTCACCAACCCATGCAACCGCTTACACACCAACTGACAAACTAAACTGTGTGAATGTCTGTATCAGTCACTAACCCATGCATTCAGTAAGACACATTTAATCACTCACTTAGTTATACAGTCAGTCACGCACCTACTAAGTCATCCATTCAGACACTTATACACCCACTCATTCTTCAATACACCTTGGCCTATATATATATATAAAACATATTTAAACTTTACAGAAACACACAGTCACTGGATGATGTCATCAGTGATGTCGTTTGAGATGTCATCAGTGATGTCATCAGTGATGTCACTGACCATGTCATGAATGATGTAATATGTGACGTCATCAGCAGTACATTGCGGGGGCGCGAGTTATAGTTAGCTGAACTAACTATAACGCCCACATTTCTCTGTTTTTGTATGAGTGAAATGTCCAACTTACTATAACGTCCCTGAAACCTGTGTTTTTTTCAGTGATTTTTAAAGGTTTTTTAAATGCTAATGAAAGAGGAAGAGGAAGAAAGGCACAGAAAGAAGCAAGAGAAATGCAGAAAGAGGCAACAGAAGTCCACAGAGACGAAGAAAGGTGCAGAAAGAAGCAAGAGATGAGCACAAAGAACCAACAGAGGAGCAGAAAGAGGCCTTGTTGCAAAGTCATCTTGTGCCCCCAACTTTTTGCTGACGGGTACTGGTGGTAACTGACTCTGACTAACCAGGTCTAGAGACAGTGCTATGCTAAATGACACTTAGAATACAGTGAAAACACCTACATACACTAGGGTACACTATAGGTGGGGTACCCCTGTGATTGGCATGGCATGACCTCCCCTGAATGGCCCTCGTACATAATAGGGCAGGGGGATTAAAACTACCTCTAACTAAGAGGTGCAGAAGGAGGCATTAGAAGTGCATAAAGAAGCAACAGAGGTGCCGAAAGAGGCAAGAGAGGTGCAGAAAAAAGCAAGTGAAGTGCAGAAAGAGGCAAGTGAGGTACATAAAGAGACAACAGGGGTGCAGAAAGAAGCAACACAGGTTCATAAAGAAGCATGGAAAGTGCAGAATGAAGCAACAGGAGTGCAGAAAGAGGCAAGAGAAGTGCAGAAAGAAGCAACAGAGGTGCAGAAAGAGGCAAGAGAACTGCAGAAAAAAGGCAAGAAAAGTGCAGAAAGAGGCAAAAGAGGTACATAAAGAGACAACAGGGGTGCAGAAAGAAGCAAGACAGGTGCAGAAAGAAGCATGGAAAGTGCAGAATGAAGCAACAAGGGTGCACAAAGAGGCAAAAGAAGTGTAGAAAGGAGCAAGTGTTGTGCAGAAAAAGCCAACAAAGGTGCAAAAAGAGGCAAGAGAGGTACAGAAACAGGCAAGATAAGTGCACAAAGAGGCAAGAGAATTGCTGAAAGAAACAACAGAGGTATACAAAGAAGCAAGAAAAGTGCAGAAAGAGGCAAGTGAGATGCAAAAATAGGCAGGAAGGGTACAGAAAGAGGGAAGACGAATGCAGAAAGAAACAACAGGGGTGCTGAAAGAAGCAAATGAGGTGCAGAAAGAGGCAACAGACGTGCAGAAAGAGGGAAGAGGGGTGCAGAAAAAGGCAAGAAAAGTGCAGAAAGAGGCAAAAGAGGTACACAAAGAGACAACAGGGGTGCAGTTAGAAGCAAGACAGGTGCAGAAAGAAGCATGGAAAGTGCAGAATGATTGAACAGGGGTGCAGAGAGAGGCAAGAGAAGTGTAGAAAGGAGCAAGTGAGATGCAGAAAAAACCAACAGAGTTGCTAAGAGAGGCAAGAGAGGTGCAGAAACAGGCAAGAGTAGTGCACAAAGAGGCAAGAGAATTGCTGAAAGAAGCAACAGAGGTATACAAAGAAGCAAGAAAAGAGCAGAAAGAGGCAGGTGAGATGCAAAAACAGGCAGGAAGGGTACATAAAGAGGGAAGACAAGTTCAGAAAGAGACAACAGGGGTGCTGAAAGAAGCAAATGAGGTGCAGAAAGAGGCAACAGATGTGCAGAAAGAGGGAAGAAAGGTGCAGAAAAAGGGAAGAAAAGTGCAGAAAGAGGCAAAAGAGGTACATAAACAGACAACAGTGGTGCAGAAAAAAGCAATACAGGTGCAGAAAGAAGCATGGCAAGTGTGGAATGAAGCAACAGGAGTGCAGAAAGAGGCAATAGAAGTGTAGAAAGGAGCAAGTGATGTGCAGAAAGAGCCAACAGAGGTGCAAAAAGAGGCAAGAGAGGTGAAGAAACTGGCAAGAGAAGTGCACAAAGAGGCAAGAGAATTGCTGAAAGAAGCAACAGAAGTGTAGGAAGAAGCAAGAAAAGTGCAGAAAGAGGCAAGTGAGATGCAAAAACAGGCAGAAAAGGTACAGAAAGAGGGTAGAGGAGTGCAGAAAGAGACAACAGGGGTGCAGAAAGAAGCAAATGAGGTGCAGAAAGAGGCAACAGACGTGCAGAAAGAGGAAAGAGAGGTGCAGAAAAAGGGAAGAAAAGTGCAGAAAGAGGCAAAAGAGGTACATAAAGAGACAACAGGGGTGCAGAAAGAAGCAAGACAGGTGCAGAAAGAAGCATGGAAAGTGCAGAATGAAGCAACAGGGGTGCATAAAGAGGCAAGAAAAATGTAGAAAGGAGCAAGTGTTGTGCAGAAAGAGCCAATAGAGGTGGAAAAAGAGGCAAGAGAGGTACAGAAACAGGCAAGAGAAGTGCACAAAGAGGAAAGAGAATTGGTGAAAGAAGCAACAGAAGTGTAGAAAGAAGCAAAGAGGCATGTGAGATACAAAAACAGGCAGGAAAGGTACAGAAAGAGGGAAGATGAGTGCAGAAAGAGACAACAGGGGTGCAGAAAGAAGCAAATGAGGTGCAGAAAGAGGCAACAGACGTGCTGAAAGAGGGAAGAGAGGTGCAGAAAAAGGGAAGAAAAGTGCAGAAAGAGGCAAAAGAGGTACAAAAAGAGACAACAGGGTGCAGAAAGAAGCGAAACAGGTGCAGAAAGAAGCATGGAAAGTGCAGATTAAAGCAACATGGGTGCAGAAAGAGGCAAGAGAAGTGTAGAAAGGAGCAAGTGATGTGCAGAAAGAGCCAACAGAGGTGCAAAAAGAGGCAAGAGAGGTGCAGAAACAGGCAAGAGAAGTGCACAAAGAGGCAAGAGAATTGCTGAAAGAAGCAACAGAGGTGTAGAAAGAAGCAAGAAAAGTGCAGAAAGAGGCAAGTGAGATGCAATAACAGGCAGGAAAGGTACAGAAAGAGGGAAGACGAGTGCAGAAAGAGATAACAGGGGTGCAGAAAGAAGTAATGACGTACAGAAAGTGGCAACAGACATGCAGAAAGAGGGAAGAGAGGTGCAGAAAAAGGCAAGGATAGTGCAAAAATAGGCAAAAGAGGATAAAGAGACAACAGTGGTGCAGAAAGAAACAAGACAGGTGCAGATAGAAGCATGGAAAGTGCAGAATGAAGCAACAAGGGTGCAGAAAGAGGCAAGAGAAGTTTCGAAAGGAGCAAGTGAGGTGCAGAAAGAGCCAACAGAGGTGCAAAAAGAGGCAAGAGAGGTGCAGAAATAGGCAAGAGAAGTGCACAAAGAGGCAAGAGAATTGCTGAAAGAAGCAACAGAGGTGTAGAAAGAAGCAAGAAATGTGCAGAAAGAGGCAAATGAGATGCAAAAACAGGCATGAAAGGTACAGAAAGAGGGAAGACGAGTGCAGAAAGAGACAACAAAGGTGCAGAAAGAAGCAAATGAGGTAACAGACGTGCAACAAGAGGCAACAGACGTGCAGAAAGAGGGAAGAGAGGTGCAGAAAGTACAAGAGATTTGCAAAATTAGGTCAAGAGAAGTACAGAAAAATAAAGAAACGTGCAGAAAGAAGCAACAGAAATGCAGAAAGAGGCAGAGAGGCGCAGAGGGAAGCAAAAGTGGCTTGCACACCATTAGTACGAATGTAACACCCACATTTAGCAATAAGTAACAAGTGATCATTCTAGGTTTGCAAAGGGCCTTCCACCACACTGTAACACTTGTCGCTGCATTTTTTGTAACATTTAACCCGTTTCAGCTAGAAACAAAGCTTTTTTTCTTCAAATCTGCAGATTAGGGTGCAGATGATGTATTATGTGGCTAATGCAGAAAATGTATAATTGTGCGAAAGTCAGTGCAGCCAAACAGTCACATAATTCCAGTGGCCCTGCTCATACCTCTGACTAGGTCCACAAGTGCTCCTCAGTGATTTCATCTTTTTTTGTCTCACTGAGTTCATACTTGAGCTTCCATGAAACGAGGAAGACTAAACCTGAGGTTACCACTCCACAACACAGACTACCATACCACATAATTACTCTCCATAACACATAATCCCACTCTACATAATTCCTATACACTAAATACCACATACTTTCTATCCACATAATTTCACTGCACAACATATCACATAATTCCACTACACACAACGTACATCCACTCCACTACAAAAAACATTAGTAAAAAACTTCTGCATTTACAACGCCAATAGCTCTAATTCTCGCAAATGCGAAACCTATTACATTGCAAACACTTCTTTAACTAGTAGTCATGTTTGCAGAGTGGTGGAGAAAGGGTGCTGGGCCTCTGACCAGCGGTCAGGAATTATGGTGCGTAGGGCTTACAGGAGGTACCAGTAGGGCTTATTTGCCCCCAAAGTCCCTCAGGAGTAAATTGGACTTCATCCCCCATCCTGTAGTCTGCCAGGAGGCGCATTTTTAGAATGGTGGAGAAAGGGGGGCATGGCCTCTGAAGACATCTTAGCAATCCCACTGTGCAGGACTTACTGGAGGTAACAAGAGGGGTAGTTGGCACCCAAGGACATCCTTGGGGGCCAACTACCGCTCCTATTACCTCCAGTAAGTCCCACACAGCAGCATTGCTAAGTTCAAAGAGCAGGCCATGCCCCCTTTTCCCACCACTCTACAAACGCCCTCCCTGGCATGCTCATGGATGGGGATTGAAGTCCCCTTCGCTGCTGGAGGTACTTTAGGGGCCAACTAGCCTACCTCTTACCTCCAGTAAGCCCCACACAGTGGGATTGCTGAGAGGTGCACAAAGGCCACGCCCCCTTTCTCCACCACTCTGCAAACGCACCCCCTGGCACGTTCTAAGTTGGGGGATTAAGTCCCCTTAAATACTGAGGGTCCCTGGTGGCCAACTAGCCCACCAGGTACCTCCAGTAAGTGCCACACAGCTGGATTGCAGAGATGTGGTCTGAGGCCACGCTGTTTTTTACACCACTCTGCAAACGTGGCTCTGTGGTGCTTACAGGAGGTACCTGGTGGGCTAGTTGGCCCCCAGGGGCCCTCAGTATTCAAGGGGACTTAATCCCCCAACTTACAACGCACCAGGGGGCGCGTTTGCAGAGTGGTGCAGAAAGGGGGCAGGCCCTCCGGCGAGATGCCGGCTTTTAAAAAAAAACAATTGTTAGAAGGCTGTTTGGCCCTCCTTCTTTTAATCTACGTTTGGGCCTTGGGGACCCCATCCCCCAGGGCCTGCCACATTTATAAAAAAAAAAAAAAATGTGAAGGGGGCCCCCCTCCTAAGGCCGATTTTGGCCCCTGGGACCCCATCCCCCGGGGCATAGCCTTGTTTTTTTTTTTTGTTATATGGGAGGGGGCCGTGTGGCCCCCCTTCCCTGGGCCACTTTTGGCCCCGGGGACCCCATCCCCCAGGCCTGGCCTTCTGTTTTTTTATTTTAAATTAGGGGAGGGGGGCTGCGTGGCCCTCCTTCCCTAGGCCACTTCTGGCCCCGGGGACCCCATCCCCCGGGGCCTGGCCACCCTTTCATTTTTATTAAATATAGAAGGGGGTCACGTGGCCCCCTCCTCAGGCCACTATTGGCCCCGGGGACCCCATGCCACGGGGCCCGGCCATATTAAAAAATAAATAAATAAAGGGGAGGGGGCCACGTGGCCCCCCTCCTGGGCCACTTCTGGCCCCTGGGACCCCATCGCCCGGGGCTGGCCTTTTTTTGTTGGGGACTGTGGGGGGAGCCCCAATGCCCCCACGGTCCCGCTGGCTCCCCGCCTCCTGCGGGAGCCAGCATTGCTTTTGCACAAGGGGAGCTGCTGACATGCAGCTCCCCTTGTGCAAAAGCAATTCTGCTTCGGTTTTGGAAGCAAGAGCAGGCTTCCTGCTCTTGCTTTCAAAACCGAAGCATTGTTTGCTATGGCAGGGCTGGAGCCGCACGGCTCCGCCCTGCCATAGCAAACAGCAATGTCCCGGGGGTGGGCACCCCAGGACATTGCAGGAGCTGGCCCTGGGGGGTGGCGGTCCCCAGGGCCATCAAGGGCTCCTGGAGGGGGGCCGCGCAGCCCCCCTCCCTTCATTTTCTTTGCCCCAGGGAGGTGGTGGTCCCCGGGGCTGGGGGTCCATAACGGACCCCCAAATTTGAATAAATATGCCCCGTGGAGGTGGTGGTCCCCGGGGCTCGTGGGGGGCTCATGCCACCCCCACATCTTTTAAAAAAACCAAACAGAGCCCCAGGGAGGTGGCGGTCCCTGGGGCTGCGGGGGGCCGTGTGCCCCCACATACAATTATACAGTGCCCCGGTGAGGTGGCGGTCCCTGGGGCAGCGTGGTGGGGTTGTGACCCCCCCACACATTCACTTTAAAGGTAGCCCTGGGAGGTGGCATCCCCATGGCTGCAGGGGGCCGTGTGCCCCACGCACATAATTAGCATAGCCCCAGAGAGCCTCATTAAAATAAAGCGAGGGAGCCCACGCTTCATTTTTTTAAATTTTTGGCAGGATTCACGCACCCAGCGCGAATTCTGCCGTTTAAAAAAAAAATGCTTTTTTGGGCCCTTGGGGTCCCGGTGGGACCCCCTTAGCAGGCCTAGGGGGTCAGGGTGTTTCTACCCTGCCCCCTTTTCTTGTTTTTCACCTTTTTTTTCTGTTTTCTTGTGACTCGGTTACTGAGTCACAAGATGGCTGCCAACACTTCCTGGTTTGGAGTGTTGGCAGCCAATCAGAGTGAAGCTCGTGCCTGGGAGGAGTAGCGACTCCTCCTCAGTGCTCAGATATCAATATTTTTCTTTTTAATTTCTCAGGAACTACTAAACGGATTTACAGCATTTAAAAAAAAAGGTCTCTTTCTGAACCAAGGGCTACCTTTTTGCCAAATTTGGTGTAATTCCGTTCAGTAGTTCGGGCTGTAGCCTGTTCCAATTTTTCCTATGGAAATTAACATGGGGAAAATGCATTTTGGGACCCCCCTTTTTTCTCGGCCCCCACTTGATGAATAATTCCGAAACTTTCAAGACAGGAGCTGACCTGAGCGGTCCATTAGTTTTGAAAATGTTGCGAAGATTCGTCAAACGGCGCTAAAGAGATTGGCAAAAGAATAAGCGCTTTTCCTATGGAAACTAGGTCCTAACTATAACTACCTACTGGCGACCTATCTACATTCACTGAAAAAAACATAGGTTTCAGGGACGTTATAGTTACAAATTAGCATTTAAAAAACCATAGAAATTCACTGAAAAAACCATAGGTTTCAGGGACGTTATAGTTAGTTGGACATTTCACTCATAAATAAACCATAGAAATTCCGCCGTAATAGTTAGTTGAGCTAACTATAACTTGCGCCCGTAATGCACTGCTGATGACATCACATATTACATCATTCATGACATGGTCTGTGACATCACTGATGACATCACTGATGACATCACTGATGACATCATCTAGTGACTGTGTGTTTCTGTAAAGTTTAAATATGTTTTATATATACCAAGCTGTATTGAAGAATGAGTGGTTGTATAAGTGTCTGGATGGAGGATTTAGTAGGTGTGTAACTGACTGTTTAAGTGAGTGATTAAATGTCTCTTACTGAATACACGGGTTATTGACTAAACTGTGTGAATGTCTGTATGAGTCTGTTTGTTGTTGTATAACCTGCTGCATCGGTTGGTCAGTAGCTACATGAGTGTCTATATGGGTTATTGATTAGTTGCCTGAGTATTTCTATGGGAGACTGAGTGTGTGTGTGGTTGGGTGGGGGGTGTGTGACTCTGTGCATAGATGTTTGAGTGGTTGATTCACTGGGTGTATGAGCTTAACAGTGCATGTGGAAACACTTGTATGGGTGAGTGAGTGTGTGTATGCATGTGTTGGTGAGTGTCTGGATGTGTTAGTGGTAGATGTCCAACTAAGTACAAAATTAAAGGCAGTGTATGTGAGAGTTAGTGTATAAAAATAACTATACGTGAGAGTGAGTGAGTGTGAGAGTGGCTGTATGGATAAGTGTGTACTTGTATTAGTGATTATATAAGAGAGTAAGTATGCGTTAGTATCAGTATGAATACATGAGGTGGTGTGTATAACTGTGTAGGTGAGTAAATGGAACTGTGATTGATTTTTGCATGACTGACTAGGATGAGTGCATGACTGACTAGGATGAGTGGTGGTGTGTGAGTGTCTGTATAGGTGTATGAGTGCATATGATAGTGTTGTATTGATCAGTGACTACATGTATGAATGGTTGTATGGGTGAATGAGTGGATGTGTGTGTAGACCTAGGAATCAGTGCGTGCGTACGTAGTAACTGGTATTGGTGTGTCGATGGTTTTTAAAATGGTAGTCTGTATTTTACAGTGGGTGTATCAAAGGTTATATTAGGGTGTGAGGAGGTGCATCAGATTTTTCACGTGGATGATGTCATCAGTGATGTCATTTGAGATGTCATCAGTGATGTCACTGACCGTGTCATGAATGATGTAATATGTGACGTCATCAGCAGTGCATTGCGGGGGCGCGAGTTATAGTTAGCTCAACTAACTATAACGGCGGAATTTCTATGGTCTTGTATGAGTGAAATGTCCAACTAACTATAACGTCCCTGAAATCTATGGTTTTTTCAGTGAATTTCTATGGTTTTTTAAATGCTAACTTGTAACTATAACGTCCCTGAAACCTATGGTTTTTTCAGTGAATTTCAAAGGTTTTTTAAATGCTAATTTCTAACTATAACGTCCCTGAAACCTACGGTTTTTTCAGTGAATTTCAAAGGTTTTTTAAATGCTACTTTCTAACTGTATCCTCCCTGAAAGCTACTATTAATAATAATAGCGGATACTTGTGTAAGTAGCTAGTGCATTCCATAACTACATGACTAGTAACTGGAATAATTACAGTGCTGCAAACAGAGTGCATGGTGAATTTATAAGTGCTTACATATTGGCTGGATGGGTGATTGGAGAAGTGCAGCGGACTCACAGGAGGATTCCTAGACTGCATGGGTAATAACTGCATATTTAGAGGAGTGTATAAATAGAATATAGGTGGTTAGAGGTCTGCATGGATAGTGTACAGACTATTGTAGCTGTACTTGTATTAGTAGTTAGGCCATTCCATAAGTACGTGAGTAGTAACTGGATGATTATAGCGCTGTAAAGAGAGTGCATACTGTATTTATAAGTGCTTGGGTATTAGTGGACAGATTGCATTAGTATATAGTACTCGCTGGGTGACTGGAGATGGGCATAGGGAGTGACAGTGTCTTTGATAGATTGCAAGGGTAGTACCTGGGTGAATTAATCTTACCTGTTTTCAAGCAGATATCAAATTAATAGTAATACATATTCACTTCTTTTTTAATGCAAATTTAAAATATTTTAAACTTTAGTAGTAAGGTCTGTAAAAGAGAAGAAAAAAATTCTGTTATTACATATAATTTTATAGTTTTTGCAACACAACATAAGTATACAATTACAAACCATATTCAATTTGCCATTTTTTGCTGTGTTCAGATTGTATTGAATTTCACCATAAACAATGATTTCAATGTTAATCATCAGATGACAGCAGGCAAAAAAATACAATTAATAAGATTATTAAAAAAAAACATATTTATCTTCAAAATATCTACAACAAACACAACTTGGTATTTACATTTTCACAAATGAACATCCTTAGTAACATAGTATATAATACAAAAATCAAATATATTACCACCTTCTTTCCAACACAATTTTCCAAACGCAATATGAAGGAACAGAATCAATAATTGAATCCATAATTACCAACATCTTCCCAATTGGCCGAATGATGTTTTGAAAATATTTCCATTAAGTATATCCAAAATAAACTTTTCCATTCATATACACACCTTCCCAATAGGCCGAATGATGTTACTGAAAACATTTGCAATCAGGATATCCAAGATAGATTTCTAAAATCATATTCACATGCTTCCAATAGGGTGAATGATGTATCTAAAATCATTTGTAGTGGAAATATCCAAAATATACTCAGTAATTCATGTTGATATCTTCTCAGAATTTTGGCATCAAAAATATTAAATATGAATTTGGTAATTCATTAGGCAACCGAAATTTATACTCTAAATGTGCATCATTACATAGTGTCCATCCTTTATTGCATTTTAAATATACAGTATTGTGTCCAGATATTGAAGTAGTTTCATCGTGGAAAACAATAGCCACTGTTTTAAAAGTTCTCCCTGAAATTGAAACTTGACCTGCCACAAAATATTTAATTTTGGTTTCCAATTTTGTTCCATCTGCTCTACAACGTTGCAGCATTAAAATAATATATTGTCCACATCTTTGTATAAATAATGTTGACAACATTTCCGATTTGCACTGAGTACATTCTATATGTTGATTAGCTGATTTCACTAGATCGTTGAAAGACACTGTTTTCAAATCTGGCATTGTCAAATATATGAATCGTTCAGTGTCTATTTTAGTGGTAGATGAAAATGAACAGCTGTCACATGTATGAACCCATCTGTAACGTAGTCCAAACAGATTTTCAATTTGTATACCTTCATCTTCTAATACTGCAAGCATAAACATAGGAAATTCCTGAGCATCTTGCTGTACATTCTGTGTAAATTGTGAAGATCCAGAACATATATCCAGAAGATTCCGCACATCAGAAGCAGTATGGATTTTCGTTTTATCAGTTTTCAACTTCTCAAAAATATAATGTAACAAAGAACAAAATCTTTTTTCTTGATTTTCCATAATTGCATGCTGTAGGTTTTCGAAAAAAACACAACGTTGACGATTACATTAGCATAGCAGTTGATACCTGAACTATTTTCAAACTGATATCCTACAATATTAGCAACTGTGTTCCCTTCTATTTTCTTTCCAGACTCATCATTCTTTTCAATTCTTTTTTCTTTGCAACCTCAGTAAAATCTTTATTATATTTTCATTTTGGACGTCTTAAACGTTTTTCATAAATAGGATATTCACCTAAACTAGGAGCATAGAGTCTTCTTAACTTGTTATACTCTTTTACACAATTTATATCTGCACTAACCTTTTCGTCATCAAAATCAATCAAATACAATCCGGATAACGTTCTTACTCGAGACAATGCAACATATGCCATACCCTCCTTAAACACAGAACTTCCAATATTTACCAAAGCACTGTCTACACTTAAACCTTGAGATTTATGAATAGTCACTGCATATGCTAAACAAACAGGAAACTTTTCTACGAACATACAAATCTTTTACAAGCAAAAAACGAACACAACAGCGTCCAATCTGTTTCACCTCCTCAATATGATCAAATTTAATCTTCAAAAATTCAATTCCATCTCTATTTGCATAGCTAACAAAGTCAACAACTTTCCCCATTGCTCCATTTACTAAACCTTTCTCAACATTTAAATTACGCCGTAATATTACCCGACAGTTTACAGATACATATAAGGTCTTTTCCAAACCAGCAGTCTTAGATATTGATTTATCCAAAGAGTCTAATTTTAACTGCAATTTCTCTGACAAAAGAATGGTTACTCCTTCATGTTCTATTTTATCAATAGCTACCATTTTTATTATCGGTTCATTCTCCAGTTTCAACAGTTCTTCATTGAATGTAGAGCATTCTTTCAGTGTTGGCATAAGGCAAATTATAGATTCCTTTTCTGCAATTCTTCGGTAGATTGTTTCAACTGAAATATTTTCTTTTGGAAACAAGTTTCTTAGTAGCCGACTTTCTAAAGCATCTTTTCCATCCTTTGTTAAGACACCAATTCTAATATTTTGAAGAATATTTCCATAATCTTCATAATTTGCTTGTCGCATGTTCTTGATGTGTTCCTTATATTCAAAATAACTCCAAATGTTCACATTTCCAATACTTCCCAAAGATTTTTAGTGTCTTCATGAAGAAGGGTTTTAAAAACTGGTTGGCCTTTTACAGGTATGAGTTGTAGTAGATCACCAAATACAATTACATGTTTTCCTCCAAATAAAACATCGTAATTTGTTTTTAAAATCTGCTGCATCCTCAAATGTACAAACTCAAGCATTAAGTTTGAGACCATGATTACTTCATCAATTAGTAGAAGTTTCATTTTCTTCACTACTCTTGAAACTTCAAAACAAGCTTCTCCAGATAGCTTCTGGTATTCCAACTTATTTTCATGTTCTACTGGTAACATAAGTAGACAATGTAATGTAATCCCTTTAATGTTTTGTGCTGCTAACCCAGTTGGAGCAGTTACAACACAAGACAAATGTGAATCCGTTGTTTTCTGTAGATAACTTGACAAACATTTAATCAAGAAACTTTTCCCCGTTCCAGCTTTTTCACTGATATACATAAGAATTGGTCTAAATGATGTACATTGGCAATCATTCTTTTCATGCAGTAATCCATGTTGTATCTGTTGTGTAAGTTGGTGATATATTTCTTTCTGTTCAGTATTGAGACGTTCCTCCAAATTTTCCAAATCAATATTGTCTTGTTGTGCTTGCTGCATCACCGTTTCCACTTCACTCATTGCTATTGTCGCTTCATTTTCAAGTATGGCTTCTCCTAGTGGATCTTGACTTTGTGGAGCAGAACTCTGACTATCTTGAGAACTATCTCTAGCAATTTCAGCTGCAATAGTTCTTTCTTGATTAATCTCTTCGTTCAACATTTGGAGATAATTTGGAAAAATTGTACATTCAATGCTATCTTTACATGCATTGAAAGAATCTTCATAGCAGTCAAAATCTCCAAGTAATTCCATTTCAATCTGCCAAGGTTTGAATAGGTGCAGAAGAGCTAAATAGAAAAACTCTCTTTTATCTGGAGTATCACAACTTAATTTCCTGTGATTAATCAAATTTCCTTTGTCATGCTTTACCAAACATCCTTCAGATCCAATTACAGCGTATTTTCCTTCATTTATATTTTCCGTAACATTTTTTTTAAAAACTATAATGTTGCAGAATTTCATATAGACATATGTTTTCTAGGTATGGACTTCTATTTGGATAGTATGTATCCAACATATTTGTTTTCAGAATATCTGTACTTTCTGGTTCATTCAGTGCCAAGATTTCAAAACTCGATTTCGTACCGTAGCAAGGCCTAGACTTATCCAGATGATTCCTCTTGACTTTGAATATAAACTTGCAGATGTCAATCGATCCGAACATTCGTAGGATCCAATTTCTCAATGTGAAAGCATCTTCAAGCTGAAGCTGTACAATTTTTTGCTAAGTGTCCTCTCCTGTGAAATTTCCTCCCACATTTCTTTCAATTCTGTCTTCTCAGACTTGGTAATATATGACGTCACATAGCGAGCAACAGCAATTGAGTTATCTGCAACATATTGTATGTCCATATTTGCATTCCACATCTTCAAAATCACCGGATTGTAATCATTAATGTACTTCGATTCTTCTGTTCTTTTTATATTATAAGTATTTTTGGGTGATTTCCGAGTGATAGTATGCCTCACTGCTGACATAAAACTGTTCACTTTTCCTTTGGAAATTACTGGACGTGGAAAGCCAAATCGACATTTTGTGTAAAACTTATCCTTTGACTTATATTTCCGTCGGCAATATTTTCCAGATCGATGACTCTGAAACCGTAAAACTTGCTGTCTTAAGATATTTTCTCCTCCTGTTTTCGGAATCGCAGAGGTAACATACTCTTCAATAAAAGATAAAACAGTCTCATCCAAATCAGTTCCAAATTTGGGTGCATCCTTGATCCATAAAAGCATATGTATATGAGGAGCACCTCTAGCTTGGTATTCTTTTCTCCCCAAAAATCAATAACTTTGCCAATAGGTGGATTTTTTTATTACAGATGAAAGACATCATAGCTTCAAATCTATGATTAAAATATCTGCAGACATTTACAGGATCTAGGGAACACAGTTCTCCAGGTGTCTTCAATTCAATATTTTCTATATTTGAATTTGCTTCTCGTAGAAAATCCAGTAAATCATCCCATGCGTACTCAGCACAACTAAGTGTAACAAACCATGTAGGGGTTCCTAAATTTCTTAACATACCTTTTAATTCCCCATGACGTCGATACCAATATTCATTAGTGCCACGTTGACATGCCATCAAATTAATTAACTGTGATTCTAAATGTTCGTCTCTTTTTTCAACTTTATCCATAAATTCCTTTGCAGAAAGATGTGAAAGATGCGTTCCAGTTTTCAATATATGGTTGACTGCATATGAAAGTGCAGACAGATCACTCTCAAATAAAAGATGAAATAAATATGGAATACACTGACGAAATCTTGGTTCTTCTGAGTACAGTCGTAAAGTACGATAATCTGAAGCTGGAATCGGAACTGGTCGTTCATCATATCGTCCACCTTTTCCAGTAGGGAACAGCTGTGGAAAACAACGAGCTTCCAAACTTTTTTCCCACACACTCATGGGACTTCCTTTTGATTTTTTCATCTGGAACAATTCAATAGTATCTCCTATCAGTTCTTTTGAATGTAGAGGGTGTTTTGTATAATGTTCATGAATTTCTTCTTTTCTTGAATTCTCCACTTTTTCTATTTGTCCACTTGAAATGTGTCTTTCATCTTCTAAACTCATTTCTTCTTCCTCTACATTTACATTTTTATAGTAAATATTGTTTTGCACCAGATATAATGTAGCCTTTTGGACTTTCGTGACATCTACTAACTCTTGCCATATTTTCCGACTCTTTGTGGGTACACCATTAACAAGAATGACTACAGGTTCAGTATCCTCTCTTTCTACACCCAACAGTTTCAACATTTTTCTTAAAATCTAAAGGTAAATACACAACTCTTCCATTTAAACCTCTTTGTAGATCTGTTGGAGGCAGCTTACCTGTTTTAGGCTCCATACGAATTATAGCCTGAAAAGGGTGCACAGATTGTATAAGGATGGCCTCATATGTATTTAAATCTTTAAGTTCAGGACGTATAGCTACTAATTCTAAGTCATTATGGACAGCTCTAGCTGGCATTTTATTTTCTTCTAATTTATTATAACAATATTTACAAATACATTGTACAGTACCTAACTCAAAACGACCTTCCACAAACAGATAAGCAGCAAATTCTTTCCATTTATCATTGTTTTCCTTTTCACTTTTTAAAAACACATCTACATTCGTAGTTTGAATTTTATAATGAGTACGTCGACAACAAATACAAACAAGGAGGGTCATTACGATGGCGGACGGAAAAAATTCCGACCGCCATGGTTGCGGAAAATCACCGTCCGCAGGTACCGCGGAAACCCCGCCGACCCTATTAGGATCAATCGCCAAAATATTCCATCCGCGGCAGTAGGAGGCATCGAAAAACCGCCCGTAGAGGGCAGAGAAAGTGAAAATGCAACCGCGACAGGAGATAACATAGCGGAAACACATCAACCCGCCGCCGGACACGCAGAGTGACCGCCAATGATATTATGATATCCCCGATGTCACAGCGGTACGTTCCGCTGTCTCCGTCCGCCGCGGTCGCTAACAGTAATGAATGTGAGATACAGCGGAAGCCCTGCAGCACAGCCATCGCTGTGGATGCTCCGCAAAAAAAATGGCGGCCAAGTAAAAAAAACAACTATAAGGCCAGCAAATGCACACAAGCAACTAGCCCTGCCCCCCCAATAACCTGAAACATCCAATGACACACCCCCATGGCAAATTTAAATATACAAATCGCAGGACAACCCACACAGCACACCTGACTGCATTACACCATCTTGACACACCCACATAGCTGAGCATAAAACCAGCCACTTCCCTGACCACAATCCTTTGCACTACTCCAAACCTGAAGGAACCCAACCCTGCAGCACATTGGATAGGCAAAACACCACCCATCTACCCAGAACAACAACACACACACACACCACCTACACCACCCTCACAACTGCACCCCAAAACATCAGCACAGCACACACCCTGGCACATCACAAAATGCCAAAATTAACTGACACTGAGTTGACAGTAATGGTAGATGAGATAATCAGAGTAGAACCACAACTTTTTGGCAGCATGGTCCAACAGACACCATTAGCCACAAGGACAACCATGTGGGCAAGGATAGTGGGCAAGGTCAATGCAGTAGGGAATGTGCCCCGCAACAAGAATGAAATCATGAGGCGGTGGCATGACCTGAAGAGTGTTGTCAAGAAGAGGAGGGCCAAGAACCGTGAGCTGGCTGATGCGACTGGGAGGCCCTCCCATCCCACCAAAAACATTCACTGCGTGGGAGGAGTAGGTGCTTGCCATACTGCATCCAGAGAGCCTTGAAGGAAAACCCAGGGGAGTGGAGGCTGTACCAACTAATGTATACCATGAAACTGCCATGTAGTGTCTTGCACAACTACAAAGATACATCCCTGAGGCACAAGCACACACATCTGCACCCCAAAAACACACAGGTCATACTGATTTTACATCCACACCACCTCAAACATCACAAAGTTAGACCACATCTACTGTGTTGTATGTGTCCAGGCAAACAGCACTACAACTCCCACCAGGCCCTCTTGTCCCACAGCTGAGCAGGATGGACTACTCCCCCCACACACAACCATGTGGCAGTCACTGTGTGCTACACCCTCACCTAACAGGTAGGTAGCCATCTTTCCAGGGAGGTGTCTTTGGAATAGGGAGGCCAGCACTACAACTCCACCAGGCCCCTTGGCCCACAGCTGAGCAGGATGGACTACTCCCCCCACCCACAACCATGTGGCAGTCACTGTGTGCTACACCCTCACCTAACAGGTTGGTAGCCATATTCACAGGGAGGTGTCTTTGGAATAGTGAGGCCAGCACTACAACTCCCACCAGGCCCCCTTGGCCCACAGCTGAGCAGGATGGACTACTCCCCCCACCCACAACCATGTGGCAGTCACTGTGTGCTACACCCTCACCTAACAGGTAGGTAGCCATCTTTCCAGGGAGTTGTCTTTGAAATAGGGAGGCCAGCACTACAACTCCCACCAGGCCCCCTTGTCCCACAGCTGAGCAGGATAAACTACTCCCCCCACCCACAACCATGTGGCAGTCACTGTGTGCTACACCCTCACCTAACAGGTAGGGAGTCATCTTTCCAGGGAGGTGTCTTTGGAATAGGGAGGCCAGCACTACAACTCCCACAAGGCCCCCTTGACCCACAGCTGAGCAGGATGGAGCACTCCCTCCCACCCAGAAGCATGCCTCAGCCATTGTGTGCTACACCCTCACCTAACAGGTAGGTAGCCATCTTCACAGGGAGGTGTCTTTGGAATAGGGAGGCCAGCACTACAACTCCTACCAGGCTCCCTTGGCCCACAGCTGAGCAGGATGGAGCACTCCTTCCCACCCATAAGCATGCCTCAGCCATTGTGTGCTACACCCTCACCTAACAGGTAGGTAGCCATCTTCACAGGGAGGTGTCTTTGGAATAGGGAGGCCAGCACTACAACTCCCACCATGCCCCCTTGGCCCACAGCTGAGCAGGATGGACTACTCCCCCCCACCCACAACCATGTGGCAGTCGCTGTGTGCTATACCCTCACCTAACAGGTAGGTAGCCATCTTCACAGGAAGGTGTCTTTGGAATAGTGAGGCCAGCACTACAACTCCCACCAGGCCCCCTTGTACCACAGCTGAGCAGGATGGACTACTCCCCCCACCTACAACCATGTGGCAGTCACTGTGTGCTACACCCTCACCTAACAGGTAGGTAGCCATCTTTCCAGGGAGGTGTCTTTGGAATAGGGAGGCCAGCACTACAACTCCCACCAGGCCCCCTTGGCCCACAGCTGAGCAGGATGGACTACTCCCCCACCCACAACCAAGTGGCAGTCATTGTGTGCTACACCCTCACCTAACAGGTAGGTAGCCATATTCACAGGGAGGTGTCTTTGGAATAGTGAGGCCAGCACTACAACTCCCACCAGGCCCCCTTGTCCCACAGCTGAGCAGGATGGACTACTCCCCCCACCCACAACCATGTGGCAGTCACTGTGTGCTACACCCTCACCTAACAGGTAGGGAGCCATCTTTCCAGGGAGGTGTCTTTGGAATAGGGAGGCCAGCACTACAACTCCCACCAGGCCCCCTTGGCCCACAGCTGAGCAGGATGGAGCACTCCCTCCCACCAAGAAGCATGCCTCAGCCATTGTGTGCTACACCCTCACCTAACAGGTATGTAGCCATCTTCACAGGGAGGTGTCTTTGGAATAGGGAGGCCAGCACTACAACTCCTACCAGGCCCCCTTGGCCCACAGCTGAGCAGGATGGAGCACTCCCTCCCACCCAGAAGCATGCCTCAGCCATTGTGTGCTATACCCTCACCTAACAGGTAGGTAGCCATCTTCACAGGGAGGTGTCTTTGGAATAGGGAGGCCAGCACTACAACTCCCACCAGGCCCCCTTGGCCCACAGCTGAGCTCGATGGACTACTCCCCCCACCCACAACCATGTGGCAGTCACTGTGTGCTACACCCTCACCTAACAGGTAGGTAGCCATCTTCACAGGAAGGTGTCTTTGGAATAGTGAGGCCAGCACTACAACTCCCACCAGGCCCCCTTGTCCCAAAGCTGAGCAGGATGGACTACTCCCCCCACCCACAACTGTGTGGCAGTCACTGTGTGCTACACCCTCACCTAACAGGTAGGTAGCCATCTTTCCAGGGAGGTGTCTTTGAAAGAGGGAGGCCAGCACTAGAACTCCCACCAGGCCCCCTTGTCCCACAGCTGAGCAGGATGGACTACTCCCCCCACCCACAACCATGTGGCAGCCGCTGTGTGCTACACCCTCACCTAACAGGTAGGGAGCCATCTTTCCAGGGAGGTGTCTTTGGAATAGGGAGGCCAGCACTACAACTCCCACCAGGCCCCCTTGGCCCACAGCTGAGCAGGATGGAGCACTCCCTCCCACCCAGAAGCATGCCTCAGCCATTGTGTGCTACACCCTCACCTAACAGGTAGGTAGCCATCTTCACAGGGAGGTGTCTTTGGAATAGGGAGGCCAGCACTACAACTCCCACCAGGCCCCCTTGGCCCACAGCTGAGCAGGATGGAGCACTCCCTCCCACCCAGAAGCATGCCTCAGCCATTGTGTGCTACACCCTCACCTAACAGGTAGGTAGCCATCTTCACAGGGAGGTGTCTTTGGAATAGGGAGGCCACACTACAACTCCCACCAGGCCCCCTTGGCCCACAGCTGAGCAGGATGGACTACTCCCCCCACCCACAACCATGTGGCAGTCACTGTGTGCTACACCCTCACCTAACAGGTAGGTAGCCATCTTTCCAGGGAGGTGTCTTTGAAATAGGGAGGCCAGCACTACAACTCCCACCAGGCCCCCTTGTCCCACAGCTGAGCAGGATGGACTACTCCCCCCACCCACAACCATGTGGCAGTCACTGTGTGCTATACCCTCACCTAACAGGTAGGTAGCCATCTTCACAGGGAGGTGTCTTTGGAATAGTGAGTCCAGCACTACAACTCCCAGCAGGCACACCCTGCCCCATCCCTCAGCATGAAGGAGCACTCCCTCCCACCCAGAAGCATGTGGTAGAAAGTCCACCCAAAAGATGCCAACTCTACAGGTAATCAGCCAGTGCATGCACCCCACCATTCTTCAACGAAAGCATTGAGGTAATGCAAACACAATGCCACACCTCACAACAAAATACACCCCAATTACATACCATTTGATAGAATGCAGACAGCAATGCGTATGTAACTGTGACAGAAACAGAACTGTGACTCAACTAAACCCATGTGTAAGCAAATCAGGGACCAAATATGCCCTGCACAGAATGACATGTGCAAATTCCATGGCTGCTGAGCATGAAGGACCCTAGTAACAATAAAAAAGCATGGTCTGTCGAGCAAATAAATACAAGCACAGAACATTACAAAGGTATGCATGAGATAACAATGTGACAATGTCTAATACATGTGCATATGTAACATCTGTCGGGAAGAGTAATCATCCTCGATGCATCACATCAAGTTGCATGGCAGCCAGTTGTCAGATGACAACTCATCAGTCCCATACAAAGAGTGCCAAGTTGGCCATGGCATCCAATGACTTGTCACACCATGGAACAAGATGTATGTACCTCCACATCATGTCTTGACGAACAACACTGTGCAGACCTTCAACTCATGAAATACGTAACTGTGTGTTGCATAACATGTAAATAAGAGACATCAAACACAGCAAGCCTTATGGCTGTAAGTCAATGACCATGTATCCTCTGTTCCACAGGTGACCAACAACTGACTGCAGAGGACAACAACCTCAACTCGAAGAGCCAGTCTCCTCCCCCGGAACATGGACACTCGAATGCGGAGTCCCTGGATTCTTTGGATGAGGCGCTCCAAGCCGGCCCATCTGGTGTGCCAGGGCACAACCGGTCACATGACCCCACTGCCCCCCCACCATCAGCAACAACAACAACACTGACCCCTGCTGGAATGACCTGTGACGCCACCACCACCACTACCACCTTAGCCTGCAACATTTGCCCAGCCACAGAGGATGCCCAGCCAACACCAACAACTGTGGAGGGCAGGCGTGTGGCTAGAGTGGTGAGGCAACAGGCCAGTGATAGCAGGGCAGGTGGGAGGACAAGTGGGACTCCAACAACACCAGACACCGTGACCGAAGCCCTGGCTAACATCACCAGAGTCGTGGGTGCCTATGAACGAACACAGGCACAAATGGGCCAGGCCTACGAAGATGCCCTGGAGCTCCAACGTCTGCTGAGGTCCATGGACAACCGTATGGGACAAATTGTGGACCTCATGGGCCAGTTAGTGGTGGTACTGAGGGATAGGCCAGTGCCACATCACACACCTCCACCTCCCCCCATTGTCCCACAGGATGACAGTTCATCATCCACCCCTGCGGGCACGGAGAGGGGTGACTCCTCAGACCCCAGTGGCCTAGCAGACGATGCCCCCCCTGCCAAAAGAAGGAGGGGCCGTCCAAAGAAAAACTTGGGACTCACCCGTGGCAAAGCACCTGCCAAATGCCAGTCAAGGAGCCAGCCATGATGGCAACACTCTTCACCCTGCCATTGACTTGGAACACTGTCCTTACCCACACTGCCATGGAAATGGCATCCGTCTGTTGGACTGTGTCACCACATCAATGTGGTGCCTACTTAATTGTCTCATCTACCATCACTGCCAACTCATAGATTCACCATTCACACGTATGTAAATATCCACTTCCCTCTCACAGATACCCATTGCAAATAAACTACAAAAATGCAAAAAGGTGGTTGAGTCTGCTCCAAGTTTATCACAGTATGTGCAATGTTTACCATGGTTACAATGTCACAGGAGCACAGACCCTCTGTAGGCAAGGGGAGGCAGAAGGGACCTAGCAAAAGACAACAGAACAAAAGTCACTAGTCAGGTGGTGGCATCACAGCCATCACACAACACATGTCCTCACTGTACAACATAGACATCCTGTAGCAGTTCCTACATACCCTGTATCCAACACATAGGCAGCCAGCACTGAGTCAACAACAGGATGCACTCACAAAGATCACATAGACATCCGCCCAAACAACTACATCAACAGACAATGGACCAGTTGTACATCGTCACCCACCTTCAAGTGAAGTAGCGGTTGATGAGCTGCTGACGCTGGTCGACACCTTCCTCCTCACCACTATCCTCGTCACTGGACATTTGTGGGATTGCAGGGGGGGGGCCTGGCTGGTCATCATCGTCCAGGATCATGGGTATTCCTTTCCGTAAGGCCAAAGTTGTGCAGCATGCAGCATGCTACCACTATCTGACACACCTTTCTGGGTGAGTACATGAGTGCCCCTCCGGTCCGGTCCAGGCAGCGAAATCTCGATTTTAGGAGACCAAAGGTTCGCTCCACCACCCAACGTGTTCTACCATGGGCATTGTTGTAGCGGACGTCAGATGGTGTCCTAGGATTGCGTAGTGGGCTCAGCAACCACGGTCTGTTGGGATATGCAGAGTCACCTAGGTGTGAAATAAACATAACGATTCAGCAATACAACTGTGGCAGAGGACAGCATGGCACACATAGCACACAACTTGACTCTGCCTACTCACCCACAATCCATGCCCGCTCCGGAAGTAGATTGGCCATCAGCTGGGGCACAATGCTGTTGTGCAGGATGTATGAATCATGTGCAGAGCCCGGAAACTTGGCACATACATGCAAAATGATCAAATCGGCCTGGCACACCACCTGCACATTGATGGAATGGGAATGTTTACGATTCCGATGGATGTGTTCCCGTGCCTGTGGTGGAACCAGGCCAACATGTGTGCAGTCAATAGCACCTACATTATTCGGGATGTGGCCAAGGGCATAAAAATCCACCTTTACATCCGCCAAAGCAGCACGCCTTGGAAAACTGATGTATTGGTCCTTGTATCGCATCATGGCCAACAGGAAATCCCTTAGCACCATGCTGAAGGTGGGCTGAGACATCCCCCCTGCAATGCCCACTGTCTCCTGGAATGACCCACTAGCCAGGAAATGCAGTGCCGCCATCACCTTGGTTTCGGTTGTCAATGCTGTTGGGTATGTCCTGCCAGCCCGCAGGTGAGGATCCAACATGGCACACAGGTCTTGGATATTTGTGCGGTCCAGACGGAATCTGTGTATCACGTCATCATCCTCAATGTTAGCCAGCAGGGTGACAGGACGATACACATTAGGTCGCCTCCTAGGTGAGATGAAAGGGAACACGTCATTGCAACAGACCATGAGTTGTGCACAACTGCGTCGCTTCTGATTCACACAGTGCAAACATTGACTGGCATCACAATGCAACATACCGTGCAAGTCAATAGTCGTGACACATAGAGATCACATTGTACTACAGTTCTTCAGTATTACCACTGTGAGAACAACAAACATGGAAACTGTGTCTGTGAATGGCAATAGTCATATTCCAGAATCTGGTGCAAACAGCACGGGCAGTAAATGATACAGGACATGTGTGAAACAGAAACACTGCTAGCTTCGAAATGTCTGCTGTACGTGCCACACATTCTTGTGCAAATATGACAGGGGACACATGAACTACACAATTTATCCAGTTCTGAAGGACTCAGCATGGAATGTGAGCCAATGCTAATCCACACAAGTCTAGAGACACTCACAGACATATTCACAAGCCTGTGCCAATATCCACTGTCATCAGTAGACATGCCATACATGCTGTTACACACAATTCAAAGTCAGTCAATGACTAATAATGAACAGCATATGCATATGCAGTCTTGACGTGAATCAAGACACAACAACCCAACTGCACAATATCATCAGCAGGCACACATATTGTCAATGTGGCACACAAAAAGTGGATAAGGTATGTGATCCAAAAGGACTGTAGACAAATGACAATCTGCACTAAAGTTGCACTATGACATGCAGTATGAAGCTAGCACTGCCCAGACACACAACTGAAATACAACATTTGCCATGAGCTAATACTACAGCTGCTTGGACACACAACAGTGACACAGAAACAACTGACACCACCACCCGGACAAAGCCACACCACTACACCTAAAAGTCAGCGCATGAACATACTGAGTAAATACCGAAGACACTACAGCGTCATGAACATAACAACAGGGGATGTCATTGCACGACACAGGTACCAAAGGACTACTATCAAAAGCATCCTGAGCCACATGCCACACAGCCTGTCAGGAACAACAAAGCGGACTCTCAACATTCCTCTGCAGACAAAGATGCTGGCTGTGCATCACTTTTTGGCCTCTGGTACCATTAGAACAACAAAAGTCTGAGTTAGATGGGTACCACAGCCAGCCCTATCAAGGTATATCTCACCTGTCTTGGATGCCATCATTAGCTTGAGTCAACAGCACCATCAGTTCACCCACACAGCGCAGGACCAGCTTGTGCCCCCGAAAGGATACCACACCATAGCAGGCTTAACCACACGTGTCAATTCAATATCACTGCACACGAGTCCTAATTGTGCGCCCTGCCAAAACTGCAAACACTTACTGCACATGAAAGCACACGCAATGCTGAACTTTCCATGCCACTTGTGGGTCACCTTCCACTGGTCACAGATGCCATGTCAAACTTAACAGTCAGTGAGCACCAGCCCCACATTTGGCTACAGTCCCTCACCAAGCCAACATTATTCATGTGGACAAGGTCAATGCACCTGTCCTTGGTGGGTACCAACGTAACACACCACACACATCAAATCCACTATCAACATACTCACAACTGTGGAAATATACACGTCACAAAATCACATATGACAGGCCGAACAACATGAGCACATACCAGACACAATGCCACAAGTAATGGTGATAAAATTTGGCAGATATGGAGACAAAGCATACCCAAAGGCATAGATACAAGTGAAAAATAATAAGGATGTACAGAATGCCAAGTGTGCCGGTGATGTAATTAACATCCTTGAGTATGTAGAGCACACACATGTCCATGTGGACATATACTGTAGGATTTGCTACTGCGAACAATAACATTACATGAAGGCAGTAACAGGTGATACCAAACAGACAACAGTGTGACACATGTGGTGAGTCATGATAATAATGCTGAAATGTTTGTACAATCATGTACTGTATAGTGACATATTGTGTGAGACATGGACATGTGTGTAAATATTGGGATCAGATATGAAATTGGGGCTAAATTTGGGGGTCAGATATGACATTGGGGATAACTTTGGGGTGAGATATGAAAATGTGTGTAAATGTGGGCTCACATATGAAATTGTGTACTTTCAGTGTGGCATTTGGTGTTAGATATGAAGTTTAGTCTGTCATTACTTACTATAGCCCATTTGAATTCCATCAAGTGCCATGATATTTTGTAAGTGACCTCTGTTCGAAGTACAGATATTACCCATTACATTGACACAGCACGATGTGTCCATTGGTGCCTTAAACATGCTCAAACAACACTGTCATGCCCATAGTCAACAATGTCATGCTGCACCCTCGCCGTAGCTACCGCCTGGCACCAGCGGTGTGTCACCGCCATGGCCCAAGACACCATAGCGGGATTTATGGGCATATGCACATGTCTAATGGCGGTTGGCATGCTCTGACACCCAGATCCCGGTCACTCATAGCAATGCATGTGCCCGGAATCGCAGTAGCTACAGCCTGCCACCAGCGGTGTGTCACCGCCATGGCCCAAGACACCATAGCGGGATTGATGGGCATATGCACATGTCTAATGGCGGTTGGCATGCTCCGACACCCAGATCCCGGTCACTCATAGCAATGCATGTGCCAGGAATCGTGGTAGCTACTGCCTGCCACCAGCGGTGTGTCACCGCCATGGCCCAAGACACCATAGCGGGATTGATGGGCATATGCACATGTCTAATGGCGGTTGGCATGCTCCAACACCCAGATCCCTGTCACTCATAGCAATGCATGTGCCCGGAATCGCGGTAGCTACCGCCTGCCCACAGCGGTGTGTCACCACCATGGCCCAAGACACCATAGCGGGATTGATAGGCATATGCACATGTCTAATGGCGGTTGGCATGCTCCGACACCCAGATCCCGGTCACTCATAACAATGCATGTGCCCGGAATCGCGGTAGCTACTGCCTGCCACCAGCGGTGTGTCACTGCCATGGCCCAAGACACCATAGCGGGATTGATAGGCATATGCACATGTCTAATGGTGGTTGGCATGCTCCGACACCCAGATCCCGGTCACTCAGCAATGCATGTGCCCGGAATCGCGGTAGCTACCGCCTGCCACCAGCGGTGTGTGACCGCCATGGCCCAAGACACCATAGCGGGATTGATAGGCATATGCACATGTCTAATGGCGGTTGGCATGCTCCGGCACTCAGATCCTGGTCACTCATAGCAATGCATGTGCCCGGAATTGCGGTAGCTACTGCCTGCCACCAGCGGTGTGTCACCGCCATGAACCATGCCCTTCCAGCCAATGGGAAGCGCAATCGCGGTTGCCTGATGCAAGTTTGAAAATCGCGGTAGGCGTGCTCCGCCACCGCGGGCCGGTCATTGGATGCACTTGAAAGATGCACCACCACGGTACCGCACGCCTGTCCCCTGCAGTGTGTCACCACCATGGACCATGCCCTGCAAGCCAATGGGAAGCGCAATTGCGGTTGCCTGATGCAAGTTTGAAAATCACGGTAGGCGTGCTCCGCCACCGCGGGGCCGGTCATTGGATGCACTTGAAAGATGCACCACCGCGGTACCGCACGCCTGTCCCCTGCGGTGTGTCACCGCCATGGACCATGCCCTTCCAGCCAATGGGAAGCGCAATCGCGGTTGCCTGATGCAAGTTTGAAAATCGCGGTAGGCGTGCTCCCCCACCGCGGAGGTGGTCATTGGATGGATTTGAATGAGGCAGACCTAGAACACCAATTGCAGCAGCTTAGAACCACAGACACGAGCCCTGGGGGCTATATATGTGTGTGAGGGAGCCACACATTGCCACAGCTCACTAAGCCTGCTGCCTGAGAGCCCTCACCTGCTGCTGCCTCCAGGGACTGCTGCCTGAGGCCCCTCACCTGCTGCTGCCTCCAGGGACTGCTGCCTGAGACCCCTCACCTGCTGCTGCCTCCAGGGACTGCTGCCTGACACCCCTCACCTGCTGCTGCCTCCAGGGACTGCTGCCTGACACCCCTCACCTGCTGCTGCCTGACACCCCTCACCTGCTGCTGTCTCCAGGGACTGCTGCCTGACACCCCTCACCACCAACTGCCGCTGCTGCTTTCTCCTGCTCACAGTGATGGCGAGGACTGAGAAGATCCATGCCACTCCCTTCACCCCAGAGGAACTGGAGGTCCTGGTGGATGAGGTGCTCACCCAGTATCCAAGGCTATATGGTGCACCAAATGTTGTGGTAAGTATCTCAGGGTGTGAGTGAGAGTGTAGGGGGGGCACACATGAAGTTGATCTGCTGCAGTATGTGTGTGAGAGTGTGGGGTTGGGTCATGCACTGCCTAGCATGCTGTTTCCATGGGGAAGGTGTGTTTAGCCTATTCCACACGTTTGCCTGCCTGCACATCCAGATGTGAGGGAAATGTGATGTCTTGTCAGACATACAGTGTGGCTGCACCTTTTCAATTCAGGAGTCAGGACAGTGATTTTCAGTCTGAATGTCTTTGTGTGTCCCTGATGTCCTTCACAGGCCCATCTGTGGCCTTAGCTAGTGTTGTTGTCCAGAGGGTAGTGAGGGCATTGTTTGTGACTCAATATGTGCCTCATCTCTAGTTCTGCACTATGCTCAGGACCTCAGTCCCCCAGGGTGACACTCTTGTTGGTCAATCACCTATGACACTGTACATTCCAACATTCTTGTGCCCAGACCCTTCCATCACCACCAGCATGTGCACATACTCGCATGTGTTGGCACTGTTTGTGTTTCCAAATAGTCCCTCCATGTAAAAGATGAGATGCCCCACGTTGGACCTCTGTGTGACCCCAACTGGCCTGCACATTAACTGCCCAATCAGACAGTGACACAAAACTGAATGTACAGAGTGTCAAATCTGTGCTTTTCCGTCAATGAGCCATTGCAGAGGTTTAGATTGCACACGACAGGCCTTGTGATGAGGGTTTGCGTTTGTGAGGTCATGTCCCTCAATGTGACATCCATGACACAGTGTGGCAGTTTAAGGGCAAGTGCTTTGAGGGCTGCACAGTGTTGGGCACAGTGAGTATTCACAGTGACATATGTAGTAATGTCCTGCATGTCTTGGTATTCCCAGAAACTTGCAGTAGATGTGGTCAGCATACACATTTTGCTCTCTGCTGGCATCCTGCATGGCTTTGAGATAGGCATGTACTGCGTCCACCCTCATACCTGCATGCATTAATGTTTATTTCACACATGATGATGTTTGAATGTCGCAGATTTGTTGTCTCTGCTGAAGTTATGGCTGAAGTTGATATTAGTCTGTGTCATGCTCCTGCACTGTGAAATGGTGATAGGTTACACTGATTATTGCACCCTCTTGTCTCCCATGTCTGCAGCTCAAAGTCAACCAGTGCAAGGCCGTGTGGAGGGCCATTGCCTGCAAGGTGCGTGCACTGGGTGTCTCCAAACAACGTTGCTCCCACTGTCACAAGAGGTGGGATGACATCTGCCGGCTGAGCAGGAACGTGGCCGAGATGACACTGGGGCTGATCCCTCGGTCCGGCAGGTTGGCGCGGCGCAGCATGACACCACTAATGGCACGCATTTTAGCTGTGACGCAGCCTGAACTGGATGCACGTCTGAAGGGGCATCAGCAGCAAGCTGGTGGTGAGTATTCTGTGTAGGCCTGGGCGGAAAACTACGCTACGCTCGCGTAGTTTGCGCAACTACGCGCTACGCAAATTGCACCTAGCACAGTGCAAAAACGCATAGCGTAGCAGGCATTTTTTGCTTGCTCGCGGTCCTCGACGTCAAGTTGGCGACCGCGAGCAAGCAAAATGACATCCCGGCGAGAGACTTTTTCCTCGTTCGCAATAAGCAACATCAAGTTGCCAATCGCGAGCGTGGAAAATAAACCTCCCGGCGAGATTCTCAACGCGGGGAGGTCAGGTTTCTCATTGCGAGTGGTCGCGTATGCTCACGACCGCTCGCGATGAGAAACTGCCAGTCCGCGTTGAGAAAACTACCGCTCGAGTACAAATCTACTCGAGCGGCAGAAAACGACTGCTTGCACTGTGCAAGATGCCATTTGCAATGATTGCACAGTGCGGACAAGCATCCGGCACTGTGCAATCATTGCGAACAGCATTTCCTACCGCACTACGCAATTTGGGTAGTGCTACGCATAGCTCGCGTAGTGTGAAGCGCACTTCGCTTAGCTACGCATAGCGCTACTACGTGAACTACGCCCAGGGTTAATTCTGTGAGTGTGACTTTGGGTGTTGTTTGGCTGCATGTGCTCCAAGCCTGGGCCAGTGCAGGGGTTTGATGTTGCTAGTGTGATGCAATGGCGTGTAAGTGGCCGCGGTGTTGGGTGCAGTAGTCATGCATTCCCCCAACATGTACCTTCCCATGTCATTGGTGTAATGGCCCTTGAATTCATATTTGTAGTTGTGGCCTTCTGGTATCATCTTCATTGGTGTTGTCACGGACATCCCATGTCAGGGTCAAGCAGAGTGCATGATCTGAGTATGCCATCATCAATGTGTGCATTGCCTGATGTCAGATTTGTGCTGGCTACACATCTAACAACAATGTGAAACTGTAGTTGTGCCCCAAGATACGACATGGTGGATGGCATGTGCTCATGGCCATTGTGTGCGGATATGTTGGAGTCTGTCTCTGTGTTGGACACTTCTGCTGGCTCAAGATGTGACAGTGGCAACATGTTGTGATCAGAATATTTTACCCCCTCAGGGCCCTAGGTGTGCACATAGGGATATGTGTGTCTGGTTAGCTGAAGCCACCAACAGGCTAATTGGCTGTGTGTCCATCACATGGGTGAATTATGCCATGTTTGCATTATGCCACAGTAATTTTGATGTTTGGATTGAGGTTGCACAGTGTTACTGCCCATGGTGTTGCCCAACATGGATGATTGTTCATCATTAGTGATGCTTCCCTTGCAGATATTTGTAATCTTGATACAAATGTACTGATCCGACCTCTATCTCTCTCTCATGCAGCTTCTCACATGGGCACGGAAGGACAGGGGACGGACACCAGTGGTGAGGCATCAAGCACAACTGCTGCACACCAGCATAGTGACACGGATGTCACCAGCGCATCAGAGGGGGACAGTCGTCTTCTAGAGGACTCACAGCCAGAGACGCAGACCTCTACGTCATCTGACAACGGCGGTGACACTTCTATGTTTTCTGCCAAGGGAAACGGGGACTATGCCTCCTCATCCACCACACAGCGTTCAGTGCCCACCCTCCCTGCTACTCCCACTGTTGCTGGCCGTGTTCGCACCACGAAAAAGGGAAGAGTGTCCTTCACACCAGGCACCGCAGCCCCTGCCCCTGTCCCCCTGCTGCCATCAATGCTGAGTCTGTGGAGCTTTTGTGCCAGCTGTGTGTGGGTCAGACAGCTCTCCTCAATGCCTTCCTGGACCATGACAAAAAATTGGCACAGATGGTGGCTTACATGGAGGGCGTTCATTCCGACGTGGGTGGGCTACACCGGACTGTACAGTCTCTCTCCTCTGCAGAGACAGCAGCCATTCAACTTGCACAATCCCATAGTCCAGCTCTAGTCCCTAGGCCCACCACCCTGCCAGTGGCCGCATCTGATGATAGTGACCACACACTAGGGGTGGGCGGAATTTGCGTAGTCGCACTACGCAAAGCTCTGCGGAACGGTAAAAAATCTCCGCGAGCACGCAAAAGTTCTGCGAACACGCGGAATTGCTCGTTCTGCCCGTTCGCGATGCTTTTTTCCTGTTCGCGAATGCTGTTTGCGTGCTCGGGGAGAAATATCTCGCGAACACGCATTTTGAAAGCGCGAACAAGCAAAAAATTCCGCGAAGTCGCGGATCGCGGAATTTTGGGTAATTCCGCGTTCTCCGCGTAACGCGAAATTACCCAAATTCCGCAAATTCCACGAGCGGAACAGAATTTACTGCCCAGGTCTACCACACACCCCAGATATCAAGGGACAGATACAGCACACGCAGCACACAGCAGCAGCAGCCCAAGCAGTCCAGGCCACAGACACCATCCCCACAGAAAGGTAAACCCACACCAGAGCGCAGAGGCAAAAGCACTTCAGGCCACACCCAGGGCAAGGATGGCAAGGAGCAGGCCTCAGGCTCACATGCCTCAGAGGCATCCCCAGCCAAAGACTCACCTGTCCCAAAAGTGTCTCGCAGAGACAAGCACACACTTTCTGTACCCAGTGACAAACAGGTGCCTGCTAAAGGTACACGAAGAAGAGCTCCAAGGCAAGTTCACCCACAACATCTACTCCCATCCAGAGCCCTGTGAAGCAAGGGAAGGAGGCCACTGTAGGGGAGACACCGGGTAAACAGGTGATGCAGGGGCAGAGGCAATCCGGGGCCAAGCGTCCCAAAGAATCCAGCACATCCCCAGAGGGGGGACCAGCATCTGCACATGAGCCAGCTTTTGTGACGAGTGTGCCTGTTGTATACACCCCACTTGGCATTAATCCCAGGACAGGGAAGCCATATCAAATCCCCAAGAAGCGTAAGGGAACCCCTCCAACTTCTCCCACACACACTGGGTCTCATGCAAGCATGAGTCCAACTCCACGTGCCACCACCCCACCTGGTCCTAGCAGCCCTCCGGCTTCCCAAACCACTGCTGGCTCTACCACACCTAGACCTAGCAGCCCTCATGCTTCCCAGAACACTGATGGCTCTACCCCAGCTGGGCCTCTCTCTCCCCGAGCCAGTACCCCAACTGTCCCCGACAGACAGCCACCTCCCAGTCATACTGCCAGCCAAGTCTGAGTGTTGGTCACCCTCACACACATGTCTCTCCCACAGTGGTACCATGGACTGCCCATTTTTGATGCCCTGAGTGTGTTGCTGACCATGGCAGGGTACTGTACCACACATTCCCAGTGCTGGATGTCATGTACTCACTCTGCACTTTGGAGTGTGCACTGGCCTTGCTGTTCACTGCTGTTTGCCCCTTGCCTGTACAGCTTCTCATGTACCTCACCTGCACTTTGGACTGGCCACTGGCCTTGCTGTTCACTGCTGTTTGCCCCTTGCCTGTGCAGCTTCTCATGTACCTCACCTGCACTTTGGACTGGCCACTGGCCTTGCTGTTCACTGCTGTTTGCCCCTTGCCTGTGCAGCTTCTCATGTACGTCACCTTCACTTTGGACTGGCCACTGGCCTTGATGTCAACTGATGTCCTAGACTTGCCTATGCAGATTCTCATGTACCTCACCTGCACTGTGTCCTGGCCACTGGCCTTGTTGTTCACTGCTGTTTGCCCCTTGCCTGTGCAGCTTCTCATGTACCTCACCTGCACTGTGATCTGGCCACTGGCCTTGCTGTTCACTGCTGTTTGCCCCTTGCCTGTGCAGCTTCTCATGTACCTCACCTGTACTTTGGACTGGCCACTGGCCTTGCTGTTCACTGCTGTTTGCCCCTTGCCTGTGCAGCTTCTCATGTACCTCACCTGCACTTTGGACTGGCCACTGGCCTTGTTGTCGACTCATGTCCTAGACTTGCCTGTGCAGCTTCTCATGTACCTCACCTGCACTGTGTCCTGGCCACTGGCCTTGCTGTTCACTGCTGTTTGCCCCTTGCCTGTGCAGCTTCTCATGTACCTCACCTGCACTTTGGACTGGCCACTGGCCTTGTTGTCGACTGATGTCCAAGACTTGCCGGTGCAGCTTCTCATGTACCTCACCTGCACTGTGTCCTGGCCACTGGCCTTGCTGTTCACTGCTGTTTGCCCCTTGCCTGTGCAGCTTCTCATGTACCTCACCTGCACTGTGTTCTGGCCACTGGCCTTGCTCTTGTCTGACTTTTGCTGAATGACTTTGTGAAATGTAAATAAAAAGAAGATATTTACTCCTGTTGTCTGCCTTGTCAGTGTCTTTGCTAAATAAAGGGTTACTGTGTGGGTATTGTTTATTGTAACACATGCTCTATTTTCCACTTCAAAAGACACACAATTGATGGACGGAATGCAGAACAAATCAAAACATTCACCCCCAGTCAAGAGATCTGGGTTAAATCCATCATTCTTTTGCTCACCATGCCACCCCAGTTTAGACCTGGCCATATGCAAATCAGTCTTGACCCTGTGCCTCATGGGAACAGTCTAGCCCAAACTGCCAAGCCAGGCCCTCCCTGGACTGGAAACAAGCATCCTAGTACCGGTTTCGGGGTTTCACCCCTCCTCAGCCAGGATAGCTTGATTCCAGTGGCACAGTGAGCCCAGGACCCACGTCTGGGCATACCTGACGCACTTAGGGCGAGAAAGCAAAAGACACACAATTGATGGACGGAATGCAGAACAAATCAAAGCATTCACCCCCAGTCAAGAGATCTGGGTTAAATCCATCAATCTTTTGCTCACCATGCCACCCCAGTTTAGACCTGGCCATATGCAAATCAGTCTTGACCCTGTGCCTCATGGGAACAGTCCAGCCCGAACTGCAAAGCCAGGCCCTCCCTGGACGGGAAACAAGCATCCTAGGACCGGTTTCGGGGTTTCACCCCTCCTCAGCCAGGATAGCTTGATTCCAGTGGCACAGTGAGCCCAGGACCCACGTCTGGGCATACCTGGTGCACTTAGGGCGAGACAGCAAAAGACACACAATTGATGGACGGAATGCAGAACAAATCAAAACATTCACCCCCAGTCAAGAGATCTGGGTTAAATCCATCATTCTTTTGCTCACCATGCCACCCCAGTTTAGACCTGGCCATATGCAAATCAGTCTTGACCCTGTGCCTCATGGGAACAGTCTAGCCCAAACTGCCAAGCCAGGCCCTCCCTGGACCGGAAACAAGCATCCTAGGACCAGTTTCGGGGTTTCACCCCTCCTCAGCCAGGATAGCTTGATTCCAGTGGCACCGTGAGCCCAGGACCCATGTCTGGGCATACCTGGCGCACTTAGGGCGCGAAAGCAAAAGACACACAATTGATGGACGGAATGCAGAACAAATTAAAACATTCACCCCCAGTCAAGAGATCTGGGTTAAATCCATCATTCTTTTGCTCACCATGCCACCCCAGTTTAGACCTGGCCATATGCAAATCAGTCTTGACCCTGTGCCTCATGGGAACAGTCCAGCCCGAACTGCCAAGCCAGGCCCTCCCTGGACCAAAAACAAGCATCCTAGGACCGGTTTTGGGGTTTCACCCCTCCTCAGCCAGGATAGTTTGATTCCAGTGGCACAGTGAGCCTTGGACCCACTTCTGGGCATACCTGGCGCACTTAGGGCGAGAAAGCAAAAGACACATAATTGATGGACGGAATGCAGAACAAATCAAAACATTCACCCCCAGTCAAGAGATCTGGGTTAAATCCATCATACTTTTGCTCACCATGCCACCCCAGTTTAGACCTGGCCATATGCAAATCAGTCTTGACCCTGTGCCTCATGGGAACAGTCCAGCCCGAACTGCCAAGCCAGGCCCACCCTGGACTGGAAACAAGCAACCTAGGACTGGTTTCGGGGTTTCACCCCTCCTCAGCCAGGATAGCTTGATTCCAGTGGCACAGTGAGCCGAGGACCCATGTCTGGGCATACCTGGCGCACTTAGGGCGAGAAAGCAAAAGATACACAATTGATTGCCAATGTCTTGTTTACTCTGATCATATTGTTTCAACTTTTGTGTCCCAGACTTCTGCATCTGTGTGTGTTGGCTTGGTAGTATGTGTGTTTGCTGGGGACTGATTGACTTCCTGGGTGTGTTGGTGTGTGTGTGATGTTTAGATTGTTGTTGTGTGTGTTCATGGTGTGTCACTCATCTCTGTTTATAACTGGTATGTGTGTTGTGCACACACAGGCTTGGTGTACATGCAGTGCTGTGAGCTGATGTTGCCTTGTCCTTGCCTGTTGTGCACCCCCTGATGTTTGGCTGTTGTAACATGTTGATATCTTTGCCTGTGCATGTGTTGTGACTGATGTGGCTGTGTGCAGTGTTTGTGTTGTGTTGTGTCATGCAGTTGGTAGTTGCTCTGTGTGTGGTGTTCTATTTTCCTGTCAGTGTGTGTGTGTTGTTGTTGTGTTTGATTCAGGTGTGTTGCCATTGTGATGTGCCTTACTTGTGTGTCTATCACATGGACTGAGGTCTATTGTGGTTGCCTTGCTTATTTTATGTGCATCCTTGGTGTTATCTCCTCTTACATTTGATGTGTCTATGGTCATGGTTGTGCATGTGCAGACATGTGGTACACTGTGACACCATTTTGAGTGGATGGGTGTTGTGGTATGTCTGTCTATGTGTCAATGTGGGCCCATTTCTGCCTTTTGTTCTCCATTATTGTTTTTAGTGGATTCACTTCTTATATGTGTTGTGGTATGTTGTCTGTGCGTTTTTCACGACTGATGTGGTTGTGTACTCCTGCTGTGCCTGTGCTCCCATTGGATTTGCACTGTTTAGATATACAGGTCTTGTCTGTTGTTGTAGTAGTTCTGTGTGTGTGTTTTGATTGTGTTCTGTGTTTGACTGTTGTTTTTGTGCGTACAGTGGTACTGCCATACCTGTGTGTGTGTGTGTGTGATGTTTGTGGATACAACCCAGGGGGTGTGTTTGATTGTCAGTGTCTTGACTGGATATTATTGGCAAGCTTCTGTGTGTTTGTCACTGGTGTTGTGTGCTGCTGGTGTGATGGGTGTGGGGTTGTGTGAAGGTTCATACTTGTGTTTGACTGTCATGGAGTGTTGCAATGGCCCCTCTGTGTTGTGCTGCTGACATACTCCTGTGATGAATTTGGATTCAGATGTGTGGCTGATCAGGGTTGGACTTCATACCCTTCCTTTCATCCCTGTGCGTATTCATGGGTTCCCTTGCTGTCTCCCTGAGTTGTTGCAGTGAGGTGACTGTGGTTTGACTTTACTCACTGTGACTGCCATGTGTGGATTTTTGGGCGGGTGTGGATGTGATGTGTTCCTTCCCTTGCATGTGATGTACACATTTTTGGTGTTCAGCTCCTTGCCATTCCATTTGTGTGCACCTCACTTTGAGTTGCCTATTTGTTGTCCTACATTGCTGTTGGCATGTGGTCTGTGTTTGTTGCTGTGTGTCAGTGTGGGGTATGTCTGTGTGACTTGGCAGGCTGTGTGACCATAGGTGTGTTTGTTCATTGTCTGTGTGTGTTTAATTTGTGCTTGGACTCAGTTTACTTGCCATGAGTGTGGTGTGGTTGTGGTGTGTGTGTTCCCCTCGCCCAGTGCTTGTACGCTGTGTGTTACTCTGCAGCCACACCTGATGAGGCTGTCTCCCTAGTTGTTTGTTGTGTGGTGCAGTGTGTGTGTTCACCTGGCTTCTTTTTGGGCATGTGGGGGCACAGGGAGATCACGTGGCATGTCCCTTCATTGTGTGGGTGGGCCTAGTGTGTGGAGTGTGGAGGTGTTGCCCTGTGTACTTTGGGCACTGCCCCTGCCTAGCGCTGGCCCAGCCTACTACAGTGCATTTTTTCTCGCAGATTCACCACTGCGGTCACGTGAACTGGGCATTATTTCAGGGTCGCGGACATGGTGGCCTGGGTGTGAAGGGGTGGCCTTGTGGCAGGTGGGACATGTGTGGCTACACCTGTGGTTGTGTTCCTGTCCCCACAAGGGTGTCTGGTGGGGGCAGGCACCTTACATCGGACATGGATTTGTGGGTTGTGTTTGTTATCGGAGTTGTGTGATGGCGTACCTGCGTCGGCGTCCGCGACGGTCCATGGCTTGATGTAGGTATATCATGTACAGCGCCGGGAAGACGTGTAGTGTAGGGTCCATGGCGGTCGGCTCCGGGTATCGATGTAGCGCTCCACTGTGGTGCTTCCGTATGCTCTGATTGGCCGGTTTCTCTGCTGCGGTGGGCCTGGCTGTTTCACGCATCCTAATTTGTACGGAGGGAGGGACGTCATCCCGCACGGCGGTGGCTCTCGATTGGTTGTCTCCGCCGCAGTGGCGGGCGCATTTTGATGGCAGTGCACGTAGCACCGCGGCAGACAGACAATGGGCTGTGTTTGGCCATTGTAATATGGCGGACGGGTGCACCGCTGCTCACGGGCGGAAAACAGCGTTTTCTCCCACCGCCAGCATCGCAGAGGTGCATCCGCCAGTCATCGTAATGGACCCCATAGTTTGGATTTTCACCAGAAACTACTTTAAACTTTGTTATTTCTTTTTCAAACTTTACATCAGTACTATCTTCCATCTCTTCTTCAACACCTACACTTATCAAACTCTCAGTTTCTCTATACTCCTCTTGACCAGCAAAGAAACGTAACTCTATATCATCACAATTTTTTTTTACATCCAACACTCAACCATGCAAAAGAGCTGTATTCATTTCATTTAGACATAATGCAGGACTTTTCACGTAGTTTAATCTTCTAACTAACTTCCGCATTTCGGAATGATGTACTGCTAACATTCTTAAATGATGAAAACGACTTTGACACACTTTCCTAGAAAGACAAGCCAGAGATTGACCTTGCAACCCTGTATTTTTTCTCACTTTGCAAGGATCCAGTCCTTGTAATATCTTGATCTTCTGTTTCATAGTTTTTCTTCCATATTCTCTTAAGAAATGTAGTAAAATATCATTAGTTTGTTGACGTATACTACAAATACTACTACAATCCCATGTAAACACTGGAGCCTGGGTACGTCTCCCTTGAACTTCCTCAGCTATTAATTCTTCAACATTTCTAGGAGCCATCTCTTCTTTTTCAATTGGAGAGCCATTTTTCACTTCATAACAACGACCACAGGTATCAACTGCATGCAGTAATCTATTTTGTTGAAAATAACTTTCTTCATTAAAAAAAGGTTCCGTACTAGAAGTATGCTTCCATTCCCGGAAAATATTTTAGAAAAATTAGTTCTATTTACAATTCTTTTTCTTTTACATTTGTCCTTCATTCGCTGCATTATTGTATTTAAAGTCTTCAATCTTTTTATAATTAAGATAAACAATTTTCTTTTCAATTCAAAGGCTTTTTCAATTACACTTAGAATCTCCTTTTTTGCCTGTAAAATGCTGATCTCCTTTTATATATTTTACATTTTTTAGTAAATTTTGGAGTACTCTACTTTTATAGATTCTTTTTCGAATTTCTGAAAATTGTTTCTTCCATCTTCCAACATAATTATTTTTCCGATAATCCAATTTTCCACTTTTTTGTAAATTTTTCTTTTCCTTTTGTTTTAATGTTCTTGTTGTATCTGTCTGTTCTTTATTTTTAAAATTGGAAACTGTTTTTACAAGTTTTTAAAAAAGATCTTTAGTTCTCTTACCAGAACACTTTTTCTTTAAAGATCCACGTTGTAGTTGATCTAATTCCTCTTTTCTTTTTAAAATAAACCTCCTTTCTTTGTTGTCTTTTTCTTTGCTCTTTTCTTGTTGTTGTAACTCTTTCTTAATAATTATGCAAACTATCTGTAAAATAAGAAAAGTTTTGAAAACAATTTAATATAATTAAAATAATTATATATAAATATTCACATGTATAACTATAAAAATACATACAAAAAAACTAGATCAATGATTTCAGCAATGGAACATTGCTACCTGCATAATTGTAGTAGTGTATGAGTAGTGTGAAAGAGCACAGCATTAGTAGTACACATCTAATTGTAGAACTGCATGGTTACAACCTGTATCATTCCATGAATACATGGGTAGTGACTAAAATATTACAATACTACAAGGAGAGTGCCTGAGTGTATTTATAAGTGCTTAGGTATTGGCGGAATGATAGGATAAGTAGATAGTGCTGGATGGGTGATTGGAGAAGTGCATGGGACTGACAGGAGGATTCCTACACTGCATAGGTACTAACTGGGTATTTAGAAGACTGTATCAATAGTATGTACCTGGTTAGAGGTCTGCATGCATAGTGCACAGAATATTGTATCTATAGTAGTGTTAGTGGCTAGTCCATTCCATAACTACATGACTACTAACTGGAATGATGACAGTGCTGAAAACTGAGTGTATGTTGAAATTATAAGTACTTAGGTTTTAGTGGAGTGATAGGATAAGTAGATAATGCTGGATGGGTGATTAGAAAAGTGCATGGGACTGACAGCAGGATTCCTAGACTGCATAGGCATTAACTGGGTATCTATAGCAGTGTACCAATAGTATGTAGCTGGTTAGAGGTGTGCATAGATAGTGCACAGAATATTGTAACTGTGCTTGTCTTACTAGCTAGCCAATTCCAAAAGTACATAACTACTAACTAGAATAATTACAGTGCTGCAAACAGAGTGGATGGTGAATTTATAAGTGCTTAGGTATTGCTGGACTGATAGGATAAGTAGATAGTGCTGGATGGGTGATTAGAAAACTGCATGGTACTGACAACATGATTCCTAGACTGCATGGCTACTAACTGGGTATTTATAGGAGTGTACCAATAGTATGTACATGGTTAGAGGTGTGCATAGATACTGCACAGAATATTATAGCTGTACTTGTCTTAGTGGCTAGGCCATTCCATAAGTACATAACTACTAACTAGAATGATTACAGTGCTGTAAACAGAGTGCATGGTGAATTTATAAGTACTTAGGTATTGGCAGAGTGATAGGGTATGTAGATAATGTTGGATGGATGATTGGAGAAGTGCATGACACTGACAGCAGGATTGCTAAACTACATGGCACGCAGAGGGAGAGCTGCGGGCCGGCTAGCAGAGGAACAGCTGCGGGTCAAATACTATAGTGAAAAGTACGGGCCGTCGCCTTGCAAAAAGATAGCTACGACCGGTAATGTCGGAAGAGGGAGCATGAAGGGGCTATCTTGCAGAGAGAACTGCTGTATATTTCCAGTGTTGGCTTGTAGAGGAACAACTGCGGGCCCGACTGGTTCGCAGACGAAGAGCTGCAAGCCGAATGATGGTTTGCAAAGGGAGAGCTGCAAGATGGCAGACTAGCTCATAGAGGAAGACCTGCGAGTCGACTGACTGGCTCTTAGAGGGAGAGCTGCGGCCCGTGGGCTCGCAGAAGGAGAGCTGCGGGCCGGCTTGCACAGGAACAGCTGCGGGCCAACTGCTATAGGGAAAGGTGCAGGCCGTCGGCTTGCAAATCATAGGTGCGGGACGGTGATGTGGGGAGAGGAAGCGTGAAGGGGGTATCTCGTAGAGAGAGACCTGCAGTATATTTCCAGTGTTGGCTTGCAGAGCTACAACTGCGAGCTCGATGGCTCACAGATGAAGAACTACGAGCCGACTGGTGGTTCGCAGAGGGGGAGTTGCGAGCCGGCAGGCTGGCTCATAGAGGAAAAGCTACGAGCCCACCGATGGTTCACAGAAAGAGAGCTGCAGGCTGGCGGGCTGGCTCGTAGAGGAAGATTTCCAAGCCAACTAGCTGGCTCGAAGAGGAAGAGCTGTGGGCCGCCTCGCACAGGAACAGCTGCGGGCCAACTGCTATAGGGAAAGGTGTGGGCCATCGGCTTGCAACTCATAGGTGCGGTACAATGATGTGAAGAGAGGGAGCATGAAGGGGGTATCTCGTACAGGGACAACTGCAGTATATTTCCAGTGTTGGCTTGCAGAGATACAACTGCGGGCCCAAGGACTCGCAGAGCGAGAGCTTATTCCTAAAACCATGTAATCTTTCAAACATATGTCACGTCCGTTTTGTACCATTGAAACTGATAACCACCTTCTCAATACACTACAGATCCCACGAACATGCCAATAAAAGTATAAGTGCTATTTTTATACTAGATAAAGCTCTATTACTTAATTTTTATAAACACTACTGTTGGGTGCACAAACTAAAGAATATGAGATGAGGAGAGTAAACGGAGGTGTAATTCCTAAACTTTAATTATACCATTCCTTTAATATATGTATATTCAGGGCTTTCAATAGGATAAAAAAATGGCGGGTGTCTAAAAGAGGTAGCAGTGTTCAGCACCGGTAAAATCCGGCCCACTTAAAGGCCTGCGTATATTCAGCACAGAGACACAACCTAACAATTTTCATCACTTATAATAACAGTTACTTTACTAGTATGAAAAAATCGTACAGAAAATGTACTAATTTTTTTTTCTTTTTTATCTCTCACACATTTATGAAATATCTCTTGTAAAGAAACGCCGCTCTCCACCTTTATTTCGTAAGAATGAGCAATAAATAATCCCTTTACCAGCATCTAGTCACTAACTACTAACACGGTGCAGTATACCCAATTGTAAACCACAAACACTATTTAGATTATATCTTAAAGCATCATCAAAAGATTCTAACCATGCATACATACAGAAAGCAACATGCACGTTTACTTTGTCCATTTACTCTCCATGTAATATGTGCACATTTTCAACGGGTTCGCAGTATAACACCTGTCTTCACTTATATTCAAATGTACCTCACAGTATAAAATATAACATCACAACCTATGCATATGTAATATTTCCAGCATAACACAGTGCAGTTTTATACCAATGAAACTGATTGCACCATTCTCTATATAGTACAAACCCTACCAATATGGCAATAAACTTAGAAGTGCTATTTTTATAATACAAAGAGCTGTATTAGATTATTTTTATAAACAGTACCGCTGGGGGCACAAAATGGTGGTGGGAGCTGCACAGAGTAAATAAAGGTGTAATTCCCAAACTTTTTATGCATCGTTCCTTTACTATACATATATTAACAGCTTTAAGTGGAATGAAAAATTTGTCAACTGTCTTAAACGGGTGGCGGAGCTCAGTACTGACAAAACCCGGACCACTTAAAAGCCTGCGTATATTCAGCACACAAACACACTTTGACAATTACCTTCACTAATAATCACATTTACTTTAGCACTGTGAACAAAATCGTACAGAAAATATACACAGAACATTTTCATTTATTTTTTATCTCTCGCATATTTATAAAAAATGTCTTCTGAAGAAACGCTCCCCAACAACTTACATTTCATAACAACACCAAAATACAAAGCCTCCCAGTAACACACCAGTCTTGATTGATATTGAAATCTACCTCTCAGTATAAAAACGAGACCACAAATTGTCCACATAACATTTCTGGTTTTGTTCCATCTCTGTTAAGTTAATAACACATGAATTTTCTACTCTTACCCCTTCCCCATTATTTCCACACTAAGCATAATTTAACTTACGTTCGTAGTTGGTATGCAGATTCCAAATGTCACAAACGCATGCAATTCTTTCTTTGTCACACAGTACATGTAATGCACTGCTCTCATCAAGAATGGAACCAGTAATGGCACAATTTCCTTTTGCTCCACACTTAAATACATGTAAAGAACAAATCAGAATAGTTCCTTGATTTTTTCAAATTGCAAAACTTCTCTCTATTGGTTATTTTTGAACTTTCCATATAAACAGTTTTTTTTTAAATTTAAGAACACATACAGGTGAGAAGTTCAACGTATTCTATCAACAAACTTTCTAGAACATGCTACGACACGCGCAGGTTAAAAGTTCATCATTTTTTCAAACCTAACGATATTTTTTTACAACATTTTCTCGAACATTTAAGGAGACGTGCAGGTTAAAAGTTCACCATTGTTTTAAGTTCAAACAGTGCCTTCCAAATGCAAGTAGCAGGTGTGGTTGAACTGAGCAACTTTTATCCTATCATATGAACTCTACATTGAAACTGCTTTTTATTAACCAATGACAAAGATGCTTTTCGACAAACTAATATGCACCCTACTTTTTAGTAAACAATGTTTTTCATCTCCCAATCAGTTATCGTTTTTTGAGAAAAAAGTAGTTCCCCATCTTTAAACATATCTCTTATTCTACAAACAGACTGCATGAGCTACAGACATCTATCCATATCTTCCAGCTACACCTTCAAAATGCTAGTGTGGATCGTAGGACATAGCTATGTTTTCTGGTGCAAGAGGTATGCAGAACAGAGACGTATTGACTTAGACCTAGGTTTACAAAATGTGGACATTAAATGGTTTGGACAGAGAGGATTGAAGTGGCACCAATTAATCCCTTTGGTTAAAACCTGTTTGCATCTCCAACTCCCTGACCTCATGATTGTGCACTGTGGTGGAAATGACCTAGGCACATTGACTGGGGTAGGTTTGGAAATGCTAATGAAGGACACCTTTAGACAATTGATGTTGCTTTTGCCTCAAACTGTCTTTGTATATTCCAATATATGCCAAAGACAGAAGTGGAAATGGTCAAACAAATTTTGTCCTCAAATTGAAAAATCTAGGAAGAATGTCAACAAAGCTGTGTCTGCATACCTCAGAGACCATAGAATGGGTCGATTTCCAACAACATTATACGTTTTGATATGGCTGATATCTACAGAAGTGATGGAGTACACTTCACAGATGAGGGAAACCGAGTTTTCCTGATTAACTTGAAGCTGTGCATTCGCACTTACATGTAGCTCCAACTAATAAACACAAGGGCTCTTTTTAGAGCTGCCTTATATTCCCAATTTTGGCTAGCAGAGTGTCACCTGCGGGCCGTCGGGCAGGCTCTCAGAGGAAGAGCTGCGGCCCGTGGGCTCAGCTCGCAGAGGGAGACCTACGGGACGTCAGCTCGCAAACACAGAGCTGTGAGCCAATGGACTGGTAGTGTTTTATGGTTTAGGGTAGTGCAGTGGTGTTTGTGTAGTGTAGGGGGTCCTGCTGTGGGTAGTGTTTTAGGGTTTACGGTAGTGCAGTGGTGTTTGTGTAGTGTAGAGGGTGGTGCTGGGGGTACATTTAGGGTTTAGGGTAGGGCAGTGGTCTTTACGTAGTGTAGGGGGTCCTGCTGTGAGTAGTGTTTTAGGGTTTAGGGTAGTGCAGTGGTGTTTGGGTAGTGTAGAGGGTCGTGCTGGGGTAGCGTTTTATGGTTTAGGGTAGTGCAGTGGTGTTTCTGTAGTTTAGGGGGTCATGCTGGGGGTAGTGTTTTAGGGTTTAAGGTAGTGCAGTGGCGTTTCTGTAGTATAGTGGGTCGTGCTGGCAGTAGTGGTTTAGTGTTTAGTTACGTAGTGCAGTGGTGTTTGGGTAGTGTAGGGGGTCGTGCTGGGGCAGTGTTTTAGGGTTTAGGGTAGTGCAGTGGTGTTTCTTTAGTGTAGGGGGTCATGCTGGGGGTAGTGTTTTAGGGTTTAAGGTAGTGCAGTGCTGTTTCTGTAGTGTAGGGGGTCGTGCTGGCAGTAGTGGTTTAGTGTTTAGTTAGGTAGTGCAGTGGTGTTTGGGTTGTGTACAGGGTCGTGCCGACAGACTGACTCACAGAGCTCCGAGCCAACGGACTGGCTTCTAAAGGCATAGCCGCGACCTCGTGATTTGGGGAAAGGCAGCGTGAAAGGAGAATCTTATACAGACGCCAGTGTTGCCTCACAGAGGTAAAACTACACACCCGATGGCTTCTACACGGAGAGATGCGAGCTGACGGACTAAGTCACAAAATGGCTGCCAACACTTCCTAGGTTCAACCGTTCACAGCCAATGAGCCGCAAGCTCGTGCTCATAACCCTCAGCCAATCAGATGTCAGAATTCTCAAATATCAATATCTGTAAAATTTGATATTTCTCAAAAACTACTGATCGGATTTACACCATTTCAACAAAAGCACGCTTTCTGGGCCACAACCTTTCTCCCTCACAAATTTGGTGTAATTCCGTTCAGCAGTTTGACCTGTAGCCTTGTCTAAAGTTTCCTATGGAAAATGCATTGAGAAAACACATTTTGGGACTCCCCTTTTATCTCAGCCCCCCCTTGACCAATCACCCCCAAACTTTCAAGATAGGAGCTGATCAAAAAGAGAAACTTTTTTGAAAATTTCGTAAAGATTTGTCAAACGATGCCAAAGTTATAAGCACATGGAGGGCTCCAGGAGAGGGGCCACGCAACCCCCCTCCAACATGAGTGAAGCCCAGGGGCTGCGGGGACCCCAGCGGGCCCCCGCAGCCCCAGCAACCCCCAGCTATTATTTTTTAAGAAATGCCCGCGGGACCTAGCCCACCCGGGGACCTCATTAAAATAAAACGCGGGAACCCGCGACCCCAGCGCGAATTGCGCCAATTTTGTTTTTAAATAAAACATTTTTTTTTGGGGCCCTGGGGTCCTTCTGGGACCCCCTGAACAGGCCTAGGGGGTGACGGTGTTTCTACCCTGCCCCCTTCTCTTGTTTTATACCTTTGTTTCTCTGTTTTCTAGTGACTCGCTTCTACCAAGCCACAAGATGGCTGCCAACACTTCCTGGTTTGGAGTGTTCGCAGCCAATCACAGTGAAGCTCGTGCACGGGACTTAGGCTCCGCCCAGATATCAAAACATTTATTTTTCTTTTTTCTCAGCAACCACTGAACGGATTTACACCATTTTAGAAAAGGTCGCTTTCTGAGCCAAGCACTACCTTTTGCCAAATTTGGGGTAATTCAGTTCAGTAGTTTCGACTGTAGCCTTGCACAAAGTTTCCTATGGGAAATTGATTTTTGACTCTTATTTTTTGTATTTCTCAAAAACTACTGAACGGATTTACCCCATTTAAAAAAAGGTTGCTTTCTGAACTAAGCTCTACCTTGCTGCCAAATTTGAAGTAATTCCGTTCAGCAGTTCGGGCTGTAGCTCGTCGCAAAGTTTCCTATGGAAATTAACATGGAGAAAATGCGTTTTGGGACCCCCTTTTTTCTCAGCCCCCTCTTGACAAATCACCCCCAAACGTTCAAAATAGGAGCTAACCTAAAAAGTGCAACTTTTTGCAAAATGTCATAAAGATCCGTCAAACGACGCCAAAGTTATTAGCAAATCAAAAAATGCTTTTCCTATGGAAACTAGGTTGTAAGTATAACTACCTACTGGCGACCGCCAGTAGGTAATATATATATATATATATATATATATATATATATATATATATATATATATATATATTCACTGGAAAAAACATAGGTTTCAGGGATCTTATAGAACTTTGAAATTCACTGAAAAAACCAGAGGTTTCAGGGACGTTATAGTTAGAAATCTTTATTTAAAAAACCTTAGAAATTCACTGAAAAAACCATAGTGGGATTATGTGTTATGGAGAGTCAGTATGTGGTATTGTAGTGTGTGTTGTACACCTTGTCATATTATCTACTGGCGGTCGCCAGTAGATAGTTATAGTTAGGACCTATTATCCATAGGAAATCCGTAACATTCTATTCCCAATAACTTTGGTGTCGTTTGACGAATCATCGCGAAATTTTCAAAACTAGTGGGGCACTTCGGTCCGCTCCTATCTTGAAAGTTTCGGGGTGATTCATCAAGCGGGGGCCGAGAAAAAAGGGGGGTCCCAAAACGTGTTTTCTCCATGTTAATTCCCATAGGAAATTTTAGCCACGGTGATGATGGGGCTCCCATTAGCTCTGTCGATGGAAAGCTTCCTCGGGAGGTGTATGCATGGGAGGAGGCAAGATGGTGGCTGACGACTCAGCCGTGTGAGCAAGCTCCATGAGCTCCCTGAGCTATACCCCTTCACCCTGAAATGCTGACTCTGGAAGATATTTTGCGGGAGCAAACAAAGGCAGAAGAGTAGAAAAAGCAGTACCTGGTCTTTTGTCGAAAAAGGATGCTCTGGCGGCTGCAGTTTCCTATACTCTAACATACCGGCCCCCTCGCGTCTGGTTCCGACGAATCCTCTCTTCTGGGCCACCGGACAGCTAACCGGGTCGTGGCTAACAAGTTCGATGGGGCCGAAGGCGTCAGGTAAAACAACTAGGATACGCGGCGGTCTACCTGCGACTACCGGCAGTCCGTCCAAAATGGATGGGGGGCCAGAGAAAAGTCATGCCGCGGGGAAATCTGCAGGCAGACAAGGAATCAGCGGGGCTACGGAGCGTGAAGCTGAGAAGGGAGGCGGAGGCGGAGGAGACCCTGCTGCGTGCCTGAAACACACAGTGTCCTCATTCTTCCGCACACAGCAATCCAAATCAAAAAATGCGGGAGAGGCAAAATCGGAGGAAAAAAACCAGGGTAAGACTCTGAATCCAGCGGCTGAGTGTTTAATTTCTAATGTCTGCAGTGATGTCCTGAGTCACGGGCTAAGCATGGAGGCTACCTGGGTAAACAAGCAAAGTCTGATCAATATTGAAAATACTGCTGAATCCGCCCTGGTGTTACAACACATCCCTGCAGGTATGGCTGAGTGTGCAGGGGACAGTTCAATGCTGGTAAATTCCAACGTGGTAGAAGGGGGGGATGCTGACAAACGGCCACAACGTGATGGGACTCAAACACAAGGCATTGTGGGTGATGTAGTTCGCCACAGCGATACTCTGGGAACTTTGTCGGGTGCGTCAATTGCAACCCCTATGACAACCTCTACGGCAAAGCAATTAATAACAGCTGCACAAGATCTAGATCGGAGCACCCTTGGCCTGGGTAAAGATGGTGACAGCGGGGAGAATTTTTTTTCTTTGTCTGACCCATCCCTCTCCTCTGGAGAAGAAAGTCTGGAGGGGGGGTGGGCCGATGAGGATAATGACCTGGGTACTCCTGGCCCAAATCCGGAAGAAAATGACTTTGTGGGCGATCACACCTCAAAAGCACCAAATACTGTCCACAAAATTAAATGGAACTCCCAGGGCCAAGGTAAACCTTTAGACCAAGGTAGATCACTGGCATGGGATTATACTTACTCCCCGAAACTGGATGAAAGAAATGGGTCAACTGGAGTAGCTGGACATGATCAACATTCAAATCAAGATCAATTTGGAGTAGTCACCCTTGCTACCATTTACCAAACTATTCTGGCCCACAGAGAGGAGACACGGGCTGAAAGTGCAAGGATTCAGGGAGGTTATCGTAAAGTCCAAAACGCAATCCGTAGGGTGGCAAAATCTTGCTCAGACTTTTCCGTAAGAGTTGGTGAAGCAGAAACCAGAATATCAGCAGTGGAGGACGAACTAGCAGGGCAACGAACTCGAATTCAACTTTTGGAAGCTCAGAAGCAAGACACTACCTGGAAACTTATGGATTTAGAAAACCGAGCAAGAAGGAACAACCTCCGAATATTAGGAGTTCCGGAAGGCCTGGAAGGAACAGATGTTCTTTGGTTTGTTCAGGAATTATTTAGTGAGGCATTTCCGGACCTACAACAGTGGGACTGGAAGAAAGAACTACAAAGGGCCCACCGCTTCCCGTTCAAACATTTTAAAAAGAACAGCCAAACAGGAGATAAACCTCGGGCAATTCTGATTTGTTTGAATAACTTTCTTACCCGTGAGGCTCTTTATGATTTAGCAAGACCCAACAGAAAACGGAAGGGTAAAGGCTGTGAGTTCTTTGTCTGGCCATATTATTGTATGGGGACGGTAGAAAAGAGGTGGCAGCTTCGGCAGTTAATCCCGGGCTTCCTAGCAAAAGGGGTGCAAGTATTTTTACTCAATCCGGCAAGCCTGAAAGTAATAGTCAATGGGACTGCAAGGTTTTTCACTTCTGAAATTCAGGCAAAAGAATTCCTGGGCACCCTACAGGGCGGTAATACTGAAGGTTTGGGTTAAGGATGCTGCGTACAATAATTGCTGAAATCTTTTTTTCTGCCTATAGGTTTCTGGGGCAGGGGTAAAGCTTAGGGAGATGGAGGGGGAAGGAGCACGCTTGTCATCACTGAGGGCCAATCGCCCTTATGCCTACAAGTCGGGGGTCAGGGTGGGTGTGAGGGATGGGTGGGCTGGGTGGGTGGACAAGGGAAGGGGGTAGGGGTGGGTGGGGGGTGGGGGAAAGTATTGTTTTGTTTTCATTGATTTTCTTGTTAGGTACGTAATTTGTATTTGGAATGTAGCTGATCAGTCTATCCATTGGTTTGTAGAGCGATTTTTCTTTTCCGGTGAGGATGGCTAATATCCGAATCTGCTCAGTCAATATATGTGGGCTTAATGATAAAAGGAAAAGGGAGTTTTAGCAAGACAATTACAACTTATGCACATAGATATAGTATGTCTTCAAGAGACCCATATACAATGGAATAATCGGAAATGGCTGGGGGATGTCGGATATGAATTATTGGCGTGTACTAAACAGAGTATTAATATCAAAGGGGTGGCAATTTTAGCCAGACATGGTCTATGTTCATATAAACGGGTCAAGACAGATAAGCAAGGTCGGTGGGTAATAGTGGAGATCGCAATAGCTAATCTTTGTTTACATTGTGTTCCATTTATGGGGCTAATCTTGATGATCCAGATGTCCTTAATTTTTTAAGTGTGGAATTAGCACTCTGGCCAACCCCCTTAATATTTTGCGGAGATTTTAATTTACATTTAGACAGCCATTTTGACCTATGGGACTCAACCTCACATGTTTATCAAGGGAAGAAGCCTAGGGTTTTTCGAGCTTTGCAAGGGTTAGTAACCGAATTTGCGTTGGCTGACTGCTGGCACAAATTAAATTCACGTGATCCTGGCTATACTTATTATTCTGCCCCCCATAATAAATATGTTCGGCTAGACTATTTTTTTCTGTGAAATCAAATAGCGCACACTAGTAGAGATTGGATCACTTACATCTCTCCCTAATTGGGCGTTGCAATGTTTTAAAAATGTAAATTTTACCCAAGTTTTTGTATTTATTTCGAACCATACCCCTTGAGTTTTCACCCTCCCATTTTTTAAACATTGAAAGGATATGTACTAGATTTCTTTGGTGCTACCGGAGACCAAGAAAAGCAGGTAAATGGTTGATGCTTCCCAGCCAGAAAGGGGGTTTGTCTGTTCCTAATTTTATATTATATTACTGGGCAGCATTACTTCAACATATGACAATACTTCTTGTGGGCTCTGGGGTTGATATACCGCTGGCATGTAGCCCATCTATATATGAATTATGTTTGGGGAAACAAGCAGTGGGCTGCCTGGCAGTGATTTTCGAACCCAGTTACTACAAGAAGACACGGTTTAAGATCTTGAGGGCAGCCTACAAGGTTTGGAAACAGGTTCAACGGAGGCTAAAGATCCCAAATTTAAATGCCTACTCCCCACTGGCGAATACACTAATTCTTCCTCCAATTTTTCGTGATCAGGTTACATACAACTGGAGGAATAAAGGTCTTTCAGTAATAGGTGATCTATATTGGCATGGCCAACTGGTACCTTTTTCTACTTTGCAGGATAAATATGGGTTGGGAAGGGAGACTTTTTAAATATCTTCAAATACGAAGTTATTTGGAGAAAGAAAATCAGAGGGTACCTTTTAACACCGCTAAAATCCCTTTGATAGAACTAATGATAAAAAAAAGCCGGTTAGGGCAATTATATTCTATCCTTCTTGAATGTTTTCCTGATGATTTGGTGGCACAATCATGTAAATGGGCTAATAAAATGGGGGTATTGAAATAGATCTAGAAGACTCCTTGTCACTAGCTAACCAGATTTTAATTACAGGTAGCTTAAAAAGTCAACATTATATGTCAATATTTGACCTGTATTACACTCCGGCTAAGATTGCTAAATGGGGGGGTGCTCGAGGGGGAAAATGTAACAGATGCAATCTTATAGCTGCAGATACAGTTCATATGTTTTTTGCATGCCTAAAACTAACTGATTTCATTCAGGGTATAGAAACTTTTTTTTTTTGTCTTTAGGGATTACGGTTGCAGTTAATCCAGCTCTTATTATCTTTGGAATAAGTAACAATGTGACAAATAATTGGACAAGGTCAACTGCAGAATTAGTGTTTATTGCAATGGCTATTGCCCGTCTTTGTATAACATCTGAATGGATTTGTGTTGACCCTCCTACAGTTTCTAATTGGCGTGCACGACTTTTTGCAGCTTATAATATTGAGGTAGCGATTTATAATGTAAAGGGTCGTAAGAAAAAAGATAGGGGTTACGGATGTGGGCACCAATCTCGAACCTTATGGATTAAATCAAATTAGCTATGTTTTGTGCTTAATCTTTATATTTCTGTTTATACTCAAAGAGAGATTTGTTTTTGTATAAAGTGGATGTTCATGTAAAATGCCAATGTCTTGTATGAAAACAAAACAATAAAAAAAAAATTAAAAAAAAAAAAGGAAATTTTAGCCACGGCTACAGCCCGAACTGCTGAACGGAATTACACCAAATTTTTCAAAAGGTAGCGCTTCGTTCAGAAAGCGACCTTTTTTAAATGGTGTAAATCCGTTCAGTAGTTGCGGAGAAATTCAAAAAATAAGAGTGAAAAAATCAATTTCCCATAGGAAACTTTATGCAAGGCTACAGCAAAAACTGCTGAACGGAATTACACCAAATTTGGCAAACAGGTAGTGCTTGGTTCAGAAAGCACCCTTTTTAAAAATGGCGGGATGCGCTTAGGGTGCGCGGATCCCGCCGAGAAAAAAAAAAACGAAGCGCGGTCTCCTGCGCTTCGTGGTTAATTGGCCCCGGGTGGGCCAAGTCCCAGGGGCATGGGGGTTTATTTAATAATATGGGGGCCTCTGAGGCCCCAAGCCCGGGACTGCCACCCCGGGGCTTTAAAAAATAATGGTGCGGGAGGGCTCTCGGCCCTCCTGCAGCCCCGAGGACTGCCACCCCCGGGCTTCTTTTAAAAAAAAAAAAAATTACCTGTGTGGGGGCTCGAGCCCCCACATGCCCCGGGGACCGCCACCTCCCCGGGGCTTTGCCAATGGAGGGAGGGGGGCCGCGCGGCCCCCCGCCTGGAGCCCTTGATGGCCCTGGGGACCACCACCCCCCAGGGCCGGCTCCTGCAGTGTCCCGGGGTGCCTAACCCAGGACACTGCTGTTTGCAATCACAGGACGGGAGCCTCGCGGCTCCCGTCCTGTCATTGCAAACTTGCTTTGCTTCATTGAAGCGAGAGCAGGGAAACCTGCTCTCGCTTCAATGAAGCAAAGCAGAATTGCTTTTCCATAAGGGGATCTGCATGTCAGCCCCCCTCCCCATAAAGAAAAAAAAAAAAAAAAAAACAATAGGCTAACATTGACTGGTTTCACTTGGAAATTCTTCTAAGTGTGGAGTTTTGGAACTTTATAATAAACCTCTAAAACCAGTCGAACTACGAATTCCGATGTACTCACCTGTTATCAGGAGAGACCTCAGTGCTGCATCTTTGAGCCCAGTACTGAACCTGAAAAGTAATTTTAACTGTACTTACCAGTAACTTGAATTTCCTTCCATAGGATATCATTGCCTGCTTTTTGCTGAAAACGTTTCTAAGTGTCGATTTTTTAAACATACAAATATTCCTCTAAAATCAGCAGAACTACGAATTCCGATTTACTCACCTGTTATCAGGAGAGACCTCAGTGCTGCATGTTTGAGCCCAGTACTGATCCTGAAAAGTAATTTTAACCGTACTTACCAGTAACTTGAATTTCCTTCCATAGGCTAACATTGACTGGTTTCACTTGGAAATTCTTCTAAGTGTGGAGTTTTGGAACTTTATAATATTCCTCTAAAATCAGCCGAACTACGAATTCCGATTTACTCACCCGTTATCAGGAGAGACCTCAGTGCTGCATCTTTGAGCCCAGTACTGATCCTGAAAAGTAATTCTAACCGTACTTACCAGTAACTTGAATTTCCTTCCATAGGCTAACATTGACTGGTTTCACTTGGAAATTCTTCTAAGTGTGGAGTTTTGGAACTTTATAATATTCCTCTAAAATCAGCTGAACTACGAATTCCGATTTACTCACCTGTTATCAGGAGAGAACCCAGTGCTGCATCTTTTATCCCAGCACTGACCCTGAAAAGTAATTCTAACCGTACTTACCAGTAACTTGTATTTCCTTCCATAGGAATCCATTGTCTGGTTTTCAGCAGAAAAGTTTCAAAGTGTCGATTTTCACAAACTACAAATATTCCTTAAAAATCGCCTGTATGACTTAAACGCATTCTTTCAACTGTTTACAGGAGATGCACCAGTGCTGGATCCAGGATCCACCACTGAGTAAGAAAAAGTAACGATAACACTACTTACCTGCTAAGTGAATTTCCTCCCTAAGGATAACATTGGTGATTCTATGTGAAAAAGTTTCTAAGTGTCAACTTTTAAAATACAATAATATTCCTTAAAAATCACTACTGTAACCAAAACGCTTTTACTCAACTGTTTACAGGAGATGTCCCAGGACTGAATCTAGGATCCAGTCATGTGGTTAGAAAAGTAATCCATAAAGTAACTAATTGCATTTAACTAGAAATTCAGCATTGAGCTCAATGTTGCATTGTGTTTGAAATTGTGTTGCCCATTGCAACAACTGTAACTACTGTACTTAAAAGTCTATTGCCTATTTGCAAAGTATTTAAACTAAAGTAATTTATTCTGAGAAAGTATATTTTGTAATGTAATGTATAATGTAATTACAATGTAATTTAAAAAATAAAATATCTAAAAATAAATAGTTTAAAAAATGTAGTAAATCCGTATAAAAAAAATAAAAAAATATAACAATTAATACATATTAAATTTGTCATTTACAAAACCTTTGAAATTCACTGAAAAAAACCATAGGTTTCAGACATGTTATAGTTAGGAATTAGCATTTAAAAAACCTTTGAAATTCACTGAAAAAACCATAGGTTTCAGGCACGTTATAGTTAGGAATTAGCATTTAAAAAACCTTTGAAATTCATTGAAAAAACCATAGGTTTCAGGCACGTTATAGTTAGAAATTAGCATTTAAAAAACCTTACAAATTCACTGAAAAAACCATAGGTTTTAGGGACAGTTATAGTTAGTTGCACATTGCACTCGTACAAAACCCGTGAAATTCCCCCGTTATAGTTAGTTCAGCTAACTATAACTTGCGCCTCGCAATGCACTGCTGATGACGTCACATATTACATCACTCATGACATGGTCAGTGACATCACTGATGACATCTCAAATGACATCACTGATGACATCATCCAGTGACTGTGTGTTTCTGTAAAGTTTAAATATTTTTAATATATATAGGGAAAGGCGTATTGAAGAATGAGTGGGTGTATAAGTGTCTGTATGGATGATTTAGAAGGTGCGTGACTAACTCTATAAGTGAGTGATTAAACGTATCTTACTGAATGCATGGGTTAGTGACTAAACTGGGTGAATGTCTGTATCCGTCTGTCTGTTGCTGTGTAAGTGGCTGCATGGGTTTGTGAATAGCTACATGAGTGTCTATATGAGTTATTAATTGGTTGTCTGAGTATCTGTATGGGTGCCTGAGTGTTTGTGTGGGTGGGGTGTGTGCGACTCTGTGCATAGATGTGTGAGTGGGTGAGTCACTGGGTGGATGGTTTCAAGAGTACATCTGTGATAGACTGTATGGGTGGGTAAGTGTGTGTAAGAGTGTGTTCGTGAGTGAATGTATGTCCCAGTGGTACATGTGTGAGTAACTACATATGTGAAAAGCAGTATATATGTGTGTTGGAGTATATAAATAGCTATAAGCGAGAGTGTGTGATTGTGAGAGTGACTGTATGGATGAGTGTGTGCTTGTATCAGTGATCGTATAAGAGCGTAAGAATGTGCTAGTATTTGTATGAATAAGTGAGCTGGTGTGTGTATAACTGTATAGGTTAGTAAATGGCAGTGTGTTTAATTATTTGCATGACTGACTAGGTGTGTGAGTACCTCTATGGATGAGTGGCGGTGTTTGAGTGTCTAAATAGGAGTATGAGTGCATATGATAGTCCTGTACTGAGTGACCGTAAGTATGAGTGACTGTACGGGTGAGTGAGTGGATGTGTGTGTGTAGACCTAAGAATCAGTGAGTGGGTATGTAGTTATTGGTTTTGGAGTGTCTATGGTTTTGTGAATGCCAGTCTGTAATTTAGAGTGGGTGTATCAAAGGTTATATTAGGGTGTGAGGAGGTGCATCAGATTATCATGTGGATGATGTCATCAGTGATGTCATTTGAGATGTCATCAGTGATGTCATCAGTGATGTCACTGACCATGTCATGAGTGATGTAATATGTGACGTCATCAGCAGTGCATTGCGGGGGCGCGAGTTATAGTTAGCTGAACTAACTATAACGGGGGAATTTCACGCGTTTTGTACGAGTGCAATGTCCAACTAACTATAACTGTCCCTAAAACCTATGGTTTTTTCAGTGAATTTGTAAGGTTTTTAAATGCTAATTTCTAACTATAACGTGCCTGAAACCTATGGTTTTTTCAGTGAATATATATATATATATATAAACCATATTTAAACTTTACAAAAACCCACAGTCACTGGATGATGTCATCAGTGATGTCATCAGTGATGTCATTTGAGATGTCATCAGTGATGTCATCAGTGATGCCACTGACCATGTCATGGGTGATGTAATATGTGACGTCATCAGCAGTGCATTACGGGGGCGCAAGTTATAGTTACCTCAACCAACTATAACAGCCGAATTTCTCTGGTTTTGTACGAGTGAAATGTCCAACTAACTATAACGTCCCTGAAACCTGCGTTTTTTTCATTGAATTTCTAAAGTTTTTTAAATGCTAATTTCTAACTATAACGTCCCTGAAACCTCTGTTTTTTTCAGTGAATTTCGAAAGTTTTTTAAATGCTAATTTCTAACTATAACTTGCCTGAAACCTATGGTTTTTTCATTGAATTTCTAAGGTTTTTTAAATAAAATTTGTAACTATAACGTCCCTGAAACCTCTGTTTGTTTCAGTGAATTTTGAAGTTTTTTTAAATGCTAATTTCTAACTATAACGTCCCTGAAACCTCTGTTTGTTTCAGTGAATTTCAAAGATTTTTTAAATGCTAATTTCTAAATATAATGTTAAAAAAATACTTTTCCATAGTTTTTTAATTGTTATAAAAATAATGTAATGTTTTCTCTTTTCTAAAATATAAATATACATTTTTGTAATTTTTTTTTTTTTAAAAGTGGATTTGCGTACCGATCGTGTACCTGTCTCGGTGGAAGCGCGAATCCAAGAATGTTGCCGTCATATTGGTTAAGTCGTGTAGGATGAGCCCTTGGTATGCGACGGGTATGTGACTCTCAACCCCGCATAACTTCACGTACTTAGTTCCAGGGGTCGCGCCGGGTGCGCGAATCCATCGCAAATATTTAAGTTTTAAAAGTATCTGTATATAAGTTTAATATATATATTATAGCAAGATTATAAATTATAAAAATCATATATTTGTAACTGGAATACATATAAATTATTGTCAAATATATTTTTCGGGAATCCCTCCGGGTGCGCGCTGGTTGCGCGCCGGATGCGCAAATCCCATGTGACTTCAAAAGAAACAATTTCATTGGTTAAGAACCTTTTAATTCTAGAACTTGAAGGACCCCACCCATTTTTTTCATTGCCTCAAGAGCATCTCAGAAGACACACCTATTGTTTTCTGATCCTCTTTTTTGCCTTTTTTTGGTGGTTTTTTTCACTGATTTAACTGCTTAACCGCGGCGGCAATTCCGCCGTGATGCGGCGGTTTGATTGAGTGGGCGGGTCCGCGTCGGCCAACGGACGTACATGGCACTACGGAGGTAGTGCTCGCGACGGCCGTTGGCCGACGGACGCATGGAAAGGGTTAAAAATGGCAGCTGGAAATGATCCTCAGCAAATTCCACCTGAAGAGGAAGAAGACCTGGAGGAACCTGTGAAGAAAAGATTTGAAAGTATCGTGTGGGCATTTTTCTCTATACCACCAGGGAAAAAGAAAGTCAATGCCTGAAAAGTTACCTGCACCATCTTTGGGAATGTTCTCTCACGAGGTTCAGATAAAAAATATTCCTGCAGGACATCGTCAATATTAAAACATTTGCAGACTATCCATCCTCGGCGTCTCACAAGAGAACAGCATCGACGGGAAGAAGAAAAGCGGAGAACCGAGGACAAAACTGCTGGACCACGCACATCACCTCGTTCTACCACGACTAGCACTCCAAACATCATCCCTGAGTTTGCTAGAGTGGAGCAGCATTGTGTGAAACGTCACAAAATTCTATGTTTTGGTGAGCAATCACTGGATGCCATCCTAGTTGCTATTAGGAACCACTATTGTTATTTATTTATTTTTTTTCTAATGCAATGAGTTCCTAATTGCATAATTTTTTGATCATTTTTGCTGTTGGTTCTGTTTAGTTTTTCATTTATTTTTTTAAAACACCAAAAAAAGTAAAAAAGAGTTCAAAAAATTATTTTCAGAACCGCCTCTTTGGTTTAAAGAAGAAAAATTTGCAAGTTTTGTATGAATTGTGGTAAGTGGAATAAATGGAGAAGTGTACAGGTAGTGTATATATAATTGAAGGAGTGCATGGGTAATGCCTGGGTAATTGCAAGAGTGCAGGACTAATGTCTGGTTGATTGCAGGAATACATGGCTAGTGCCTGAGTGATTGCATGAGTGGAGAGGTAATGTGTGGGTGATTAGAGGAGTGCATGGGTAATGTCTGAGTGATTGCATGAGTGCAAGGGATGTGCCTGGGTGATTTGAGGAGTGCAAGGCTAGTGCCTGGATGATTTTGTAAGTGCATGGGTGAGTGCAGAGGTAATGTGTGGATAATTGGAGGAGTAAATGGGTAATGCCTGAGTGATTGCATGAGTGCAAGGGTAGTGCCTTGGTCATTGCAAGAGTGCAGGACTAATGTCTGGGTAATTGCAGGAGTGCATGGCAAGTACCTGAGTGATTTCACGAGTGGAGAGGTAATGTGTGGGTGATTGGAGGAGTGCATGAGTAATGTCTCAGTGATTGCATGAGTGCAAGGGTAGTGCCTGGGTGATTGGAGGAGTGCAAGGGTAGTATGTGGTGATTTTGTAAGTGCAAGGGTTATGCCTGGGTAATTGCATGACTGCCGAGGTAATGTGTGGGTTATTGGAGGAGTGCATGGGTAATGCCTGAGTGATTGCATGAGTGCAAGGGTAGTGCCTGGGTGATTGCAAGAGTGCAGGACTAATGTCTGGGTGATTGCAGGAGTGCATGGCTAGTACCTGAGTGAATTTCATGAGTGGAGAGGTAATGTGTGGGTGATTGGAGGAGTGCATGAGTAATGTCTCAGTGATTGCATGAGTGCAAGGGTAGTGCCTGGGTGATTGGAGGAGTGCAAGGGTAGTGTGTGTTGATTTTGTAAGTGCATGAGTTATACCTGGGTGATTTCATGACTGCAGAGGTCATGTGTGGGTAGATGGAGGAGTGCATGGGTAATGCATGAATGATTACATGAGTGCAACAGTAGTGCCTGGGTGATTGGAGTAGTGCAAGGGTAGTTTGTGGTGATTTTGTAAGTGCATGGGTTATGCCTGGGTGATTGCATGAGTGCAGAGGAAATGTGTGGGTGATTGGAGGAGTGCATGGGTAATGCCTGAGTGATTGCATGAGTACAAGGGTAGTGCCTGGGTGATTGGAGTAGTGCAAGGGTAGTGTGTGGTGATTTTGTAAGTGCATGAGTAACACCTGGGTGACTGTATCAGTGCAGAGTTAATGTGTGGGTGATTGGAGGAGTGTATGGGTAATGCCTGAGTGATTGCATGAGTGTATGGGTAATGCCTGGGTGATTGCATGAATGCATGAGTAGTCCCTGGGTAATTTGAAGAGTGCATGGGTACTGCCTGAGTGATTGAAGAAACACGTGGGTAATGCCTGAGTGATTGCATGAGTGCATGGGTAGTGCCTGGGTGATTGGAGAAGTGCATGGCTAATGCCTGGGTGATTCCAAAACTGTAGGAGTAATGTCTGGATGATTGAAGGAGTACATGGGTAATGCCTGGGTGATTGCAAGAGTGTAGGAGTAATGTCTGGGTGATTGCAGGAGTGCATGGGTACTGCCTGAGTGATTAAAGGTGTGTATTGGTAATGCCTGGGTGATTTTGTAAGTGCATGGGTAATGCTTGAGTGATTGAAGGAGCTTATGGGTAATGCCTGGGTGATTGGAGCAGTGCATGGGTAGTGCCTGGATGATTGGAGGAGTGCATGGGTACTGCCTCGGTGATTGAAATAGTGCATGGCTAATGTCTGGGTGATTCCATAAGTGTAGGAGTAATATCTGAATGATTGAAGGACAGCATGGGTAGTGCCTGGGTTATTGCATGAGTGTATGGGTAGTGCCTGGGTGATTGGAGGAGTGTATGGGTATGCCCGAGTGATTGAAGAAACACATGGGTAATGCTTGATTGATTGCATGAGTGCATGGGTAGTGCCTGGGTGATTGGAGAGGTGCATTGCTAATGCCTGAGTGATCCCATAAGTGTAGGAGTAATGTCTGGATGATTGAAGGAGTGCATGGGTAATACCTGGGTGATTGCAAGAGTGTAGGAGTAATGTCTGAGTGTTTTCAGGAGTGCATGGGAACTGCCTGAGTGATTAAAGGTGTGCATTGGTAATGCCTGGGTGAATTTGTAAGAGCATGGGTAATGCCTGGGTGATTTTGTAAGTGCATGGGTAATGCTTGGGTGATTGCATGAGTGCAGAGGTAATGTCTGGGTGATTGGAGGAGTGCATGAGTAATGCCTGGGTTATTGCATGAGTGCAGGAGTAATATCTGGGTGATTGGAGGAGTGCATGGGTACTGCCTAACTGATTGGAGGAGTGCATGAGAAGTGGCTGGGTTATTTCATGAGTGTATGGGTTATTGCATGAGTGCAAGAGTAGTGCCTGGGTGATTGGAGGAGTGCATTGGTAATGCCTGGGTGATTGTATGAGTGCAGAGGTAATGTCTGGGTGATTGGAGGAGTGCATGGCTAATGTCTGGGTAATTGGACAAGTGCATGGGTACTGCCTTAGTGATTGAAGTAGTGCATGGGTAATGCTTGAGTGATTGCATGAGTGCAGGGGTAATGTTTAGGTGATTGGAGGAGTGTATGGGTAATGCTTGGTTGTATGGAAGACTGCATGGGTAGTGCCTGCGTGCATAGAGGAGTGCATGGGTAGTTTCTGGGTGATTGGAGAAGTGCATAAGAAGTACCTGCGTGATTGCATGAGTGTACGGGTAGTGTCTAGATGATTGGAATACTGTATGGGTAGTGCTTGAAAAAATGGATGACTGCAATAAAAGTGACTGCAAACATTACTTCATATTATTATGCTTATTACATTATTTCATCTTACCTTCTTTATTGAAGTAGATACAAAACTCAGTGAAACTATTTTACAGTAATTTTATTGTAAACTGAATTTAAAATCTTTTCAAGCTTTAGTATTACTTTCTGTAAAAAAAAGAAGAAAAACTGTTATTGTTTATAATATTATAGTTTTAAGAACACAACATAATTTTAGAATTACATAACATATTCAGTTTCCCTTTTTTGCTGTTCTCAGATTCTACTGAATTTCACCATTCACAGTGATTTCAATGTAGATCATCATATAACAGCGGGGGAAAAAATACAATCAATGAGATTTAAAAAAATCAAAAAAAATCTGTGTTGAAAATATTTACAAGTTCAACTATCTCTTTACCTATCTACAGTTTCTAAATTATATTTTTCCACTACAATAAATCATTTATTTCTCCGAAGTACATTTCTGAAATATACATTCTCATTTACATTGCATATAATATAAAGATCAAATATATAAACTATTTATTTCAAACACAATTTTGCAAATGCAATAACAAATAACTCAAACAATAATCCAAACTGTAATTTTTCACATCTTCCCAATAGGCCGAATGATGTTTTCAAAACTTTGGCATCAAAAATATCAGATATGAATCTGGTAATTCGAAAGGCAACCTACATTTGAATTGCACATTGGCATCATTGCAATGTGTCCATCCTTTATGGCACTTTAAATACACAGTATTGTGTCCAGATGTTGTAGTAGGTCCATCATGGAAAATAATAGCCACAGCCTTAAAAGTTCTTCCTGAAATTGATAGTTGACTTGCCGCAAAAGTTCTAATTTTTGTTTCCAATTTTCTTCCATGTGCTCTACAACGTTGTAGCATTAAAATGACAAATTTTCCAAATCTTTCTATATATAACGTTGACAACATTTCTGATTTACAATGAGAGCATTTCATATTTTGATTAGCTGTTTTTACTAATTTGTTAAAAGATACTGATTTGCAATCTGGTATCATCAAGTATATGAATCGTTCAGTGTCTATTCTAGTGGTGGAAGAAAATGAACACTCTTCACATTTATGATCCCATCTGTAACTTAGTCCAAATAAATTTTCAATTTCTATTCCTTCATCTTTTAATACACCAAGCATGAACATAAGAAATTCTTGTGCGCCTTGTTGTATATTGAGTGTAAATTGTGAGGAACCAGTACATATATCCAAACGATGCCGAATGCCAGAAGCAGTATGGATTTTACTTCTATCAGTTACCAACTTTTGAAAAACATTATGTAGTAAAGAACAGAATCTTTTTTCTCAATTTTCCATAATTTCAAGATGAAGATCTTCCAGATAAAACACAACATTCACAATTACATTAGCATAGCAGTTGATACCTGAACTATTTTCTAACTGGTATCCTACAATATCATCAACAGTGTCCATTTTCATTTTCTTTGCAGCGTCATCATTCTCTTGAATTGTTTTCTTTTTTTGAACCTCAATAGAATGTTTGTCATATTTTTGTTTTGGACACTACACGCTTTTCATATATGGGATATTCACCTAAGTTAGGAGTATACAGTCTTCTTAACCGATTATACTCTCTTGCACAATTTGCATGAGCACTAAACTTTTTCTCATCAAAATCAATCAAATACAAACCAGATAATGTTCTTACTCGAGACAATGCAACGTATGCAAAGCCTTCTTTAAACACTGTACTTTCAATATTTACCAAAGCATTGTCTACACTTAAACCATGAGATTTATGAATGGTTACTGCATATGCTAAATAAAGAGGAAACTGTTTTCTACAAACATACAAGTCTTTTACAAGTAAAAAACGAACAGCACAACGTCCAATCTGTTTTACCTCTTCAATCTGATCAAATGTAAACTTCAAAAATTCAATTCCATCTCTGTTCTGATAATTAACAAAATCAACAACGTTTTCCATTGCTCCATTTACTAAGCCTTTTTCTACATCCAAATTACATCGTAAAATTACCCGACAGTTTTCACATACATATAAAGTCTTTTCTAAACCATCAGCCTTAGACACTGACTTTTCCAAAGAATCCAATTTTGACTGTAATTTCTCTGAGAGAAGAATAGTAACTCCTTTGTGTTCCATTTTATCAATGGCTTCCATTTTCACTATTGGTTGTTTTTCCAGTTTCAAAAGTTCATGATTGAATGTAGAACACTCTTGCAGTGTTGGCATTAGGCAAACTATAGACTTCTTTTCATAATTGTTTTGTACATTATTTCAGGGTCAATGTTTTAATTTGGAACCAAGGGGCATATTATCAAGGAAGTGCGATATTTATCGCTAACCGCGCTTAGCGCGTTTTTTTTTAACGCCGCCTATCGCTGGAAATTATCGCTGAGATAACACCCTATTAGTAAGGTTTATCTCCATTGCGATAAAATTTCCAGCGATAGCGATAAAATGCGGAGAATATCGCTGGGAAACCAGCGATATTCTCGCATTAACGCTAAGGTGGATTTAGCATTACAATCCACCTCCTATACTTCAAACAGGTAAGTCATCCTCACTAGCAGGTGTTAAAATCTAGCGATAAACGCGCTTAGCGCGATTTATTTTATCGCTTCGCCTGCCTTGCTAATAGGGGGTAGTTGTGTTAGCAACTGTTTTCAGTCGCTTTTAGTAGGGAACGCCTTCCTTGCATGTCATTAGCGATAATTATCGCTGACATGCAAGGCGATAAAACCCGGCCGCTAATCGCCTGAAAGCTGTCGCTAACGCCTGTTAGCGACAGCTTGCTGATAGGGCGATAAAAATATCGCCGCTTTAGCGGCAAAAGTGCCGCTAAAGCGGCGATAAAGCCCTTGATAATATGCCCCCAAATTCGTTAGTAGCCGACTTTGTAAAACTTCTTTACCATGTTATGTCAAAACTCTAATTCTTATATCTTGAAGAATGTTTCCATAGTGTTCATCACTTGCTTGTCACATATTCTTAATAAGTTCTTTATATTAAAAATGAGACCAATTATTTACATTTCCAATACTTCCCAAAGATTTCCTAGTATCTTGATGGACAAGAGTTTTAAAAACTGGTTGTCCTTTCACAGGAGTCAGTTGTAGTAGATCGCCAAATACAATTACATGTTTTCCTCCAAATAAAACATCATAATCTGTTTTTAAAATATGTTGCATTCTTAAATGTACAAAGGCAAGCATTTAGTTTAAGACCATGCTCACCTCATCAATGATTAGAAGTTTCATTTTCTTTATTACTCTTGAAACTTCATAACAAGCTTCTCCAGATAGTTTATGATATTCCAAATTATTTTCATGTTCTACTGGTAGCATGAGTAAATGATTTAATGTAATCCCTTTAATGTTGTGTGCCGCTAACCCAGTTGGAGCTGTTACAACACAAGTAGGCACATGCATCAAAGTAGGCTTTTGCGAGTCCTTAATTGCGATAATTAAGGACTCGCAATTAAGGACTTGCAAAAGCCTATGCATGTAGGAATCGCTATTAAATTACCGACCAGTTTAATTGCTCGGTAATTTGCGGCCCCAAATAGCAAAATCGCTATTTTAAAGTGGTTCTTGCATTGCATTTAAGGAATCGCAAATTGTGATTCCTTAAATGCAATCGCAATTTAAGAAATCGCAATGAATTGCGAATTCTTAACTTGCTAGTGCCTTGAACCTTGATGCATCTCAAAAGCCCTTTTCGCGGGCGCAAACGGACGATTTTTGCGAATCGCACTTTTAGCGCTCGCAAAAAAGGTTGATGCATGTGCCTGTAGATAAATGTGATTCAGTGGTTTTCTGTAGATAACTGGTCAAAACTTTAATTAGGAAACTTTTTCCTGTTCCAGCTTGACCACTGATATACATTTGAATAGGTTTAAATGATGTGCAGTTGCACTCTTTTTTTTCATGAAGTAAATCATGCTGTATCTATTGTGTCACTTGCTGATATATTTCTTTTTGTTCAAAATTTAGTTGGTCTTCCAAGTTTCCCAACTCAATTATATCCTGTTGTGCTTGTGGCATTGCCGTTTCTACTTCATTCATGGCTATTGCTGCTTCATTTTCAAGAATTGGTTGTCCTAATGGATCTTAACATAGAGGAGCAGAACTTTGACTATCTTGAGAACTGTCTCTAGCTATTTCAGCTGCAATAATAGTTTCTTGTTAAATCTCTTCATTTAACATTTGTAGATAATTTGGAAAAATTGTGCATTGAATACTATCTTTACATGCATTAAAATAATCTTCATAGCAGTCAAAATCTCCAAGTAATTCCATTTCAGTATGCCAAGGCTTGAAGAGTTGCAGAAGTGCTAAATAGAAGAATTCCCTTGTATATGGAGTTTTGCAACTGAGTTTTCTGTGATTAATAAGATTTCCTTTGGCATGTTTTACCAAACATCCATCACATCCAATTACTGCATATTTTTCTTCATTTATATTTTCTGTAACATTTCTCTTAAGACTATAATGTTGTAGTACTTCATAGAGACATATGTTTTCCATATGTGGACTTCTTTTGGGATAGTGCGTATCCAACATATTTGTTTTGACAATATCTGTACTTTCTGGTTCATTCAATGCTAAGTATTCAATTTCTTGTACAGATTTCAAAACTCGATTTCGTGTTGCAGCAAGACCTAGACTTACCCAAATGATTCCTCTTGACTTTGAATATAAACTTGCAGAGTTCAACATATCCGAACATTTGTAGGATCCAATCTCTCGATGGGAAAGCATCTTCAAACTAAAGCTGTACAATTTGTTACTAAGAGTCTTCTCTTGTGAAATTTCTCCCCACATTTCTTTCAACTCAGTCTTTTCAGATTTGGTTATATATGATGTAACATAACGAGCAACAGCAATCAAATTATCGGCAACATACTGGATATCCATGTTTGCATTCCACATTGTCAAAATCACTGGATTGTAGTCATTAATATACTTTGAATCTTCTCTTCTTTTTATGTTGTAAGTATTATTTGGAGATTTTCGAGTTATAGTATGTCTTACTGCTGACATGAAACTGTTGACTCTTCCTTTTGAAATTACTGGACGTGGGAATCCAAAACGACATTTTGTATAAAACTTTCCCTTTGACGTGTATTTTCGTTGACAATATTTTCCACATTGATGACTTTGAAACCGTAAAACTTGTGCTCTTAAGCAGTTTTTTCCTCTTTTTTTTGCAATGGCACAGGTAACATAGTCTTCACTGAAAGACAAAACAGTTTCATCAGAATTGGTTCCAAATTTAGGTACATTCTTGATCCATAATTGTAGAAGTAGACCTCACCAAGGCCTACCGGTGCTAGGGGTTCACCCTTCTTTGCGCTCTAGTCCTCAGACCAATAAATAGAGATTGGCACAGAAGCTGGAATTTCAAAACAACAGTTTATTAAACCTCATGAGTGGAACTACATCTATACAAAACCCTCAGGCAGTGTATGAGGTAGCACAAGGAGAACAGAAACTGTGGGTCTTTTATACCCACTCAAGAGCTCAAAAGGAGGCGGTACAAGCACACACAAGAATAGCTATTCACATGTATGGACATACAGAAAATGCTCAGTCAACAAAGTAGGAGGAGAATGAAGTTGCTGACATCAGTTAGAGCAGCCTGACATTTACAGACTAAGACAGGTGCATGAGCAGCTACAGACTTTTCTGAGCATGTGCAGTGTTACAGGAGCTAACTATAGATAGTTATTCTAGTAAAGCACAAGGGTAGGCAACAGCGAAGACGGAAGGAGCACATGGCAAGCACATGGTCAGCTAAGATGGCTGCCAAAAACAAAATGGCTTCAGCTCATGCTAACAGTGATCTCTGCCAAACTTCCACAGACGACCCTTTTAGCATTAGCTGAAGACATCTATAATCTAGAAGGAACAATAAAAACATCATTTCATTAACTTCTTGATCTAATACACGTTGGGCATTCACTTTCTTAACATTACATCTGGCAGGTATACAAGCAGTAATACAGAGGGAGCAAAGCATTGGACCACATTGTATACATAGGCAGCATGTCAGCAGGATTGCAAATAATATACATAATATTGTCAGCAGTTTCCAGCCTCAGGTAGTAAATAGTGTCCATAGCCAACCGGCTAAAGTCCATGTTCCAGTATCGGGGTGAATCTCAGCAGCGATTTTATGCAGTTTAGAGATCGCATCAAAAACTGAAGGGGCATGATCAGGAATATAGACGCAGCAACTGCTCCCGATCATGCGACATGCACCACCTTGATCGGCCAGGACTACGTCCAAGACCATACGGTTTTGGAGTGCCACAATCCTCGCAATCTGTAGTTCTTCTGTGATGTTTCCAAGTGCCATAGCTGTTTGATTGGTTACAACCTCTACAACACGTGTTAAACGTCGGATCTTCCGGCTGTTTAAGACACCACCAACAAAGAAGAACAGTCCCAGATTAAAATCAACATATTGCTGCAGTGTAGTATCAGTCTGATCCACCTCATCATGATTTGTTGTCCTCTTAAATCTGTTTTGGAAATGTCATTAAACAGTTTATAGTCCTTGTGATATGATGCAGGTGCCAGAAACACAGGTGGTAACAAAAAGGACACAAAATAAGTACCGGACCAGCCAATGGGTAAATTGTAATATCCCTTATTCCCACATATAAAGTAGGTATTATGCGATGACGTAAAACTGCTGTTATTTACTCCAGTAATATTTAAAACCAGAGTACAGTCGCTTTTTCCCATGGGAATACTACCAACACTGTTCACACACAAGTCTGCACAAGCTCTAGTAACAGCTATAACAAAAGGTCCATTACCCTTAGCAGTTCGAGTATTTGGGAAAATATAGTGTGTAGAGGAATTTCCTCGGCGATACTCCTCCATTTCCCATACAGTTCCTTTGGCCTGTGGATCTCCTTCTTCATCAGGATAGCACACTTTATTCAACTGGTAGTTAAGTCTTCCTACATCATATTTAGTAATATTAGCAACATGGGTAGCCCAGAGCATCGCAAACCAAGCCGTACAAGAACCATTGTGTGAAAATGGCAGAGGAATGAAAGGTGTTCCTCCCTTTTTCTGATGAGCAGGCATCATTCCACACACCCAACAGTCGGTAATGTTCGTAGCATTATGTGTGTGGTGCAACATCTGGATGAACGTGTTGTTCAGATAGGACTGTCTATGCTTCTGCTCATGTTAAGGGAGAGTAAAGTAGTGGTGTTCAATAGGTGCTGGAGTAGTAGCAGTAAGTATTCGTCGAACAGGAGCCACTTCCTCTACAACCCAAGCTATTACTGCCATAATGATCACACTGACAGTAAACCCAACAATGCACATAATTTTCTTCTCGCAGATTCTCGCAGCAGTCGATGTCTCTTTCATAGGCATGGTCATCTTGATGCTGAAACAACAAAGCAGATGGAGCTCTAAAGTCCTGGCCAGCCGTTGGTTTCTTCACTGAGGGTTAAGATGGGTTTCACTAAGCAAAAGATCCCCCCCTCTTTAGCTCAGTCTCTCACTAACCGAGGACGGTTGCTCAACCAGTCTCTTTCAGCAATGCAGTTTCTCTCCGGGGTCGCAGCTGATATCGAGATGTACCAGGGATCGTGTGGTCCAGGAAGACTTCCTCAGGTTCCTCAGGTGACGTGGTTTGGCCTCTCTCGGTGTCCAGAATCTGTCAATAGTCGACGAGCGCAGCAGGTTCCACCAGGGCAGACGGCACTCTTTTGCAGTGGGTACTCGGACTGCAGTTCTCATTGCCAAAAGCACCTGCTCATGACTTCTCCATCTGGGCTCTAGGCTGTTCGAACTCTGGAAGACCTTGACCATGACGTGGTCACCGGGCCGAAGATCATGACCATCACCCTGCGACCCTTCAGGAAGAGCTTCTGAACCTGTTGATGAATAGAAAGCAAGCTGTCAGTCAACTGTGACAGGTAGTCACTCATCAAGACACAAGGTACATCATGTATGGGCGTGGCTTAGAATTCCCCAAATATTCATAGGCCTTCCAAATACCACCTCATACGGTGTAAGGCCAGATCGTGTATGTGGCACTGATCTAATGGACAGCAATGCCAAGGGTAGTGCATCAGGCCATTTCAGAGATGTGGAAGCCTGGATTTTAGCCAACTTAAGTTTGGGGGTAGAATTGTATCGTTCCACTAGCCCTGCTGATTGTGGGTGGAAGGCAGCATGAAACTTCTGCTTAATTCCCAATCCTTTCAAGACATACTCAACAACTTGCCCAATGAAATGGGGTCCGTTGTCACTCCACAAATGTTTGCAAACACCAAATCTAGGGAAGAACTCCTTTAAAAGCACCTTTGCTGTAGTAAGAGCTGTATTATCTTTCGTAGGGTATGCCTCTATCCACTTATTAAAGGCACATACCACCACTAGAACATACTTTAGATTATTACAGCGTTCAAGCTGGATGTAATCCATTTGCAGAACCTCAAAAGGTGCAGTTGGTGTAGCAAACCCTCCTGTTGGAGTTTGTGTCCCTTTTCCAGGATTGTACTGAAGACAAATCAAGCAGGACTGCACTATCTTTTTAGCTGTGCCGGCAATTTCGGGATGCTCCCAAACTTGCGTAAGCAACTTCGTTATTGAGGATGCTCCAACATGTGCCGGCCCATGTGCCATATGAATCATAGGATGCAAATAGGCTGTGGGTAGTCTCCATTTAGTCATGTCTTTATTCCTCCAACAGCCCTCATCATCCAATGTTCCCTCCCTAGACCATTGCTCAAATTCTTCTGCAGAGGCAGATCGCTGCATATCAAGCACTTCCTGCCTAGCATCATGCCAACGTTCAGCCTGTGACTTCACCACATACATAGATGTGGTGCTTCGCTGCATTGCAGTTTCGCAGGCTATGCAATCTGCGAAGGCATTACCCTGTCCTATTTTATCAGTCACTTTCTTGTGTGCGCTACACTTAACAATAGCTATTTTCTTCGGATGTGTCAAGGCAGTCAGGAGATTATGCACCAATTCTCCATGCACTATTTGAGTCCCATGTGATGTAAGAAAGCCTCTTTCCTTCCAGAGTAACCCAAAATCGTGAGCCACTCCAAAGGCATAGCGGCTATCGGTATAGATGTTGACAGACAAGTCAGTACTAAGTTCACACGCCCTCATCAATGCTATCAGCTCAGCTGCCTGAGCTGACTTCTGTGGAATGCGAGCTGTCTCAACTACCGTCTGAAGCGTTGAGATTGCATATGCAGCTGATGTCGTGCCATCTGGTAATCGCAAACAAGACCCATCAACCCATAATTCTCCATCAACATTTGAGAGGGGCGTATCTTGTAGGTCAACACGACCCTTTGTCTGTTCCTCAGTAAGGAATATACAGTCATGAGACTCTTGTGACTAGGATTGAGTAGCTGGATACGGCAACAGAGTAGCTGGATTAAGAGTTGAACATCTTTTCAAAGTGATATGAGGGGCCAAAAGTTTCAATTCATATCCTGTCAAATGAGCACTAGTTAAATGCTGCGTTTTAGTTTGGTTCAAAAGGGCATCAACAGCATGGGGTACTAACACAAGCAATCTATGTGACAAGACTATCCCTTCACTCTGACGTATGGACACAGCTGCCGCTGCAACAGAACGAAAACACCCAGGCAACGCACGAGCGACTGGATCGAGGACAGCTGAAAAATATGCACAAGGACACTGCTTATCACTGTGTGTCTGTACTAAAACTGAGAGTGCACAACCATCCCTCTCGTGTACATAGAGTGTGAAAGCCTTAGTGTAGTCTGGAGTACCTAATACTGGTGCAGAACATAGAGCTTGACGCAACTGTTGGAAAGCATTCTGACATTCAGTAGTCCATGGAAGGGGCATTGGAGTGTCTTTAGTCAGGAGGGCCAACAAGGGTTTAACAATATATGAGAAGCTAGGAATCCATTGCCTACAAAAAGAAGTAAGACCAATGAATGCACGAACATCTTTCTGAGTACTGGGCACAGGCGTGTCTAAGATAACTAGAATACAATCTGGTGTGAGTGCACGTCCCTCCTTAGACAGGAGGTGACCTAAATAGGTAACCTGCTGTCTACAATATTGCAATTTCTTCAGAGAAACCTTGTGATGGTGTGATGCAAGAAATGAAAGCAATGACAGTGTTTCTTCTTCACACTGTTCAGAGGTATCAGCTGCCAACAAGATGTCATCAACATATTGTATGAGAGCCACCCCTGAAAAGAATCAAGCTGTCTTTTCAACGCTTGGCTGTAAATACTAGGACTCTCTGTATACCCCTGTGGAGCTCTACAAAATCTGAAGGATCGATTATTCAAAGTGAAGCCGAACAAATATCGGCTATCAGGATGAATAGGGATCGAAAAGAAAGCATTCTTCAAATCAATCACAGAGAATGTAGTCGCAGTAGGAGGAACCATGGTAAGGAGAGTCGTGATGTCAGAGACTGCCGGGTATTGGGGCACTACGATCTTATTAACCTCTCACAAATCAATGATAAACCTGTATATTTTAGTATCAGTGTCTTTCTTCAAGATGGGAAGGATAGGACTATTGCATATATTGTAAGGGACTTCTTCCACTACTCCTACTTCAATCAAATCTTGAACAATACTTATTAGTGCCTCTTCACCTTCTCGAGAAATTTTATATTGAGGCAGTCGAGGCAATGAAGCACCCTCCTTCACTTGAATATGAACTGGTGGGATAACCATTTGCCCTACATCGGTATCTGACGTAGTCCACAAAGTACTAGGGAGTGATGCCAAAGCAATATCTTCTCTAATGAGATAAGACTTCTCAACCATGGGATAGTTATCATTCAAAATGACACGCGCACCTTCTGGGGAACAACGTATCGTAGCTCGGAAATGCTTGAGCATATCAAGACCCACAATATTGTCCGGCGTGTTAGAGGAAAGCAAAAATGGACATGCAGCAGAGAATTTATCAACGTGAAATGCAAGTGGTTGTGACAGTGGGCTAAGGGATGGTGTCCCATCGAATCCTATCGATGTGATTGTTAAGCCAGACAGGGGAGCCCTTGGAACCAATTGTTTGGACAGGGCGCTACGAGTAGCTCCTGTGTCAACCAAAAACCGATCAGTGGAACCCAAAACATGTGCGTTAACATAGGGACCCTTCTGATCTACTGGGACTTCAACTGATTCCTTATCCCATCCTAGGCATTCCTATGAATAAGCAGAATCCTTCAAATCAGCAGTTGAATAATCAGACATTTGATATTGGTTTCGTTTATCAAAAGTATTAGAAGAATTCTGAGTATGCTTGACTGCCTCAAACCTAGTGCGATCATCCATACCTCCCCTATGTCCTGAATTCCCCGGACGGCTTCTCATTTGTCCTCGACCACGCTGATACTGCTGAGTACGCAAATGTGGACATTCAACAGCCCAATGTCCAATCTCCTTACAATAAGCGCACTCATCAGAAGATAAAGTAGCTCGGGGAAAAGAGAGTGCGCCAGGGTGATACATTGCACGTCCGCCTCTGCCACCACCTCTATAGGGTGGACCATAAACCTGAGCTAACATAACCTTCGTTTTTAAATCCTTAGCCTTTTTATCCTCGTTGCCCTTAGCTTCCAATTCCTGACGTTCATAATACTGAGCCATAGTCAAAAGAGAGACTGGGGAAGACCTAGTCCATGTGCCCAACTTCCACATAATAGCATGTGTATTTGAGGCGCACCTCTGGCTTGGTACTCCTTTCTCCAAAAGAAATCAATAACTTCTCCAAGAGGTGGATTATTTTTATTGCAGATAAAAGACATCATAGCTTGAAACCTATGATTAAAATACCTGCACATATTTACAGGATCCAAAGAACAGAGTTCTCCAGCTGTCTTCAATTCAATGTTTTTTATATTTTAATTTGCTTCTCCTAGAAATTCAAGTAAATCGTCCCATGCGTATTCAGCACAGCTAAGCGTACCAAACCATGTAGGAGTTCCTTAACATACATTTAAGTTCTCTGTGACGACGATACCAATATTCATTAGTACCACGTTGACACACCATCAAATTAATTAACTGAGATTCTAAATGATCATCTCTTTGTTGAACTTTATCCAAAAATTCCTTTACAGAAAGATGTGTAAGATGAACTCCTGTTTTCATTATGAGGTTCACTGCATATGAAAGTCCAGACAAGTCATTTTCAAACAGAAGATGAAATAAATATGAACTACACTGTCGAAATCTTGGATTTTCTGAGTACAATCTTGTTTTACGATATTCTGAAGCTGGAATCTGTGCTGGCCGTTCATCATATTGTCCACCTTTTCCAGTGGGGAAGAGGTGTGGAAAACAAAGAGCTTCTAAACGTTTTTCCCATGGGAGTTCCCTTTGCTTTCTTCATTTGGAATAATTCAATAGTGTTTCCTATCACTTCTTTTGAATGTAGAGGTTGTATACTGTAATGTTCATAAATTTCTTCTCTCTTCGACTTGTCCACTTTTTCTATTTGGCCAGTTGAAATTTCTCTTTCATCTTCTATAGATAATTCTTGTTCTTCCACATATACATTTTTATAATAAATATTATTTTGTAGAAGATATAATGTAGCCTTTTGAAGTTTGGTGACATCTACTAACTCTTGGCATATTTTCCGACTCTTTGTTGGTACACCATTAACTAGAATAACTACATGTACACTTTCCTCTCTCTCTATACCAACAGTTTTAATATTTTTCTTAAAATCTAAAGGTAAATACACAACTCTCCCTTTTAAACCTCTTTGTAAATCTGTTGGAGGCAGCTTACCTGTTTTAGGCTCCATACGAACTATAGCCTGAAACGGATACACAGATTTAACAAGAATGGACTCATAAGTATTTAAATCTACCAGTTCCGGAGGAATAGCTACCAACTCTAGGTTGTTATGTACAGCTCTATCTGGCATTTTGTTCTCTTCTAATTTGTTTTAACAATATTTACAAATACGTTGATCACTACCCAACTCAAAACGACCTTCCACCAACAAATAAGCACCAAATTGCTTCCACTTATCATTGTTTTCCTTTTCACTTTTTAAATACCCATCAACATTCCTAGTTTTACTTCTATAGTGAGCACGTTGTCAACAAATACAAACATAGTTTGGTTTTTCACAAGAAACTACCTTAAACTTTGTAATTTCTTCTGCAAACTTCTCAGTAGTACTATCTTCCACATCTTCTTCAACACCTACACTTATCAAACTCTCACTTTCTCTACACTCCTCTTGAGGACCAAAGAAACAGAACTCTATATAATCAGAAAGTTTTTTTACATCCAATACTGAACCATGCAAAAGAGCTGTGTTTATTTCACTTAAAGATAATGCAGGACTTTTTACATAGTACAATCTTCTTACTAACTTCCGCATTTCTGAGTGATGTACTGCTAACATTCTTAAATGATGAAAAGTACTTCGACACACTTTTCTAGAAAGACAATCCAGAGAATGCCCCTGCAAGTTACTATATTTTCTCACTTTACAAGGATCTAGTCCTTGCAATATCTTAATCTTTTGTTTAACACTTTTTTTCCATAATCTCATAAGAAATTTTGTAATATATCAATAGATTCCTGTCGTATACTACAAATACTACTACAATCCCACTTATACACTGGAGCTTGTGTATGTCTCCCTTGAACTTCTTCAGCTTCTACTTGTTCCACATTTCTAGGAACCATATTTTCTTTTTCAATTGGACAACCATTTTTAACCTCATAACAATGACCCCTGGTATCAACTGCATGAACTAATGTACTTTGTTGAAAATAGCTTTCTTCATTAAAAAAAGGTTCAGAACTAGAAGTGTGCTTCCATTCACCCGAAATATTTTTGCAAAAGTTAGTTCTATTAACCAGTCTTTTTCTTTTACTTTTTTCATTCATTGCATTGTTTTATTGAATGTCTTCATTCTCTTCAATACTAATATAAACAATCTTCTTTTCAATTCAAAAGCCTTTTCGACTACACTTTTAATCTGTTGTTTTTTCTTGTAAAATGCTGATCTTCTTTTATATTTTTTGCAATCTTTCAATAAATTTTGTAGTACTCTACTTTTATACATTCTCTTCCTAATGTATTTATATTCTTTCATCCTTCTTTCAATATAGATTGTTTTCCCATAACTTGATTTTCCATTAATTTGTCCTTTTTTCGTTTCCTTCTGATTGGTTGTACAACTTTTTTTTCTCTTTTCCCCATATTGAAAATTCATTACATTCTTTAAAACTCTTTTCATAAATTCTTTAGTTCTCTTGCCAGATGTTTTTTTCTTCAATGTCACATGTTGTACTTCATCTAATTCCTGCTTTTCTCTATCCTTTAAATAGTACTGTTTTGTTGTCTTTTCTTTTGCACTTTTCTTGCCATACTGAATTTTTCTTAATATTTGCACATTTGCACATTTGTTCTTTGGAACATGGCACTTGCACTTTATCAAATTAAGCTGTTTTTTGCACAAATACGGGGTGACTGAACAAAATGAATTTAATAAGATTAATTGCACGCACCATCATTCTAGAGTAAGAAGAAGGATAGGGTAGGAGGTTAGATATCGGAGTTTTATGTAGTGCTATCTTTTCTTTTGATTTTTACTTGATTAGTGGATAAAGTATGTATTTTAGTTTTTTTTTTTAAATTTTGTAGATGATGTGTGTAAAAAAAAGCATGGAGTGTAATGTTTAATGTAATACATGCATACTTAAGCCAAATCAGGAAGAATAACTGAATTGTGAAAAGGAAAAGATGTTGTTAAGGAACTACCAAAACAGACAAGAGAAAGATGCAGGATAAAGGTGTCTTAGATCTTAGGTTTTAAAAAAAAAAAACATCAGGCAACGTGTTTTTGATCTGTGGTTGGGGTGGGGGTGGGGGTTGCAACCGTTGTGGGAGGGGGGTGGGAAAAAAACTGTTAAAAAAATTGTGCGAGTTTTTCTGTAGGGGCTCGAACTGTCTTTGTATAAAATTTGTTTTCTCACGCAATAAAAAAAAGAATTAAAAAAAAAAAAAATGAATTTTTCTTAATAATTATGGAGAATATCTGAAAAAAAAGCAAAGTTTAAATAGTTTTGTTACATAATTTACTATTATTAAAATAATTATATACAAATATTTGTATGTATAAATAAAGAAATATTTTTAAGTGCACTCCAAAACTATATCAGGCTCTGCATAATTCCTACAATTAGAAGAAATCACAAGCTATACAACAGAATTACAGAGCTCAACTAAAGGATTTCTCTACTGCTACCCAAATCAAATATAAAGTGCAGTCTGTCAACTTTGAAGGCATGCATAATGTTGTGATTGGAGTATGTCTCTACTTGCACATGTATTCTCATATGTGTCATACATTTGAAGATGCTTTACTTATAAAACAGAAGTATACATATTTGTTTATTCTTTTTTATATATAGTACACTAGCAAAATGCACAGACTCATACACGCATGGTTTCAAAAAGATAATGAAACTTACAGCACACACATGTGAAGGGTTGCTGCTTTGTTTTCACCCATACTCAATACCTAAATATTACTCCTTTCTATATCCTTCTTATTTCTTTCTACACCTCCCTTCTCTCTTTATTCACCCCAGTTCTCTCGTTCTGCACTTTTCTTCACTCTTTCTACAACCCTCTTGAACGTTTCTGTACTACTTTCATCTGTTTCTGCAACTCTCTTCCTCTTTGTGCACCCCTTGTACCTCTTTGTGCACCTCTGTTGCTTCTTTCTACACTTTTCTTGCTTCTTTCCGCACATCTCTTGCTTCTTTCTGCATCCCTGTTGCCTCTTTCTGTACTCCTGTTACCTCTTTCTGTACCCTTCTTCCATCTTTCTGCATCTCTGTTGCCTCTTTCTGCACCAGTCTTACCTCTTTGTGTATCTCTGTTGCTTCCTTCTCAACTTTTCTTGCTTCTTTCTGCAACTCTGTTGCTTTTTTCAATACCCCTTTTACCTCTTTCTGCACCCTTCTTACCTCTTCGTGCACATCTGTTGCCTCTTTCTGCACCCCTCTTTCTGTACCTCTCTTATCTCTTTCTATACCTCTCTTGCTTCTTTCTGCACTTCTCTTGCTCTTTCTCTATCCCACTTCCCTCTTTCTACACATCTCTTACTTTTTTCTCCACTACTCTTGCTTCTTTCTGCACTTCTGTTACCCTTTCTGTACCCCTCTTACCTCTTCCTACATCCTTCTACCCTTTTTCTGCACTTATCTTGCTATTTTTGCAGCCCTGTTCCCTATTTCTGCACCTCTCTTGCCTATTTCTGCATCTGTCTTGCCTCTTTCTGCAGTTGTCTTGCCTTCTTCTACACCTCTGGTATTTACTCTATAGCGGATCTTCCACCCTGTCTGTGCGATGGCTCTTCTCCTCAATCAAATCGACACATTCTCTTTTTCTGTAAATTTCATAAGACGCACCGCAAAAGATTTATCTGGCCGCTTATGCGCAAATATCATTTTACTCAGTGTCGCCCTGTATTTTTTACAATTATTATCTAATGAAAGGCCTCATATCTTCTCCTTTCATGGAAGACTAGGCGGCTGGACCATTTCATCCTATGATTTATGAATTTAATCTTGCTTTTAAATTTACTGACCAAACAAATCACTGTTACCATTTGAATCATGAAAGTTGTATTTTTTGGAATGTATATTTTATATTGTGCTTTTTGTACTTTTATGATCTTAATAATTTAAGTATTAAATAAAGTGATTTGACTGACTGACTTCTACACCTCTGTTGGATCCACTGCTCTTGGATCTTTCTGCATTTCTTTTGCCTGTTTGTGCACTTCTCTTGTCTCCTTCTGCACCTTTGTTGCTTCTGTCTGCACTTCTCTTGCTTCTTACTTATTTATTTTGACTATATTCAATACTTAACTACTAGTAAAATGGTAAAGCAGCAGCAGCAGCAGAAAAGTAATGTTTAACATATTTATGGTGACAAATTAGTGATTACAATACTTTGAAAGACTCTCTGGAAAACTTCACTTGAAGTGCACTAAATAAATCTAAGTGTTTCTTTGAAATATGAAGTGCACTCTCAACTTTTAACGTTTTCATGGTCTTCTGTTTAAGATATGTCTGAACTTCTACATATATTGTGATATGTCTTATACATCTGAACATAGTACACATATAAACACAACTAAACATGTATTTGTATGTTTCTTTGATAAATGATACTACTAACAGAAAGTACAGACATATGAATGCATGTTTTTAAGAACATTGTGAGACTTACACCAGAGACATATGAAAGGTTGCTGCTATATCTTTTACTAGGCCCAACACTCTATGTAGTCATAGTGACTGAGTGATTACATGAGTGTAGGGGTAGTGTCTATGAAATTAGAGGACTGCATGAGTACTACCTGAGTGATTAAAGAATTGCATGCTTGCGTGATTCCAAACTGCATGGGTAGTGCCTGGGTGATTGGAGGAGTGCATGGGTACTGTCTTTGAAGAACTGCATAGGTAATACCTGGGTGATTATTTGAGTGCAAAGACAATGCCAGCATGATTAGACTAATACACAGATGCTGCATTGGTACCTCAAGGAATGCAGGGATAGTGCCTGTCTGATTGGAACAATGCATAGATAGTACCTCAGTGATTGCATAGTGCAAGAGTTCTGCCTGGGTCATTACATAAGTGCATGTGTAGTGGCTGGATGATTGAAGCACTGCTATTGTAATGCATGTCTGATTACATGAGTGCAGGGATAAGGCCTAGGTGATTGCATGATTGTAGTGATAATGCCTGGGTAATTGCATGAGTGCATAGGTAGTATCTAAGTGAATGCATGACTGCAGAGATAGTGCCTGCGTGATTCAATGAGAACGAGAGTAGTGCCTTGGTGATTGCAGGTGTAGTAAGATAGTGCCTGGGTGATTGCATAAGTGCATAGGTAGTGCTTGAGTGATTTTATAAGTATATAGGTACTGGCTGAGTGATTGAAGGAGTGCATAGACACTGACAGGGTGATGGAGGAGTGCAAGGGTAGTGCCTGAGTGATGGAACCAGTGTATTGCTAATACATTGGTGACTGTATGAGTTCAGGGGTAGTATCTGGTGGACTACATGAGTACATAGAAAGTGCCTGGGTGATTTTATAAGTGCATCGATACTGTCTATGTGATTAGAGTACTATTGTGGTACTACCTCAGTGATTGGAGGACTGTAAATGTACTGCCTGGGTGATTTTATAAATGCATGGGCACTGGTTAAATGTTTGGACGAGTGCATAGATCCTGAGAGGCTGATTGGAGGAGTGTAAGGATAGTGCCTGAGTGATTGAAACACTGTATAGCTAATGCACTGGTGATTGCATGAGTACAGAGGTAATGTCTAAGGGATTACAGGAGTACATAGGTAATCTCTGGGTGATTCATGAGTTAAGTGATAATATCTGGGACATTATAAGTGTACATAGGAAGTACCTGGGTGATTTTATAAGTGCATCAATACTGCCTAGGTGATTAGAGTACTATTGTGGTAGTGCCTCAGTGATTAGAGGAGTGTAAAAGTAGTGCCTGGATACTTTTATAAGTGCGTGGGACCTTGCTAAGTGATTGGACGAGTGCATAGATTGTGAAAAGGTAATTGAAGGAGTGCAAGGGTATTGCCTGGGTGATTGAACCAATGTGTAGCTAATGCATTGGTGATTGCATGAGTTCAGAGGTAATATCAGGGGACTACAGGAGTACATAGAAAGTGCCTGGGTGATTTTATAAGTGCATTGGTACTGCCTGGGCGATAGGAGTAATACTGTGGTAGTGCCTCAGTGATTGGAAGAGTGTAGAGGTAGTGCCTGGGTGATTGTATAAGTGCATTGGCACTGGCTAAGTGATTGGAAGAGTGCAGACATCCTGAGAGGGTGATTGGAGGAGTGCAAGGGTATTGCCTGGGTGATTGAACCAGTGTATAGCTAATGCATTGATGATTGCATGATTGCAGAAGTTATGTCTGTTGGATTAAAGGAGTACATAGGTAATGCCTGGTGATTCCATGATTGCAGGGGTAATATCTGGTAGATTACAGGAGTACATACATGCCTTTGTACATACAAAGTGTATGTGAAGTGCCTGGGTGATTAGAGGAGTGAAAGGGTAGCGCCTGGGTGATTGAATCATTGTATAGCTAATGCATTGGTGATTACATGAGTGCAAAGATAATGTCTGGGGGATTAAGGAGTACATAAATAATGCCTGGGTGTTTGCATAAATTGAGGGATAATATCTGGGGGATTACAAGAGTACACAGGAACTGCCTGGGTGATTTTGTAAGTGCATGGGTACTGCCTGGGACATTGGAGTAGTACTGTGGTAGTGCGTGAATGAGTGAAAAAAGTGCAACATCCTGAAAGCATGCATTCATATGTCTCTACCACAAAACTATGCACACCTCAAAAATTCACGGAACAAACTTCAAATTTAAAGCAAATACCAAAAATGATGTGGCATATTTCAACTGTACCTCTCTAGAGATTTATAAAAAGTAGCATAGTCACTAATACCTGATCTCAACATCTTTTAAACCACACTATTATGCTGCATCTTCACCATTCTACTACAACTCACAGTGTTGAGCCTACCACATAAAAAGTAACAACACCTCTTTTTTTATACATCATGCACCTTCAAATGTACAAGACATATGAAAATACATATATACAAGTAGAGACATACTTGTGACAGAAGTCCATGTACACCTTAAAACTTCACTTCAAATTTTAAACAAACACCTACAATTATGCGGTATACTACAGATGTACATATCCACACACTAAAACAAACTACCACAATCTCTGCTCCATCTTCCAATACACACATATTACTATACAAAATCTATTTCTTACAACATTTAACTACAATAAAATAAACTACAATACACATCTCTACATTTAAAAATATATATTTCAAACATCACAATTCTTGAATAATGTTTAAAGTTTAAAAATAAAGCTAATACATAATACACCTCAGAAATATATAACTCACCTTCCAAATTGATTTGCAGAATATGAAATATCAGAAACTCATAAAAGATTTTCTTATGCACACAATCAATGTAATGCACCTCTCTCAATAAGGTAAAACCGATAATGGCAAACTTTCCCTCTCTTTCTCCACACAAATAAATGTATTTAACAAATCACATTGCTTCCTACATAATTTCAAATTGTAAAACACATTACTATTGGTTAGACATATTAACCCTTACCAACTGACTTCTAAAAGTGCCCAAACTGATTCTGGAATTTTTTTGGAGTCGCGATTCCACCGTGCACCAACGCGATGGAGCCGCAAATCCATTCGGGAGTTCAAAAATATATTACAAATAAAAATACCACTATTTTTTAATAACGCACCACTTCTAAAGATAGTACTGACTTGGGAAATCTTACTATAATTACATAAAACGTATATATAAATTACAATTCCACATTTTAAAACCTCAGATAACATTTAACTCTGTCCCCCTTCTGCCTAATGCCAGTTTCCATAGCAACAGTTCATGGAACATGGAAGTGAACTGACAGGTCACAAGTTCACCATATCTTCAAGTTCAGCACACAAGCTTGCAAATGAAAACAGCAGGTGTGGTTGACATTTGCAAAATATGACCTTATCCTATATACTGTACCTTTCAATTATTTTTTACTAGCCAATAAGAAACATGCTTTTTAAATAAAGTAACATGCACCTTATTTTTGAGTGTACAATCTTCTCAAACAGCTAATCAATTCTCTACTTTTTAAAACACAGCATGTTCTCCACCATTTTAGACACCTCTCATTCTACCAACTGACTACCTCAGGCATCTTTTCATTCCTTCCAGACATCCCTTCAAGATGCTTACAGTGTGGCTTGTTGGACACAGCTATGTTTTTTGGTGCAAAAGGTATGCTGAGCGCAGAGGTATTGACAAAGACCTAGCTTTGCAAAATGTGGATATTAAATGGATTGCACAGAGAGGATTAAAGTGGTACCAATGGATGCCTTTGGTTAAAACCTTTTTGCATGTCCAACCCCCTGACCTCATGATTGTGTACTGTGGTGGCAATGACCTAGGCACATTGACTGGGGTAGGTCTGGAAATGCTCATGAAGGACACCTTTTTACAATTGATGTTGCTTTTACCTCAAACTGTCTTTGTTTACTCTAATATATGCCAAAGACAGAAATGGAAGTGGTCAAATCAATTATGTCCACAGATTGAAAAAGCTAGGAAAAATGTCAATAAAGCTGTTTCTGCATACCTCAGAGACCATAGCATGGGCTCCATATATAACAACAATCTACGTTTTGATATGGATCACATCTACAGAAGTGATGGAGTACACTTCACAGATCAAGGAAACAGAGTCTTTCTCAACAACCTAAAGCTCTGCATCTACACTTACATGTAGCTACAACAAACTCATAATGAACACAAGGGTTCTTTTTAGAGCCACCCTATAACATAGTAGTGAATATAATTTTTTTTTTCACATACACTTTTAAAAAATTGTGGATTTGCGCATCCGACGCAAATCTGCAAAAGCATGAATTCAATGTACTACAACACAATACATTTTTCAGGTTTAACTATTAGTTTTTAATTTTATATATTTTATATATTTTTATCAAATCTATCAATTGTAATCTTGTCATTAACTTCAATCACAGTACCTCTTCAAAACAACTTCACAAACACAACACTACCTTCTAAATTATATACTACTAAATTATTTATTTTTTAAGGTGAATTTGCGAAGCCAACGATACACGGGGGCTGTGCTGAGAGATGCGTCGGGGTTATTTGGTATTCGCCCCAGGGACCCCATCCCCCATGGCCTGCTACCATTTATTTTTGTTAAAAAAATTATGGACCCCATCCCCCAGGGCATTGCCTCTTTTAACATTTTAGTTTTTTTAATACTACAGCAGGGGGGCCACGTGGCCACCCTTCCCAAGGCCTCTTTTGGCCCTGGGGACCCCAGAATTATTTATATATATTTTTTTTAAATTACAAAAGGGAGGGGGCTGCATTGCCCCCCTTCCCCGGGCCACTTCTACCCAAGGGACCCCATCCCCCGGGGCCTGGCCTCAGCATTGGGGACTGTGAGGGGAGCCCCAATGCCCCCACGGTCCCTGCCAGCTCCCCGCCTCCTGCGAGAGCCGGCATTGCTTTTGGGCAAGGGGAGCTGCTAACATGCAGCTCCCCTTGCCCAAGAGCAATTCTGCTTTGCTTCTTGGAAGTGAGAGCAGATTTCCTGCTCTCGCTTCCAAGAAGCAAAACAATGTTTGCTATGGCGGGGCGGGCGCTGTGTTCCCGCCATGCCATAGCAAATGACAATGTCCCGGGGGTGGGCACCCCGGGACATTGCAGGAGCAGGCCCTGGGGGGTGGCGGTCCCCAGGGCCATGGACGGCTCCAGGAGTGGGGCTGCGCAGCTCCCCTCCCATCATGTTTGAAGCCCCGGGAAGGTGGTGATCCCCAGGGCTTTGGGGGCCCACGAGGCCCCCCTCAATAATTAACAAAGCCCTGGGGAGGTGGTGGTCCCCAGGGCTTGGTGGGGCCTGTGAGGCCCCCAAAAATAAATAATGAAAGCCTTGGGGAGGTGGCGGTCCCCGGGGCTTGGGAGGGCCCACAAGGCCCCCCTGCAAAAAGATAAAAATGCCCCAGGGAGGTGGCAGTCCCCAAGACTTGGGGGGGCCCGTGAGGCCTCCCCGCACAAAGATAAAAATGCCCCAGGGAGGTGGTGGTCCTCGGGGCTGTGGGGGCTCCGTGCCCCCCGCATATCATTAGGTAAGCCCCAGGGAGGTGGTGGTTCCCAGGGCTGCAGGGGGCCCCATGGGCCCCTGCAAATTATTTGAGCATTGCCCACAGGGCTTGGCCCACCCGGGGGCTTATAGAAAACAAAGCACAGGAGACTGCGCTTCATTTTTTTTTATTTACTCTGCAGAATTTGCGTACCCAGCACAACTTCCACCTAAAAGACAAAAAAAAATGCTTTTTTTGACCGTTGGGGTCCCTGTGGGACCACCTGACCAGCACTAGGGGGTCAGGATGTTTCTACCGGGACCCCTTTCCTACATTAACAACTTTTTTTTACCTTTTTGATGTGACTCGATTCAACCGAGTCACAAAATGGCTGCCAACACATTCTGGTTTAGAGTGTTGGCTGCCAATTAGAATGAAGCTCGTGCTCGGGAGGATTTGCGGCTCCGCATCGGTGCTCAGATATATACATTTTTATTTTTGAATTTCTCAGCAACTACTGAACGGATTTACACCATTTAAAATAAGGTCGCTTTCTGGACCAAGACCTACCTTTTTGCCAAATTTGGTGTAATTCCGTTCAGCAGTTCGGGTTGTAGCCATGTCTAAAGTTCCTATGGAAATTAACATGGGGAAAACGTGTTTTGGGAGCCCACTTTTTTTTCAGCCTCTGCTTGACAAATCACCCCGAAGCTGACTTGAGTGAACCATTAGTTTTGAAAATTTTGCGAAGATTCATCAAACGGTGCCAAAGATATTGGCAAAAGAAAAAACGCTTTTTGAATAGAAACAAGGTCCTAACTATAACTACCTACTGTAGGTCATATATATATATACATATTAGAACTGAATACCAAGGCCCCGCGGGTCTTAACCTCAGTGAGGATTAATACAATTTCCTATAAACAATCTATGCTGGGTTTTTCTACTCCATGTGTTTCGCAGCTACTAATGCATTACATATTACTGTTTTAACCTCCTTGCTTGTTGTGCCATAGCCCCTGCATACATGTACTTTGCAGCATCTGTCTGTGACTCCCTTCACTTATCTCTTTCACTTTTTGCGTCCCATTTGATGTTGATTTTGATTGGGAGTCGGCTGACTCCAGTAAGGTTGTCTCTTCGTTTTAAAGCATTCACATATTCACTTTACATATGTGATTTTAACTCACACGCACTAATTTCACAAGCAACGAGTCTAACCAATCCATTCACGCCAACACACAATTGCACTTTCCCAGCTTTCCCGACCCCCTCCTATTAGCATGATTAACTAACCAGTGACCTTCCATCTCATTACTCACACTAGCACAGTATCAGCTACCAAGAGGTTTCGTTTTCTTCGCACAGACAAGGGCGCTTTGACTTGACAACAGTAGACTTACTTTTAATGATGAGCTCTTGCACTATGCATTCAGTGTGTCCATTTCTGCTTTTATCTTTGGCAGTTTGCATGGCTCCTCTATTCCTTTGTTAGCAGTTTTCCAGGTGCGGCAGCATCATCAGGTGCTATTTTGGCCTGATCCCCCACTTCCCGTGATAATAAGTCCGTACACGGTTCTGCGGATGCAGCACACGCCTCTCGGCATCAGTACAGCTATGACACACGCAATTCCAGCGTTTGATATACCGGCTATTTACTGCACGCATTTTCGGTGTTTTCACACTTGGCAAAAAGGATTTTCCTTTCTCTACATTTTTATTCCTGGGCACAAGCACTATCAAAGCGCCACATATGCATCTGTTTATTTGTTCAAACATCATTACCACATGGTTTATACTTTACGAGATCATCCATGCTTTGTCCATATTACAAGTCTATTGTCTACGTCTGTTATCGCTTTTGCTTCTCGCTGTGCGCATAGTCATCAGCTGATGACTGGGTAATTTTACTGCATGTCGTAACTATCATGCAACATTGACAAGTTATGATGAACATAGTAAAGTCACTACATGAGTATATAAACACTGTTGGTTTACACAGTGCGCTATGTGATCAAGACCGCAGGCTTGCGGCCGAAACGCGTCATCTCGACATGCTAATGCAATAAACTTTTCTTTACATCTTCAATTGGAGTCTGTGCCTGTGTTTGACCCGGCGTGGTCTTTGGGTGGGATCCTGGCTTCTATATATATATATATATATATATATATATATATATATATATATATATATATATTATCTACTGGCGGTCGCCAGTAGATAGTTATAGTTAGGACCTATTTTCCATAGGAAATCCGCAACATTCTATTTGAAATAACTTTGGCGCCGGTTGACGAATCTTCGTAAAATTTTCAAACTTTGTGGCCTGCTCCGGTCCGCTCCTATCTTGAAAGTTTCGGGGTGATTCAGCAAGCGGGGGCCGAGAAAAAAGGGGGGTCCCAAAACGTGTTTTCCCCATGCAATTTTCCATAGGAACCTTTCATCGCAGCTACAGCCCGAACTGCTAAACGGAACTACACCAAATTTGGCAAAAAGGTAGCCCTTGGTTCAGAGTCGTGCCTTTTGCTTAAATGGTGTAAATCCATTCAGTAGTTCCTGAGAAAACCAAAAGTAAAATCACAAAAATATCTATGGCCGAGTAGGGTCCGCGTACCCTCCCGATCAGGAGCTGCATGCTAATTGGCTGTCAAGTGGCTGTCAACACTCCAAATCAGGAAGTGTTGGCAGTCATTTTATGCCTCGGTAGAACTGAGGCACAGAAACAAGTGCGCAAAACGCACAAAGTGGGCAGGGTAGAAACACCCTGACCCCCTAGAGTCTGCTCAGGGGGTCCCACAAGGACCCCTGGGCAGAAAAAAGTTTTTTTTTTTAAATCGGCGGGATGCGCTTAGGGTGCGTGGATCCCGCCGTAATAAAAAAATCACAGAAAGCTAAGTGCGCAAAACGCACAAAGGGGGCAGGGTAGAAATACCCTGAACCCCTAGGTCTGCTCAGGGGGTCCCACAAGGACCCCCTGTGCAGAAAAAAGCAGCTGGAGGTACCTGGAGGTACCTGGTGGGCTAGTTGGACCCCAGGGAGCCTCAGGATTCAATGGGACTTAATCCCCCAACTTAAAATGCGCCATGGGGTGCGTTTGCACAGTGGTGAAGGGATGGGGCGGGGCCTGATGTGACATGTGTGCGAACACATCCTGTGGCGTGTTTTAAGTTGGGGGATTAAGTCCCCTTGAATCCTGAGGGTCCCTGGGGTCCAACTAGCCCCTCAGGTACATCCAGTAAGCGCCACAGAGTTGCGTTGCAGAGAGGTGTAAAAAGGGACGTGGCCTCGGACCACCTCTCTGCAACGCAGCCCTGTGGCGCTTACTGGAGGTTCCTGGTGGGCTAGTTGGCCCCCAGGGACCCTCAGGATTCAAGGGGACTTAATCCCCTAACTTAAAACGCGCCACAGGGCGCATTTGCACTGTTGTGACATCAGGCCCCGCCCCCTCTCAGTTTTCCCCCCGTTTAATTTCAATCTGTTGGTATGCATCCAGCTAGCTATCTATCTATCTATGCTATCTTTTGCAGCCCTACCTGGAGAGAGGACACATTAGATGCCTCCTTGGTGGACAGGGAGAAGATTAGCTGGGTATCATCCGCATATGAAAATATGGTTAGCCCAGCCTCTTCAGCTATTGTGGTCAGGGGGCTAACATAGATATTGAAAAGTAATGGGCTAAGGATAGATCCCTGCGGCACTCCATACGGGGAAGCACGGGCCTTAGAGCTTGCGGTCGGAGAAAAAACCTGAAAAGTCCTGCCAGACAGAAAGCTCGACAGCCACTTGACTGCTGATCCGACAATGCCCCGAGAATGTAAAACTTGTAGAAGGGCAGTGTGTGACACAGTGTTGAAAGCAGCACTCAAGTCAAGCAGTATGAGTGCCACAGTTTCTCCCATGTCAAGACGTTGGTGAAGAGTTTCTGTGACTCCCAAGAGCGTGGATTCTGTAGAGAAGCCAGCTCTAAATCCCGATTGTGATGTGTGTAGGATTTTTGGGAGTCCACAAACTGCGTCAGCTGCTGATTGATATGTTTTTCTAAGATTTTAGAAAAAGCTGGGAGTAATGAAATCGGGCGGAAGTTAGATGGTTCCGCCGGATCAACATTCACTTTTTTTAGCAGGGGAGAACCATGGCATGTTTCCAAGCCGCTGGTACTATTGCTTCACGTAGCGATGCATTAAGCAGTTCCATAATAACATTGAGTAGTGGTAATTCCAGTTTTTGAAGAATGGGAATGGGGAGAGGGTCCTTGGGAGAGCCAGATTTAAGGCTAGTTAGGATGCGGCTGAAGGATGGAGTATCTAGAGGCAGCCAGTTATCAAGCGTCTTGCCAGGTCTTGCAATAGTGGCCTGCGTCATTGGAAGAGTGGTACAGCCTGATGTAGAGACATTGATCTTTAATTGCAACTCCACATTAGTTGCCGTGGTATTAAATTCTGTATACATTTTTTCTATTTTATCAGTAAAGAACTCTGCCAGATCTTCACATTGCGCTTCATTTAACCCAGGTGGCACTGGTTGGCAAGTTGCGCCTGACAGCTCTTTCACTACTTTAAATAGGATTTTAGGACTGTTATGTGCCAATGAAATGATGTTATTTACGTGTTCAGCACGAGCAGCGTTACACAGGGCATGATAGTCTTTTTTGCCAGTTTATAAGTTTGTCGTGATTCTGGCGCATAGTCCTTCCTCCACCGTCTCTCCAAAGCTTTACATTTGGTTTTTACTACTTTTAATTTTTCAGAGAACCAAGGGGCAGGAGGGCGATGATTGTTCATTTTTTTGTTAGACGTAGGAAGACATTCATCAATAGATGTCGTCAACCAGGTTTGAATAGTGTCAGCATCTGCTATATTGGTTGAAGTGATGGCAGGAATATTATTCTTGAGATGTTGATTAAATAGATCTACATCTAGATTCTTCCAGCTTCTAAACCCCGCCTTGGTAGAGGAAATAAAGTAGTTTTCGCACTGCATTTCCAGTTGCAACTTAAAACCAACCAAAAAATGATCTGACCAGAGTATAGGGAAGGCTGCCTGGCATGAAATACTAGCTAAATTGGTAAAAAAAATGGGGTCTAATAGATATCCTGCTTTATGGGTGGGACCTGAGTTACAAAGTAGAACATTCATGGCTGCCAAATCAACAGTCAAAGTGGTGCTGATAGTGCATGTGGGGTCATTAAAATGAATGTTTAAGTCTCCTAAGATAGTGAAGTTAGTTGCTTCCAACAACAGAGGGGCGATAAGTTCTGGGAGCGTCGATGCCCATGAACCTGCCGGTCCCGGAGGTCGATAAATCAGGATCCCAGAGAAAGTGAATTGAGATGTAAGTGAAAGTTTAAAAGAACTGGCTTCACAGCCTTTAAAAGGTAGGTCCTCCCATTTACAAGTGTAAGCATTTTTAAAAATTAGTGCAATACCCCCTCCAATTTTATCCAAATGATCCTTTCTAATGATCGTATAGTTGGGAGGTAGGGCGATCGCAACATCTGGTCCCGAGCTCTCAGTTAGCCATGTTTCCGTTAGGAAAATGGCATCTGGTTATGTATTCAGTAGAAGGTCATAGATATCTTCCTTATGTTTGGGGAGTGACCTACAATTTATACTAAAAAAGGTGAATTCCTTATTTTTAACAGAGGAGGGCATCTGTGTGTTAAGGTTCATGGGGGTGATGATAGTATCAATATGTTCCCTACTGGGTGGTGTGGTGAGGGAGAAACCACAGCAGTGACAATTAGAAGTAGAACTTCCTGGTTTAAGAGACTTGCATTTCGGTTTTGGCTTAGGGCGCAGTTCATGTAGTAGTTTTTGGGAGTAAGTCCTTATGTCCTTGAGAAAAGGAGCAAGGGTTGTGGCCCATGGTCCCGGCCGGGTGCGGATGGGCGCAGACGGGCTTGCCTTTGGCGCGCCCGCTACGCGCGTCCGCTGCGCGAGCGTCGGCCATTGGAATTTATGCTAATTTGTCAGCTGATCTGCTAACAGCGGATCCCCGTCTCCCCTCGCCTCTAGCCCGGAAATGAATGTAACCGCGGCTCCCTCCACAACAATTGGGAAATCCCGTGGTGGACCGGGGAGCAATGCGGTGAAATACGGGTGTCAGATGCGTGCAGGTAGGCGCAGCAGTGCAAACAATTCTATTTGTGCAGATTAAACAGTGCTGTTTAAAAACCTAAAGGAAAAGCTAACACAGCCTCTGATGTCAGGCTCTTGCTTCCAGTGCGCGTCTGTGCCTTTTGTTTGATACAACTAGAAAAAGGCACAGCCAGATGCATGCTTTCAGTAATATGGTGAGACCTACAACTGTGACATGTGAAGGGTTGCTGCTATATATTCGGCTAGGCCCAACACTCTTAGTAGTTGCTGAGTAGTGAAGCTGCAAGACAAAAGTGAGGTTAAAGACATGCTGGCAGAGGGATTAGTGATTACGGTACTTGGTATGAGTCTCTAGAAAGGTATAGTTGGAGTACGCTGTATATATTTAGGTGTCTTAGTGAAATGAGGAGTGCAGTCTGTCATGTTGAAAAGACTGCATGGTCTTGTGACTGAGGTACAGGGTTGAATTGGGATCCAAAATAGGCCCGGCCAACGTAAAAGAAATGGCCCACGTTTGCAGATTGTGCCTTGTTGGGAAATACTGGGGGGGGGCTTTACAAGAGACATGTTTTATTAACTTCAGGGAGATAATAAAAGAAATGCTAATGTTGCCTTCATGTATTTTCACACATGTTATGCATCGGAAGATCAGATACCTATAAAAAACAGGTATACATCTATTTGTATGTTTCTTTTAAGTATGATGCCACTAGCAAAAGGCACGGTCAGATGCATGTATGCTTTCAGTAATATGGTGAGACCTACAACTGTGACATGTGAAGGGTTGCTGCTTTACATTTGGCTAGGCCCAACACTCTAAGGGCCTGATTCCGATCTCGCTCGGAAGACCCTCCCAGAGTCATCCATAGCCTTACCTTCCGACCGACTAGTTCCGGGAGCCGATCCATCCAAATGACGAAGTACGATGAGCAAATGTCTCCAATTCCCGAACGAGTCGTACGCTCCAATTCCAGCACCATTTTCCAGACGAGCAGGCTCCGTAAACGCTGAATGGAGTCATCCGGAGGCATTTCCTAAGCAGTTTCTGGCTGGCAAAGTACGATGTGTACTTCCTACGCGCTGAACAGGTCGCCACCTCCAGCACGTCAGAGCACCCGGAAGAGCCGTATTTCAGCTTTGATTCATGCCACAACACGATCACTGCGTATGAGACTAAGCAGCCATGTATCTGATCGCGCATGTCATCCCTATACTGTACGCCTACGGTTTATTCAACAACCGTAACCGACTCGTTCATCACAGATGGCAAGTCAGACACCTACCACACACAAAAACATCACTACCCCGTGGAAGGCAACAGAATACACAGCTTGTGACAAACCACAGTCAATATTGGGGAAGGGGGGATTCTAGCAGCAATGTAGAGGCAAGGTGGGTGGTGGAGGGCAAACACTCCTAGCAGTGTCCACCCCCTAAGAGGGTGGATGCCTAACACTCCCACCATTGACCAACCCATAGGGGGGTGGATGCCTAACACTCCCACCATTGTCCACCCCATAGGGGGGTGGATGCCTAACACTCACCCAGTGTCGTCCAACCCATAGGGGGTGGATGCCTATTACTCACCCAGTGTTGTCCACCCCATAGGGGGGTGGATGCCTACCACTCACCCAGTGTCATTCACCCCATAGGGGGGGTGGATGCCTATCACTTCCACTATTGTCCAACCCATAGGGTGAATGCCTAACACTCCCACCAGTGTCCAACCCATAGGGGGTGGATTCCTAACACTCCCACCATTGTCAAACCCATAGGTGGGTGGATGCCTTACACTCACCCAGTGTCATCCACCCCATAGGGGGGTGGATGCCTATCACTCACCCAGTGTCGTCCACCCCATAGGGGGGTGGATGCCTAACACTTACCCAGTGTCGTCCACCCCATAGGGGGGTGGATGCCTATCACTCCCACCATTGTCCAACCCATAGGGGGGTGGATGCCTAACACTCCCACCAGTGTCCATTCCATAGGGGGGTGGATGCCTAACACTCCCACCATTGTCCAACCCATAGGGGGGTGGATGCCTAACACTCCCACCATTGTCCAACCCATACGTGGGTGGATGCCTAACACTCCCACCATTGACCAACCCATAGGGGGGTGGATGCCTAAAACTCCCACCATTGTACAACCCATAAATGGTGGATGCCTAACACTCACCCAGTGTTGTCCAACCAATAGGGGGGTGGATGCCTATCACTCACCCAGTGTCGTCTACCCCATAGGGTGGTGGATGCCTACCACTCCCACCATTGTCCATCCCATAGGGGGTGGATGCCTAACACTCCCACCATTGTCCAACCCATAGGGGGGTGGATGCCTAACACTCATCCAGTGTTGTAATGCCAAAATTCTGTTTGGTGTGCAAACTGCCTGAAACTTTTACACATAAAGTGATATGTTGGACAACCCCCATCACTGTAGTGAAAAAAAGGTGAATGTGGGGCTCAAGCCCCCAGCATTGTTAAGCATATAGGGGTTGCGGGGGATAACCCCCATCACTGTAGTGATAAAAAGGTGAATGTGGGGTTCAATCCCCCAGCATGCTCAAGCATATAGGGGCTTGGGGGGGATAAGCCCCCCATAAATGTAGTGTCAAAACAGTGAATGTGGGGTTCAAGCCCCCAGCATGCTCTAGCCTATAGGGGTTTGGGGGGATAACCCCACCCTCAATGCAGTGACAGAAAGGTGAATGTGGTGCTCAAGCCCCCAGCATTCTCAAGCAAGTATGTTTTTGAGTCTCAAAACACACCAGCAATGTAGTGATAATGTTGTGGTTGTGGAACAAACAACAACAGAACTGTTGAGGCAAACATTATTGGGTGTGTTACATACCCTCAGCCATGTGCAGACAATCAGTGCTTTTGGGGGCTAACACTGCCAGCAATGTTCAATTGGACAATGTAACATGTGACCATCCAAAATGCATCAATACACATTTTTGGTACGACCAGTGGCAAATACAAAGGATTCAAACAGAAAGTCCAGTTTTGATGAGATCCAGTCACACACTGTGGCAGCAAGGTTAAATGCAAAACATAAGGAATGTGCAGAGTCAAGATGTAGTACACGCTGGGACAGTAGAGAAAGAAATAAAAAACAACATCGACCCAATGCCCTTCAAAGACAGTTGAAATACATGGGGGAAGATGCACAAAGACAACCGACCAGATACACACTGCAGAGCAAACACAACATGTGTGTGAGTGTGGAAGTGTTGCTATCCTGAGCCAACACACACGATGACATATGCGTGTTGAGTACAATCAGGAAGTATTCCATATAGGGCTTGGATAGTGAATGTGGGCAATCAGGCATTGTTTGATGAGTGGGTGCACCAGAGTCACATGTGGAACATGCTTGGTGGAACCCCAAAAAACACATCAAGAGACTGACTCTCTTCCACAGTACCCTCAAGTCCACAGCACTGTGGTGCCAGTATCCTGTCTGCTGAGTCGCTGTGATCCAAAATGAGGATGGGGCCCATAGTTTTGAGCACACTCACTCTTGCGCATTGTGTCACGTGCCTTGCAAGAACCACTGTCATCTCATATACCCAAACATAACTCCTAGGGCATGGCTGGTAATGGGAGGGCACATTGTAGGTAGTGGCCTTGCCGGGAGCCAAGTCACATTTGGCGACTCTAAACACCACCCATCTTGATCAGCAGCACTGTGCTTCATCAAAATCTCCCTTGACAGGTGACATTGCACATGCCCCCATGACAGTGTGTACTGCATGAGACTTGGAAGACACATGGCTCACCAGATAGAGGATACAACAACTGTGTCAGTAGGCTCCAATGCACAAACACATGTGTAAGCTAATCTTCCTGCACTGGTGACAACACCAGGGGTGGTGGGGGGATCTGTGTCTCACAAACACAATACACATAGCTAGACATAACACATGGTAAATGTGTACATCCATTGAGGATGGAGTAAATGTGCAGAATGGAATATGCATTGGACACATTAGGCACTTTAACACAGTCTTTGAATCATGAAAACTGTCAAGGAGACCTACAAATAAGACATGTTGCCAACAGTCTACAGGTCAAGGTAGATTGTGCTGATTGTGAGCAGTCTTTGACACATACAAGGCCCACACTTGCCAAACCAGATGACAGATTGATAACACGCTGATGATGCCAACACAAATGAATCTGGGGGAATTTTTCATGTGTCACATGTGAGTATTCCCACAGTGCAGGCTCTAGTCTCAACACAACCAGGGATGTCTTCATAATGACTCCACTCTCATGGTGCACCCACACCTTGGGCACTCAAAGTCCAAAAGACTTGATTACATACGTGTGTTTTGTCTACTTGGAAAAGCAGGGATGCCTATCTGGACTATTTGGAGCACAGGTGGCAGATCAACACACATAAGTGCATATACACTTGTGTGGACAATACCCCTCTGAGAAATGTGCTGCCAGTCAATGTTCACGTATCATGACTTAACATCAGAAACAAACACTACCTCCATCTAAGGCCACCATCACAGGACATTGATGAACAGTCATTGTCCACCACTGACTACAAAGTGCTACTTAGCACTTATGCCCACACTAGACTCACACAAGACAAGTCTGGTTGGAAGCTACTCCTCCTGTGATGCTAATCGGTACTGCAAAAATCAGTGTATTGACGGTGATCATCACAAAAAGCATACATTAACATACTTTGGCATACATCAAGCTCCAGCAGATACCTGACTCAGGCACAGATTAACTATCGGTATTCTACCTGCACACACAAATGCATACGATCAATGCATATGCACATGTCAACTTCAACACAAGTTGTTCATTAAATTAAAACATGCATGAATGATCCCTCCAACACACATGTCACACTACATGTCCATCTCTCATAACTGACAAACATACAAGCACGTCATATTTCACCTCTGGTGCATTTATATGTTGAAGCATGTCTGTCACATGAGCTCCAGAACAGTACACATACGATTACAACCCAAGATGTACAAACACATGTGTGTCCCTCATCACATACACACCTACACTTGCAGCACCACTCTCCATCACCATGTACACAACATCTCTCAGATACAAGCTATGCACACAATGTACAGTACACATTTGCTCATCAGCAGATGACAAACTTTACATGTCAGATGAACCACTCTCATTGCCACCCACACACTCAGTGATGCCTTGGACTGCACTCATACCACACTGTGCAGCATCACAGCACACCCAGACAAGCACACTCCACACATCACCACATCTCAGAACAAGACACATACACAGTGCAATGGCTATGTACTCTGTCATTTTTATATCACTGCATAATTCAACAAAAAAGCACATGTCCAAAGGATTGTCACTTAAGGAAATATGCATACACATATTCAACTCAAAATACTACAACAGGATAACACCTGACATTTCACCATCCAGCACAAATTCTCATAACACTGTTGTAGATACCATCACATTAACAAATACACTCTGACACATATGACTAGTCAGACCTTGTCTCAATGTAGCCCTGTAACATCTACATATGATTTCCTCAACCAATATCCACATGGACTCATGCACAGTATAACAAACATCACTCATCCATAACTGCCCCGTTACAGTCAAATTGCACATTAGTGCAACAGACCACATCTTTCATCACATGCCACAGTACAAAATTCTCCGGTGGGATATCCACCAATCACATATACACATTTGTACCACACCTTGTGCAGGGTAGAAGCACAAAATCTAGATCACATTATCAGACTCAGACACCGTCATTACAAGCACTCAGATAGGGATAATGTGCACACTCCATGTCCCACAACACTTAAAAAACCAATGTACTGAAGTCATACCTAACCCCTCCTGACACCATCTCAAATATTCCTGCTGCCATCTCATATGAGTCTACACTCCATGCAAAGCTACGAGACACCAGTCTCCATCGACTATACACTTGTGTGTGTCAGCTCAGCACATGCAATATCAAGTTTGCTATACATACATGCAGCTGGGCTGCACAAACAAATTTACTATCACTCCCCTGTGTGCCAATAAAGAGTGTAGAAGTGACACAGGCTCCAGTGGCGTCTGCATGACAGATGGACACACTACACACTTGTGAACCAGCACCCCATTCTGCTCAACACAGGTCGCACACGGACAAACCACATACACTCATGCATCGCTTTTCCAGCTTTGTGTGACCAGGTTAAACATCATACATAGCTGAAACGGAGTACATCATTGTTCAGGCTCAAATCACAACACACAAGATATATTATGCCCAATTACATGAGGGGTGTGGGTCAAAACATGAAGTCAAAGCACACACAGACAAAACACTAGATCAACATGATGTAGCCTGACCAAAGCAGGCTGCCACTACTCCCAATAGGTTGAGAAAGCACTGGACTAGACAGCCCACAGAAAGCTTATCAAACAGGAACCTCTGCAGGATCTAGAGTATTTGTAGGAAAGGTGGTTTGAAGACAGAGATTCCTGCTCACCTCACACACACCATGGGCTCAGGATATATCACAGATGAACACACTGCCATGAGTGGATTTCCCTACAGTGTAAGGTCAGCTGTGGCAAGAATGTTCTTGGCAGGGGTGTACCATGTCATAAGGAGACTCAGACATGGCTCCAACATTTACAAGTCACAGAATACTTTGTTTCCATCAGCCTGTGTACATGGGTGTGTCCAAAGTCATCTGCACACAGTCAAACTTCATGTGTACACAGTTGTACTAATGAGACAGATGACTCGTTGCACATCACAGCAATATTCTGCATGGCCATCCTATATGGTGGCACTTTGAAAGACTTGCACAACGTCTACAAATGTCAGCACAACCTATGTGCAAAAGTGTAAGTCAAAGATGGTAGGTTGTTAAAAGCATGTCACCCTCATGGGCCAAAATGTTGTGGATTATGACAACCTGCAAATGTAGACAATGAGGACTCAGTTACATACTGTAATAGTACACATATGCCATGAACCACATGCAGTTCATCACATGACTATATCATTGTATACCCACAACAAGATTTGCACATCAATGACAGTTGACTTATTAAAAATTTGTGGGCCACAAAAAGCAACTGTACAAATAACAAAACCTGATTTATTCAGCATTTGTGAAGAATTTGAAAAAAATAACAATAACAATAAGGCCAATGGCCAGTCCATTTATGATTGTCTATAAATCCGCCATTGCTTGCCTGCACAGCACATCTCCCATTGGAGCGGCATCTTTGGGGCAATGCCGGGCACCGCAGGGACAGGACTAGGGGGGACTGGTTTGGGTTTTGGGAGGGATGGGATCTTGTGTTGTGTGGGGCTACAATGCAGGCGACAGTCCTGATTGAGGGGGGGCATACTGCAGTGGACTGGTCAGCTTGAGAGGGGGGCACACTGCAGTGGATTGGTCAGATTGAGGGGGGCACACTGCAGTGGACTGGTCAGATTGAAAGGGTGGGTGCTCCACTGCAAGGTCCGGATCAGACTGAAGGAGGGGGCGCTGTTGGAGAGGAAGTGCTTGTTGGAGGGGGCGAGAGCCTGACCTTCTTGGGTATTTTGTAACGTGTGTGGGTGAAACTGTGATGGGGTGTGAGGTTTGAGTTTTGGGAGGGGGTCCTGGGACCGGGAGGAAGTGGATTTTGGTGGGGTAGTGTGGGATGGTGGTGGAGTTTTGGACTACTTTGATCTGGGGGATCTACATGTGGGGGGCTTTGTGTTCTTACTCTTAGGGAAGGGTGTGCATGCAGGGGTGGATCTCCTCTCTGTGCCGGGGGGTTTCCTCTTCCCCTTGCTAGTGTGGTCTGTTGGATCAGTGGGGAAGAGGCCAAGGTCACAGAGGAAGACCCACTGGGAAGAGGGGGTTTTGGAGAGTCAGGGGTAGGGGTTTTGGAGGGAGAGGTAGTTGAGGATTGCGGAGTGGTTGTGGTGGTTGTGTGCTGCTTGTGTCTGTTTGCGTGTGTGCATGTACCTGTGTGAGTGTGCTTGGGTTAGATAGGGTAGTGTTGACTGTGGATGGGGCAGAGGAAGGAGGGGTGAGGGACTGCTGCAGGAGGGACACTGCTGCCATCAGTGAGGAGGCCATGGCCTGGTTTGATCACTGTAGGGCAGACATGTCTGATGAGATGCCCTCCATGTATGACACCAATTGTGTCAAAAGACTGGTATGTGCATGGAGGACACTCAGCATGGATGTCTGCCCCAAATGGATCTGTTTTAGCAAATCCATGGCCTCCACACTCAGGGCAGCAGGGGTGACAAATGCAGGGGGTGTGGTGCCTGGACCGAAGAAGACATGCTCCCTAACACGGGAGGGTCCACGGACACTTGGAATGGGAGCAGCTGTGAGGGTGGAGATGGTGGTGGTGGTGGTGGTCGCCGACTCTGATGTTGTGGGCTCTGAAATGGGAACACCCATCACCACAAGGGAGTCATCACTGGAGCCTGATTGGCAGATGTAGATGTTTCCAACCTGCCCTCAGTGTGGCTCCCCTCATCCTGTGTGCCACTGGGTCCCTCATACTCCTCCACAGTGGACCCAGTATGGCAAGCTGCTTCCCCTTGGTCCGTGGAACTGTCTCCTCCAGTAGCCGTTGATGATGCTGTGAACAAGGATGAGATAGAGATTCACATCAGTCATCTCCATAGACTTGACACATGAGTATCATCACAACACATCACAGAGCAAGCCTATGCATCATTTTCATTGCAGCATTTAAATCATTACGCATATGTGAACATGGCACTTGTCAGTCTGCCAGTAAACTATGGTTCCCAGACACATGATGGCATGTGAAACATTGGTTAGATGTATGTCAAATACCAGAAACACTGCACTATTTGGCAGGTGGTCTGATCTATAATGCTCCTGAGGGTCATGTGTCATTACATACATGTCTCATCTCCAGCAAGGGAGTCTGGAACTGACACAGCAAATGGTATGCAAACATTTGACATTTTTAACTGTTAAACATACTTCCATCCCCAGTCATCATGATGGGCACCTATGTTTCAAACGTCAATGCTCTTGTGGTCTGCATGCATGACAACTGCCAAGTACAAATACTGCATTCTCTAAAACAGTTCATGTTCCACACTATGCCACTGGCCTGTCTGGCTGAACAGTCTGTACGGACTCTTGGTACAGGAACGGTACATCTCAAATTTTCATTCAGCACCGTGTCACAATCCTGTATTTACTGCTTCAGGTAACATCTGTTTGTGTCAAGTATACATGTCCACTATGTGCTAGACACAATTTTCACCCTTTTACAAGCTCACATTGTTCTATTTAGCCATCGGAGTATATGAATAATAATGTCTGTCTACATGAACATTTTACATCTCTCAAGAAGAAAGTAATGCAGCATACACATAGATGTTCAAGCCACCAGTATGCACAGTCAAGAGATTATACACACAAGTCTTGTCTTGTGTATCTGAACCAAAAGCCATACATTAGATGTATGTCCATGTTTTCTATATTGACCACCTGTGTCTTTCAAAGTTTGGCACATGTCCTCACTGTCACCGAGTCTGACCCATGGATTTTCACATTACAATGGTGAAAGTTTTGCCTGACACAAAAATATGATGTGTGAGTGTCTCGGATGGCCTGATTTGGCATACCTGTCCTTGGTCCATGTGATGCATGTGATTACACAGAGCGCTATGTATGGGACAATACATTTTGACCACTTATCAATATGATTTGTCTGAGGCATCCACATTGGTCTTACCTGCTGCACGGATGTATAGCATTGTTTATGCACACCTGTGTGCACCAATGGTGTCATTTTGAACATATATGTATGTACCACACTGAGTAAAGGTCCCACATCAGTCAATGTGCTGATACATGTCAGACAATTACATCACTCATGATGGTCAACGCCATGCACATGTTGTATATAGTGCTGATCACATGAACATTGGACTACAGCCAATACACAGGACCTAAGTGAAACACATGTCACAGACGGAAAGGGACACACCTGGCCATCAGATGTTAATAGGGCATAGTTAAATTTTTGCCACAGAAATGTTGTCTTAGCAGACAGATGACCTGTGAGAAGGGTATCAGGCTGAGGGAGTGCAACATGCATGTAAAACATAATTCTGCAACATGGCACATACTCACCCCCTCCTTGCTGCTGTCTGGCCTTCAACTGCCCATTCAGGTCAGGGAAGACCACCGTCAGTATCCGGAGCATGTGGGGGTCAGGGTCCGTTGTCCACCCCTTTTGCGAGGAGGTGACAGCTTCAGCTGGACCCTTGCAATCCTCCGTGTCCAGCCACAGAGTCCTGCCATCTCTTCTGGCAATGGCAGATGTGGTGTCTGAATACCCCCATGGATCTTACTGCCCGGATGATGGTCTGTCAAATGTCAGCCTTCTGATGGGTGTCGACCTGTAAGGATGACATGGTGACACACCCTTACTCCATATGCTACATGTTTATGCATCACACACTTATACATATAGGTCATGGTCAGAATGGCAGATAATGTCTAAGGGGTAGGCAAGTGTCATCATGGGCAGTTGTCCTGTGGGCAATACTCCCTCGAAAACATGAGAAAAGTGCATAAAAGTCAAACACAGTACACACACTTCTACATCACTGTACCTGTCCAGAACCAAAATCTACACACTGTTAGACTTACATTAACTCTGTTTGCATGCTTGCCCTTGGGGATCCTAATGCTAGTAGTGCATGTTTCACACATGGCCAATAAAAAGGCAGTGTAATCACCACTCACCTGCTCCCCTGGTTTGCCATACAGCTGCCTGTACTGTGGAAGGAGGCTGTCCAGCAGGGCCTGGTTCTCCTCTTCTGTGAAAGCAGGTGCCCTCTCCACAGTATGTGCCATGGTAACTCCCAGAGGATGCAGAGGCAGAAGCAGAGAGATGTTGAAGTGCAGTCAAGTTGCATGTAGTGCAGGCAAGTGAAGTCTCTTGGGAACAGACAGACTTATATCTGTGCAGCAGAGGTGGACTCTGTTCCATGCGTCCAAAGCAATAGGTCTGAATCTTTCGTATTATCCAAATTTGTCCAATCCATAATATTGCACGCATCAGACACGCCTACTGCGACGTTCAAAATGTACACATCCGAACACTATTATGTTTGATACATTGGTGTTGTAAGTTAACTGATTCGGATTGCACGTGATTCGTAGATGAAGCAAAACGCGCGTCTGTCACCATGACGACCAACAGCCAATGTGTGCGTCCGGCTCGGTTCAGATACGGATCACGTGTCCTTTGAATACTCACCAGTGACGTTCTCCATGATGACCAACAGCCAAAGGAATCATCCGCCTCGGTTTGGATGCGGCTCACGTGTCCATTCAATACTCACCCGCGTCATTCACCATTATAGTGAACAGCCAAAGGATGCAATCCACACGTTTCGGTGGGGCTCACGCACCCTACACTAATCGGTCAGCAGGGCAGACAGTATAGCAAATGTTGATGTTCTGCTGCATTACATGTGTGGGTACAGTGATTAACATGTCATATTGGACTTGGTACTTGATAGATCACACTCCCATGATGAGCCAAGCTTGATGGGCACACAAAACATTGTTTGTGAGGCACATCATAACAGTGAGTGAGCACTTCACAGATCACCCTCCTTGGCTTTGTCACAGTCCCAGGGGATAATTGTGTTAACACAGGTTAAGTTCACACATAATCACTGCTTTGTTGGACAGAAAGTGCATTGTGGTAAGTTATTGTTAGTAAATCAACAGTGTCTGAGTCTTGTACAATGCACACACTTCATTGTTAATTACTAAAATGACATTTATTTGAAACATCATCTTGTATTTGCCATGCGAGTTGCTGTTGTGTCTTTGTGTCACAGGCATACATGGATGCTTGTCAAATATGAATGTGCCACACATTCTAAAAGTTAGGTGTAAGTGATAGTACATGTTTGTCAGACATGATATCATGACAGTGTCCACACTGTGACAGTGGTGTGCATGGTGACATGCTGTCTGTATCTAGTGTCCCACCTAGCTGGCATCACATGATCCAGTTGTGTACCTTTCAACCATGTGACAGTTGTGACAAACCTATATCTTTGATATTTTGTTAGGTGTGTGTTGAGTATGTGATGTTTGATCACATGGACAGTGACAGACACCAGTGAGTAGTCACAGTGAAGCACTGTAATTGGTGCACAACCATATTAATGTGACATGTCTGGGAAGGGTCACATAGCTGTGCTCTGTGTCTAGGCTTAACCATACGCATCTGACTTCATTGTGTCTTTATTTAATGTTGTATGTGTGTAATTGCATGTTCCTTACTACATTGGAAAGTGTCCTAAAATATGTTTTCACTTGTAACATAGGTACCGCAGGGGACCAGCTGTCCACAGACCCTTCCCTAACCTCCATACCATGGAAGAACGGGAGAGCATCAGACGATACAGCTTCACCAGACCACTCATTGTGGAGTTGGCTGACCAGTTGGCCCCACATTTGCAACCTGGGCGCACATATCCCTTTGCGCTGACCCCCAAGGTGAAGGTGATGGCGGCCCTACATTTCTTTGCACAGGATCCTTCCAGTATACTGTGGCTACTGCTGGTGGGATGTCACAGACAATGTTCAGCCGTGTGTTTCGTGATGTGTGTGAGGCATTGTTATATTTTCTGAACCTCTACATCAAGTTCCCAACACCAGGACAGTTTGCAGACATCAAGAGTGATTTTTATGCTTCAGGCTGAATGCCACATGTCATTGGCTCCATTGATGGTACACATGTGGCTTTGATCGCAACACAAGCCAATGAACAAACATACAGGAATCAGAAGCATTACCACTCCATAAATGCCCTGGTGGTATGTCGGCCTGACATGACAATCTCACATGTCTGTGCAGGTTTCCCGGGATCAGCACATGACGCCTACATTATGAGAAATAGTAGGATCCCACATATGATGTTTCAGCTGCAAAATGAGTGTGCCTGGCTTGTTAGTGGGCAATGTTGTCTGTTTATGTTGTGTGTTGCTTGTATGTCAGGTTGTACCCTGTTTTCAGACAACTGAAGTATTTTCTGTGTTCAATTTAGGAGACTCTGGATACCCCAACATGCTGTGGTTGCTGACACCACTCCGGAACCCTGTCACCCCTGCTGAGTTTTGTTTTAATGAGGCACCTGGGCGGACCAGGTGAGTGGTTGAGCGGACATTTGGGCTACTGAAAACAAGATTTCACTGCCTGGACCGATCAGGAGGAGCCCTCCAATATGCACCATCGAAGGTGTGTAAGATCATCATTGTGTGCTACATTCTCCACAACCTGGCAGTGAGGAATGAGCTACCTTTCATACAAAATGACAGAGACCAGCAGCCTCCAGCAGGGGGAGATGCAGGCCTGGGACATGTTGCCAGTGATGAGGAGGAGGATGTTCGGAGACAGCTCATCAACAACTTTTTCTCATGATTGTAAGTATTTGCATGAGATGTGTCTGTTGTACAATATCTTTGTATATGTGTGGGTGTATGCTACGTAACATGATCGTTGGAGTTGTTTGGTGTCTATTAAGTTAGTATGGTCACCAGTACAGTGGTGATATGACTCCTAGCTAATGTTGACTTGTTCAAAATTTGAAGTATGAAATGCCTCTTGGAGATGTATGCAAATAATTTGGGATTTCAAGACTGTTCTATGTCTCTCCTTCACAGGGTCTGTCGCGTCCCCGGACCCACAAATGCACAGGACACCGGTAAGGGTTAGGTTGCTTTATTACTCTCATCGTCACGAGCTGGCTGTGCACACTCCGCCTCTGTTCCCCTTCCTGTCTCTACTGTCCTCCCCACACCCTTGACCGGATGTGGTGTCCGGTTCCCTCCTGACCCCTCTGTCCATGCCAGGGTCCTAGTGCCCTTCCCCAGGTCACTACATCTCCCCCTTTGGTCACAAAGAAATGACGAGCACGTCAACCCATGGATCGGTAGATGGTCATAGATACAAGCCTGTCAGCTGACGTGCCGGTGTGCTTTCGCCCGTTACATTTCCTCTATTAGTCTTTTGGGCCTCCTGCATGCTCTTCTTGAGCCGGTCTCCATTTGTTGCTCTTCCACTGGTCCTTGCTCCTGTCCGTTGCTTTCCGACCCTTTTTGTTCTGCTGTTTCCTCATCTTGGTCCTCTTCATGTTTCTCCTTCAGCCCTTTGAAGTGTGAGATATTCTGTGTGATCCTCTGGTGTTCTGACTCCGCCGTGATCATTGGGCCCTTCACTTTTGTTACTGTCAGCGGGTCTTTGGAGAACATGCTGTCAGATTTCCTCTGCTGTCGTTGACGCACTATCACTGTGTCCCCTTCCTTCAGGTGTGACGGGATGGCGTGTCGCCTGGCATCTGTGTAGTCTTTCATCTTCCCTTTCGCCTCTCTGTCCTTAGCTGCAATGGTGCTGTTTTCTGGTGCCATGATTGCTTCTACTTGCGGTAATCTCGTCCTGCATGTCCTTCCCAGTACTAGCTCCGCCGGGCATCTTCCTGTGGTGCTATGTGGCGTGTTTCTGTAGTCTCGTAGCATCTGACACAGAGCTTGGCCGAGCGATATCTGCGCCAGCTTCGCTCTTTGAACTACCTTTTTGATGCTCCCCATGAACCTCTCTACCATTCCATTCGCCTGCGGCCACAGCGGAGTTATCTTTCTGTGGTTTACTCCTAGGTAGACCATGAATCTGCGGAACTCTTCTCCTGAGAACGGAGGACCATTGTCTGTTTTCAGTGTTTCTGGTGAGCCCCAGGCTGCAAAAATGTTATCTAATATTGGTAGGGTTGCTGTTGCTGATGTTGATTACACCTGTCGCACTATAGGAAATCGCGAGTACTCATCCATGACTACCAACAGATAATGGCCTGTGTCCAGCGGCCCAAAGAAATCAGCTGCTAGTGTTGTCCACACCGCTCTTGGCAGTTCGGACATCTGTAGTGATTCATGCTTGGCTGGTGAGCCCGTCACCTGACAGAGGTGACATGACATGATGGTGTTTTCCACCATGCGGTCCAGGCCAGGGAACCATACTTTCTCTCTTAGCAGTTTCTTCGTTGCTACCATGCCTCTGTGTGATTCATGAGCCAGATTGACCAGTTGCCGCCTGAGTGAATTCGGGATCACTATTCTGGTCCCTCACATCATTATTCCTGTGTCTGTCTCAGACAGCTCTTCATGTATCTTCTTTAGAGCCAATACTTCTTCCTTGCATACTCCTTCTCCCCATGTGCAGTTATTGTTGACGTGCCTCCATCTCTGCCTTCTCGTTGTCTCCATGGCCAGTTGCAGCATTGCATCGTCCTTACTCTCCTTTGCTATCTCCGCTAGTGTTATAGGTGCCGGTGTGTTTTGCTTTAGTATGAAATTTAAGTACTCTTCTGCCATGGATGTCATAGTCTGTGCCTGCGGCAGTGGGTGTCTCGACATGTAGTCTGCCGGGTTGTGTTCCTTCCCTGGCTTGTGTACAATTGTGAAATCGTAGTCCATCAGCCTTATGCCCCAGCGCTCGATCCTGGGTGGCATTTTGGCGGCCGGGCTGCCATAGATCGTTACCAGTGCCTGGTGGTCAGTTATGATGGTGAATGGCTTCCCGTAGATGAACATGTGGTAGTGTTCACACGCCCAGACCACTGCTAGGCTTTCCTTTTCTGGTTGCGAGTATGCCTTCTCAATGTCTGTTAAGCTTTTGCTGGCATATGCGACGATTTTTCGTGGTGAGTCTCTCCCTGGCAGGTGTTGCGCTAGTATTGCCCCTAGTCCTACTGGGCTAGCATCTACAGCCAGTTCAGTGCACAGGTGCGGGTCAAAGTAAGCGAGATGTTCCACAGTCATCACCGCTTTTCTGATGTCCTCGAATGCCTTGTCGCATTCCTGGGACCAGACGAACTTCTGCCCTTGTCTGGTCAGTTCTCTTAGCGGTGTGCTCACTGTGGCAAAATCCTGTATGTATCGAGCACAGTAGCTGGCAAGTCCTAGAAACGATCTCACTTCTGCAACATCCGTTGGAGGGTTTGCGTTCTTCAGCGTTTCTACTTTGCTGGGGTCTGGCCTCATCCCGTGCTTGGAGAAGATGTGTCCGAAGAACACCAATTCCCCTCTCCCCAGCTCGCATTTGTCTCCATTCAGCGTCAGGCCCGCTTGCTCCAGCTGTGAACACACTTGACGCAGAGCGGTATCATGTTCTTTGTCTGTTTTGCCAAATACCAAAATGTCATCACTATAGTTGAGGCTGTTCTGTACCGGCCTTATCACCTGCCTTATTGTCTCCTGGAATATCTCCTCTGCCGATGATATTCCGAAGCTCAGTCGCTTGTATCTGAACAGGCCCAGGTGTGTGGAGAATGTCGTGATGTACCGGGACTGGTGATCCAGCTCTAATTGATGGTACCCTTTGCACAGGTCCAGCTTCGAGAATCGGCAGGCCCCAGTGAGACAGCTGATCATTTTGTTGAGGTGTGGCCCTGGGTGACGTTCCCTTGCGATTGCGGTGTTTGGGATCCTCATGTCTACACAGATGCGGATCTTTGAGGTGTCCTTCTTTGGAACTGCCACAATCGGGGATACCCACGGCGTTGGCCCTTCAGCATGTTCAATGATGTCTTGTGCCAGTAAGCTAGTTATCTCTTCCTCAACTTGTGGTTGTAGGTGGATCGGTACTCATCTATGATGTTGGGCCACCGGCTTAATTGACTCATTGATATGTAATGTTATCTGTTTTCCTTTTAGCTTGCCGAGATCCTTCAGTATGGCTGGGTATTCTTGTAGAATGTTCTCCGTTTCTGACATGTGGTATGTCATTGCTAGTAGCCCCATCACCTGTGCCGTCACGTTGCTTAGCAGGCATGGTGCTGGGATATCACCCTTGAGCACGTGTACTTCTTCTTGGTAAGACTTGCCTTTGTATGTTAGAGTTTCCATGAATTTTCCCATGTTTTCTACTGGTCTTCTGGAGCCCCACGTGAACACATCCACGGTCGACGGTGACAGCTGTGGTTTCGCTTTAATTTTCTCGTATTCTGAGCTGCACATGATATTGCATGTTGCTCCGCTGTCAAGCACGAACTTTGCTTGGTGGTTCCCCACATCAATGTTTACAGTGGCGGTTTTCTTTATTTGCTGCTTCTCCATGAGATGAATGTGCTCTGTTGTTTTCTCCTCCTTGGGTGCGTCTGACATTAGATATAGTCTCTCTACTCTCACAGGTGCTGCCGTCTCTTCGGACTCATTAGAGGAACTGCGATTTGCCATTTCCATGTATCGTGCATATCTGTTGCTGGTCATCCGTGGTCTCATTGTTCTGCCTCTCTCGCTTCTGAATTGTCTGGTCATGCATGTGCTTGAAAAATGATTGTCCCTATTACACTTCCTGCACTTCTGGCCCATTGCTGGGCAGGCACCAACATGTGGGAACTCGAGGCCACATCGGTAGCATGTTTGGTCGCACTTCTTTGTTGGGACTGGCGCCTGGAACTCTTTTTTTTTTAAATTCCCAGTGACGCGATATGCTGACGCCACTCTCTTCTCCTTTCCCGTCTCCATCTGTTTGGCCTGCGCTGTAGCCCGTGCCTCCGTGCGAGCCATTGTCAGTATCTTTTCCAGCGTCGTTGGTTCCTTCAGGATGCGTGTTCGGAACTCCACTGATTGACAACCTTCGATGATACGCAATCTTATTGCTTGCTCATTGTCGAATTTGTCAAATTCGCAATACGCGACCAGTTTCCTCAGTCTCGTCGCGAAATCATCTAAGCTCTCTTCCCCTTGCTGGCATGCAGTGTTAAACGTGTACCTCTCAAAATCGACATTTCGTTGAGGGTCAAATTTCTGTGTGAGACACTTTATCACTCCCTTGTAATTGGCTGTTTGATCGTCGGGGAAAGTTAACAGTAGATCTTCTATTTCATCCCCTGCGAGATTCAGAAGTAGGTGCAGTTGTTTGTTGTCCGGGACGTCCGTGGCGCTCATGTAGCGCTCAAATTTTCTGATCCACCTTTCCCACCTGATGCCTGCTTGCGGCTCCGATAAGCTAAATGGTAGAGGCCTGCGGAAAATTGCTTGCGTGCTCTTCTTCTCCTCATTGTCGCTCATTTTCTCCCTTGTCCTTTTTTTTTTTTTCTTCTTCTTTTTCTTTATTTCCCCTTTGGTTCCACTGTGTTCTGCTTTTATTTCGCAGTTGTTTCCTTTTCTTTTGTCTGTTTTCTTCTTTTTCTGCCTTTTCCTATTGGTTTCAGTTGCTGCCTGACTCCAAAATGGCCGTCGCGCTGTTCTTTGCTCCTATTGGCCTGTTTTGCCTGACTTCAAAATGGCCGCCGTAGTCTCACGATGTTTCTGTCTTCTGAGCTTTGCCTGACCTTCCAAAATGGCCGCCCCTTGTTCCTCGCTCCTGATTGGTCCAACCTGCCTGTTTCTAAGATGGCCGCCCTGCTCTCGCGATAGTTCCTTTGAACTTCGCGCATCTCTCTGCTATTTGGGCTGTAGGCACGATCTCTTGCAGGGCACTTCAGTTTCTTACCGCTTTTCTGGCGGTCGGATGTATTTCCACGGCGCGGACCAGGGTGGGCTCCTGGCTCCGTCGTTCAGCTTCTCCTGCACACGTCGTCGGTCCCTCACGCAGCGGTGGTCGCCAGATGAGGATCCCGCCTCGTCGCCAGTTGTCGCGTCCCCGGACCCACAAATGCACAGGACACCGGTAAGGGTTACTCCGCCTCTGTTCCCCTTCCTGTCTCTACTGTCCTCCCCACACCCCTGACCGGATGTGGTGTCCGGTTCCCTCCTGACCCTTCTGTCCATGGCAGGGTCCTAGTGCCCTTCCCCAGGTCACTACAGGGTCCTTTGGCTGTTGTATGGAGACATGTGACCTCCCAGACACAAATTGCAGTTACAGATTGCAACTTTTCTTGGGATTAAGAATCTGTGCCACACACTCACTTCTTAGGTTAATTTGTGCTTATTGTCACAGTGTGATTTGATTTAATTTGTTCTGAAGGCAACATGTTGTGCCTGTGTAATAAACCTGTGTTACACATTGAGGTGTGCCTTGTCTGTTTCCACACATCCAACATTCATTTAGATACTGTATATGTGCCCTGACGTTCAGTTTATCTGACAATGATTAGTGTTTGTGTATATAAATGTTGTTTTATTTTACATTAGTGGAGGCAATGAGGATCTATGCCATGTACTATGTGTGTTGTGATGACCTTGTTGTGTGTATCTCTCATATGTGTCAGGTTGCATTTACTCACAAGACAGTTGGTAAATTAATGTACTTGTTTTTCAGCCAATGTCATTGTCATTCTATTCCTTGGTTTTTTGATCATCATTTCTATCTGAAAACAGTGTTTCATTCACGACAGAAGCAAGTATTGTGTGAATATTAATTTATTACAGTGCATGTGTGAAATTTTACAAGAAAGGTATAGTGCTGTACAAAGATTTGAAGTCCAAAGTTCACAGAGGAGTTGTTAGTGCCAGTAGATGACATTTTCAGAGCCAATTCCACAGTCATTTGAGTCATTGGTCCAACTTAGACCCTCCATCCCATGTGGGAGAGTTCAGTGACAGTCAACAAAGTGAACGCTTCTCACACAATGGAGGATATCAGCAGCAGGTTGTCACTTCCTGGGGGGGGAAGCATGACCATCTGTCTCTCATTTGTCCCTCTTCAGACGTCCCCTCTTACACTTTTCTGGGTGACCCTCAGGTGCAGGCTGCCACAGTGCAGGGGACTCTCTGCCAGAGTCCTCATCCCTCCCTGTCGCAGATGTAGTAGCAACAGATTTAGTGGGCACACAGGGAGGTGGGGTCATGTTGTCAGCAATCTGGCGGAGGCATGTGAGTATGTCCCTATGCACTGCAGTCAGTTCATCAATTTTAGACATGTTTGACTCCATTCTTGCCATGTGTTGGTCCATTTTGGCATAATGGGCAGCCTGCTGTTGTTTCATGTCCCTGAGGATCCCAACTACCTGGCCAAAGTCTCCGGTGCATTCTCGATATGCATATAGGATGCGTGCCATCTGTGGGTCAGCTTGATCAGGAGCACCAGCTGCCTGACGGGACCTCTCCCCACACCCCCTCCCATCACCCCTATCCCCACAAGCAGGACCTGTTGTTGCAGGCACAGACAACAGTGAGCCTCCTTCATTGTTGACAGTGGTGTTGTTGTGTGCCAACTCCTAGTGCCCTGTGATGCTGTGCTCTCTGTGTTTTGTTGCCTTGGTGTTTCTGTGTGGGTAGTGGTCATCTGGGGTTGACAGATTTTGCAGGAGTGGTCGCAGGGGGTGCTGATGTTACAGCTGCTGGTGCTGCATGCTAACCCACACTGGAGAGGCCAGGTAGTTCATCGTCATCTGATGAGGGGGGAGAGATGTCCACACCAGAGAGCTCAGGGTCAACCAGAGTCTGGGACTGGGATTTCCTGTTCTGTTCCTGCAGTGTCCCCACCAGGCCCTGTGGGTAGATGAGAGACACAATGTTTGTGGTGTTTCTGCACAGGTGATCGTACCATACACATTACATTTGCTATTGTATATTATGATGAGTGTTTTACATTATATAGTTCTCCATCGTCACAGACGCAGGCCTATTTTTTCTGCTAACATTGTGATTTTAACAAGAAGTGCTTTGCTGAGCATGTCCAGCTCTGTGCAAAATTGGGCATGTTTTGTTTATTTGACTCTACATAGACACTGACTGTCAAATGACACCCTGTGCATGACACAGGTGTGTTGGTATTTCCCACATCTGTGCTTTTACAATGATATAAGTACTCTTCCTCTTACGATATGTTTCCAGATTTGTGCATGTGTGCTGGCGTTTGTGCATGTTGTTTGCAGTCACATTGGTGTGGCTACCTATATACTCACAGTCTGGAATGTATGTGAGCATTTTGTTTATGCTATTTTGATGAATGTGTTCCTAGTTCTCATCTCATTGCACACATGTGAATAGCTGTCAGTAGCAAATAGTGTTACTGCTTTGCTTTGTGCCTGATCACATCATGTATTTTGTCCTTGTCCTCCATGGACAGATGAGTTAACCAAGGCTGCTTTCTTGCTTTTTCAGGCTCAGAGCTGTGAGGTACCGTGTTTGTGTGCTTGTATTATGCTGCTGGAACTTGTACCCCTCCTCCCACCCTGACCAGCTTATTCCTCGTGGACAAAGTATCAATCACAGTGAGGGGAGTATAGTGGCAAGGATGCTGACAACACTGCGTGATGTAGGAGTTGAATGCAACTCCCAACAATGCCTTGTGCACATGACACCATGCAACAGTGTCAGCCATTTTGCTGTGGCCCTTCCATTCACTCTCAGGTATCCATTGTCACTGATGAACAGGTTGCTTTGTGTGTGGGTATTGATGTGTACTATGACTGCAACTCACACCATGTCCTGTCCTCCACACACCTTCCCAGCCAGCCCAGGGAGTACACCTGGGACTATGCATTCCCAGACAGTGAGCGGAAATGTACTGTGAAGATGGCTGAGAGTGGGGACTGGTGTGAGAAGCCCAAGGCCTGGATGTGACTTGTGGACAATTCATACATAAGGCCCCTGTGTCAGCCATCTTGCCAGTACATTTCCTTTCACTCTCAGGGACTGCCTAGTCACAAGAGTGCTATTTGTTCTGGCTGAGAAGGTGTGTGTAGGGCAGGGCATGATGGTATTTGCAGTCACTGCTAATAATCCTCCTCCCACATAGCCCAACTACACCACCTGGTACTATGCTTTCCTCACAGTAAATGAAAATGTACTGTCAAGATTTCTGACAGTGGTTCCTGGTGTTTGTTTGACACTACTCCCATCAGGGCCTTGTGCTCCCCACACCAGAGACCAGTGTCAACCATCTTGACAGTACTTTTCCACTCCCTGTGAGATCAGCACAGTTCAGCTGGTCTGGTTGGGCCGTGTGTGAGTATGATTATTTTCACTGACTTCAAATCCGATCAGGCCCTGTCCCACACACACTCATTTCACCCAGCACATACAGCACACCGGTGAGTATGCTGTCCCTGAGAGTGACTGGAAATGTACTGGCCAAGATGTATAAGAGTGGTGCCTGGTGCTTGTTTGAGCACAACTCCCAACAGGGCCTTGTGCTCCCCACATCAGAGCCCTGTGTCAGCCATCTTGCCGGTACATTTCCTTTCACTCTCAGGGACTGCCTAGTCACAAGAGTGCTATTTGTTCTGGCTGAGACGGTGTGTGTAGGGCAGGCCTTGATGGTAGTTGAAGTAATTGAAGATACTCCTCCTCCCACCCAGAGCAAGTAGGCCACCATGAACCATGCTTCCATGACAGTGAGTGAAACTTTACATTCAAGATGTCTGACAGTGGGGCGTAGTGTTTGTTTGACCACTACTCCCATCAGGGCCTTGTGCTCCCCACACCAGAGACCAGTGTCAGCCATCTTGCCAGTACTTTTCCATTGTCTGTGAGGTAAGCACAGGTCCTGGTGGTCTTGTTGGGCTATGTGGGAAGAGGGAGAACGACTCCCATCATGCCTTTAGCCACACCCACCTTCCCAGCAATCCCTACCTTCCTTCCTGTGACTCAGCTTCCCTGTGAGTGAGTGGAACAGTGCTGGCAAGATGGCTGACAGTGGTGGCTGCTGTTTTGAGCACCAAGCCTTGCTGTGTTTTTTGGTGAGTTGGTACATGTCATGAAATAGTTACATTTTACTCTGAGATTGCATGTATTCTGTTTGTCAAACTGGCATACACACCACATGCTCATTTGCTTCATATTGTTATGGCTTTGCTAACAGTGATTTGTATCTCTGTCCCTTAACAGTGATGTCAGTGGGTGTGTATTTGCTGACAATATTGGCTATTTGAGTATGTACTCACCAGGCTCTGGTACTCCTGATATTCCATAGACGCCCTCCGGTGGAAGGATGGCACGCACCTTCTCCTCCCAGGAAGTGAAGTACACAGGTGTTTCAGGCGGGCCACCATCAGTCTGCTGGCTCAGGACACAGTCTTTGTCAATCAGCTTCTAGACCCTCCTTTGCACATCATAGTACCTGTTCCTGATATCGGGCATTGTGCGCAGGCAAGGTGCCTGAGCATTCACCTTGTTAACAATCCTCTCTCACTTCTTGTTTCTCTGGGACAGGGGGGTCTGTGGGACTAAGTTCCCAATTAACTGTGGCTCTACTCTGAGAATTTAATCTACCATGACTTCCAAATCCTTCTCTGTGAAGTTTGGATTTTTCTTTGAGGGCATGTTGATGGGTGGTGGTGGAGATGGATGTGTGGGTGAGTGTGAAGGTGAGGGTGAGTGTGTATGAGTAAATGTGTGTGTGTTTGTGAGTGTAGTAATTAACAGGTGCTAGTAGTGCACAGGTTGTGTGGTGGATGAGTTGTGAGTGTATGTATCAGTACAGTGTAATAGTGGTATGTGCTGGCAGTTCTGTTGAAGATGCAAAGGATCATGGTAAGGATTTTGGCCCTTTATATAGGTGGAGTTGTGGGTGTGGCTTATTTTAAATCTTTCTTTTTTTCTTTTTTTTGACATTGACTTATTCTGTCTGTTTCTATTGTATTTTGTTTAGCATGACCGAAATGTTCTGTTGACCGCACCGTATGCTTGTTCATGTATTGGCGGGGTGGTCCGAGTCTGTCCCATTCACGCTACGCTATGATGCAGCTTTCGCATACGAGTCGGTCGCATCAGGCTCTTTTCCATACAATTCGCTTGCACAGATTCATTTCCGTACGAGTCATTCGTCTGTATTGTGCTCCGTGCAAGTCGTTTGTATTTAACACGCATTGCATCATACTACGTCGGTCCGACTGAGCGCATACATGTCGGTCGGAAGACATTCCCGATCCGTGTTGTTGGGAAGGCTTTCCGAGCGAGATCGGAATCAGGCCCTTAGTAGTGGTGTTGCGGGGATTCTGCACATATACAGAGCTATGCACAGGATAATAGGACCTCGGTGTATAGTGGTGAACCAACCATGCACCTTAGTACCCACAATCCCAATCCGACTAGCTTTAGAGTCTCATTCGTTCTCCGTACTACAGCGAAGCTACCAATGATTAGACAACCCAGAACACGGTCTCTCTCAGGACTCGTGGGAGCAAGAACACTCTTTCATCACTCACTCATACTTGTCCATAGCTCGCGTAATAAGAGACACAGTATAGTTTAAAATGTTTATTTCAACTATTGTGCTCTAAGATAAACTACACGTGCCAGTACTATCAGCATAATGCATAATGATAAAATAATAAGCATGGTTACAATTCCATAGAATACAAACGGGGACAGCATTTTATAAAGACAGTGGATATAGGGCTAAATGGCCTTACCACCCTCCCCGTGCTATTAACTAGTTTATTATAAAAATAGAAGACCTCTGGGCTTTGTCAGGCGGAGACCCCCATACCTCAATATCTAGATGCAAGGTTTACATCATCAGACAAGCACATCTCTTCTCCCTGGAAAGGTTTTTCTCCAAGTGCCACTAACAGGGAGCTCACAATATTTAAAGCACGCAAATTTCTCCAATGCAGCTGTACTGCATGTTATGTCTAAGTGCGAGGGGCTGACCAGATCAGCAATAACAAGGGATGTTGTTTTTCGACCTTGTACATGGTGTGCAGACGAAACCCACAGGGAACATGAGTAAATGTGAAAGGCAAAAAGGCAGACAGTTGTAATATAGCCGGGCACTAGCAGAGTCTGGAAAACAAAGTCTCAGAGTAACGTGTGCAAAAAAGGCATCATGGCAGCCAGGCCTAAGCTAACTTAGCAATGTAGACAATGAGGCAACAAACCACACTACACCCTCCCCTGGTCAGTCCATAGGTCAAGACATAGGACAAAAACAGAGTTCAAATAGAAGGAGCAGAATGTAAACGTCTATTTGCGAAAAGTTACCATGAAGGACAGTGAATGAAAAAAAATTCTCAGGACAAAAAAAAAATCCAGAAATGCAGTTTGCTGAAAACAAAGGCCCCTGATCCAATAGAGTGTATGTGCAGAAAACTGCCACACCTTCCAAGAGGACATCATTGGTATCGTCTGAAAAAAGAGATGCCAGCCAGTTCAACAAATCAAAACTGCACTCATTCCCTCATAATAGGGAGCAGCGATCAGCATTGCGGGACAACTTACGTGATACTCAATATAACTTTGTTGTAGGAGATTCTGAGCAGCCACCCAGATATCCCATTGCGCCAAAACTCCAAGTGCAGCAGCACGCGCCATCAATCCAGTGCCGGAACATTCCTGTTCATGGGCCACTAAGGGGCCCATTAACTGGCCAAAATCCGGGTCCGACTGAGACGCATTGGAGAGGCAAATATCCAAGGACCAAGAGAAAGGACATCGTAAGCAAGACATCACAGGTTGCACGCAAGTGAAATACGCAAAGCGAAAAGAAAGTTTATAGGACACACTGAGTGTCTCCAATGGTAGGGTGCCGAAGCTGAGGAGCATGCATTCACGGAGCATCCGGAGTCGACCTTTTTATTTATTTATTTATTTGAAGAGTTTTTATATAGCGCTGGCTAGACCCGGAGGTATCAGAGCGCTTTACATGAGAACAGTTGTACAGAGTTACATCAGTTACCATAGCATAAAATAATAAGATACGAGACACTAGGAGCATGGGGGTGGGTGGGGTCAGAGGGGTTGAGAGAAGAGTGTAGGAAAAAAAGAAAACAGATAAAGTCAGGCAGGGCTGGAAGGGGAGGCAGCAACAGGATCACGGAGGGAGGAGGTGGGGGAGGGAAAGGAGACACAGCGGAGAGACGAGATAAAAACAATGTCCAATGTCTGGCTGGGTAGGTGACGGCCAAGGGGGTGAAACCAAAGCCAATCTCCCCTATAGCTGCCTAAACAGCTCCACCGGGCATCGGCCATGTTGCACGGTCACCGCAGACAGTATAAAATATAAGGATTCCGCCCAGGGGGCATCGTCATGGTTCAATCAGCTGCACCAGTTCCGGTGTGCCTCAACCTCCATCTCTCCTCAGCTGGTCGAAGCTACTCGGCGCGCAGGGTAAACAGTTTCAGGGCCATATCCCTGATTGAATGTGCTAAAAACGGAGTCATGGGCGCCCTTTTAGGGGCAGGCACTGCTTTCAAAGAGATTGTCATGGTGAAGAAGTCAGCTATTAAAATGAAGCGCTCCTTATTATCAACAGGTATAGCATTAGCAATAGAATAGTGACAGTCATGAAACAGTTACAGAATGAGCAAATCACTCATTAAGTACGCCGGGTTCTAAAACACGGGCGCCATCTTAAGGTCAGGCTCAGCACTCATGGGAGTCGCAGAGTTGATGAGAACGACTTTACAATAGCACACACCTTAAGAATATCAGGCACAGTAGCAGAAATACTTGCTCAAGATTGTAAGATTCTACCACGCAGCTCCGCAGAGGAAGGTGAAGCGCTCCCCGAACTTTTTATATGGTCGCCATCTTAAGGTCAGGTCGTATTAAACAATGTTCACCGGAACCCCAAGATTGTTATGCATATCAGCAGCGAAACATTGTACCTTTGCGAAGAAAAGGGAGGTCGAATTGATCCTCAAGCAACGGCACACGTAATGGCAATCGGGATCACCGCATCTTCATCGGTAATGCCGTAGTCAATGTTGGTCATTCATCAGCCATTTTTTTCCCCCGCATTTCTCCGATTGATGGGATTACGGGCGGCAATCAAGCCTCATTAGCACGTCAATCGGGCGATGAAGGCACCCAAAACGACCGGAGCTCAATCAGGAACGAGAGCCCGATGCTCCGATCCGAAGATGGCCCCAGAAACTCCGGAGAAATTCAAGCACCCAAGACAATGCGCTCGACAGAGGGACGGGAAGAAACAAACAGCCATCGGCTCTGTAATGGGGCTGTTCACCGTCAGCACACAGTCGGAGACGGTAGCTAGGCGGAGAATCATGGAGTTGCAGGCTACCGATCCCCAGGGGTGGTGGAGCCCAGAGGGGCCTCTCTCAAGGATAAATCACCAAAAAGGCGATCCCAAGTCCGGGAGCTCCCGGCCGGAGCTCCTAAGCCGTCAGCCCATCGACGTCACTGCTCGACCTTGGTCGAGCAGGCCCCCAGGACGTGCAGCCATTGCGCAGCAAACAAATTAAAAGTAATATTCCAGCAGCTAAGGCTAGGAGCAATGGGAAGCCGCCAAGACGCTGGAAAAAATAGAATGAATAAAAGCCGGAATTACACCAAATATAGTTTGAAAGGAGGTAACAAGGCCAGAGCCCACAACTTTAAAAAAGTGCACAAGACCTTCGGTATTAGAAGCATTGAAAACTAAGCCTGGGCGTAGTTCGCGAAGTAGCGCTACGCGAAGCTACGTGAAGTGCAGTTCGCACTACGCGAGCTACGCGTAGCACTACGCGAACTGCGTAGTGCGCTGTTCGCAATGATTGCACAGTGCCGGATGCTTGTCCGCACTGTGCAATCATTGAAAACGGCATCTTGCACAGTGTGAGCTGTCTTTTACTGCTGCTCGAGTAGATTTTTACTCGAGCTGCAGCTTTCTCAACGCGGACTGGTAGTTTCTCATCGCGAGAGGTCGCGAGCATACGCGACCACTCGCAATGAGAAACCTGACCACCCCGCGTTGAGAATCTCGCCTGGAGGTTTATTTTCCACGCTCGCGATCGGCAACTTGATGTTGCTGATCGCGAACGAGGAAAAAGTCTCGCCGGGATGTCATTTGCTTGCTCGCGGTCGCCAACTTGACGTTGAGGACCGCGAGCAAGCAAAAATGACCGCTGCACTACGCTACGCGTGTTTGCACTGTGCTACGTGCAATTTACGTTGTGCGAAGTAGCGAAAACTACGCGAGCGTAGCGTAGTGCTTTGCCCAGGGTTATTGAAAACCTGGTGAATCAGTTCACCGAAATGTTGTGGGAGGTTTGTGTTCAAAAGAGCCTGTATCTCACTGTGGGTACTAGCCACCTGGAGCACGAAGGTCTCCCGTGCAGAAGTGAGCATAACTTCCTGGTTCAATAATAGCGCCTTTATTCTGCTCAATTTATTGAAATCTGCCTTCAAAGTGGGTATGGAAGGCCAAATGGAACTATCTACCATGTCGTGCGGGGTGGAAAAAGTACATTTTTGCAGCACACAACACAGTGGGAAACTGTTACAATGTAGGGGATGCCAGCCTGCATTCCACAGCAGTCTTGATTATTCAGAAGCAGATAGCTACCATTTGCAAGCACAGTGAAAGTAGGTGATATAACAGGAGCCGGAATGCCCTTCAAAACACAAGCAAGATTCGGAGCTGAAACATTACAAGCCCCGTGCAATTTAATCTTTTTACAAATTAGGGAATGACCCACTGTAGAATCGCAAGACTCTCCTGTGAGAAAAACCTCTTTTCCGTCCCTAAGGCATCTGTACATGAAAGGCAGGGACCAAAGTTCATGCAAGAAGGCACTGCCTAAAGGCTGAAAACGGCCAACAGAATAATGCTTCATGCATGAACTGAACTCAAATAAAGAAAAAGGCAAAGTGATAACCTCGAGAACTAGCCACACCGCAGAGTCCAACTCCGCCACAGAGAATGGTAATGGCTCTATTTTTTCGATATGTAAGAGAGTGTATGTCGCATCTTTCATGGACATGAATTGCTGTTTTTCAGTTAAATTAAACGGCAAGAATAAGGCAGACGTGTTTAAAAAATGCCAAGGAACTTTACCCATTTTCAGTGTTTGCAAAGTCCATGCAAACTGCATTACTGAACGCAATTGATTTTGACCATGATATAACACAGACACATCATCTTGTACAATATCAACCACAGATGAAACAATATTCTCTAATGTGTAAATGCGGGAAGACAGGGTATTAATGCTATTGTCAACAACAGCAAACACTTTTTCTAGATTTGCCTGATCGATTTCCCGTAAACGGGAAGCAGCTTCAATTTGCGAAAGCTTCCAAAGTTCATTGTAAGTCTCATAAATTAACCTTTTAGGTCGAGGACCACGAGGCCCTAGAACAAAATCGGACAGATCAATGTCGCCTGACAGGAGTGATAAATGTTGTTTCACAGAATCTAATGAAGAGTGCTGCAACCACTGTTTACACAATTTACCAACAGAATAAGTTGTAACAGTACGAGAGTCAGAAAACTTTGGATCTGGCCTATCCTGTTTGTAGCCAGGAGCAGAGTTATGAAAACGCAGTTGGCAGGCATTTGATGCTACGGGCCAAGCCAACCAGGGTGACTGAACAAACGTAGAAATATTAAAGGAATTATTTTGAAACAAAGCTTGCAAAGTTGAAAGGGAAATATTGAAATGCAAGCTCTCGTTGGGAGTGGAAGACAATATGGGAATGGAAGGTGCATTCAATTGTTTGGAAGTAGCCAAACCCCAACAGGTTGTTTGAAAGATAGTACTATTTAAAAATAAAATCTGGGCCGGGATTAGGCAAGCACGGTGTAAGGCTTCCGTACCGCGTACCTGCCATGATTTGGTGCCCCAAAGAGATTTTAAGTCAATGGTGTCCTGCCAGTGCTCATAACCACCCACAGCTAATGCGTTTAAAAAGGAACTCGAATATAGCAATTTGGTGTGGGTCAACATGACCTTTTGAGTGGACGAAGTGTTCAATCTAAAATAATAGGACCCAGAGTTTGATCTATCAAAGTCTGTAAAATAAGTAAATTTACTTTTAAGAGTTTGGGAGCTACCTGGCAAAGGGGCCGGACAATGTTCCCATTGGGTGTAATTAAAAGTACCCCAAAGCGTACTTGGTTTATGGAGAAAATGGTTGCCCCAATGCTGGTAACAATATAAAACAGCATAACTTGCAGAATTTAAGTACAAATCCTCAGCATTAAAAGCAGCATAATATTTCAAGTCAGAGAATAACGATTCAACGGCATGCACATCCCAATCGTCAGAAAGAATATTACTTTTCACCACATCACCCATAGAAACACGGAGGACATTCAGTACATTAATAATCTCGGTTGGTCCATGAATTTGGAAATTTACAGCATCCCATACGATGCCATCAGCCACGGGGAAAGCGGAAATGTCCACAAATGCATGGTCACGCTTCATGATGTGAGATGAAGAATGCGGAGCCAAAGTTCCAGCGACACAGTTAAGTGCAGAGCATTCAGGTAAATAATGACCATTAATGAGCAAGAAGAAAACCGTCACAAAGCCAATGGACATGAACAGGAAAATCAGGAACAGTACCAACCAGATGTATGTCCATGGTGGGACCAAAAAATTGTCTCTGAACCAGGATATAAAAATACTGAAGCTGGACGGAATAAGTGATGAGGTGGAAGCCGAATCAAAGGAAAAACGGGTTGGGCTCAGTGGTGTTGTAGGTAATTGAGCCACCGACTCGTTGGCGGGGTATGCAGACTCGGTCTCCTCATTGCAGGAGGAAGCCGGGAAGTTGAGAGGGCAAGCAGGCAAATCGACCATCTCAATGGCAACATCAGTGTCTGTGTATTGGACACCATTTTTTCGAACATCTCAGAATTAACAGTGGAACCTCCACAGAGGGTAGGCTGGACGGACCATTCAGTTTTAAGTTTCTCCTGGGCCCCCTTAAGATCGTGTGGTTTTCCGCAACCGCGCAAAGAACTCCGTAGAGCCTGGAAAAAGGTGACAGCCTCGGCCTTTAGCAGGGTCTATATCCCTCCAGTCTTCACGAACTGCAACGACTGTGACCGGGCCTTAGAATTATTTGAGGCCTCTATTACAGAGGTTCTTGACTTTGTTGCACCATTGAAGATGGTAAAGATTCAGACCAGGGCATCCCCGGCACCGTGGTATACCGATACACATATAAGGGAAAAGGCCCTGTGTAGGGTAAAAGAAAGGAAATGGAGAAAGTCTAAATCCGAGCAAGATGAACGGTGCTACCGAGAGGCCCATATAATCTTCTTAAATAGTTGTAATGTAGCCAGGAGAACCTATTTAGGCTCTCGCATTATAGGAGCTAAGGACTCCTTGCGCGAGCTCTTTGCCATCTTGGAGGAGTTTACAAATCCAAGGGCAAACAACCCACTCCCTCCATCCACGCAGGAAGTATGTAATCACCTAGCGACCCATTTTACTAATAAGATCGATACAATTTATCACTCCTTCGGGCCGGAAGAGGATGTTCAGGAGAGAGCCCCCTTCCAGGGAAATCCCTGTTCCCCGATTTTAGAATGCTTCCCCATCATTACCGGCGAGCAGGTAGGCGCCCTTCTAGCTCAGGTGAAATCGGGTTTTGTTTTAGACCCGGTACCACCTGCGGTTATGTCTGAACTATCCCCGGTTGTAGCGGACTCACTTGCAGAGATATGTAACATCTCATTAGCGACTGCAACTTTCCCACGCAAATGGAAGAACGCACGTATCAAGCCCCTGCTCAAGAAAGCCTTAGCAGATCCTACGGACTTACAGAACTACAGGCCAATTTCCTCCTCCCTTGTTGTTCTAAAATCATGGAGACAATAATTAATCGACATCTTTCTAGATATTTAGAACAGAATAAAATACTAGATCCATCCCAGTCCGGGTTCCGTGCATCCTACAGCACCGAGGCCGCTTTTTAGAGGTTACGGATACGCTAAGGATGTCACTGGATAAGGACTCTCCAGTTATGCTAGTACTGCTTGACCTGTCGGCAGCCTTTGACACCATCTCTCATTGTATCCTGTTGAACAGGCTTCGAGAGATTGGTGTCAGAGGTCTGGCCTTTGATAGGATTTGGAGTTATCTGTCAGACAGAACACAATGTGTCCAGTTGGACTCATTTGTGTCACACACAGCTGTGGTGGACAAGGGGGTTCCACAAGGCTCTATATTGAGCCCCACGCTGTTCCATCTATATGTGGCCCCCTTGGCCTCAATCATCAGAAATTACAGGTTTGACACCATATCCTATGCTGATGATACGCAGCTGATAGTACACATAGAGAAGAACCCCGCAGAAACCAAAGCTAAGTTTATAACTTGTATGACGAGCATTGCGAGCTGGATGAGGCAGAACTTTCTGCAACTTAACTCCTCTAAAACTGAGATTTTGTTGTTTGGCAAGGCAGAACAGCTGTGGAGTGCTGACTGGTGGCCGTCAGAATTAGGAGAAGCACCCGCCCCAAGAGGGTGGGCTAAGAACTTAGGGGTTAGAATAGATAATAAGCTTTCAATGGAAGAGCAGGTGAAAATTCTTGCAGGGACCTGTTATGGGACCATTCGGTTACTCAGAAAGATCTTTCCCTGGATTCCATTGAATGCCAAAAGACTCTCATTCAGTCGCTTCTTATCAGTCGCCTGGATTACGGCAATTCCTTGTTGGTAGGAATTAGGAAGACCTGTTATCTAAGCTGTAGGTGGTGCAAAATACTGCAGCCCGCCTTGCCCTTAACAAACCAGCACGAACCCCTTCCCTCCCTCTCCTTCGCCATTTACATTAGCTTCCTGTAAGGAAACGAGCCATCTTCAAGTTACTGTGCTTGGTCTTCAAGTCTCTGCACGGCACGGGCCCGGCTTATTTGACTAATAAAATTGAACGTTATCAACCTGGACGACAATTTAGGTCCAGTAATCGCAGCCTGCTTTGTAGCAGGAGAATAAGGAAAGCCAAAATGGGGGGTCGTGCGTTCTCTTACCTGGCCCCCAAACATTGGAATGAGCTCCCAGAACATATCCGTGCCTGCCCAAACCTCCCACATTTCAAAAAGTTGCTTAAGACCTGGCTATTCTAATGAATGAATATTATATTTTACTCCACATCTGCCTCCTTCTCGGGCGCCGAGAGATCCCCCTGGGGATGATTCGTGCGCCATATAAATGAGTCAATAATAATAATAATAATAATAAGATGGAGGGCCACAAACAGGAGTCCGTGAAATGGCTGGACATGATACCGCAGGTGTCACGCTATTCAGGATCGGCCAGACGTTGTAACTTGATATTGTCCACTGAGATGTATCTGTTGTCTTTGCGACCAGGAAGTGGTGGTAAGATGACTGTACGAGTACCCTTCAAGCCAAGGACAGGAACCGGTGCACGATAAGAGGGTCCAAATTCCTTTTTGTTCTCCACCTTCTCTCGGACCAGTTCTCCAACCTTCGGAAGCCAGCCGGCAACCGGAATCTGCAACGCAGCATCAGTGGCTGAAGGCAAGTGTTCATTCGCAAGTTTGTCACAGGTCTCTTGTAAGTCCTGTAACATAGTAGAATGATTATCCACGTCAAAGATTGAGGCAGTCGCCGCCATGTCTAGACCATCAAGGTCAGGCACAAACATTTGTATGCCAAAGAGCATTTCGTATGGGGTCCGCCCACCCAGAGATCTTCTAGGGAGATTATTAAGTGCATGTTGCATGCTATACAACTGGGCCAGCCAGTTCCTGCCAGTACCTAAGACCCTAGCTGTCAAGGATTGCTTTAAGTCACGGTTCAGTCGCTCCACAATTGAATTGCCCTCAGGTCTATATGGAGACGAAAATTGCACCCGCACCCACAGTGACCTCATAGCGTCCTTGTAGGCCTTAGAGGCGAACGCTGGACCCTGGTCAGAATGGAAGGTGCTGCAGGCAAAAATTTCCACAAAGACACGCAAATCCCTGATGACATTTCGAGCGCCAGCACTGCGTTGTGGCCAGACCCAGATGAAACGTGTACACGAGTCTATTGCAACTAAGATGTATTTATATGCAGTGTCAGTGGACAAATGGACCGCAGTGATCCAGGTAAACACACCCAAAAGGTTTGTTAGAAATACAGAGCTGTGTTTGTGGTGGTCGTGTAACCGTTGAAGGCTTAATTTGCTGACAAACGTCACAAGAAAGCACATAAGTACGGGTCTGTTTATATAAACCTTGCCACCAGTAACGCTGCTGCAAAATGGAAACAGTCGCAGACACGCCAGCATGGGCTGAAGCCAAGCCTTCGCGTGTGGCCATTATCAAGGAAGGTCTGCGGACAGCGTTGGGAATCAGCCGATCACCAACGTCTGGAATTCTTACGTAAGGAACCTGTTCGGGACTTAAGTGATAAGAGTACTTGGAAGGGAAACCCTGTGGGTAATTAGCACCTTCCTTTGTTGCAGCAATAGCTGCCAAAATCTCATTATCTATTTTTGTCATGAATCTTGTAACTGCTGCTACTGAGCACGTGGCTACTGCTGATTTGGCAGCTTCATCTGCCAAACTGTTACCGATCAAGCAGTGCGCCCACACGCAGGTGGCCAAGAGTGTGAATCACCTGTGTGAGAGGCAGACGTTGTTTAAGATCTGCCACTCGAACCCAAAGCATTTTATGCTTAATTGTGCTGCCTTTAGCATCTCTATAGTCGTTTTGAGACCAAAAGAATAGGTTGTCATTAAATGATTGAACACAGTAGTATGAATCGCATACAATAAGTGTTGTCACGTCTGGATTCGCGAACTCAAGTGCGAGCACCAAAGCACGCAGCTCGGCCAATTGTGCAGTACTGTCTCCCAGTGCCTGCGTGTGCACTACACTCGATTTGAACTCACCGTTCACCATAGTACCTGCAACAATAGCACATGCTGCGGAATAAGCATGCTTAGAACCCGTGGCCGGTTGCGCCGAACCATCAGTGTAAATGATACATTTGTACTCCTCAAGCGGCAGCAAAGACAGAGGAGGAGGATAAAAAAATTCATACTGTAAGAACTCCTGTGTCTGAAGAGAGGAATCAAAGATAAAAGTGACATCCGGGGACATCAGAGATGTAGCCCCTTGAGTCCAACGGGGGTGCAAAGCCTTAGAGTTTGGTACACTTGCCTTCGTCACTGCCTCAAGGGCAGGATATGATGTTACCACCAATATGCGTTTTCCCTGTGCCAGTGCGCGTTCCTGAAGGATCGCCATTTGCACTGCAGTCAAAACTTTCTCCACAGAGGAAAAGCGCAACTCCGCTGAAGTGTAAAGATGCGACTTGTATGCAATGGGTACGGTGTCACATTCGTTAAAGGTTAAGTACGTGAAACCCACTGCCCCTGGTACTATTCTAATCACCAGGTTCGTGTGGTTATCACGAGTCAACAAGAACTTAGATTCAAGTAGATCAGACTGCAAAGAGTGCAGTATAGAGGAATACTCAGGAAGCCAGCATGACTTTGAAAAGTTAGGCTGTATCAAGGCATATAGAGGCTTGATACGCTGGGCATATTCGGGAATGTAAGTACGCCCGAAGTTTAGAAATCCCAGTAATGACTGAAGCTTCTTCAGGGTGGTCGGAGGGCGCAAGAGTGCGCACTTCTCCAACAAATGGGGAGCTAAGCCCCTACCTTCATTGTTGAGCTCATAGCCCAAAAACAAAATGGTGAATTCAGCGATGTGAGATTTGGCAAAATTAAATTTGTATCCTAAGACCGCAAATTCAAGAACAATGCGGTCCACACGGGAAAGATGCAGCCATAATTCGTCGTCAGTCAGATAGATATCGTCGACGTACGAACACGCATCTGGGTCTATGCTATCCAACAAAGAGACAACACGGGCGGCGAAGACATCCGGGCTGTTCTAGTAGCCCATGGGCAAACGCCGAAATTTACAATGTTTTCCACCGGAAGTGAAAGCGCTCCATTGGCTGCACTCCGGGGACAAATTGTGCATGTAAAATCCATTAGATAGGTCAAGTGTCGTTTTATATTTTTTACAAACAAGACTGTCTACAAGCGCAGAACTGTGGGTATTTTGTACCGCGAAGGTCCGACAATGAGAGTTCAAATGTCGGTAATCCAAAACTAAACGGTACGACCCATCGGGTTTAGAAACCGCAAAAAGGGGATTATTCATTGGTGATACGCATGTTTAAATCACTCCTTGATATTCTAACTGTGTCAGAATGTCTGAAACAGGACCTTTAGCTTCCCGTCGGAGGGGATATTGGGCTTGAGGCTGTGGCAGAGACCGCAACGGTATTTCATGGGAGGGTGAATCCTCATCCCAGCCCACGTGATTACGGTACAGTGCCGGGGCCTGGGCCACAGCCCATTCAGCTGCGAGAGCCTCCGCTTTGTCCTTGGGGACATGACGAGAAAAACTCGGAAGGATGGCCTCCTCCCCTCTACGGGCAGCAAGTACAAATGGGGGCGGCCAATCCGCCTCTGCTAACAAAATGTCGTAAGAAGAGGTCAGATTTTCCCAAAAAATCCCTTTAATAACACGCTCAATGTCACCTTCAATTTGAATGACAATATTAAATAGTCTGTCAGGTGGTGCCACTCAGGTGTCAGCTGTCTTGACAGTAATGAATGTATCAGTTGCTGTCGCCTCCACATGAGGACCCAGTGCCTCCCGCACTATGGTAACTTCCGCGGCGCTGTCTAGCAGCGTCACTGCCCACGTCCAATTCAGGAGTCTCGTTCTCACCGTCTGTGGCATACCTCACTGTTAATGCTGCATCTTTTTTTCTTCTGAAACTGTGGGCGAGGACGTTGAAATTCTTCTGGTTTCCCTCGGCCAGGTTGTCGAGGTTGGTCTCGTCCCTGTGGGACCTCACGACCCCTACCTCTATCCTGTCGATCTCCTCCACCAGTCTGGGAGGTCGATGGTGCCTGTGGAGAACGAGGAGAACGCGGGTCAGGGACTTGAAATCTATCTGGAGATTTAATTCTCGCTCGGTCGTGCAAATCATAAGTGCGTTCAGAAGATATGGAAACCGGGGATGCGGCACGCGACCCTGGTTTTGATTGTTGCTTTCCCTGTTTTTTCAACCTCCAGCTCTTTTTAGTAAAGAACGGTTTCTCATCTTTCTCAGACTGAGTTTTTTGTTGGGGGTTTGATTGAGTTTGCGTTTTAGCAAAAGGCTTAACCCCCAGACTATTGTGGCCAATGGTTTTATAAGCCTGTGCAATAATTTTCGGTAATTTGCGTGGCTTGTCCGGCTCCGGGACCAAAGCCAAAGCATTAGCGACTTGAAAGTTGACTGCGTCACCCTTGACGTTTGCAAGGATTAGATCAGCCACCACATCGAACACTCCCACCAGTCTCATCCCCAATTCCACAGCCGCTTCAGGGCCATGTTCATCCTGCACTCGTTTAATTACAGAGGGGAGAACCGTCATGGAAGGAGTGCCGAAACACTGCTGCGAATACCTTGCCCCAGTTGTTGCATTCTGCCAACTCGGGAATTAAGTCTTTCGGCAAGCTAATCGTCAAAATCCTGTGTTTGTCCACAGGAGAAGTGTTTGGAAAAACTGCCTCTAGCTGGTCAAATTTTTCTGCAAGCCAATAAGGCAAATCATCTTTATTTTGCGGGCGCTTGCCCATGACCGAATTAACCATGACGGGACTTATGGTTACACTGCCCGGTCCAGCTGGATGCGCTGCAACTCCAGGAGGGGCTCCCTGGACGGTGCCTGTAACATATTGTACCAAAGCTCTGTGCACGCGCATTAAAGACGCATGCAAAATGCGCAGTTCATCTACCGGAACCGCTAGATGTCGTGGATGCGGGGTATACCCGGCCAAGACAGGCCAAGTGGCCCCATCTATCGATAAGGGGCCTAAACGAATCAGGGTGACCAGATGTGGGAGGGCGCCATTAAACCAAACACGGTGTTGCCACGCTGTGAGCGTTACTTCAAGAGCCTTATAAGGCCGATAAACATTGGGTAGGGCAGTGGGAGCGTAAACATGAAACAAATTGTCAGCTCCTTCCACCGCCGGAAAAGTGACCCATGAGTAAAACACCTCAAAGTGGTAAGCCGGATCAGCCTGCACCACAAAGATGAGAGCGACACCCGCATCGGGCACTCCATAAACCAGTAAATGAGCCCAGAGCGCAGCGCGGCTATGTGCCGGTATATTTACATCCGCCATTAAGACTAAGAATGTTCAACAACCTAGTATGAGGCAGCGCAATATAGGGTTAACATAAACACCTTTTAATAACTTCAAGCTTGAAAGAACCTATAAAAACATCAATATAGGAGGTATCACCCTCACATACGTTTCCGGAAGCGTAAGCGAAGGTTATTGTGGACAAGCACAAGCACTACTCAAGCGTCTCGCAGATAAGAAGCCCCACATTGGTGGCGCCATGTTGCGGGGATACTGCACATATACAGAGCTATGCACAGGATAATAGGACCTCGGTGTATAGTGGTGAACCAACCATGCACCTTAGTACCCACAATCCCAATCCGACTAGCTTTAGCGTCTCATTCGTTCTCCGTACTACAGCGAAGCTACCAATGATTAGACAACCCAGAACACAGTCTCTCTCAGGACTCGAGGGAGCAAGAACACTCTTTCATCACTCACTCATTCTTGTCCACAACGTGCGTAATAAGAGACACAGTATAGTTTAAAATGTTTATTTCAACTATTGTGCTCTAAGATAAAGTACACGTGCCAGTACTATCAGCATAATGCATAATGATAAAATAATAAACATGGTTACAATTCCATAGAATACAAACGGGGACAGCATTTTATAAAGACAGTGTATATAGGGCTAAATGGCCTTACCACCCTCCCCGTGCTATTAACTAGTTTATTATAAAAATAGACAACCTCTGGGCTTTGTCAGGTGGACCCCCATACCTCAATATCTAGATGCAAGGTTTACATCATCAGACAAGCACAGCTCTTCTCCCTGGAAAGGTTTTTCTCCAAGTGCCACTAACAGGGAGCTCACAATATTAAAAGCACACAAATTTCTCCAATGCAGCTGTACTGCGTGTTATGTCTAAGTGTGAGGGGCTGACCAGATCAGCAATAACAAGGGAAGTTGTTTTTTGACCTTGTACATGGTGTGCAGACGAAACCCACAGGGAACATAAGTAAAGGTGAAAGGCAAAAAGGCAGACAGTTCTAATATAGCCGGGCACTAGCAGAGTCTGGAAAACAAAGTCACAGAGTAACGTGTGCAAAAAAGGCATCATGGCAGCCAGGCCTAAGCTAACTTAGCAATGTAGACAATGAGGCCACAAATCACACTACAGTGGCTGAGTACTGAAGATGCAAGACAAAAGTGAAATTAAAGACATGCTGGTAAAGGGATTAGTGATTATGGTACTTGGTATGAGTCTCTGGGAAGGTATAGTTGAAGTACGCTGTATATATTTCGGTGTGTTCGTGAAATGAGGAGTGCAGTCTGCATGGTCTTGTGACTGAGGTGCAGGGTTGAATTTGCCCAGCCAACGTAAAAAGATATAAATAGAAAGCAGCAACCCTTCGCATATCACTGTTGTAAGTCTCTCCATATTCCTGAACGCATGCATGCATATGTCTGAGCCTTTTGCTAGTGGCATCATACATAAAAAATACATACAAATAGATGCATGATGACACTAGCAAAGCTAGTGGCATCATACATAAAAAATACATACAAATAGATGATGGCACTAGCAAAAGGCACAGACATCTAACCTGGGCTTCTATTGGAATTCCATAACGCATATTAGCAAGCCTATTACCGCAGTTTCCTGCCGCTAAAACGGCGATAATTTTAACGTGGGTCTTGCTAATATGCCCCATGGTTTGTTGTATGAAAAAAGAATGCCAATGTTCATCATTTAAACCTATTCTTATGTACATCAGTGGTCAAGCTGGAACAGGTAAAAGTTTTTTAATTAAAGTTTTGACCAGTCATCTACAGAAAACTACAGATTCACATTTATCTTGTGTTGTATCAGCTCCAACTGGATTAGCAGCACACAATATTAAAGGGATTAATTTACATAGATTACTTATGCTACCAGTTGAACATGATAATAAATTGTAATATCAGAAGCTGTCTGGAGATGCTTGTTATGAAGTGTCAAGTGTACTGAAGAAAATTAAACTTTTATTCATTGATGAGGTGAGCATGGTCTCAAACTTAATGCTTGCCTTTGTACACTTGAGAATGCAACAGATTTTAAAAAACAAAATACAATGTGGTGTTTGGAGGAAAACTGCACATTGTATTTTGAGATCTACTACAAATAACTCTGTAAAAAGACAACCAGTTTTTAAAACACTTGTGCATGAAGACACTAGAACAACTTTGGGAAGTATTGGAAATATGAACATTTGGTTACATTTTGAATATAAAGAACGTATAAAGAATATGCAACAAGCAAGTGATGAAGATTATGGAAATATTCTTAAAGATATAAGAATTGGGGTCTTGACGAAACATGGTAAACAAGCTTTAGAAAGTGGGCTTCTAAGGAACTTGTTTACAACTGAAAACACAGCAGCTGAAGTAATTTGGAGAAATGAAGGCTATAGTTCACCTAATGCCTACACTGCAAGAGTGTTCTACATTCAATCAAGAGATTTTGAAACTGAAAAAACAAGAAATAGTTGAAATTGAAGCAATTGATAAAATTGAACACCAGGGAGTGACTATTCTTCCTACAGAGAAACTACAGACTAAATTGCACTCTTTGGAAAAGTCTGTATCTAAAACTGCAGGCTTAGAAAAAACTTTACATGTATGTATAAACTGTCGGGTAATTTTACAGCATAATTTGAATGTAAAAGAAGGTTTAGTAAATGGAGCAATGGGAAAAGTTTTGATTTTGTAAAATTTCAGAACACAGATGGAATAGAATTTTTGAAAATAAAATTTGATTAGATTAACGAGGTAAGACAGATTGGGCATTGTAATGTACATTTTCTGCTTGTAAAAGACATGTATGTTCACAGAAAACAGTTTCCTCTGTCTTTAGCATATGCAGTAACTATTCATAAATCTCAAAGTTAAAGTATAGACAGTGCTTTGGTAAATATTGGAAGTACAGTGTTCAAAGAAGGACTGGCATATATTGCATTTTCTCAAGTAAGAACATTGTCTGGTTTGTATTTGATTGATTTCAATGAGAAAAAGGTCAGTGCTGATGTAAATTGTGTAAGAGAGTATAATTGTTTAAGAAGACTTTATACACCGGATTTAGGTGAATATCCCATATATGAGAAAAGTGTATTGTGTCCAAAATGGAAATATGTCAAAGATTCAAGTGAGGTTGAAAACAAAAAAAATGATGGGAAAGTTGAAGGTGTAAATAAACAGAAAATGGAAACTGTTGATGACATTGTAGGATAGCAGTTGGAAAATAGTTCAGGTATCAACTGTTATGCTAATGTGATTCTGAATGTTGTGTTTTATCTACAAGATCTTCATCACAAAATCATGGGAAATCATTAAAAAAGATTCTGTTCTTTACTACGTCATGTATTTCATCAGTTGGTAACTGACAGAAGTAAAATCCATACTGCTTCTGGCATTCGGCATCTTTTGGATATATGCACTGATTCATTGACATTTACTCTCAATATACAACAAGATGCACAAAAATTTCTAATGCTTATGCTTGGAGTATCAGAATTACCTAATTCATATTTGATATTTTTGAAGTCAAAGTTTTGAATACATCATTCAGCCTATTGGGAAGATGTGAACACAAATTAACAAATTCATATTGGATATTTTGGAACCATAAGTTTTGAATACATCATTCCACCTATTGGGAAGATGTGAACAGAAAGTAGACAGCACTGGAAACAATTACTAATTATAATTAGTGTTTGGAGTATTATTTGTACTAATTGGTATTGCATTTGGAAAAAGTGTGTTGAAAAGCAAATATTTTATGTATTTGTTGTGTATATTGTACCAGATGCAAATGAGTGTGTACATTTTGGAAATGTCCTTGAGATAAATAATAGACATACTGTACAAGAAGGATGTAATAAAGAAACTGTAGTTAGGAAAACACATAGCTTCACATATTAAAATAATGCTCTACACTGATTTTTTTTTTTTTCTACAATGTAGTTGATTGTTTTTTCTCCGCTGTTCCATGATGATACTATTTTGAAATCACTGTATATGGTGAAGTTAAGTGGGATCTGAGAACAGCAAAAAAGAGAAACTGAAAATGGTATGTAATTCTAAAATGATGTTGTCCTTTTAAAACTGTGACAGTATAATTTCTGTAATACATTACATTACATAACAGCTTTTCTTTTTCTTCTTTATAGTAGGTAGTGGTGAACTTTGAAAAGAGTTTTAATCTTGTTTAGCACAATACTACTCGAAAATAGTTCAACAGAGACATGTTTCTAAATTACCTAAAAAGGTGTGAATACATAAGATAATATGTATGATAACGTGAAACAATGTTTGAAGTTTATTTATATGATATTTATTTGTAATTATTCTTGATCCTTTATACTATTTGTTGCTTATGTCATCAGCCAGGTAGTCATTTTTTTACACAAACACTACCTATGCTCTCATGTAATCTCTGTAGCACAACTTTAGCATTAATAGGATAACCCAGGAATTATCCTTGCATTTTTCCTTCTACACAGGCACAACCTATGCACTCATGGTATTACCCAGACAGTACCCCTGCACTTATGCAATCACCAACGAACTACCCATGTACTCGTACTATCACCCAGGCACTACTCATGTACTCATCCATTCACTCAGGCACTACCCATGGAGTAATTAATTCACTCAGGCTGTTGCAGGGATTCAGCCTAAGGTGACAACTATTCGTACGATTATGGGACTTTAGTAGGTAGGAACTGTAGGAAGGTGGAATCTGTCTATATGGTTGCCCCCACTTTTTTTCTGGTGTTTTGCTGGTTTATGACTTAGTTGGACTGGGATCCTGCTATTCAGGGCCCCAGTCTATCTGCTTTCTCTGTAAAATGGTTTCCATGTGCCTTAGGCACATCTCTGATTGGAATCTGGAGTGCCCTTATAAGTCCCTAGTATATGGTATACTATGTACCCAGGGCATAGGTACCTCAGAGGCCTGCCAGGGGCTGCAGCATGTATTATGCCACCCCAGGAAGGCCATCCAAACTGACACCACAGGTCTGCTACTGCAGCCTGGGTAAGGTGGTGCATGCACCCCTTACTGTGATATAGGCTACCTATATCACTACATACCTACACACATATAAACCTATAAGTCACTCATATGGCAGGCCTTGTCAATCCTGAAGGCAGAGTGCGTGGTTCCTATGTGAGAGGGTGCCCCTGCATGAGCAGGGCCCCTCTGCAGCGGTCGGAGACCCTTCTCTGATGCTGTTTGTAGTGCAGCCTGACCATATACTCTTAAGCGCATTATAACCTTGCGTTAAAATGCTAACTTTGGGATGGCTGCACCAAAACATGTTGTGTTTGGTGTCAAACATCTTGGAATACTACCCCCCCGCCAATTCTGGCGGCGGGGGTAGCATTCCACCCTTCTAGAGGGAGAGACATGTTAACCCTGGCTTGCCCGGTAACGTTTTTCTAAAGCCCTGGCATCACAAAATGGATGCTGCTGTCACAGACACAAGTCTGGCCTCCTGCTGCTGGACGAAACTCCGGCAGGGCAGGCCTGGACAATAGGTTTCCTGTCGTAGGGAGGTGTGACCACCTCCCCAGACAGGACAATGTGTATTGGGGCTGGGCGGGAGCACTCTTGGGTGCTTTGAAGTCCTGCACTGGGGGCACACTTGGTGTCCCTGTGCATACCCTAGTTCAAACCGGATCAGGGGCTTGCAGCCCCTGCTTTGGCACAAACTGGACAAAGGGAAAGGGGTGTAGCCACCCCTCTGCCCTGGCCCACCCATAGGTGGGACCACAGAGTAAGTCCAACCCCTAAACTTAGTATAAGTATAGGAACCCAGTCCTTAGGACTTTAGATTATCCCTGGACGAAATTCTGACACAGAATCCTGGACCTTCGACGCTCTACTACAAGATTAGAGGACTGAAGAATCTCCCTTGGGGTCAAGGAGTGACTCCCCTGCTTGGCAGGCACCAAAGAAGCAATTGTCCGGTCTGCATCGCTGAAGCTCCTGTCAGACGCCGAAGTCTTTGCATCACCAGAGGTAGATTTCCAGACTTCCCCGAGGCTGCCCTGAGTCCCCAGAAAAGCTGAGGCCCGTAGCTGTCGTGGGTAACGTGGAACCGTGACCCCTGGACACCGCATGCATTTGCAAGTGCATCCTCTTCTGGGTCTCCCACGAAGTCGTGCTTTGGGATCCAAGTAGCCCCAGCCTCCAGCACCAACCGCACCGAATATCACTGGCCTCCACTCCACTTGTGTCCTGTGAGCCAGATCTACGTGCACCGTCTCGAGGCTCCTTTGCGGTCGTTAGCCCGTTAACTAGTAGCCCTTCACGAAGGCCAATGCTTTTCTTCTTGGGCTCCCTGGTTACTCCAGGCTTGCCCTCACTTACCCTTGCTGGGTGAGTTCCTCAGACCTTGCTGGTCTGCACCATCGTCAATCTTCACCTTCATTGAGACTTGCCGTTGCCAAGGCTTGTTGGGTCCAATCTGGTCGCCGATGCCTCAGCACTCGACAGACGTCGTCTACCAGCCCGAATCCTGCTCCTGGTCGCCGACAACACCTCCTGGACCTCGTGGCTGAAGTGTCAAGATGACCATCAATGTACCTGAAGCACCCGACATCGGTGGGCATCTGCTCATCGCCTTCCTGGTCACTGGCTAGTGACCCAGACTCTGTCCCCTCTGCTTTCAGGTTCTTCAGATCTCTGATCCACTCCTGGATCCACCCGGACACTTTCCACTTGGTCGCCAGCAGCACTTTGCAGCAGATCGCCATTCAAATCGACGACGAAACCCGACCCCGAAAGGCACCTATGCACCCGGCTTCCCTGGGTGAGGTAACACGAGTACTCCGGTGCTCCCGTGGGTAGAGACTCTAGAAAGACCTAGTTCTCAAAGGGTTTGCTCCAAGTCCTCCTTTAAGTGTCCCTTTTCTTTAAATTCCTGATCGCGACTTTGCCCATAGAAGTTAACGGCGATTCACGGCTGTGTATTTACACTGCACGCGTCCCCCGTGGGTCCCCTGTGTCACTACCTTGGGTGGTTCCTTGTGGTCCAAGCACTTCTACAGGCTCTAGGCCTAGTGTCTAGCTCAGTCGTGGTTCTTATACCACTTTATTGGTATATGGTTTGGTACGCCCTAGGGCCCAAACGTGTATTTGTGCTATTACTGTGTTTAAATAACTTATAACTTATGTATTTCGAACTCTAGCCTCATAAAGAGACTAGAGGGGTGTGTTTAGCAATAAATACATATATTTTGAATATGTACCTGGTGTGGTGCTCTTTCATTTGGTCACTCAAGAGATTATAGACTGGTAAAACAAGCTGCTTTACATTCCTTCAAGACTTAGCCTGAAGGCTGCTCTCCATAGCTACCACTAGGATAGCTTTCAATAAAGGTTGTCTTTAACCTATCTCCAATAATGGGTTGTTTGGACTGGTGCAAGGTGCCCACTATAATTAGTGGACAGCATATACCAGGCCAACTTCTCACATTGGTGTGCAGCGTGTGGGATTCCAGCTTGCTATTGTTTTACCAGATAATCTCAATTGAATTGATCAACTGAAAACCACTAAAGGTACCTAAGGTACATATAAATTAAGTTTACTATACAGTAAGTTCTACTGAACTTAGAGTTGTGTGTTAAGGGATAGCACAACCCTTTCTACAACTCAAGAGAGTTTAGTAGGCCACACTAGAGTAGGTAGTGCATACACCACACCACACTAGTAATGTCTTCAAAGCCAGGAGAGAGTCCTTGCCAGAAGCCACTGGGCTTCTTCCCTCCAAGTATGATACACTCCCATTCTTGGAATTGAGAGCATTATGCAATTTGAGGAAACTGAAGACAGGCCAAAGCCCCACCACCCAACATCTGAGAGAGATGTTAGAGGCTTATGATCTCAGCAGGCCCTTAGGGACTGAAGGGGTAGGAGCAGAGGGAGGGGCAGAAGATGAGGATGGGGCCAGGGGTAGCAACACCCCCAACCCCCCCCTCTGGAACTGACCAGGAGGGTGACAATGACCCTGACCTGGAAAACCCAATCCCTCCTGTGGAAGATGAGGAGGAGGATCAGAATGACCTCCACTTTGTCCCCCAGGAAGGATTATGAGTGTGCCTAGAAGGTCTAGATCTCCTTCTCAGGAGTCTAACCATTCTAGCACCTCAATAGGGACCTCTGTCTCCTCTCATAGGAGGGAATCCTCTCATGAGAGGAGAAAGAGGCTGATTCAGTATGAGGAAGCTCAGCTTGAACTCAGAAGACAGCAATTAGCCCTAGACAGGGAGTCCCTAGATCTCTTTAGAGAGAGAAAAAAGATGGGACTAGAGTCCCATGGTGGCAGCAATATCCCTAGAGATAGGGAAAGGTCTTATGACCATAAAAACCTGAGCAAGATTGTCCCTCCCTACCAGAGTGGGGATGACATCCACAAATGGATAACTGCTCTAGAGAGGGCCTGTAAAGTACAGAAGGTCCCTCAAGGGCAGTGGGCAGCAATCTTGTGGATCTCCTTTGCAGACAAAGGTAGAGACAAGCTCCTCACTGTAAGAGAAGAGGATGCTTACAATTACATAGTCTTGAAGAGTGCTCTGATAGATGGGTTTGGCCTAACCACTGAACAGTATAGGTTGAAGTTCAGAGACACCCAAAAAGCTCAGACTCAAGACTGGGTTGATTTTGTAGATTGTGCTACTAAGGCTCTGGAAGGTTGGATACATGGCAACAAAGTGCAGGACTTTTTAGGATTGTACAATTTGATTATGAGTGAGCAGATCCTTAATAATTGTCAAAACCAGCTTTTGCACCAGTATCTGGTGGACTCTGATCTGACCTCTCCCCAAGAATTGGGAAAGAAGGCAGACAAATGGGTCAGAACCAGAGTAAAAACTAAAAATCAGGGTGGTGACCAGAAGAAAGATTCTACTAAGTCCCAAGAGAAAGGTGGGGATAAATCTAAGGATAAGTCCCCTACAGGGCCCCAAAATTCCTCTTCTGGGGTGGGTCCCAAACTCCTTCTTCTCCTGAAAAGAAACCATATTGCCATGTCTGTAAAAAGCCAGGGCACTGGAAAACTGATCCCAGTTGCCCCAGGATTGGCAATAAAGAAAATGTTCCTCCCACAACTACTACCACCCCTCCTGGTACTACCAGTAGTAATCCTCCAGTTGGGAGTAGTGCACCCAAAAAGTTAGGTGCTTTTGCAAGAGGAACAGAGATGGGCCCTAGTTTAGACAGGGACCCCTCAACAGACTCCTCTGACTCTGATGGTGGTATAGGATTTGCCACCTTTACCATGGGTCCCACAGCATTGGGCAGGTACAGATTGGAGCCAATAATTAATGGTCAGAAAGCTGTGGCATTTAGGGACACAGGGGCTAGTGTCACCATGGTGGCAGGGAAACTAGTCCCCCTCACCAGCTTTTACCTGAGTTTAAGTACCAGGTGACCAACATTGATGGTGTCAGAACAGATCACCCCATGGCCATAGTCAATCTCAGCTGGGAGGGGGTCACAGGCCCAAAAAGAGTGGCTGTGTCCCCAACCTTACCTGTAGATTGCCTGATGGGCAATGATCTGGAAATTTCAGCCTGGGCTGAAGTTGAACACCAAACCCATCTGAGGATGTTGGGTGTCCCTGTGAAGGTTAGTGGGGCTGTGATGGCCACAGCCCCAGCCCAAGATTTTGGAGAGATGGAGCCTGGAAGAATGGCCCACTCTCCCCCAAAAGAGAGCACATGGGTTGAAGAAAAGTCTTCTTCCCTCCAGACAGTAGGTAAGGGTCAGCCTCCTCAGAGAACTGACCATACCCCTAGTGAAGGAACTGTCCCGGAGGTAGTCAGGCCTGGCCTGGCCACACCCCTGATGGCAGAGGACCCTTCCAAGGTGGTAACCAGTCTGGAGCAGGTAACCTGCCCCTCTCTACCCTGCCTCAGTCAGCCCAGGGCTGCAGAGGTCAGGGAGGTCAGTGGACCCCCCAGGGCCCCCTGTCCAGAGGAACCCCCCCATCACCAGATTAGGGGCACACAGTCTAGTAGCCCTAGCCAGGTGAAAATTACTCTACACACTGAGGGATCCCCCATACCTTTATGTAGGGACCTCCCCCAGAAGGACTCTGGTAGGCAAGGGCAAACCTGGGACCAGAAGGTTCCAAACCTGCCATGTCCCTCCAGAAGTCCATCCAAAGGGACCCAACTCCCAGCTGTAGGCAGCCAAAGGTTGACCCTTAGAGCAAAGTGCAACTCAGTCATGGAAAGACAGGCATACATGGTGACCAGTGATCTGAGGAAGCTGAGGCCAACATTCCTAGGGCCTCACTTCCCTACTCAGACACCTCACCAGCCTTGTACTTTACCTAAGCATACCACAGGTAGTGATTCCCCATGGTGGAGACCCTCTCATACCCTTAGGGTGAGGGGTTGCTTAGTGGACCATAAGACAGGGGGCAACCATGCTAGTGCAGGTGCTTCCTTATATGGCCACTTAGTCAATAAAGGATCAACTGGCCAAGGTTAGCCTTATCTCCTTTCGTTTGGGGGGTTATGTAGGAAGGTGGAATCTGACTATATGGTTGCCCCCACTTTTTTTCTGGTGTTTTGCTGGTTTATGACTTAGTTGGACTGGGATCCTGCTATTCAGGGCCCCAGTCTATCTGCTTTCTCTGTAAAATGGTTTCCATGTGCCTTAGGCACATCTCTGATTGAATCTGGAGTGCCCTTATAAGTCCCTAGTATATGGTATACTATGTACCCAGGGCATAGGTACCTCAGAGGCCTGCCAGGGGCTGCAGCATGTATTATGCCACCACTGGAAGGCCATCCAAACTGACACCACAGGTCTGCTACTGCAGCCTGGGTAAGGTGGTGCATGCACCCCTTACTGTGATATAGGCTACCTATATCACTACATACCTACACACATATAAACCTATAAGTCACTCCTATGGCAGGCCTTGTCTATTCTGAAGGCAGAGTGCATGGTTCCTATGTGAGAGGGTGCCCCTGCATGAGCAGGGCCCCTCTGCAGCGGTCGGAGACCCTTCTCTGATGCTGTTTGTAGTGCAGCCTGACCATATACTCTTAAGCGCATTATAACCTCGCGTTAAAATGCTAACTTTGGGATGGCTGCACCAAAACATGTCGAGTTTGGTGTCAAACATCTTGGAATACTACCCCCCGCCAATTCTGGCGGTGGGGGTAGCATTCCACCCTTCTAGAGGGAGAGACATGTTAACCCTGGCTTGCCCGGTAACTTTTTTCTAAAGCCCTGGCATCACAAAATGGATGCTGCTGTCACAGACACAAGTCTGGCCTCCTGCTGCTGGACGAAACTCCGGCAGGGGAGGCCTGGACAATAGGTTTCCTGTCGTAGGGAGGTGTGACCACCTCCCCAGACAGGACAATGTGTATTGGGGCTGGGCGGGAGCACTCTTGGGGTGCTTTGAAGTCCTGCACTGGGGGCACACTTGGTGTCCCTGTGCATACCCCAGTTTAAACCGGATCAGGGGCTTGCAGCCCCTGCTTTGGTGCGAACTGGACAAAGGGAAAGGGGTGTAGCCACCCCTCTGCCCTGACCCACCCATAGGTGGGACCACAGAGTAAGTCCAACCCCTAAACTTAGTATAAGTATAGAAACCCAGTCCTTAGGACTTTAGATTATCCCTGGATGAAATTCTGACACAGAATCCTGGACCTTCGACGCTCTACTACAAGATTAGAGGACTGAAGAATCTCCCTTGGGGTCAAGGAGTGACTCCCCTGCTTGGCAGGCACCAAAGAAGCAATTGTCCGGTCAGCATCGCTGAAGCTCCCGTCGGACGCCGAAGTCTTTGCATCACCAGAGGTGGATTTCCATACTTCTCCGAGGCTGTCCTGAGTCCCCAGCAAAGCTGAGGCCCGTAGCTGTCGTGGGTAACATGGAACCGTGACCCCTGGACACTGCACGCATTTGCAAGTGCATCCTCTTCTGGGTCTCCCACGAAGTCGTGCTTTGGGCCCTGAGTAGCCCCAGCCTCCAGCACTAACTGCACCGAAGATCACTGGCCTCCACTGCACGAGTGTCCTGTGAGCCAGATCCACGTGCACCGTCTCGAGGCTCCTTCGCAGTCGCTAGCCCGTTGGCTAGTAGCCCTTCACGAAGGCCAATCCTTTTCTTCTTGGGCTCCCTGGTTGCTCCAGGCTTGCCCTCACTTACCCTTGCTGGGTGAGTTCCTCAGACCTTCCTGGTCTGCACCATTGTCAATCTTCACCTTCATCGAGACTTGCCGTTGCCAAGGCTTGTTGGGTCCAATCCGGTCGCCAATGCCTCAGCACTCGACAGACATCGTGTACCAGCCCGAATCCTGCTCCTGGTCGCCGACAACGCCTCCTGGACCTCGTAGCTGAAGAGTCAAGATGACTGTCAGCGTACCTGAAGCACCCGACATCGGTGGGCATCTGCTCATCGCCTTCCTGGTCACTGGCTAGTGATCCAGACTCTGTCCCCTCTGCTTTCAGGTTCTTCAGATCTCTGATCCACTCCTGGATCCACCCGGACACTTTCCACTTGGTCGCCAGCAGCACTTTGCAGCAGATCGCCATTCAAATCGACGACGAAACCCGACCCCGAAAGGCACCTATGCACCCGGCTTCCCTGGGTGAGGTAACACGAGTACTCCGGTGCTCCTGTGGGTAGAGACTCTAGAAAGACCTAGTTCTCAAAGGGTTTGCTCCAAGTCCTCCTTTAAGTGTCCTTTTCTTTAAATTCCTGATCGCGACTTTGCCCATAGAAGTTAACGGCGATTCGCGGCTGTGTATTTACACTGCACGCGTCCCCCGTGGGTCCCCTGTGTCACTACCTTGGGTGGTTCCTTGTGGTCCAAGCACTTCTACAGGCTCTAGGCCTAGTGTCTAGCTCAGTCGTGGTTCTTATACCACTTTATTGGTATATGGTTTGGTACGCCCTAGGGCCCAAACGTGTATTTGTGCTATTACTGTGTTTAAATAACTTATAACTTATGTACTTCGAACTCTAGCCTCATAAAGAGACTAGAGGGGTGTGTTTAGCAATAAATACATATATTTTGAATATATACCTGGTGTGGTGCTCTTTCATTTGGTCACTCAAGAGATTATAGACTGGTAAAACAAGCTGCTTTACATTCCTTCAAGACTTAGCCTGAAGGCTGCTCTCCATAGCTACCACTAGGATAGCTTTCAATAAAGGTTGTCTTTAACCTATCTCCAATAAGGGGTTGTTTGGACTGGTGCAAGGTGCCCACTATAATTAGTGGACAGCCTATACCAGGCCAACTTCTCACAGGAACTGAGTGCCCATAAGCCCATTTATTGTCTCATTTGCTCTCCTAATCCCTTACAGAGAAACAAGTGATTAGACAACCCAGAACACAACACTCCCACATCTCCCAGGAATTGCGGTAACAAGACACACCCTTTTACTGTCACTCTTGTACTTGTACGATCAGACACAGACATGAAACATTTTAATATATTTATTTTAAGTAACATCGTGTAACGTGCAGTATATACACCACAACAAGAACAAAAGTGTATGACAGGAATATAATCAGTATAGCAGTTAGTCCATATCTCATAAAGGGAGATGTAATCATAAAAAGACAATGGAGAAAAGAATATACTTCGTAACCTCCCTCGACCTTGCTAAAACAAAGTATTATTATATGATAGAAGATCTCCGAGCTTTTTCTGCAGACCACATAACTTTGAATATAGATGGTAAATCTAAAGTTGAATTTAAAGTCCCAAAAGTTGCTCAAAATAAAACACAGCAGACAGTTCTCATGTAAAATGTATGAACAAGGTATTTTGCTAAAATAAAGCCTTGTGTTATTGTGCGCGAAAGCTGGATAATGGCTGCAGGGCTCATGGTAACTTAGTGAAGTCGATAATGTCCCCAACAGCCAGGTCACCCCTCCCCTTGGGTAGCTGTGTAGCACCCAGGTAAAGAGAACGCAAACATAAGCAGAGCCAAACCGAAGATGTAAAGGCGAAATCGTAAAAAAGGTTAGTATCTAAAAGTTCACAAGGAACGAAAAACTAAATGAGAAAAAGTAAACAAAACAGTGTTCTTGAAGTGTAGAAATAACAGGCCATCAAATCGGGTTCCCATGTGCACTTATGGAGATCCATCGAAATGGAAGAATTCACAAGCACCGCAGAATGCAATCAGCTCCAAAAGGTCATCCGCACCTCTCCAAGCAAAGAGGGTCACCATTCAATTGATCACCCCGAAAGAACAGACATGGTCATCGTAATCTCGTGCAACCAGGAGCATGTCAAGGCAACCTGGTTGATATTCGATGATACTCCACTGCAAGAGGCGCTGCGCATGAGCGCACGTACTCCAGCTCCCCTTTATTGCATGATTAAACGCATCCATCAAGCGTGTGTCTCCAGAACAGTCGTGGTCATGAGCCAACACTGGACTCACCAACAGTTCATAATCCAGGTCAGCGCGTGAAGTAGTGGAGAGGTAGACATCCAGGTCACACTCAAAGGGGCACCGGAGACTCTAGAACACATGTTGCACGCAGGTGAAATAGACGTAGCGGAAGTTCATCCTATAGCTGATGCCAAGAGTCGCCAATGGCAAGCATCCAAAAAGTTGCAGCATTTGTTCATGGTACAGCCGCAATTGGCCTGGATGGGGCTCAACCACAGGATGGGCAGCCATTTTGTAGTAGGAGCAGAAGAACGAGCACTGAGCAAATCAGCAAGAGCACCAGGGAAACCTGCCAAATGAGCTTGGAAAATTAGAATGAATAAAATCCGAGATTACTCCAAAAATAGTCTGAAAAGAGATAACAAGGCCTGAGTTGACTAGTTTAAAAAAATGTGGTAGACCTTCGGTTTCAGACTCATTAAATATTTGGTGTATTAAATCTGCAAATGGTTGTGGGATATTGGTATTGAGCAGTGACTCAACGTCACTTGTTGGTTTAGCCACCTGCTATTTGAAGGTCTCACGAGCTGATGTGAGAGCCCCTTCTTGTTGAAACAATAGCACTTTGAGTCAGTGTACGTTATTAAAATCTGTTTTCAAATTGAGACTGGAAAGCCTAGCAAACTATCTACAATCCCATGTGGGGGAGGACAAAGACATTGGAGCAACATGTAACACGTTATGAAAAAGTTGGTATATATGAGACGCCTGCTCGTAAGCCACTGCAGTTGTGGTTATTTAGGATAAGATAACTGCTGTTCGAAAGCACAATGAGCGGGGGAATAACAGCAGGCACTGGAGTTTCTTTAAAAACAAAAAAGTACAAATTACGGGCCAAAACTTTAAAATCTCCATGTACTTTAATTTGTTTACAAACTAAAGAATGTTCTATGGAACAATCACAGTGGTTTCTGTGGATAACGTATTTATCTTCATGCTGACAGCAAAATGCATATACAATGAATACAATTCATGAATAAAAGTACTTCCAAGGGACTTAAATGTACCAATAGGGTAATGTTTCATGCAATCAAGGATGCACTAGCTATACACACATCGAATCAATCAGAAATTACCAACGCAATCATGAAATCATCCAGGTGCTACTCTTGCACTCCATTATTCCCTCAGGCAGTACCCATGCACTCATCAATTCCCTCAGGTACTACCCATGCACTGATACAATGACCCATGAATCACTCTTGAAGTCATCCTTTTACTGAGGCACTACCCATGCACTGTTCCATGCAGCTAGATATTAGTCTTGCACTCATACATTCACTTAGGCAGTACCCATTTCTCATAGAATCAAGTAGGCACTACTTATACACACATTCAATCAATCACGCATTACTTATGCAGTCATGCAATCAGCCAGGCACTACTCTTGCACTCAACCATTCGCTCACGCACTACGTATGTAGTTGTAAATTCTCTGAAGCACAATCTATGCACTTATCCATTCACTGAGGTACTACGCAAGCATTTATCTAATTATCCAGGCAATACACTAGCACTCATAGAAACTGTCAAGCAGTACTGTTGCACTCATTTTTTCACTCCAGCAGTACGCATACGTTTATGCAATCTGCTAGACAGTTGGCATATATATTCATAGAATGTGTTACACACTACAAATGCGCTCATGCAATCATTCAATAACGCCCCCCAACTTTCATACTATTAAAGTAATTATGGAAAGTTTAATTTATCAAAAAGTAGTTAAAGAAATAAGTTAAAGATATTTGTACAAATGTTCTTTTTTATTTAAAAAATCTGTAATATAATATGACACTACAAAATTGCAAACAAGAAAACAATATTAATTGAAAGAAATTAGAATATAAATGTTAGCTCAGCTATGTTATATGTTTTTTAAAAAGCTGCTTATAAATATTTGAAAACCTTTTTAAAATATTTAAAAATGATAAACGAAAAAGAAAAAAATATAAAAACATCTTTAAATTTTTTTTTTTTAAAGGAACAGTAAAAAATCATCCATAAAACCATAGGTTTGAGGGACGTTACAGTTAGGAATTAGCATTTAAAAAAACCTTAGAAAATCAGTAAAAAAAAACATAGGTTTCAGGGATGTTATAGTTAGGAATTATCATTTAAAAACCTTTGAAATTTGGTGAAAAAAACACAGGTTTCAGGGACGTGATAGTTAGGCTGACATTTCACTCGTACAAAACCAGAGAAATTCAGCCGTTGTTTGGAACTTAAACCATCTTTCATTATGAAAAGGCACACTTGAGAACACTAGGAAATCAGGAATGTAATTTTTATTTTTTTATTTTTTATTATTATTAGCCATAAGTATAATACAATACAACACAAGAGAGCACAAGAATACACACCGAAGCCAAATCTGAAAAGAAAAAAAAATACATGAAAGTACAGGAGAGCACAGGAGATAGAGCTTACATTATACAATCAGAGATAAGTGTGGAAATGTCTATATAGACAAAATTAATGTATAACACAAATTCATTCCCACTGAACACTGGACCACACCCGTTTAAATTTTAACCATGAACGTGGGCCTCTAGCTTTGGCTAGCGCCAACTCCATTTCGTAAATTTCTCTAAGCAGAACCCAAAATTCTTTAATACTAGGACTTATATTTTGAATCCAAACTCAAGCAATACAGAAATGGGCACATACAATTATAATTGAAACAAATGATCCCATAAGGCAACCCCGATCTTGCATTGTCCCCAATACTATTTCCTTCTCTGTCATCTGAATATCATGACCAACCAATGTTGAAAGGACTTGTTTAACATCAGTCCAAAATGGGCTCAACCTTGAACACGTAATAAACATATGTCGTAGATCAGCAGCATACTTTTGGCATTTTGGGCAGTATGTTTTAAAGGATGGTTGATTCAGAGCCCATTTGGAAATTAGCTCTGGAGTGTAGTACAGCATGAATATGAACCTATACTGCTGTAATTTCAAATTCACTGATGCTACCGCTGTTTCTATAGTTTCCAGAGATTCCTGCACTTCCTCTCTAGTTATAGCAATTTCAAAGATCCAACTTAACTTTACTGCAATCTGTATGCCGTCATCGCTAGCAATTGCTAAAAGTTTCTGATATACTATACCAATAAACCCTCGGCCTGAAATCTGAAATAGTGCAGATAACACCTCGGATGGACTGGGCATCTGTAATAAGCCCAGACCACGCGTACAATAATCCCTAATTTGCAAATACTTAAAAAATGTGTCCTTTGACAACCCATACTCTTCTTTCAGAGTGACAAACCACCGGAACCCTTGTCTATCATACAGCTGACCAAGCTGTGCTATACCCTTACTTTGCCACCCTCTCCCAACAGAATCGTGAAATATATCAGGTAATATGGGATTCCCCCATAACATAGTGTATATTTGCAACTCCGGTAATGAATATGCCTTACAAATATCATGCCATATCCTAACGATGTCTCTAACTACCTTAAATTGTACCCTCTTGTAGTAGTTGGGGTCGGCAGTTTTATATAGCAAAAACCCTGTGTCTGGTCCCCAAGCCAATTGGTATGAAAGCCAAACCGTACCAATATCGGGTCCCTTAAGCAAACTTTGAATTTGGCCGACAAATGCAGCCCAAAAATATAATTTAAAATCTGGAAGCTTAAAGCTGCCTTGTTTATATGACAACTTAATATACCAAAGGGCTCTCCTTGCACGCCGATAGCTCCAAATAAAACTGCCTATAGCACCGTCTAGATGTTTAAAAAACGTCACTGGCACCCTTAATGGAATTGTGCGATATAAATACAAAAACTTTGGGAGAATATTCATTTTAATAATGTTGCACCTCCCAAATATAGTGAGGGGAAGCCGGTGCCAGCTACGCAATTTTGTCACTACCCTCTTTAACAATGGCTCATAATTTAGTGCAATCACCTCATCTACTTGGCTACTAATACAAACTCCTGTTCTTGTAATCCCCAATGCAACTGAGGCTGTATCATGTTGATAATTTATGATTGTCTGTGTCTTATTTAAATTTTAGTTTGTAGCCTGAGAAAGCCCCAAAACGCTGGGCTTCTAATGTAATCTCAACTATAGCGTCTTCTGGTCTAGTAGAAAAAAACGCTATATCGTCTGCATATGCAGTTACCTTAAGTTCTAAACCATTGAAAAACACTGGAGAAATCCTAGTATTATGTAGCAGATGCTTTATAAAAGGCTCAATATATAGAGCAAACAGTAATGGGGATAATGGACACCCCTGTTGCGTGCCCCTTTGGACTGCAAAATGTAATGAGGAGAGGCCGTTAAGCTTGACAGAGGCAGTCGGATTACTATAAAGTTTCTGGACTGCTGAGATAAACCTTCGACCAAGACCGAGTGCTGTCATTGTTGACCATAAAGATCCCCAGGCAACCCGGTCAAAGCCCTGCTCGGCGTCCAGCATCAGCATCCCAATGTGCTGATTTTGTTGACCGGAGACATCAAATGCGGCAATAGCTGTATTAATATGAGCCGCCGTGTCTCTACCAGGGACGAAGCCATGCTGTTGCTCCAAAACTAATACATGAATGACTGGAGCCAGCCGAGAGGCTAACATTTTAAAAAAGATTTTAGCATCAGCATTAATCAATGTTATAGGCCGATATGAACTCATCACCTCTACCGGTTTCCCCTTTTTTGGAAACACTATGATATTAGTAATATTCCAGGAGAACGGAACCTCCTCCCCCTGCATGATTTCATTACATAATGCAAGAAAAACCGACACTAACACATCTTTAAAAATCTTATAAAATTCCAGTGGAATTGTATCTGTACCAACAGCCTTGCCATTAGGCAAAGCATTAATTGCTTCCTTAATTTCCCCAATATCAACATCTCTTTGCAGGGGCTCGGAAAGGAGTGGATCCAAAATGGGCATTGCACTCTCCTGAATGTAATCCATAGCAGATTGCTGACTAAAAGAAGTTGAATTCCCGTACTGGTCAGCATAGAATACCCTAAATTGATCCACTATATCTGCAGATTTGGTATAGGCTTGACCATCTGTCCCTTTAATTAGTTTAACGCAAGATCTAACCCTTAAGTCAGCAATATGGTTGGCCAGCAGCCGCCCGACCCTCTCCCCATATTCATATTGTTTAGATTTAAGATAGTTATTTGCAACTTTGTCCCTTAGCCTTCTCTTAAGTTTAGCTCTTACTTCGATGACCTGCTGATAAACCAGCTGTTCGCCGGAGTCTTTTGTAACAATGGCTTTAGCGTGCTTTTGCTCCAGGTCGAAGTAGAACTTGTATTCTTGCTCCATCATTCGTACCCCCTGCCGATTATGTTTAATAATATATTGCAATGTAGCCCCTCTTACATACGCCTTCATACAATCCCAAACAATTGCAGTAGACACCGTACCCCGATTATTCTCTATATACTCCACCAATGTTCCTTGCATATTTTTCACATACTCTGAATTGCTAAGAAGGTGTCTAGGAAACAAAAATTCCCTTCCTTAATCTTTGTCCCCCAACTGTAGCCGCACTGTCAACATTACAGGAAGTAATTTTAGGACAAACCTCAATAAATGTGTTTTCTAAAACAACATTGCTAGCAAAAATCATGTTTATTCTAGAATATGATTTGTGCGGATGCAAATAAAATGTATATCCCGGCACAGTGGGGTATAATCTTCTCCAGTTGATGTATATGAAGGAGTTCATAAATAGCTGCCCTAGTCCTGCCCATTTTAACACGAGTTGAAATATTAGTAGTGTCTATCTTACTGTCTCAAATACAATTAAAATCTCCCATAACAATCAATTCACCAGTAATTCAGAGCATAGATATACAAAAACATCCAGACAGTCAGTATTAGGGCCATATACCATACAAACCGTAACCTTGCGCCCATAAATCAGTAACTGAGCGATTGCCCATCTCCCTTTGGAATCAGCCAGTGTACAAAGCACGGTGGCCCGACAATCCTTAGACTTCAGAATAGCCACCCCTCAAATAGAAATTGATTGCGAGGTACAAACAAGTATGTCATATTCAAGCTGTTTTAAATGTACTCTATCTTTAAAATCTAAGTGCGTTTCGGAGAGCCCCAATATAGGAGGTTTGAATACAGGGAGTTCCTCCATTACAAGCTGGTGCTTTCCGACATGATTGAGCCCAGATACATTCCAGCACATATACTTAAAGTCCTGGATTTAACAATATCTGAAAAACCAATCCCATCAGCCCCCCCTCATTGCATGTCTTTTTCCCCTGTGCTCTACTAGTGCTACTTTAACTAAACTATGGCTATTTAAATCCCTCCCACCCTGACCCCCTCCCCATCTGCTGCTCAAATAAATTGACCGGTAAAGGCCAAGTACTATTCCCTGTCCCTCCCCCACCCACCCAACCCACCCCTGTGCCTACGGAAAGGAATCGCCCCCTTCTCTGCTGTAGCAAAATTACAGCATTAGGAAGACACTCCCTCCACACCCCCCACAAACCCCAAGCCACCGCCTAACCCGTCCCGTTCCTACCTAGTACATGTACTATAACAACCAGATAGGACAACAAACCATAAGAATATTATAAAGCATATTTCATAAACAATCACAAATGATTCCTCACTTTTAACCCGGGATGAAAAAGAAAGAAAAATTGCTGCCTTCAAGTATTCGGTCCTTTCTTGACAGCTGATAGAGCTTGTTTAGCATCATGTTCATTAAGAAAAAGTATGATCGGCCATCCTTCATAACATTTAGATGAGCCGGCTCTTGCAAGAATACTTGTGAACACACATCTTTAAATGGGTCCATCAGTTGACGTAACCTCCACCGTTTATCCATTGCTTGTTTGCACAAAACAGAGCGCACAAATATAGACATTGCATCAATTTTCACAGGGGCCGATGGACGTGCCTTCAGATATATCGCCTGTCACAACAAAAAGTTGCCCAGAAACACCAGAATTGGCCATGCAAAGTTAGACCTACCGTGATTAGCCAGTGATGCGACCAAAGGTAGCCTATGCGCACGCTGGACCTGAGTGTCCATATCCCAGTCTCCCAGGTCAGGAAAGGCCTTCTGAAAAAGACTAACGATAAAAGCCCAGGGATCTGTGCCTTCCCTCCCTTCCGGGATACCAAAAACCCTTAAATTCTGACGCCATTGCCTGTTCTCAAAGTCTTCAATCTTTGCTTGCATAAGCCCAATTTGAGAATCTTGTGATTTGGCAAGGTTCACTGTATACGTATTAGCCTCCACCACAGCTGCAACTCGCTCCTGTAAATCTGTGACCTCAGAAGAGAGCTGAGTAACCTTAGACGTAACATCCAACAATGCTTGCTTTATCTCTCTACTATCCAATTTGGCCTGTTGATAATACTCTTGAGCCTCCGCTCTCTAAGTTAATAATGCCTACATTATTCTGGACAGTGATGGCTCCTCACATCCTGCCGGTTGATGACCCTTAGGAGGAGCTTCTATTGCTGAAGATACTAATCAGGGAGCCGAGGGTGGAGATATCAAAAAAACGGAAGGCACAGTTTCCACTATTTGTACTGCTGTTTCTATTAATGATGTTGAAAGGCCTAAGGATCCATTGTTCAGATCACCAGACAGCCCACCCTGGTCATCGGAGCCATCATGAATAGTTACTGGAGCCCCTGGGGATGCTGCTAGTACCACTTGCTCAGTGCCAGTGCCGGCTCCTGCTCCAACTCCTACTGCCGGTACCGCTGCTGCCATAATGCCAGAATTAGGCAGCCTTGAAACAATAGCCTTAACTTCGCCCTTTGTAGCAACCCATTTACGTACAAGACTTGCTCCCGGGCCGGCCTTTACAGTGCTGGCCGCTGCCTCCTTGAGCCGCCCCACTGCATTGGCTACTTGAAGCTTTGCTCCTCCACCCTGGCCCTTGCCTCCTTTACCAGCCCTCCCAACTTTGGGGCCTTTTGCTTTGACACCTTTTGCCTCCTCTGAGAGATTGACCTTTGGGCTGCTGGAAACTCCTGCATCATTAGTACGACTTCTCAAAGTATAACTCAGTATATCATGCTGCTTCACAAATTCTGTCGGGGGACTGAACTGGCCGTTTTCTAAGTCTCGAGTAAAGTTGGGCGACACCACATCTATAGCCAGGTCATCGTTTGTCACTTCGGTAGGCCCAGTACCCAAAGAGCTACAAATCGAGTGTTCAAGCAGATCTACTGTTCCATTACTAGCACTGCTCCCATTCTCTTTCCCTGCACCTTCATCAAACAGTTTCTCAGACCTCTGACTCATCTGACTATTTGTTACTACAAGATCTTCTATTATCAAGCTGCTCGGGTCAGAAGTAACCACTGGGTTTATTAAGGGGTCTAATATCAAACTACTTTGATCCAAAGTAGTCGCTGATTTTATTATTAAAGTGGAGGCCAAACAGACTCTAGGGTCACTATAAGTCTCCTTATTGCAAGACGAGGCAACCTTCATTCCTTCTCTTATCTCAGTGTTATCAGCCAGGGTTTCTGTAACTGACCCAACTTTCTTGTCGATTCCATGACAACCTCTAGCCAGAAGTGTTAGAAGCTGAGCGGGTCTTTCTGCTGATACATCCCCATTTCCAGGACCCTCCTGAACAGCTGAATTTAGTAACTCGGCCATGGCAAGACCCGAACTGGAGGTCTCCATGCTGCAGGACTGGAGCAGTTCAGTAGCCTTCCCGGAGTACAACAACTTCAGTATAGGTTTTCCCAGCCGTGAACCGGTGCTCTTATCTGATCCGAGGGTAGGGACAGCTTCCAGAATGGCTTCTCTTCCCGACAGCTCACCTGCTGTATCACTGCCGCTCCTTCTATCGTCCTGGCCCCCCGCAACAACTCAAGCCTCCGCTGGTGCCTCCACATAGCCTCGTCCCCTGGCAGTACGCTGTGGGGCCATTCTCACGGCTAGCGCCTCCTCCAATATTGCCGCCAACCTCTGCCAACCTCCTCGGACTGCTTTAATGCTTCCCGGCTCAAATGGCGGCATCTGCAGTACCTGTCCGGTGAGCCAGCACACCGCTCGAACGGCGCACACTACACTATGCAGCTGCACGATCCGACATATTAATGGTAAGTACCTCTGTCAGCTTTCAAATTTTAGTGTTATACTGCTCCCGGGCGTCGTAACAACAGCTTGTAAATCCGTCCGTTCGTAGTAAGTTGATTGGGTGGGAGGCGGCTCACCCAGAGCTCATGAGGCAGGAGCAGAGGTGAGCGTCCTCAAGTGCGGAGTCAATCCGCCATCTTCCTCCCCGTCTCTTTGGAATGTAATTTCAAGACTTATTTAAAATGAAAACCCTATACAAGAGCATCCAATGCCTTATATTTACTTTCAGTCCCTAAAATAAACAAAGGAAAAAGTTGTGCAAGTCGTTTTGCTTACCTGGTTCCAAAATTATGAAACTCACTGCCCATAGTGTTGAGGAAGACTAAAGATGAGATATGTTTTAGGAAGCACTTAATGAACTTGTTGCTCATGTAATTGTGTGAGGATACTGCTACTGGTTCTGGGAGGCCCAATGGGTAGCTATGTGCTTTATAAATGCAAAGAATAGAAAAGAATAAGAACAAGCAAAGTAGGTGCAATGATACTTTTCAGAACAGTGAATAATAAAAAATATTGTGACATTGTTATCACATCATAAAGCTTATTTATATCAATATCTCAAATGCCATCTTCCTCTCTGCTAAGACAAACTTAGCACAAAAAGCAGCCTACTTTGAGTTTCAGAGATGTTTACTTCCTCTGAACAATACTATCAGTGTTTCCATATACCTTCTCTGAACAATAGAACCAATGTTCAGCAATGTACCAGTGTTTTCCATTCTTGTCTGTGTGAGGTGGGAGGCAGATAAGTTGCTGAATGAAAGTTTGAGCACCTCCATTTAGCATTCAGCTAAAGAGCGTGATTACAACTCTGTGTGACCCTTCTGTCTTGAGTCTCTAGTATCAAGTTCCTGTCTATCTCATTACTCTTTGCCTTTACTTTAATATTTTATCTAAACATTGTTTGGCATTTTCAGAATAAACAAACAGCAGAAAGGCTCTGAGATACTTTCTTAGAAACCATCCCCGTTGTTTAAAACCACAAACAATAAGTGATTAGCTTTTATGAAACCCTGCTTTATTTTTTTAATCACTGGAAAAGAAAATTGATCCATACTGAAGAACTAATATGTCCAAGCTGACGTAATTATCATGTGGCAAGGGGAGGGGGTGCACTCAAGGGTGGGCAGGCAGCTGCTTCAGAGGGAAACTGGGACAGGGTGGGGCTCCAGGGGCAGATGTAGCAGGGTGGGGGGTATTGTCACCTTAGGCCAGGAAAACACAGATAGAGAAGTCTGGAAGCATTTTGTTTTGCAAAGTTTAGCCACTAGCGTACAGTCCCAGAGAGACTTCTCTCGTTGGGGGTCGCAAAAGGGTTGGGAGAAAGGGTTAGGAGAAAGTCATTCAAACTATCACACGTTATACATGTGAGTGCAACAAGGTGCTAGTAGGGTGCTAGTAGATCAAGGTCTCAAGAGGGTAAGGAGGCAGCTATCTAAGACAGTATGAACCCTTCAACCATAAATTCTAGGTGCTTCAGAGTTGTATGTTTTATTTCCAATGGTATCAACAATTGGACCAAGTATAGGTCCATTCTGGCGTGGCTTGAGATGCCTAAATCTCAGGTTATTCTTCTCCAAGAGACCCACCTTAAAGCCTCGAACAAACAACCAGGAACTCAAGCTTTATTTCTCATACATATTATTCCTATGCTAGTGCTGCAGTTAGGAGGGTGGCAATATTGGTCTCACAAGATTTTCCCGGGAAAGGAAAACCCTATGGCCAGGTGGATTTTGGTTAGCCTCAAGGTCCACAAAAAGCTTATCCATCATATCAGTGTTTATGGCCCAATCAAAGATGATGTTTTCTCCCTTAATGAAGTTTATAACTTTCTGCTCCCATTTAATGTATTGTTGATAATAGGGGGAGACTTTAGTATTATCAGGATGTTAGATTAGACTTCTTTTGTATTGATAAACAGCAAAAGAAGCTTAGGACATCACTTTCATTGGTTAAATTAAGAAGCGACTTCACTCTCTAGTTCACCTCTGGCAGGTCGATCATCTCCAGGAGATTAAATATACCTGTTTCTCTAAGTGCTTTAACTTGGCTACAAGATTTAATTTCTTCCTAGTATCTCATAAATGGGATAGAAGTAGATCAGCTATACAAGAAACCCCTTTTCTGATCACTCGGTCTCCTTTTTATAAGGTATCATTCAACAATCAGCAGGCCGAACGGCCAAAAAGGTCACTCGATAAATCATTGTTAATGGATGAAAGCTGGGTTATGATTATCCGTTCAGGCGTTGATAATTATTTTATTAGAAATATTGGTACAGCCTCTATATTTGCAGAACAGGGCGGCTTTTAAAGGTTTTATTCAGGGCAAGCCAATCACTTTTAAGGCCCATCTTAATAAGTCAAGAAAAAAAAAAACATTGGCTCTACAACGCAAACTTAATCAGGCCACGCTTGAACACTCCACACTTCACTCTTTAGCTTCTAGAGCCAAGGTCTTCCAAGCAAGCCAAGACCTAAAAGTCCACCACATTTCCACAGAATTAGTCAATCAAATTAGATGCTTTCAGAAATAGTATGGTGAAAGCAAACACGCTGGGTGTTTCTTGGCATGGTCTGTGAAGAAGAAAAGGAGCAACAAGACCATTAAAACAATTTTTGACAAGGTGAAGAATTGAATGGTTGCTCAACCTAACCATATTGGCAAAGTGTTCCTTGTCCATCATACAGAGCTGTATGCCTCAACTAACAGCACTACATCAGAGCAAATTGAGGAGTTTCTGCATTCAATTTGGCTACCTGCTTTAAATAGTGAACTTAAAACCACAGCCATAGTTCCCATCACGCTGGCAGAGGCGAAAAATTCTATTAAAGCATCTACCAATTCTAAAGAGTGTGGGAGTGATGGCTTCTGGCTGGAATTTATAGGGTGTTTGTAGCACAGGTAGCAATATTTTTAGATACGTCTTCATGGAAGCTGTGATCATTAGCTTCCTTAAAACGGATAAACCTTCTAAAAAATGAGGCTCCTATGATCCTATTAGCTTATTAAACAGTGATCAAAAGATTTTTTCAAAAATCATAGTGGCTGGGTTAGACTCTTTAGCTCAAACTGTGGTCCACTCTGATCAAAGTGGATTTCTACCTCCAAGGTTGATTTCATAAAGCACTAAATTTCTGTTGCAGGCAATCGACTATTATTCAAACATAAAAAGAAGCCATCATTACTCTCAATGACGAAAAGGCATTCGATCTAGTGCAGTGGGAGGTGCTATTTGCTATAATGCTCCACTTTGGAATTCCCTTGAAATTGGTTCAACTATTGGAAAACCTATATAGGCTGAGGCAAAAATTGAAATCAACTTGAAACTAGTAGGGCATGTTTCCATTAGAAGAGGTACAAGACAAGAGTGCCCCATGTCCCCTTTTCTTGTTGCCCTCTTCATGGAGCCTTGGGCTGCTGCATTAAGGCAAGATTCACAGATCAGGACCCCTTTCAAGGAGCATCTCTTTGTGGATAAAATGATTCTTAATCTGGCTTCAGAGGAGCAATACATTCTCAGTGCATTCACCAATATCCAGACATTTATGGATATTGGCGGCTACAGAATCCAAATCCGATGTCCTTCTATTTAATAGCACTCCCTAAGTTCTACTTGTTGAAAAGAGGCTGCACTATTCCATTTATCACCCCATTAGATACCTAGGAATGTATTTTTCACATAATTTTGAATATATATTCAAATCAAATTAGACCACCACCCTTAATATGTTGCACAGTCTACTATTTCAAAGGCATTCCTTGCCCTCGACTATTATAGGATGCATAGATGGCTATTCTCCTGTTACTCATTTTTTTTCCAGTGTCATGGCCATACTCCATCAATCTTTTTGGAATGAATTAGGACTAAAAGATGCCTAAGATGGCCACCGAGTAGGAGCTCTTCCCTAGAGCTCCCGGTTGGGGATTACCTTATCGGTAGATATCCACTAGATAACCAGCCATCCAACATCAACGATAACTCCTTTACTTCAATCAACACTCAACCCATTGAAACTGTGATTTTGACGCCACTTACCGGAAGAAATGCTCTTCCAGGTTCCATAGAGCCTCGACTCGTCTACCCTGACGCTCTCAGCAGGATTGTGCCCCACGGGTTCGACGACACTCGTCCCCTCGCTGGCCTCTACAGAAGGAATCTCCCTGGACATGCCTGCATGCTCGATTCGCACTGCCAATCTTTACCTGGTGCCGATGTGCCCTCCTTCCGCACATCCCTAAATCACGGGCTGAGAAGGTCCCAGCAGGGACAGAGCCACGAGGAGAGACGGCCCCAGTGGGGACGGAGCTGATTCTCCTTCCACAGATGCTTCCTCCTGTCGTTACCGACCCTCGCCATCAAGCTGCTGACTTTGAAGGGGTGCCTCCTTGAACAGACCTATGTGCCTCACCCGTAGCGCCCCCGAAACGGGCCCGGATCTGACTCCCCCGAGACTGAGGCTCGCTGCCCTCTTAACCTTCGCCGTGGATCGGGTGAGTGGTTATCAGGTCCTGGTCTGCCCTCCCTCCACACATCACTAAGCCTCAGCTGTATAGCCAACTGGACTTTTCTCCTGACCTCAACAGTCATCCAATCCCATTCACCCCAAGGATCTTCCCTGGGCAACTATTGCATATAAGCCCTACATCTGGCACTGTCGGCCTCGAGTTAAGACCGCTGTCGAGCGGTGATGGTCTCGCGCTCGTCGACCCCCAGCGGATCTCTCCGGCCCTGGAGACAGATGTAGCCGACATCTGCTTCGACCCATGTGCGGATGGTTTTAACCGAGACCCGGGCCTCCTATGATTCAGCTCCACTGCTATGTCTCTATCACTGATTGCGTCGGCTCCCACGCCTGATCTTTGACCCCCCTGCCCACCGCCATGTTATGGCGGCCGAAGCTCTCCGTGTGATTAGGGAGGACTGCCTTCCTTCTCTCTTGCTTTGGCTCCTGGCCCCCCACCCACCTGTCACGAGTCTGACCCAGCTGAGAACGACTTCACCACAACCCGGACCTCCCGCGGCGCAACGCCATGTGCTAGGCTCTTTGTGTTTCTTTGTCTGTTAGTCTCTGAGCCCTCCTGCCCCCATCATGAACCAGCCGATGCTGAGAGGGACTTCGCAGCACACGGACATAGGCTTGGTAGCTACTGTGCCCGCTGCCGCTCCCGCCTGCCTACAGAGTGTTGAGGGTCTTTACGGAACGCACGGTCCTGGCGCATTAAATGGCCTGGTCTCACTCTCCTCAGACATGTTGATCTCCCACGCCTCACGGCTGATTGGTAAGTGCCCGCACCCTGATCTTCATTACTGGGATTACATGGCCGATTGCATGATCCTGATTTCTCCTAAAATTTTAATTTGAATTTTCTAATATGGCTGCTCCCGATTGCTGATGGGGTTTACTGAACACTCGCTCCCGGCGCATCTAATGACCTGTTCCCACTCTCCTCAGGCATATTGAACTCCCACCCCTCGCAGTGGATGGGTAAGTGCCCACACCCTGATCTCCATTACTGGGATTCCATGACTTCTCCTAAAAATGTTGAATTATCTAAAATGGCCGCTTCCTGAACATTGGTGCATCCCTAGGCCCAAAGACCACCTTGGAGACCTCCCTCACCCACTGAGCTCCCACTGAGCTCCAGACCCCAAACCGTTCTTCAACCTGTTCTCCAATATTGTGATTTCTTGACCCATGGCTTGAACCAGATATCCCATAATACTGAATTTTCTAAAAGGGCCGCTCCATGAACAACGGTGCACTCTCCTTGACTCCCTCTAATCTTACATGGCAATGCCACTACCCTAACCCTCTCCCACACTCAAAGCATGTTTTACCTATGCTCTCTCTAGACACACATGACATTGGCTCAACCCTGCGCCCTCAGAAGATTGTTGCAATGTATGTCGCAAACTGATTAGAAAGGCGCATATCTTCGGCTTTCCTTGAATCCCACACCATAACTTGCAAGACTCACCCTCACTAAGGATTATACACTGGAAACCTATACACTCCCACCTCTCATCTAATACTCGCGACCTAATCTCTCTCCAGAATGCCCTCCTCCACTCATTTCAGACTGGACTCCAGACTAGAGATGCTAGGTACGAATAGCCACATAATTAATTATCCGACCAACCTCTCCAAAAATGCGATTAAATCTTTGAAACATAGACTACTCAAAGCTAACCCATAAACCCTTATCTCTGACCCCTATTTCTGTCTGAAAAAGGTGCGATTACTAGTGACCTGATCTTTCATACTAAAAGAAGAGCTCAGTGGAGAATGGCATTCCACTCTTTACTCAGAATCGCCTCGGCTTAGAAATTTCCTCACGGTCTTAGACTATTGGCTGTGACCTCACCCACATTTAGAGCAAATGCTACTATATCCATCTACAGCAATGGGACTATACTAATTAAGGCCACCGATCGCAACCTGGACATCTTTGATGACAGATTCGCCTTTATTAAAAAATCGCTAGACCAGAGTTACACCCCTATTCACTCTAGGAACAACCTTCCACTAACTCTAACTCAAGGCCACCTTGATCCCTCTCTATTGTCCCACAACCACTGGTCAACTGCCCCTCATACTTCGAACAACACTCATAGGGCCCTAGCTACACCAAACCTAGGCTCCACAGACTCACCCACTGTGCCCCCGACCACCCAGAATTGACCAACTCCATTCCCGTTTTGTTGGATAACTCGCTATACCTAGCTCCGATCACCTCTCCTACACCTCACACATGCCCTTTCCTCCGAGCTCTCTCCTACATAATTCCCTTTCTCCACAGCTGGCTTGCCCACTCTCCACCAGGAAAGCAGTGCCCCCTAACCTCCCTTCTAGCATCCATTACCTTGTTCTCCTTTACATCTGAGTTAGAAATCCTCCTCTGGGGTTGTCCCCCTCCCCTTCGTCCCCTTTCCGTGAACTCATCTTCGTCCACCCTAGTGAACCTCACTCCTCCTCCCCTCTACAAGAGCCACGATCCACAAGTGGATCCTGCTGCTAAGCTCAAGGAAATAAATCAGGAACTTCTAAATCTCAAAACTGCCATTCAAAATCTCATTAACACCACCGCAGACCTGGCCCTTGACCTCGCAGGAGATCTGGCATCTGATCCAACACCACCACATTCTACCATCCCCTTCCACTATGTTACCAATTGACCCCGGGCTGAAACCCCCAGGCCAGAACTGGAATACCACTCCCTACCCTAACGCCCCATCTAGACCCGCCAGATCCAAAAATCATCTATCAGAACCAGATATTCTCTCCCTCCTCCGAGCTTACAACGCCCCTCATATGGCCTTATCAGTCCATTCTGGATCTTCACAATCCGCCCCTTTAAATCCCCCTGGAAAGAACAATCCCAAACAAGGCAACACGGAGACTATACTAAGCATCACACCTAATCCGCACAGAGCCCCCAGACTCAGCGCCAATGCCTTAAACTTCAATAACCTCAGGCAGATCGCCATTACGCAGCCCTCGCTCACTGAACACAAATCACACCTGAAATGCCTGCTACTTAACTGTAGATCAGTGGTGAAACATACCACGGACCTTGCAGATCTCATCCTGGCTCAGGAACTTGACCTCCTTATCCTCACCGAAACTTGGCTCACTGACTCATCAGGCCCCATCCTTGACATTCTAGTCCCTCCCAGCCACAATATTATCAGACTTGATCGAGTTAAGAAAATGGGAGGTGGCATAGCCTGTATCTTCCACAACTCTCTCTCAGCAAAACAGTCCCCCTCAGCTAATCTCTCATCCTGTGAATATTTATGCATAGATATCACTAGCAAGCATAGACCCTTATGCAGCCTGCACGTCTTCTACCACCCTCCAGGAGACAACCTCCCTCTAATTGAACAAACTTTGGAAACCATCTCCTCCAACCTGGGACGACACTGCCCCCAGATCTTCCTTGGAGACTTCAATCTCCACTGGAATGATCCGCATGATCAGGCGATTAATAGTCTCAAAAACTTCCTAACTGACCACTCCCTGACCCAATTCAGTGACAGTCCCACGCACAACTTAGGTTTGACCCTAGAACTAATCATCGCCAATCCCAACTCCATTCAGCTCAATTCTATTCTCCCCTGTGACTGGTTGGACCATCACTATATCCCCTTCTGTATCCTTGAAAGCTGGAACTCCAAAAGATCTCAACCACTAAAACAAAAACAGTGGAAAATATCGCTCCATAATACAAACATAAATGAGCTCATATCTCATCTTAATATCTCCCTACTGCCGCCTGCAAACATGGTCAACGTTCACGACCTCACTGAGCACTATAACAACGCCATGTTGTCTGCCTTGAATGCAGCTGCCCTCTTCAACTAAAAAGAAAACCCATCAAAGACTCCAAACCATGGTTCAATGACAGCCTAAATGCTGACAGACGCAGCCTTAGATTAGTAGAACGCGCATGGAGATCAGCTCCATCCACTGGTCTACTAAAAACTCTAAGACTAAAAAGGAGTAGATACAATAAACTCATCAGAACGGCAAAAGCAACCTTCTTCAAATACCAACTTGACAAAGCCAAAAATCACCCGAAAAGACTCTTTGAGTTGATTAAGTTACAATCTAATAACACTTCTGCCCAATCACCGCACATCTCCTGCCGTTGCTGACTTCTTCCTCGAAAAGGCGAGTAAGATCGAATCGGACCTCAAGTCTGCTCTAATCGAACTCTCACCCTCTCCTGACTCCTCCTTACCCGCCCCCTCTTCCGCGCCCTGTCTCTCCCCCAAAAACAATGCCTCTTGGAGCCAATTCACGCCCCTCAACGACACTGCCATCCTCAGCTTGCTATCGTCCCTGAAACCTTCAAATCACTTCAGTGGCCCCCTCACCCCCAATTTCTTTTAAGAAATGATAGGATCTCTAGTCCTGCTCTGGTCCAAGATCATCAACGCTTCGCTACTTCAAGGTGAGATCCCGGACTGCCTGAAGTCGGGCCTAGTTCTCCCTATTCTCAAAAAACCCATGGCGGACCTGGAAGACCTGAATAACTATCGACCAATAACAAACATCCCTACCCTGGCAAACCTCCTTGAGAAATGTGTACATGAACAACTGCGCAAACACATTGAGCAATTCCAACTTCTCGACCAATTCCAATCGGCCTTACGCTCTGGCCACAGCACTGAAACGGCCATCACTCATATAGTGGACGATGCCCTCACTTTGCTTGATCAGAATGAAGCTTGCCTACTAATACTACTCAATCTCTCATCTGCATTTGACACGGTCAAACACGACAATCTATTTGTATCGAACTCCATTCCCTGCACGCTGGGTGTCCCCCAAGGGTCCTCACTCTCCCCCACACTCTTCAACCTTTTCATTGAACGCCTGACTATAATCCTCAAAGCATTCAACATCCAATATCACATGTATGCGGATGATACCCAACTGTACATGAAATTATCTTCACCAGAAAATATCAAGTCACTCAACAGAACCCTGCACAAAACCTTAAATTGGCTAACCTCCAACCACCTCAAACTAAACGCCCTTAAAACTGAATTCCTCCTCATTTCACTGACCAGTCAAACCCCCACTGTTATGAAATATCAACAAACCTCACCGCTCTCAACTGCACACCACACATCATTGATTCCACAAAATCACTGGGAGTTGTGCTAGATAAGAACCTAAACATGCAAGATCACATCAGAGCATCTACCAAAGGAGCAAACGTCCAACTTAGCATCCTAAGAAAACTTAAACCCTACCTTCCACAAGATGACTTCAAATCGGCGGTGCAAGCACTAGTCATCTCAAGACTTGAATACAGCAGTGCTACTCTATGCGGACTTCCGAAACTCAGTTGAGCCCCCCTCAGAGCATCTCTGAGTGCTGCAACTAGACTTGTCACTGGTTCCAAGAAAACCAACCACATCTCGCCGGACCTGAAATCGCTCAACTGGCTTCCATTTGAGGCAAGGATCCAGTTATTAAAAATTGCTTGTATGACCCATAGAGCACTACACTTCAATACCCCTCTCTACCTGACAAATAAGCTTGAACTATCGGGTGGCTCCCGGCCCTCAAGGAGCACCAGCACACTGCTCCTTAAGCCGAAGAAATTTAAAAAACTGAAAACCTGCAAACGTACTTTCTCTGGCATTGCCCCGAGAATCTGGAACTCCCTACCTGTAGAAACAAGACTGATTCCCTCAACACTGGCCTTCAAAAGGGAAGTGAAAGCTCTACTGATGAACACTGCGCTGAACTAGAAGCTTCTCTCCTTTTGTCGCCCTTATTTTAGCTGATTTAGCTACTACCTGGCTTTTGTCACAGCCCAGTGTCGCCCGCCATTATGTCATTGTTGTGCCTGATATATATTGCCTTAATTTTCTCCCGCAGCTATCTATCTATGTCTTCCTCAACCCACATGTGAAGCGCTCTGATACCCACTTGGGTCATGTTTGCGCTATACAAAACTTTAAATAAAAAGAATTACGCTGTTTCCTATAGCAGGGGAAGTAGGCTCATACCAACTTGATAACTTTGCGGCTGAATAGAATGGATGGTGGGGTGGCACTCCCGCACACTAGAATATGTTATAAAGTGGCCTTTCTTGACTGGCATATCTGAGCGGCAGTCATGAATAATCAGTCGGACTATCTTTACCTCAGCAGATGCTGCGAGAGGCCAAAGTTTTTCTTAACACAAACAAACTGCCTAAACGCACCAGATACAAGCTTCCGCACTTTTTGGATTTTAGATACAAGGAATTAAAAGAGGAATTCCAGTTTCCCCAGTTTCATCCCTGCATGTGTATAAGATAGTGCATCCTTTTAGGAACACATTTAGAGATCACAGTCATTAGGGGCTGGGAAAAAGCAGGATTTTTAACGTTGAGTGATTTCATGTTGACCGGGACAGTGAAATCCTGTGAACAACTGATCACCAGTAATTTCACCATCCTCCTGAATTAGCATTCTTCTATCTTCAAGTCATTTATTTCATACTGAACAATCAGCAAATAACCAATTCACTTACTGAAGATATTAGCAAATCCTACTTTGTGACCAGTCTCACTGGAATCGGAAAATGGTACCACCTAAATCATCAAAAAATTACAAAGCTGTGGTCCCTACTGCATTGACTAAGATTGCAATTTCCACAGTGTGCAGAGATGGATCAGCGCTCCTGGGCCTGGAATAATCAAATGGCCCACAAAGCTCTCCAGGGTTCAAAATACAAAATAATGGCTTTCTACTCCAAATTGATGTTGTATTACCCCCTCTACCATCCAGAAAATATTTCACTAACTCAGCTGCATGCTTTAGATGCGGCTATGACAAAGGTGACTGGTTGTATATATGCTTTACTTGCCCAGACCTTTTTTTTATTTTTGGGCCTAAATATTCTTGTCGATTAGCAACAAGCTTCAGGTTTCCATCAATCCAGACTGACTCAGGATTCTTTTGATTCGTGGGATCCACAGAGGCAAACTACCTAAAGAGAGCAACAATTTCTCTTTATCGCTACATTGGTTGCCATATCCTTAATTTTGCAAAAATGGACAACCTCTGAGGTTCCCACCTTCGACTCATGGACAGGCAAAATGAAATGTATGAAGAAACTGGAAAAGCTCTACGTGCAAAGAATTGGTTGTCTCAAAAAAATTGGTATATTTGATGCAATATGTCAGATTGAGCTCCAGCATCATGCTTTAAGGCATTCAAATATGCTTTGCTGTGTAGGCTTATTGTTTTTATGTGCAAATATCTGTGCACATGGAAGATCTCCTTTTTATGAAACTTTTTTTGTTAATCTTTGCCTCATTTATATTTTTTGCACATATGTGGCTGTTACATTATTGTTAATATTTATGAATTTTGAATCATGGGAACTGCTTATAATTGACTTTTTCTACCTTATTAATAAAGGAAAAGCAAATTTGATCCATTATGAAAAACATGAATATATATAAGCAGGCTAAAATATCATGTTGCAATGAATGACAACATGAATAAATGTGCAATATACTTGGCACTAATACCTAAAATAACAACATTACAATTAAAAAAGGGGATACCTAGAAGTAGAGTAGGCTCTGAGGCCAGTCCGCAGAAGTCCATAGACAGTGTGCCTTAAGGGTTTGGCATCAGTTGATGCTTGAACATTGATTCTGAGGTAGGTTAGACCATGTGGTCCACATTAACTGTGCTTGGCATAAGGCGGTTAGGTCTGTATTTGATTGCTTTTGAAGAGTTAGGTGCAAAACCTACCTAGATACACAATTCTGCAGGCCTTGTGTAGCATTAGTTGGGAATCTGTCGAATATTGGGTGCACGGTCTGCCAGATACCAGGCCCTGTAGACAGTTCCCTCTGTGCACAGCAGTACATTTCCAGAAGCTCTGCATATTGGGCAGAGCTCAAGGTGTAGCAAAAAGGAAGACCCTTCTGCCAACGCCTACTGCACATGGCTGAAAGTTGAGAAAGTAAACACCTTGCAAAGGGAAGAAGTGACATTATTTCAATCTTGGCCACGTATATTCATGAAATAACACAAAATAAACACATGAGTTACACTGTTTAGATAAAGGATATGGAACAAAACAATTTACAGTAGTTGGTGTGACACAGGGCCATGCAATGGAAAGGGAGGAGTTGACAAAACAATGAGAAAGGATGGATACATTGGAGAGGGAAGCATGAATCAACAAAGATCGGATTTCTCAGTGGTCTTTGAATGCAGCAAAGGGTCCGATCCATACCGGAGTCAAGACGCAGGGTCGTTATAAGCCCCCAGTTAACATCTTCAGCAGGAAATGGATGCCACTGGCCATTCTGTAAAACATGAACTGTTTAATTAGTTTTCTGACTCCTTTAACTTTGATCCAGGATCTCAGTCTACAAAACAGAACCTCATAAATGCCACTGGAAGAGGGTCGTAGGATGGAGCTGGTTGGGGAAATGCTGAAAGATTGTTTCAAAAATATAATGAGAGACAAATATCATGTCAGAAATATTGTGATGCAAAAATATCATGGGATGGAATATAGATGGTAAGATTACTGTTTTTTTAGGTCTTTTATACATATTTTTTAATATAGTTGTGCATAATTTTGCTTTCCTAATTATTTAGCTGAGTTTTATTAGTCCTTGTGTTTGTCGTTGCTATTATATTAATGTTAAGTAAATTTAATTATGTTTTTACTGTTGTTTTTTACTGACAATATATTTTAAGCAGACTTTTTGCCTGTTTCTGGATTTGGAGCAGAATAGGAGATTTTAAAAAATATGTTTTTAATATTATGTAAATTAGATGATTAATCATGTAGCTATGTTTACTTATTTGATAAATATTTTTTCAAATACATCTTGCATATTTGGTAAATGGCTAGTTAGATAACTGCTTGTGGTAACTATGTCATTTGTTTTGATAATTTGGCTAATAATTCATTATTTTATGTATAAGAATTTTGTATCATAATTATTCTTATTAAGTTTTTCTTTTTCTTTTTTAAAATAATACATACTGTTATTTTTTTCTGTTGTTGATTTAACTTGTTCCTGTTTTATTTTTAATTAAGGGTAAAAGGGTGGGAAGTGTTACAGTGGAGCGGGAACAACACATCTGAACTGTCAATAATCTAACACGTTCCCTACTCTTGCAGACATTGGAGTAGCAAGAGTCAATCTGGCCCATCCAAAGTCCAACAATTTCCTAAAGGTGTTTTGGCTGTAGTGGGAATAGGAAATCTGACCTCTCCAATGTCTAATGCTTTCCCAACTGTTGCTTATGTCACAGAAGGAATAGCAATTCCATCCCCTCCAAAGTCCAATTCTTTTCATGCTGTTGCTTAAGTAAAAGTTGTGGAACTAGTGAATTTGTTCCATCTAAAAAGTCAAAAACTTGTCATACTGTTAGTCAGGCTGGCAAGGAAGCAGTCCTCCTTCTGGTTTTTTATTTGTTTTAATATGCATGTTTTGTTTTCATTTTTAAATGTAAATGTAAATTATTTTTACTAATTATTTTTTTGTAGTGATTGCTGCTTTATTGTAATATTATTGTGTTTTTTAATGTTTTTAATTAGTATTTGTATTATTTAATTTGTAATAAGAATTTTATTTTTTAACATGTTTATTATTCTTTGAAATTATTTTAAAATACAAATATATTTGTATATTATATGTATATTTTTAATATAATATTATTATACATACAGTGTAGAGTTTATATGTGTGTCCTCAATATAGAAAACATTGGAAACAAAGATAATACAAATGAAGGAAGAAAGGAGAAAATGGGAGGGAAGGAGGAATGAAGCGGAAGATCAAAAGATGGATAGATGAAAGAAGAGAAGCAGGAGGATAGATGAATGGAGAAAAGGTTGAGGAAAAGAGAAAGACAGAATTATTGATGAATGAAAGACAGAAAGAAGGAAGGAAGGACAGAAAATAAATGGAGGAAAGCTCGAAAAAACAAACACTTAATGCACAGAAGAAAGATGAAAGGTAAAGGAAGAATGGGAAAATTGTAAGAATTGAAAAAGGATGACAAGAAGTAATTAAATTAAGTAGGGAAATAACGTAGATACAAAGGGAAGTAAATTTAAAAAAGAGATACATAATAAGGAAATGGAAATAAAAATAAAAGTATGAAAATGATTGACAGATGCAGGAGCTTCAAAGATAAAATCAATTAAGATGAAAAAACATGTAAAAGAAGTATAGATAAACAGAGATTATAATAGAAAACATATTGAAATGTGGAGATTAGGATAAAAATATGACATGCAATATAGAAAAAGAAGGAACATGGGAAGGTAAGAGAAAAATGGAAAATCTGAAAGAAGAATGTTGGAAGCAAGGGTGGAAGCAAAAAATGAAAGACAAAATGAAGAAAAGGACATGGAAAAAAGGAAAGGCATGCAAAAAGATGAGATAAAGATGGAAAGAAGGAAATAAAATTAAGGGGCACTTTACCCCAAATATATCTTGGGAGAATAAGCATTCTTCCCATAACAACGGCCAACAATTGAATCACCAACTGTGCTGACAGCATCGCTCCCATTGGCAACAGCAGCCACAGAAAGTCCACAAGCACCAAAAACCTCAGAACTGGTAAACTACAATGAAAACAACTTGAAAGAAGAGGACACACCAGCAAGGACATAATCAACAAGACCACCTTCAAGACAGACCTCAAACTGTACCCCAGACAGTTGAGAGAATCAAAGAAAAGGGGCTTAGCCTCATGCTTTGAATCAAGCTCCAATAACAGCAAGGAATACTTCAACATTGTGAAAGAATTCTCCAAACCCTCAGCTGCAACAAACACTACCCCCTTTCAGGAATTTTGCGACAGCCTTGCAAACATTTTCCACAACAAGATTGCCAACATCTACAGAAACTTCAAGCCCAAGACCACTGACGTCTTCAAGCAATACAATGAACCCGCTACCACCATACACATCCTACTAACAGAATAGAACCAGCTCACTCCACAGGAAACCACTTCCCTCATGAATTCGGCCCCAACCGACCCATGCCCTCACCACATCTTCAACCTAGGTGAAACCAGAATCAGCTCCGTACTCACCACCTTGTTCAACACCTCAATTGTTATGGCCACCTTCCCTGAGGATTGAAAAAACACAGAAGTCAAAGCCCTACTAAAGAAACCATCGACAGACCCCAGCAAATTCAATAACTACTGACCAATCTTCTTGCTCCAGTTCCCTCCCAAAGTAGTAGAAAAAGCCATTAGCCAACAACTATCCTCACATCTGGAATGGAACTTCTCATTCGACTCCTTCCAATCCGAATTCTGCAGCAACCACAGCACAGAGATAGCCCTCATTGACACTACATGCGCCATCCAAGCCCTACTCGACTGAGAGGAGACTGCAGCTCTGATCCTATTAGACCTCTTGGCAGCCTTCAATACGTTCTCCCACCACACACTCATCACAAGGCTGCCCAACATAGGCATCCAAGGAGCATCTCTCAGATGGATAGCCTCTTTTCTCACCAGAAGAATTCAAAAAGTCCACCTTTCCCTCTTTACCTCTGAACCTAAGGAACTCATCTGTGGAGTACCCAAAGGACCTTTGCTCCGCCCCTACCCACTTCAACACTTTTAGGACACCTCTGGCCAGCATCATTAAATTCCATGGACTCAACATAATATCCTTCACTGATAACACACATCTCATACTCTCTCTGAAGATACCATCAACACGAAGACCAACTTCCACAACTGCATGACAAACATCGCCAACTGGATGAAGGACAACTGCCTGTAGCTCAACACGGACAAGGCAGAAGTACTTTAAGATATAAAAGTTCCTCATGAGACGCATCATGGTAGCTTTCAGACCTACTCCTACCCCTATTGACCACACTAGAAACCTAGACATCATTCTGGACAACAAGCTAACCATGAAGATTCAGATTAACTCTGTCTTCTCCTGCTTCTTCTTCCTCTGCATGCTACATGAGATAGTCAAATGGCTACCCCAAAGCTCAAGATGCACCATCATCCAGGACCTCATTTCCAGCAAACTGGGATCACAGCTCACCTCTTCCTATGACTACAGACCATACAGAACACTGCAGTCAGACTCATTCTGGATCTCCCTAGATGAGCACACATTAGCCCCTACCTCAGGGAACTCCACTGAATCCCTATACAGAAGAACATTAGTACCATTGAGTTGGGTAACAATAAACATTTGGTATTCAGTTCCAAGATACCCATCGGTGAATGTGTGCTTTACAAATACACGTTATGTTATGTTAAAGGACACCAGCTCAAGCTCCTGAACCATGCATACAAGACCCTACACAACTGAAGACCGGCCTACTTGAACCACCACCTGAACTTCGATCAGCCTACCAGACACCTTTACTCCACGTCCCTTTCTCTGACCCTCATCTCTCGCATCCGACGTAGCAGATGCAGAGGTCACTCCTTCACCTAGAAGCAAATACAAGGAAAGAGTTACCCTTTCCTCTATGGACCTCCCCATCTCCTCCAGAATTCCAAAAGTCCCTGAAGACCTTGCTGTTCGGCTAATCAACTGGACCCTGCCACCACCTGAATACCCTCACAGATTACAAGTAGTGCTCTACAACTCTATTGATTGATTGTAAGAACCTCCAAACTTCTTAGTCACTTTATTTGAAAACAGGTCAGTCCCCCTTTTTTTAGATTGTTCCTTAAAAGGGGTGACTCCTTCAACATCTCTCACAAAGTTTTATCACAGTAGGCAGCCCTTGATGGAATGTATTATTTCATGAGTGTATAGGGCTCTTGAGCAGCAACCCTTATGATCATGAAATAGGCTGTTAAGTTGAGAGTTGCTATGCCAATATAGCAGAGCAGGCAAAGATATTCATTAGGACAGAACACGCACAAACATGGTAAGAGATTGTACATAGAAGGCAAGGCAACCCTAATGTGTATAAATAAGGAAAGAAACCAATAATGGAAACACACTGAATTACCATAAGGTTGTCCACAGGTAAGACTCAGACCTTGATACAGCAAAAGGGAAAGTCAACATCTCTGTGCAGATTTGTCATATAGATAATCACCCCACAAACCACATAGAAAGGAGAAAACAGACCAGATTATGTATGTGGACCATGGACACAAACAGTTCTTCTACTCCTATGCATGTGACCAACAGTGTGGAAAGTATGGAAAGTATTTGACTTTTTAGATGGATCAAATGTACTATTCCCAATTCTACATAGGCAACAGTTGGAAGATAATTGGAAAGTTGAGAGGTTAGATTTGCAATTCCTTCTCTGGCATTGGCAACCATTTGGAAAGAATTAGACTCAGGATGGGCCAGGTTTACTATTCCCACTCCATCCTGGGCAACTGTAAGAAAATGTAGGTCTATGGAGGAGCCAGATTTATTGTTTTGCAACTCAAATCTATGCAACGGTAGGGAACATGTTGGGCTGTTGACGGGTAAGATGTACTATTCCTGCTCCACTGTAAGCAGCAGTGACAAGCCACTCTGGGTCCAGCTAAAGACACAGTGGAGATCCCTATGAAAACAGAAATGACCTCTTGGAAACCATTAGCCAATACCCTGTACAACAACAAGTACAAGGAGGCAGCAGAGAGAAAACAGCAGCACGTAAACTAGCATAGTTAGGCAGAGAATAGGACTACACATCAGAAGGGCGATAGTAGAGTATGGAATCAAGGAAAAACTAGAGAACATGGTAGGACCTATAGCAAGCACAAGACTGGAAAGCAACGGCACAAGATACTACAAAAAGTAAACACAGGGAAAGGGGAAATAAAAAGGAGTAAAGAATAGGAAACTGGGGAGAAAATACAAGAACTATAAAAAAACAAAAAATAAGAAGCAATGATCACAAAAACAGAAGGAATAAACCAGGAACAAATCAGAAAAGGAACAGCTCACAGTCTGCATCTGACTGTAGAAAAAAGGCAGAAAAGGGAGAAAACAAACTGCAAGGTGGGGCTGGGAGAAAACCTGCAGCAAGCACACTGGGACAGGAGATACACTTTGGCTGAAGGAATGCAGGAACTGGTAAGGAAAACAAGCAACACAAGTTCTGGTATACAGAGGTTCAAACATATATACAGGAACAAGGAGCCTCAGGCAGTAGAATCGTATATGCAGATTTAAGCAGCAGCAAGCCCTGGGTGGAGACACATGATTGGGCTGCACAAGAATAGCAAAAAGTATGTAAAATTCCCATCTCTCACGAGTCCTGGAATAAAGAATCTACTGCTGAGAAACAGCAAGATTAGTGCCACTTCTGGGTCTCTGTGAATACTTGCCAATGTATTCTGAGATCAGTAGTCTGTGGAAGCAAACATAGGTTTTCCAATATGTCCAAGACTGAAGTGAGAAGCAGCAGAAGTCATACAGTGACTTTGGATGAGTCTTAGTGGAGATTTCTAGGCTGCAAATGGCCATGTACAGTACCCCCAGAAGTGGAATGATGGAATTGTAACAGTGTCCCTACAGAACTATTTTAAATTACTCTACTTTTTGACCAAGATCTTTGAGAATTGTGGTTTACAATGCACCATTTGGCCACATTATTTCAAGATGACCCCAAGGAGAGAAACGTCTCCCTCCCCACCTTGCCTCCAACCAAATGAGAGCCAGGCTTCCTTGCCATTCGACTTATGGTTCACAGTGGGGGTCATTTTATTTTTCTGGTTACTTCCCTACCAAGATTTTCCTTTCCTGGAACAAATGTGGGTGGTCTGTGGGGAGGATGCACACAATGACAGTATTAGTGAAATCTAACGAGGTAATGAGGAAATGAACAGCCATTGGGAGGATCTTATCTGTTATAGGCCTTAGAACAAGTAATTAACATGCCCCCACAACCCACTGGTTGTGTAGTGAGAAACCTGCTAAAGGAGCAGGTAGGTTCTCTCCATACGGATAGTCATGATACTCTACAGACTTACTATAAAATTCAACTTAAAAAATTTCAAAACATAAATAGAGTAAATTACAAAAAAAAATCACACCCTGATTGGGTAATGAAAAAAAATAATCAAAGATGGTGATCATGTGTAGGGGTGTGTGAAATTATAATTAGGAATGTTTTAAATTATGTCTGGTGAGATATTTACCATGCCCATATAGGTGGTGCAAAATGTGCCATGTCAGCGTCACTCGTGACATTTTGTACTTCATTCATCATTTAAGGCTGTTAGAGTTGCCCTTGAAGTCCCAATTAGGCTCATTTGAAGCTTTGAGCCCAGTCAGGACTCTAAGAGGCCAAGTACATTCTATTAAATGGCCCCACCTGTCACCCTGTACACAGATTTTAAGAATGGGCAGTGGATGTCCTTCGTAGTACTAGGACAACAGTGACCTGTAATCCATCTGGTTGCTCTCCTCAGACAGTGCAAGGGTCTTGGCAGCCCTATACAAGCAATCAGATGGGCAGTTTCTGCTCTTGGTCGGTTGGAAAGCTCTGCCTGGACCATAGGCTTGAGCTTCAGTGGCACTTGGCTAGGGTTCATGAGCTGGACTGCCGTGTCACAGAGTGCCTGTGCCTGGGGAGAGCTTCCCAGCTTCAAAGGACTGAAAACACCTGACTGGGCCCAGGGTAAGAGCTCTGGTGGGCTCAGGTGAGGACTCCTGGGACCTGGGGACCATGCACTGGCTACTTTATTCCAAAGTCTGTGGGATGTGGTCCCATGTGTCCAAGTGTGGCTTACCTGTTTGATCAATTGAAGAAGATCTGACTGGGCAACATGTCAGAGATACGGTTGGCTAGAAGCCTCTGTCCTGGGCTGTATGCTCTGGCCTGCTATCTTGCAAAATGCCCTGAATGGGATCCTACAGAGACAGGTAGGACTCCACTGCTTGGATGGGTTAAGAAGCTCTGATCAGGTCATGGGTCAGGGCTCAGGCTCACCCAGGGGTGTAAGCCCCCAGCCCAGAGCTCCATTCTTCAACCCTGCTGTGTCACAAACTGACCAAGACTGGGTTCCCCAGACACATAGAGGGCTCCCGTGCTTGGCTGGGTTAAGAAGTTCTAGCCAGGCCTCAGGTCAGAACTCCAACTGGCCCGGAGTAGAATCTCTCAGCCTAGGGCTCTATTCTATGGCCCACCATGTCTCGAAGTGCACAGGACAGGGTCCTAATGGATTGGGTAGGGCTCCCTTGCATGACTCAAATAAGAATCTTTGACCAGGCCCCACATCAGTACTTCAGTTGGCCTTGGGATGTAAGCGCCCATCCTGAGATGCATTCTGTGGACTGCCATGTTGCAAAATGCCTGAGAAGAGGCCCCACTGTTCTGTGAGGGCTCCCCTGCTGGAACGGATTAAGACTCTAGCTGGGCTCCTGGTCAGAGCTCCAGTAGACCTGGGGGAGTAGAGCCCTTGGACCCTGGCCTCCCTTTGCTGGCCTCTCGTGTTAATTACATTGTTACTTTCAATGAGGTCTCACTGGCCTAGGCAGGCTCCCCTGCTTGCCCAGCTATAAAACCTCTGACTGAGTCCCGGATCACAACTCCAAATCATTGTAGCTTGGTTTCACGTCTGGGCATACCCATCACACTTTGAGGTGTTGCACTGAAGTATACAAAATGATGAAGGCTGGAATGATTGAATTAATCTAAGCCATTGGTAATAACAAAGAACAAGTTGATGGAAGGAATGGTTGAATTAATCTCAGCCACTGGTAAGTACTCACATTGTTTTTGTGGATTACAAGATAGGCAAGTGGCCTTCCTTTCACTTAGTAGTGTCAAAGAACTAGGGATCTGTTTGTCGCCTGGTTGCACTCTCTGGGTGCTGGGAGGTCCTGGGCCAGACTACCCCAGACCCCCAAGAGCACAGGGCCTTGACTTCATGACACAGGGCTTTATTCTGAGCCTGCCTTCCTGGAAATCAGGCAGGGACATGAAGCTGGCATACTGTGCAGGGAGGCCTGCTCAGGGCCAGTCTAGCCATCACTTATCGATTTTACATATCTCTTTAGGAATGAACTGCTTGGTCAGCCTTGGCTGCTGTTTCAAGCAAAACGCTTCCACCTCACACAGATTGCCCAACTCGAGGATCTGTTTTTCATGGTGGCCAGGGGGCCATCTAGCAGAGTGAAGATCAATCAGCCTGGAAGCTTGTATTTGCCCCTTGGAGTCTGAACAGAGTGGATGGAATTGTATGGCACACATCTTGAATGCCAACAGCAGCTCAGAACAAATGTTCTATGGGTTGTCCCCGCTTCCAAGGATGGCACCCCCATGTTCTACCCAGGCTTTACCTCAGCCCATTTCTCCCTTCAGTTGTTGTCAAGCAATCAGGGCCTGCTAGTGCCCGTATGACTGCCCTATCCACCCAGCTCTATTTAGGCAAGCAGGTAATTCCAGAGCAGGCTCTTAAGGGACGTGATGGTTAGCCTACGATGGGCACATGGCTCCTCCTCCTGTCCAGCAGGTATGGTTATCTTGTTGATCCTTCCAGTATCATATGCTTGTCCCATAGTTTAAGCTATGCACATGCAAAAACATGCAGCCAGTAGAAGAAAACTGTCAATGACTCATTAAATAATGTATGGTTCTTTTGATCTCTCCATCTTTGACTTGGATAACTGTGGTACTTCTAGAGCTAATATTTGCTGACAAATGCTGACCTCCCAGGATGGATGTATTCATCAGAAAAGATCAATCCATGCTCTCTCAACTGCTTTCGTGATTCTAGACTAGGGATGATAATACATTAGGTTTTCTGCCTTATTAAATTGCAATGGTACTTTCTGTGCCTAGCATGGTGACATGGGTAGCAGGGAATCAGGTTTCAGTTCCAGAGAGGGAGCATGAGATATGGCTACCACTTCCAAGGAAGGCAGCAGGTATGCAAATTACTCACTCCTGACTCAGGGAGGGAGTGATGAAAAATAACAGTTTGAATGAGTGCATTTTAATACTTTAATAACGATGTATTGGAGGTCAGGTCTGGTGCCACCAGCTGTATTAATTTCAGCTCCAATATTGTATATGAAAGTTGAAGCAAACTAATAGTTGGATTTTCAGATTGAGCTTGTATCTGTTGTAAGGTGAGCTGCTGCCTGTAACAGCCTCTGCCTCTCAGTGCCCTCTTGATGCTCTTGACTAAGTGTCCTGGGGAGAGGTTACTTTGAATAAAATAGACTGTTCAAAGTAGGTCAGTTGCCTGAATATTTAAGCTTGGAATAATGGAATAGGAACATGGTTCTATTTTGTTGAATTCCAGAACTGGGGTCATGCCTAAGAGTGATGGCCTTGGGCATTCATATTGTGTCACTGGAGGTAACAGTTTAGACAAGTGAAGACAAACCAAAACAAAAGCATTTGCCAAGAATGTTTTTATTAATCAAGAATGAAAGTCAGAGGTTTGAAGTTGATCAAATACTGTCATAGCTCCCACCGTTACCAATGCTGCCCATCTATCCATCTGTGTTATTCCCATGACCTGCAGAGCAGCTTCTGAGAATCCAAAGTTGCTGGATTCTGGGAGTAGTATTATTGCACAGCTGAAGTGTAAAGGTATTGATGGAAGGGCACTACCAAGAGTGGAGCCTGTGGCTTAATTTGACTCAACACAGAATAATTTGCCCGTACGCAGAAAGGACTAATAGATAGATAGCTCTTTCTCGATTCTGTGGGTGGTAGTACATGACCGTTCTTAGTTGGTGGAGTGATTTGTCTTGCTAATTCTGATACTCAACAAGACTCCTCCATGCTAACTAGTTATGCGACACCCAGTGGTTGACATTCAACTTCTTAGAGTGATAAGTGGCATTTAGCCACTCATGATCAAACATTAACAGGCCTGTATTGCCCTTAGATATCTGGGGCTGCATGTGCACTGCACTTAATGGATCAGCGTGTCTCTACCCTTTGCTGATAGGTAAGGTAACCAGCTGAACCCAGTTCATGGTAAGGATTGGGGATGGTATTTATTTCCCATGAATGAGAAATTCCCAGTAAAAGCTTATGTTGATTAAGTACACACCGTCTGTTGCTGTTACCAATTAGATGGCTTTGTGAAGTCTTAGTGCAAAATGCATCTTCGCATCGATGAGCCGAAGATGCATTTTTCACCAAGAAAATAGCCTAAATGCATCAGAACATAAACAGCAGCTGTCAGCAGCTGCTTGTGCTCGCTAAGGGGCATATCAACAAGTGGCAGCGATAATTATCGCTGGCCGCTCTTAGAGTGAGGAATTTTATTGCCGGCTATCGCAGATAATTATCGCCTTGCTAGCGCTGTATTAACAACGCTTAGCGCAATGGCGATAATTATTCCAGTGATAGCGATGTTTTCCATGGAACATCGCTGGTTTTCCAGTGATGTTCCATGGAAAACGGCGATATCCTTGGTGATAGGGCCGGTTCACTGACAGAATATCGAACAAAAAATATCGTGTGGACAGAATATTGTGTCCAAAATATCGAGGACAAGAATATCGAGTAGGTAAGTGCAAATAGATAGGTATAAATTTACTATTCTTAACTCCAGATCTACGTACCTTGAAGATATATATATCGTCAAAGTACATATATGTGGAGTTATATATAGTAAAACTTTACTTACCCATAAGCAATGACCTTCACGATATTCTTGTCCTCGATATTTTTGACACGACATTGTGTCCGACAATATTTGTGCTTTCGATATTTTGTCCACCCACCGATAGGGCCTGTGGTCTTAGCCACACAATCCACCCCCCATGTTAGGTATGCCTTAGTCAGGAATTTAACAGACGTTAAATTCCTGCGTTAAGGCATACTTAACGTGATTTTAAATATCGCTAACCCTCGTTGTTAATATGAGGAAGCTGGGTTAGCGATATTTACCCAAGGGAGTCTGGTCAGGCACGCCTCCTTTGCATCTCATTAGCGATGCGATGGGAGGCGTGCTGACAAGGGGCGCTAATGCAAGGATACACGCGCTAGCGTGTCCTTGTTGATAATGCGATAATATTATCGCCACTTTTCGCCCGAAAACGGGCTCTAAAGCGGCGATAATATTATCGCTGCACCTTGTTAATATGCCCCTAAGTTTGTTATTCATGTGCTCCTGATGTGTCAGAGTGCCTGGCTACTCTGGTCATTGGCTGCCAGGGTTCTGGGCACTCTGGTCACCTGGTTGGCAAGGACCATCTGGTTGCCAGCTGTATGATCAGAGGACTAAAGGGCTGACCAGCGCAGATAACTCTGACTTGTGCCTACCCTCAAGGTTTTATAAGACCCCACTTTTTGGAGGTATACTAGTCAAGGAAAAACAGTTCCCCTGGCAGGCAAATGGGGAGAGGGAGTTTGGCTTGGGCTTAACCCTCCCTATATGTCCAGGTCTTTGCTCAGGGAGGTGGAAGGCACTGACCCAGGGCACCCTAAGCCTTGGTATGGGTCAGTCCCTACCAAGGGCAGGGTGGCTGTAGACCGGGGAGTACCCTTGGGCCCCTCTGAGTTGTGGAACAGAGATGGGTTGCCTGTGAAGGCACAACCACTGGGCGTTCCCACCTCGCTTGACCAGGGCAGGGTAACATCACACCAGGAAGGATTGGGGGGCTGATGATCGAAGAACAGTTGCAGTAATCTCTAGTGAGAGGCAGGTGAAGGCCAGGGTTTCAGGTTTTCACTCTTCCCCAGTGAAGTTAAATAGCATTCCTGGTGGCTCCTGCAGGGTTAATAGTTTCAGTAATCCCCAACAAAAAGTGGCAAAGTTTGAATTTATCCTGGGAGGCCTGGCAGGCCAGGGCTTCAGGCACCAGACAGAGCCACTTTCCTACCCAGGGCAGAGCAGCATTGAGTCAGGGTAGAGTCTGGGGCTCCTGCAGGATGAACAGTTTTAGTTATCCTCAGTGAGAGGTGGGAAAAGCCTTTACCTGGGAGGCCCAGTCCCGAAAGGTCAGTGCTTCAGAAATTGGGCAGAGCAACATCCCTGCCAATGGCAGAATAACATTCAACTTGGGAGCCATCTGGGGCTCCCTCTGGCTGAACATTTACAGTATCCCCAGTGAGAGGCTTGTTAAGCCATGGCTTTCAACTGCCAGCCTGCAGTTTGAGGCTCCTAGTTAGCCCGAGGCAGGGATGTACCTTACCATTAAGGGTTTGCCATATTTCAAGTTGTCCACCAGTTAGATTGTCTGCTTCAAAATCATGCACTGGTTAAAATGTCACTAGTGACATTCCATTCTGAGGGTGGATCCAACCAATGGATAAGTATGGGTGTGTCAACTCAATGAACATCACTAGCTAAGCAGGCCTAATTTAAATTTTGCACAGCCCTAATCATTACTAAAATACAGATTATGCAGTTGAAATTATTTTCTGATTATAATCAATTGCAGTTCATGAAATTTAGGAAAAAAACGTGGTTAAAAAGAACTTTGAGTTACACAAATTCCTGTACAGGTCAGGGGGACCGGTTGAAGGGCACGAGTAACTGAGATGTTGTGCACTCCTACCATAATTCTAATCAAGCATCACCTTTCAGGGGCACAGCAGAGGAAGAGCATCAATTGTTGATGGCAGTAGACAGATTATAATAAAGAAAGGAGGTCACTCCTCATTCACCCAGAGTGCTCAGAGGGCTTTGTGCAGCAATCTTTTATTAGGCTGAGCCAGTTCTAGAAGCAGAATACACAAAAATGTAATTATACCTTGGCTCATGCTTGAAACAATCCTCATAGCATCCTTCCTATATACTTCTAAGTTCTGCTTAAAAATAGTTAATTTCAATATATGGCACTCTCTGCAGGAGAAAGCAAAATCGTAATGTTCGTGTCAACCTGCCCAATGGAATTTTATTTTCAGAGATGAAATTGAAGTAATGTAGACAACTGACACATTTATCCTAAAAACTGGCCACCAGTCCAGTCATTCTTATGGGTTATGACTATAGTTGCCTATATAAGGATCCATATTCTTGGGGCTTAAAAGTAAAAATAAAAGGTAAAGAGGCAGAAGTTCTCGAAAAAAAGGATTGTCCAGTTGGTATGATGACATTATTGTTTATTGATTAGATTTATTCATCAGGTACTCACTAATAATTCTGGTCACCATTTTTTGTTTTTAATGTATTTATAAAGTTTTATATTGTGCAAACATAACCCTTGAGTGTATTAGAGGTGCTTAAAAAATAGTCAGAAGGAAGAAACAGGAGTAGCAAACAACAACATAATCAAGAGTGGTACAGAATGTAGTGGCTCACTCATGGAGGAAATATATTTTCACTGGGGGAAACATCATTCATCACGCGGTCGGAACCACGCAATACCTTTACCATGCATCCATTAACACGTAAATGCCTTTACCACGCATGCCTCTACCACGCATGCCTCTACCACAAATATGCCTTTACCACACATGTGTTTGCAACAAGATGAGAATATATTATGCGACGCAAAGGCATGCGTGCTAAAGGCATATGCATGGTAAATATTTGCTTGATAAAGGTATTTGCCTGGTAATGGACACATTGTTAAGGCATGTGGGGTAATTCCATGTGTAGTTCCATCATACATCCCTCTACCAGACCAAGCCAACAAGACATTAGACAAGATCAAACATTGAATTATAATCATGAGTGTAGACACTGAGTCATAGTGTGTTAACTAGGGAAGAAATGTGTTCACAAGTAGTACTTATTGTATGCCGCTTGATAAACATTTTATGACAGCATTTGACTATAATTTTAAAGAAAATACTAAAGCCATCATGGGAAAAATGGAAAAGAAAGGAATTTGATTCTGGTACGATCTGACTTTTCCATCAGTGTGCTTGTTGACAGTTTCCTCTTTAGTTATTAGAATATTACATTTCTCTTTCTTTGTGTGCTTTTAAAACAATATTCCTCTTATAATCTGCTATACTGTACAAACTGTCTGCTTTCCGATGAAAAATGTTAACTTCATCAATGACATAACCAGCCTTGGTGAGACTATCCTTCAGAAAATCCTCATCAATGCAGAGAATGGGAAACTTGAAGTCGCCGACCATGTAAAATGTTGCTTCGAGACACGCACTCATTATCAGATGTCCTCCGGTCTTTAACAGCGAGGAGACATTTGTCAGAGCTTTGCAGTAGGACTTCTTGTCTGTGACAAAGTGCTCCAAACAGTGTGCCAGGAGCAGACAATCAGCCTGGGGCTGGGTGATGGGAGACAGTGGGTTACTGCTTGTGACATCACACTTGAGAACTTTTTTGACTTTTCTTTGCAGCATGTCTTGGCTCTCAATCCATGTTTCACTGAAAATATAGACATACAACATGATTACCATGCTTTTAATTGTTGACTAACATATACTTTGTAATGTGAAGATAGCCATCTTCATATCTGCAACATAAAAACGTGCAGACATTTATAAGACGGCCGCCTGGTTGGCCTGTAGTCTGCACATTGTACATCACACTTATCTGAAGCAAATGTCTGGTTTATGAACTAGAAGCCAATACAGATGTCATTGCATTTCTCCCTTAAACATTATGGCATCATTTTTGCTTTCTGAAATTAGTTGTTTGCTAGACAAGCAAGAGCACTGTAAACATTCAAGAGGAGGGATTCCAAAACCTATGCAATGCAAACAAGGTCTATAGTTTGTGAAATGAGGTCATTGCCATAGACATTTACAATCAGTGCTTCTTTCCTTCACATCACACATCATTAAATAAATGGTATGGGAGCACTCTTCTCTCACCATCAATCAGCCCTCCATGCATCTCAAACCTCTTACCAACAAAAAGAACAGCAAGGGATACCAATCCAGGAGAACCATCTCCAAATCATCCTCAGAGCCCACGGATACACTTCTACTTTGGTATCAAGACCCAACACACAATAGTGCACACAAATGTTTTTTTTGCAGATATTGATAATACCCAGGACTAGAAGACTGGTGTCCTAATACTCTAGCAGCAGTGGTACACATCTCATTAACCTTAATCAGACACCAAGCTTGTGCATTGATTTCCCAAACAATCCTCACTTCCTTCAAGTGTCTTCTGCACATATGCTGCTCAGCCTCAAAACACCACCTGTACATTGTAGACTTGATCCTCAACAATACCCTGAACATGTTTTTATAACAGAAACCTGGTTAAATGACTCCTCCCATATGATAACAGACCCCCCGTCCACTAGTTGGCGAGCCACTCATTCACAGAAACTCATTTCAGTGCAAGAGTTTACAATATGAGCAATTCTCCAACTTTCAGCATGCAACATGCAACTGTGTAAATGGCAAACATTGGGCATACGCAAATGCCTTCATTACAAAATGGTACATGTAAGTGCCCAATTAATGAGAGCTCACTTCATAATTTAATCTTTTTAATGCATTGGTCAGTATCTGAAATAATTTTGGTTTCCTCCTACCATATTCCCATGCAAATCTGCACTCACAGGAGAACCATCCTCAACATTGAATTTATCACTCATGAATGCAGATCTGGACCTTGGCACAATCAAAATCATACTCTGATTCCAAACCCGACCATCTTTTAAAACCACCACATGCTCTTTTACATCTCTAGCTTGCATGGTCCTAAAAAAAATGAGCATTCTTTAGTCATGTGAATATTGTTGTTTTTTTAAAATTGAGGTTTCATTCAGCATCCAAAAAAACATGCATACAACATTGAATGATAAGCACTAATATGGCTCATGCAGGTCACAGTGATATTCATGGATCATAAGGCATATTTAAGCACAGAAACACAAATATGCATCCCCTGATATATACTTGCAACCCAGTGTGGAGAACTGACATTCTTAAATGTCATGTTGCCACTTTTGGACAAGTGTCCACCCTGCGTGTTCCCACCTGTACCTCAGGCCAACCTAATCCCCCAGGGCTCCAGAATCCAATGCTTAGGTTTAGGGTGCCTCATTTATCTCTTGGTCTGCAGGCCTGTAGTAATATAGAAAAGTATGTGTCCAGTTGTTCCTGGCAGTGCCCCACATCAAGCAGCCACTACCTGGTAACTAAACTGTTTTTTTTTAACTCTCAGTAGGCCAGGGCGGAATTCACAGAGTCGAACTACGTGGAACTCCATGAAAACAGCTAAACTATGCAGAATTCTATGAGTGGGTAGAGCTGCTCTTTGCACCCATTCGCATGATGTTTCATGTTATACGTAGCGCGAAGTGTGTTATCATGTCCGAAATCATGTGCAATCTGCACCACGCGGTTCGAATTGGTGAAGTCATCTTGCTTTTGTTCTGTTTATGGTGCTGGGCCTACTTTTCAATCCTTCTTCAATCTTTTAAATCCTCTTTTTTGTCATTTTTTTCTCGTTAACTTTTACCTCTCCATATTTAGAATTAGTTTTCCTTTTTATTTTTTTTCTATGCATGTCTCCTAATTTTTCCAACTCCTCTTCAGTCAATCTAATGTTTGCTAAATTCTTCTTATCCCTGCATTATACTATTTACGTATTTTCTATAGATTCTGTAGTTGACTTCAAACTGTCTGTATTAGTCTGTCTGTAGCTTTGTTTCTTCTGCTTTGTCAGTAAGCTTTCCCTCTCCACTTATATATCTTGTGGACTGATACTGTAAGACTCAGCCCAACGATTCTAGGTCATTTACTCTACTGTGAAGATTGCTTGCCCAAGTAAGGTATTCCACTCATTTTTGTCAAAAAGGCTTTCTTTTTCTTGCTCATGCTCAAACAGTAAAACAAGGGAGTCATGGTGAACCCTCCAATGTTGTGTATGTATTATTATATTAGTATACCAGCAGTTATTATGACAGTACAGCATGGCTGGAAACTAGTATGAAGATGACTCCGTTGCATTTGCCAACCAGGACCATATTTCCTCCCTTGACCAATTATTCCACCACTTCATTGTGCTTTAATGAGTCAGAGTCATTATAGCTCTGTCACTCCATTACGAAAAGTTAGTGGTTGGCTTGTTGCCAACCAACAAAATGCCCAACGTGATATTTGCAATTGAGCTTTAGTGATGTATTGTGGTTGTGTTTTGTTAAAAAAAAAAATAATAGGAGGAGGCGTATTTGGCATCTAAAATGTATAATGCTTTTCCAGCCGCACAGACCACAAGTGCCGGAGCCGGCAGCGAGAGCACCTGCAGCGGCGGTCAAGGGGGAGTCCCAGTGGTGGCAGGGACGGGCGGTGGTAAGTAACAGTGATTGCTTAATGACAATTAGTACTATACTCACTGCAAGCACATCAACTTGTGAACCCCCCACTTTAGCAGGTGCATCAGGGGTTGAGTTAAATACCTCTTCTGCAACTCAGCAGACAAAAGTTCATAATGATAGAAAAGGGGGAAAAGGATGGAAGGAGAAAGGATGGGTGAAATGTTATATGAGTGAAAGGATGCATGGGTGAAATGATGTATGCATAGGTGGGTGATAGGATCCATGGATGGGTGAAGGATGGATGAAAGGGTATATGGGTGAAATGATGCCTGCCTGGGTGGTTGAAAGGGTTGATGAGTGAAAGGAATGCTCAGGTGAGTTAAAGCAGGCTGGGTGAAATGGTGAATGGGTGAAATGATACGTAGGTGGGAAAATGGATGTTGGTGAAAGGTTCATTGAGAGCCATGTTTGGATGGATGGATATATATGGATGGATGGTTTGGTTTTCAATGATGAACTACTGGATGAGAGCATGTAATGCTTATATTGTGTGTATCAAAGCCAAAGGGTGAAGAATACTAGAACAGTGAAATGATGAATGGATAATTACTTGGTTGAAGAAACATGGGAGCTCTTCTGGAGAAGGGCGTGCTCACCTACTTAACTTGCTTGCAATGGTTTTATCAAAGCTTTGATTCAAAGGGGGTGGTGTTTCTGTCTGCTCTCTTGACTCACTGTATTTGTTAAGCAAGGCAGATATTATGTATCCCACCTATCATCAATCAGTTAATCACTGGGATTTCAATTAATCATCACCTACCCATAGCATTGTGAAATTGCCAACATGACCTAACCGCTGCATGTTTCAGTTGGGCACTGAAGTGTTGGCTGGTCAATGTGCGTGTGCTTCAGTTAAAGTGACAATTACAAGGTTTTCAATGAATGGCAAAGCAAAAACAAGGTATGTTACCCTTTCCTCCCAGTGCCCACTCAGTAACTTCCCAGAACTTCACTTTTTTATTCTTTATTAAGTTCTGTCCCAGCCTTCTAAAAAAATTGAAAAATTCATTCTTCACTTGCACCACATTGCTCTGTCCAAGTGATATGCTTCATGGCTTCCATAACAGATGTACGCATGTTCAAATTTTCCTTTTCAACGTTTGTCAACTACAGTGGCTCACTAGCCAAAGCTTAGGCACAGGATGATGATCATTGACACCCCACTATTCTGTAGTAAAACAACACCTGCTTACCCAGTCTAATCCCTCGAACTTACCCTGCAGTGGAGTAAGTTAAGTTTCCTTTCCTTACTGCCAAGTGAATGTATTTGGTGGAAATAATTATAAAGTGTGGTGGAGGGTGAGGCCAGGGAATAAAGTTTTGACTAAGGGCTCTGACTTTTGGGGACGGGATAGTCTGTGAATAACAATCTATATCCCGTTCCTTAATCCTTTCCCTGCACTGCAGTCCATCATTTTTCCCACAATCTACTTTCTTCAGACAGGATATCAGCATGTTATTTTTTTTACCTGATATGCATCATTATTAATCTGCCTTGGAGTCAGGGTAAAATTGAAAGGCATTTTGAAGAAGAGCAGGGCCATTGGAATAAGATAATTGTCCATTACAGCAGAAAAGTACAACTACTGACTATGGCGCTAGCTAGCATGCCTCCATTATTTTAGCACAACAAGAATACTTGTATTCCATAGTGCATAATGCCTTGCTCATTAATGAGAGGTAATTTATTTTTATTTTTACATACAAAGTATCAGGTGTGCAGTTATTCAGCCTTAATTCCTTTCAGACAGTTATGTGAGGCATGTGAGGGTAATGGTTTTGACTCTAATCATTTCAAATGTGAATGGCCCTAGTGGACCGGCAATGAATGCACTGCTACTGAATTACTACTACAAATACTTTGCAAAGAGCATAGTTTACAATTTGTCTATGTTTTATTGCTATAGCTACTCCTGGTGGTCGAGCACCTACTAGGCATCAGATAGCCGCCCTGCTGCAGCAGCAGAGGCCATGCGTGTGGAATTCCAGCATCTGGTGGCGCCAGCCAGCCACCAGTACACCCAGCCTCCGATCAAGATCAGTGCTGCAGGCAGCTGTGAGCGACCGGTCATCATACCACCACTGCTGCCCCCTCAGACCGCAATATGCACCACATCCTGCTGAGGCTGACGGAACTCAAGGCCAGAATGGCACAGGTGGACTGGTACCTCCAACAGCTTCTTATTCACCGTGCTCAGTAGTGCCCTCTTATTCAGACCCTTTTCTATTATTTGTTTTACCTATACAGCTTTGCGTGATAGTTTGATAGTCAAGAGGAACTGCTTCATGCAACACTGGAGCCATGTCTTCTCCCAACCATGATTCAGTTGTGAAGCGCAAGTCAGGTTGTGTGTTGGGGAAGAAGGACGTGAATGTGATGCTTGTATGTTTAGAGTGATCAAGCATTTATTTGTAGGCAGTTTAGAGAATATGTTTTGGTGATGGTGAGGCTTTGTTTTGTAGAAAGTCCTTAGTGCTGGTATTAGGATATCAATAGTGTAGCTGTTCCTTGTAAAGCAGGCTAAGATGGCATTTTGATGGGTCTGTGTGTTTCGGTGGTGGAGATGCAGATTAAGAGTGAGTTGGTGAGCTGTGTTGTTTATGTAGAGTAGCTTTGTTGTGCAGTAGACATGGAGATGCAAAATTGTGAAGCGTGGCACATTGCTTATTTTGTTTGCATCTGTTTATCGTGGAAGGTGCATGGGTTAGGGGTGGAGGTGCAGCATGTGGGTCATTTTGTAAGGTTCTAAATTGTCCCATGGGTGAAAGGCAGTTAGAAGATAGTTGCTGTGATGCTGTATGTATATTTGGAGTGGAGGAAGAGAGAAAGTTTGGCAGTGGAGTTGGTATGGGTGTGTATAATTTGTGTAGTCTGGTGGGTGTATGTTTCTAGTTTGTAATAGAAAGTGTTGAGGTAGTGTGTGTGTGATTTTGTTGTGCTGGCGTGTGTGTTTTATTTTTGAGGAGTAGTGAGAGGAGGTGTTGATGTATTTGTTTTCTGAGAAGTAGTTGAATGTAAAGCTTGTTGGTGAGTGGAATTTGCAAACTAAAGGGGGTGAGAATGTGTTTTGGATAAGAGTGTATGTGGTGTATGGGAGGAGATGAACAAGAGTTATGAGAATTTGTGTTGGATTTGATTGATGGAAGAGGTAATATGTGTGGTGCAGTGGAGTGTAAGGATTGTGTGGCTGTGTTTTTTCGGTAAAAAGAAGAAGAGGGTGTTGGTGGATAAAAGGTGGAAGGCTAAGTTTAGGTTTGGTGGTGACAGAACAGGGTCTGTTAGGAGTAATTAGAGCATGGAGTGTATGCCTGGAAGAGATATAGTTAGATATGGTGTAGATGTGGGTTGTGTTGGAGATGAGTGGATGATTTAGTGATATAGGATGGAGTGGTGTTTTCTGAGTGAGAGAAGGTGCAAATGTGTGGTAGTTGGGGTAAAAAGGTATATAGGTATGGTTTGTGGTTTATGGGGTTTTGTAGTTGGTGTTGAGGCATTGAAATGTGTGTAGGGTGTGTTTGTACTAAATGAGCAAAGTACATTTGCTGTGAATGTGTTAATATATTTGTGGATGTTGATGGGTTAAGGTTTTTGCTGGTGAATGGGAAAATGGGCAGCATTTCTGGCCCTGGGCCTGACCTCTCCCTACCAGGCCAAGACAGGCAACTGCCCTTGTCCGCTATGCCCTTAGCCACAATGCCTAGGCTGAGACGCCCTGAACCCTGCCCTTAAATAACCCTAGAGATCAGGTGATCCCTTCGGCCAATGGAAACCTAGCTCTAACCAATCACACCACTAGTCCTAATCCCTAGGACCAATAGGAAACCAGGCAATTACAGACAATCAAAGCCCTCGTCCTAGCAGGCAATCAGAATCAGAACCCTAACTTCTAGGTCCATTAGAAACCCTAGCCCCAGGACCCAATCAAAAACCCTAGACGTATTTGCTATTCAGAACACTAACCCTAATCCCTATGTCCAATATAATCACTAACACAGGGACCAATCAGAACCCTATACCTATCAGCGAATAAGAACACTAACCCTAAGCCCAATAGAAATACCAGATACAGCAGCCAGAGCACAGATGTAACGTCCAATAGCAAACTTTTATAATGAGCATGTGACCTCAAGCACAGGATGATGGCCAGTGGGCAGGCAGAGCTGCTCCTGAAGTTAGAATCTCCTTGGATACAGACTGACTCAATTCACACTTTTCAGGTCCTGTTTTAGACAGCAGGTGACGCCCAAATCTAATTCTAAAACCACTGAAAATGCTATTTTTGAGTGTGAGAAGTTGGCGTGGCATATGCTGTCCACTAGTTATAGTGGGCACCTTGCACCAGTCCAAACGAACTTTATTGATGATAGGTTTAAAGACAACCTTTATAGAAAGCTATCCTAGTGGTAGCTATGGAGAGCAGCCTTCAGACTAAGTCTTGAAGGAGTGTTAAGCTGTTGTTTTACCAGTTATAATCTCGTGAATGACCAAATGAAAGGAGAACCACACCAGGTATATATATAAAATATATGTATTTATTACTAAACACTACCCAATAGTCTCTTTATGAGGCTAGAGGTCAAAGTACACAAGTTACAAGTCAAATAGCACAGTAAAATAGCACAATATACGATTAGCCCTAGGGGCGTACCAAACCATATATTAAGAAAGTGGTATGAGAACCACGACTTAAGTAGACATGAGGCCTAGAGCCTGTAGAATCGCTGGGACCCCAAGGAACCACCCAAGGTAGTGACACAGGGGACCCATGGGGGCTGTGTGCAGTGTGTGAACACAGCCGCGAGCTCAGTTAAAGTCTATTGGAAAGTCGCAGTAAGAGTTTTAGAGTTTAAGGACACTTAGAAATGGACTAGGACCAAACCCTCTTGGACTTAGACAGTTCTAGGGTTAACACCCACAGGAGCACCAGAGTACTTGAGTTACCTCACCCAGGGAAGCCGGGTGCATAGGTGTCGAATGGTGTCGGGTCGCGGCGTCGATTTCAATGGCAGCCTGCAACGAAGTGCTGCTGCTGGGAAGATGCGAAGTGTCCGAAGAGATCCAAGCCTGGATCAGAGATGAAAAGAACCTGAAAGCTGAGGGGACAGAGTCTGGGTCACTTGCCAGTGACCAGGGGCACGATAGTTGAATGCCCACCGATGTTGGGTGCTTCAGGTGAAAGAGGTGAAGCTTGACTCTTCAGCCATGAGGACCAGGAGGTGTCGACAACAACCAGGAGCTGGATTCGAGCTGTCCCACAAAGGATGTCGAGTGCTGCAGCATTGGTGTCCGGATTGAAAACAACGAACCTTGGCAACAGCAACCCACGCAGAAAGGAGAAAGATGCTTCGGTGCAGACCAGCAAGGTCTGAGGGACTCACGACTCAGTGGGGAGTTAGGGCACATCTGGATCAACCAGAAACGCCCAAAGAAAATCAGAGTTGCCTTCACAGGGACCCACAAGTTGACATACCAGGGATCGCAAAGGAGCCTCAAGTGGAAATGCAAGAAGCAGGCCCACGGAACACTCATGGAGTGTAGGCTCACAATCTTCGGTGAAAATGGTGCTCAGGGTCTGGGCTACAAGCATCCCAAAGCAGGGATTCAAGAGTCAACGAGAAGTTGATGCACTAGCAAATAGGCACAGTGTCCAGGGGTTCCGGTTCCACGTCACTCGTGAGGGCTGTGGGTCTCAGCTTTGCTGGAAACTCGGGACGGCATCTGAGAAGTCTGTAAATCCTCTTACTGGGCTGCAAGTACTTCGGAGTCTGGCAGGAGCTTCGGAGATGCAGACCGGAAAATTCTTCATTGGTGCCTGCTAAGCAGGGGAGTCACTTCTTGGCCCCAAGGGAGATTTCTTCAGTCCTCTAGTCTTTAGTAGAGTTTCAAAGTTCCAGGATTCAGTTGCAGAGTTTCGTCCAGGTATATCTAAAGTCCTGTTGCCAGGGGTTCCTTATTTATATCTAAGAAAGGGGTTGGACTAACTCTGTGGACCCACCTATGGGAGGGTTTGGAAAGAGGAGTGGCTACACCATTTCCTTTGTCCAGTTTCACGCCAGAGCAGGGGCTGGCAGCCCCTGCAACCGGTTTGAACTGGGTTGTGCACGAGGACACCAAATGTGCCCCCAGTGCAGGACTTCAAAGCACTCTTGGAGTGCACCCACCCAGCCCCAATCCACTAAGGCCTGTCTGGGAGGTGGTAACACCTCCCTGAGACAGGAAACCTATTGTCCAGGCCTCCCCTGCCAGAGTTTCGGTCAGCAGCAGGAGGCCAGACTCGGGTCTGTGGCTGCAGCATCCATTTTGTGATGCCAGGCTCTGTTTAGTTGGTACCGGGTATACAGGTGCTGTCATGTCTCTCCCTCTAGAAGGGTGGGATCATACTCCCACACCAGTTACTGGTGTGGGGGTATTATTCCAAGGTGTTTGACACCAAACACAACATGTTTCCGTGCAGCCATCCCAAAGTTAGCATTTACCGTGAGGATATAATGCACTTAAGAGTATATGGTCAGGCTGCACCACAGACAACCCCGGAGAGGAGATTCCGAGGGCTGCAGAGGGGCTCTGCTCATGCGTGGGCACCCTCTCACATATAACCAAGCACCCTGCCTTCAGGATTGATAAGGCCTGCCATAGGGGTGACTGATAGGTTTCTATGTGCAGTGATAGGTGAGATATAGTGAACCTATATCTCCGTGAGGGGTGCATGCACCACCTCACTCAGGCTCCAGTAGCAGTCCTGTGGTGTCATTTTGGATGGCCTTCCAGGGGTGGCACAATACATGCTTCAGCCCCTAGTAGGCCTCTGGGGTACCTATGCCCTGGGTACATAGTATACCATATACTAGGGACTTACAAGGGCATCCCAGAATCCAATCTGTGGTGTACCTAAAGTACATGGAATCAATTTAGAGAGGAAGCAGCTAAGATGGGGTCCTGGTTAGCAGGGCCCCAGCCAGACTAAAGTCGAAAAACAGTGAGACATCAGCAAAAAGTGGGGGTAACCATAAGAGGCAGATCCTACTCTCCTACACAACCCCCTCCAAATGCAGGGACATTAAACTAACCTTGACCAGTTAAGTCTTCATGTTCTAAGTGGAAATATCTGGAGAGTCCATCTGCATTGGCATGGTTACTCCCAGGTCTATGTTCCACTGTATAGTCCATCCCCTGTAGGGAAATGGACCACCTCAAAAATGGGGGGTTTTCAGCCTTCATCTGTTTTAGCCATAAGAGGGGCTTATGGTCTGTCTGAACAAGGAAGTGAGTACCAAACAAGTATGGCCTCAGCTTCTTCAGAGCCCAAACCACAGCAAAGGCCTCCCTCTCAATGGCTGACCAACGTTTCTCTCTGGGGGTCAGCCTTCTGCTAATAAAAGCTACTGGCTGATCCTGACATTCATCATTCAACTGTGATAGTACAGCCCCTACCCCCAACTCAGATGCATCTGTTTGCACAATTAACTTTTTGTAGTCAGGACTCTGCAGAATGGGAGCAGTGCACATGGCCTGCTTCAGGTCATCAAATGCCTTTTAAAAGCTGACTGTCCACTGAACCTTTTTGGGCATTTTCTTAGAGGTGAAGTCATTCAGGGGTGTCACTATTGATCCATACCCCTTGACAAATCTTCTGTAGTTCCCAGTCAGGCGTAAAAAGGCTCTCACCTGAGTCTGGGTAGTTGGAGCAACCCAGTCCATGATGGTCTGGATTTTGCTCTGCAATGGTTGAACCTGGCCTCCACCCACAAGGTGGCCCAGGTACACAACCTGACTCTGCCCTATCTGGCACTTTGAGGGCCTCCAAAACATTTCTGAGGTGGACCAGGTGATCCTCCCAGGTGGAGCTAAAGACAGCAATATCATCTAGATATGCTGCACTATAGGCCTCCAGACCTGTAAGGACTGTATTCACCAACCTCTGAAAAGTGGCAGGTGCATTCTTCAAGCCAAAGGGCATCACCACAAATTGGTAAAGCCCACCAGGGGTAGAAAATGCAGTTTTTGGCTTTGCATCATCAGCTAGTCTGACCTGCCAGTAGCCAGCTGTCAGGTCAAATGTGCTTAGATACTTGGCTGAGGCCAAAGTGTCTATTAGCTCATCTGCCCTTGGGATTGGTTGGGCATCAGTCCTAGTGACTGAATTGAGGCCTCTGTAGTCCACACAAAACCTCATCTCTCTCTTACCATCTTTGGTGTGAGGTTTTGGCACCAGGACCACTGGACTAGCCCAAGGGCTATCTGAAGGCTCAATGACACCCAGTTCCAACATTTTCTGGACTTCTGTCCTGATACAGTCCCTGACTTGATCAGGTTGCCTGTAAATCTTACTTTTAACAGGCAGACTATCCCCAGTGTCCACTTAATGAGTGCACCAGGTGGTCTGACTTGGAGTCAGAGAAAACATGTGTCTGAACTGATTGAGCACCTGTCTACAATCAGTTTGCTGCTGGGCAGTGAGGCTGCCTGCCAAGGCTACACCATCTACTGACCCATCATCAGGGTTCTGTGAGAGCAGGTCAGGGAGAGGGTCACTCTCCTCCTCCTGTCCCTCATCAGTTGCCATGAGCAAGCCCATGTCAGCCCTGTCCACATATGGCTTCAGCCTGTTGACATGGAACACCCTGTGGGGGCTCCTGGGAGTTCCTAGGTCTACCAGATAGGTAACCTCGCCCTTCTGCTCAACAATTGTATGGGGGCCATTCCACTTGTCTTGGAGGGCTGCTGGGGCCACTGGCTCCAACACCCACACCTTCTGCCCTGGCTGGTAAACAGTCAGCACAGCCTTTTGGTCATGCCAGGCTTTCTGTAATTCCTGGCTAGCCTCAAGGTTTTTGGTTGCCTTTTTCATATACTCAGCCATCCGGGAGCGGAGACCAAGTACATAGTCCACTATGTCCTGTTTAGGGGGTTTGAGTGGTAACTCCCAACCTTCCTTCACCAGACACAATGGACCCCTGACAGGAAGGCCAAACAAAAGTTCAAAAGGGCTGTAGCCAACCCCTTTTGAGGCACCTCCCTGTATGCAAATAAAAGGCAGGGCAAGAGTATGTCCCATCTTCGCCTAAGCTTTTCTGGGAGCCCTTTAATCATGCCCTTCAAGGTTTTGTTGAATCTCCCAACTAAACCATTGCATTGTGGGTGATAGGGTGTGGTGAACTTATAAGTCACTCCACACTCCTTCCACATTGCAGTCAAGTAACTGGACATAAAGTTTGCACCTGGAAAGCCCACTCTTGAGAAAATTCCCAGGAGGGCCCTTGCCACCACAGGTGCTGTAGTGGTCCTAAGGGGAATGGGTTCTGGGTACCTGGTGGCATGGTCCACCATCACCAGGATAAACCTGTGCCCAGATGCTGTTTGGGGATCCATGGGACCAACAATATCAATCCCCACTCTTTCAAAGGGAACCCCCACCACAGGTAGTGGTATCAGGGGGGCCTTTGTGGTGCCACATGCCTTCCCACTAGCTTGGCAGGTTACACAGGAGTGACAAAACTCCTTGGTGTCTTCAGAAATGTGGGGCCAGTGAAAGTGAGGGACAATTCTGTCCCAAGTCTTGTTCTGGCCCAGGTGACCTGCTAAGGGAATATCATGGGCTAGTGTCAATAGGAAGCCCCTGAAATTCAGAGGTATAACCAACCTCCTGGCTGCTCCAGGCTTGGGGTCTCTACTCTCTGAGTACAGGAGTCCATCATCCCAATATATCTTATGGGTGCCACTAGCATTCCCAGCAGCCTCAGCAGTAGCCTGCTGTCTGAGGGGTTCAAGAGAGGGGCAGTTCAGCTGGTCCTGGCTCAGATCTGCCCTGGAAGGGCCCCCTTTCCCCAAGAACTCAACCTGATCAGGTTCAAGCTCCTCTGGGACAGTTCCTTCTTCAGGCCTGAGATCATCTTCCTCGAAAGACTGATCTGCTTCCTGAGCCAAGGGGGAAGGCACTGCCTTAACCCTACTGCTCCTCCTCTTGGGAGGCACCTGGTCCATTATTACAGAATCCAGGGCCTGTTCAGCTTTTGACATTTTTGCCTGTGACCTAGTCACAGCAAAGACATGTGCAGGGATCCCTAGCATTTCTGCATGTTTCCTAAGCTCCACTTCTACCCAAGCTGAGGTTTCAAGATCATTGCCAAGCAAGCATTCAACTGGTAGGTCTGCACTCACCACAACCTTCTTAAGGCCAGTTACCCCTCCCCAGGAGAAGTTAACAACTGCCAGAGTATGGTCTGTTCTGACATTGCTAGCATTGGTCACTTGGTACATTTCACCAATTATAATCTGCCCAGGATCCACAAGATCTTTTGTCACCATGGTGACACTTGCTCCTGTGTCCCTGAATGCCAAAGCCTCTCTTCCATTAATTAAAGTCTGCTGTCTGTATTTGCCCAAATTATTTGGACTCACTAAGGGGAACATATCCATGCCCCCATCACAGAGTAGGACAACCTGAGTTGGCACTCTGACTAGGCGAGAGCCATTCTCAGTACCCAGGGTCGACCCTACTAAACCCGTATTCTGAGTGTTTCCACCACAATTTGTAGCTGGACTAGGGGGAACAGTTGCCTTAGGGGCAATGGTGGCTGGATTAGAGTCTTTGGACTTGGTGCAATCACTTGTCCAGTGAGTCTTCTGCTTACAGATTTTGCACCATGCTTTCTTTTGGCCTTTTCCTTTAGTAGATTGGGATTCCCCACCAGATGCAGATTTTTGGGGACCTTGAGAAGACTTCTGGTCTTTACCCTTTTCCCCTCCCTTGTCAGAGTTTTTGGAATCTTGCTTCTTCTGGTCACCACCTTGGTTCTGTACCTTCTGCTTCACCCTGGTTCTGACCCATTTGTCTTCCTTCTTTCCCAATTCTTGGGGAGAGGTCAGATCAGAGTCAACCAGGTACTGATGTAGCAACTGATTCTGACAGTTATTAAGGATCTGCTCCCTCATGATTAAATTATACAATCCTTTGAAGTCACACACCTTACTGCCAAGCAACCAGCCTTCCAGAGCCTTGGTAGCACAATCTACAAAGTCCACCCAGTCCTGTGTCTGTTCCTTTTGGGTATCTCTGAACTTTAACCTGTATTGCTCAGTGGTTAGGCCAGACCCATCTATCAGGGCACACTTCAGGACTTGGGAATCATCAGCATCCTCTTCTCTTACAGTGAGGAGCTTGTCACTACCTGTGTCTGCAAAGGAGAGCCACAAGATTGCTGCCCACTGCTCCTGGGGGACCCTCTGAACTTTACAGGCCCTCTCCAATGCAGTAATCCATTTGTGGATGTCATCCCCACTCTGGTAGGGAGGGACAATCTTGCTCAGGTTTCCATGGTCATAAGACCTTTCCCTACCACTAGGGAAGTTGCTGCCACCATGGGACTCTAGTCCCAACTTTCTTCTTTGTCTATGAAGCTCTAGGGACTCCCTGTCTATAGCCAACTGCTCTCTTATGATCCTAAGCTGAGCTTCTCCATACTTGAGCAGTCTCTCTTTCCTCTCATGAGATGATTCCCTCCTATGAGAGGAAACAGAGGTCCCTACTGAGGTGTCAGAATGGTTAGACTCCTGAGAAGGAGATCTTGACCTTCTAGGCACACTCACAACTCTTCCTGGTGGGACAAAGGGGAGGTCATTCTGGTCCTCCTTCTCATCTTCAGGAGGAGCTGGATTTTCCAAGGCAAGATCATTGTCATCTTCCTGGCCAGTCTCAGAGGTCAGGTCCTGGGTATTTTCACCCCTGGTCCCTTCCTCATCTTCTGCCCCACCCCCTCTGCCTACCCCTTCAGACCCTGGGGGTCTTCTGAGATCATCCAACAGAAGCACCTCTATGAGGCGTTGGGTGTTGGCACTTTTGCCTGTCTTCAGCTTCCTAGTACTGCACAATGCTCTCAATTCCAAGAATGGGAGGTTGTCATACTTGGATGGTAGAAGCCCATGGGCTTCTGGCAAGGACCTACTGGTTCCTGGCCTTGAAGACATCACTAGTGAGGTGTGGTGTATGCACTACCTACTCTAGTGTGGCCTACTAAACTCTCTTGAGTTGTAGAAAGGGTGTGCTAAGCCCTTGACACACAACTCTAAGTTCAGTAGAACTTACTGTATTTCTAAGCTTGAATTTATATGTACCTGAGGTACCTTTAGTGGTTTTCAGTCAGTCACACACTTGAGATTAACTGGTAAAACAGGGCAAGCTTGAATCCCACCGCTGCCACCAATGTGAGAAGTTGGCCGGGCATATGCTGTCCACTAGTTATAGTGGGCCCTTGCACCAGTCCAATCGACCTTTATTGATGATAGGTTTAAAGACAACCTTTATAGAAAGCTATCCTAGTGGTAGCTATGGAGAGCAGCCTTCAGGCTTAGTCTTGAAGGAGTGTTAAGCTGTTGTTTTACCAGTTATAATCTCGTGAATGACCAAATAAAAGGAGAACCGCACCAGGTATATATATAAAATATATGTATTTATTACTAAACACTACCCAATAGTCTCTTTATGAGGCTAGAGGTCAAAGTACACAAGTTACAAGTCACATAGCACAGTAAAATAGCACAATATACGATTAGCCCTAGGGGCGTACCAAACTATATATTAAGAAAGTGGTATAAGAACCACAACTTAAGTAGACACAAGGCCTAGAGCCTGTAGAATCGCTGGGACCCCAAGTAACCACTCAAGGTAGTGACACAGGGGACCCACGGGGGCTGTGTGCAGTGTGTAAACACACCCGCAAGCTCCGTTAAAGTCTATGGGACAGTCGCGGTAAGAGTTTTAGAGTTTAAGGACACTTAGAAATGGACTAGGACCAAACCCTCTTGGACTTAGACAGTTCTAGGGTTAACACCCATGGGAGCACCAGAGTACTCGAGTTACCTCACCCAGGGAAGCCGGGTGCATAAGTGTCGAATGGTGTCGGGTCGTGGTGTCGATTTCAATGGCAGCCTGCAACGAAGTGCTGCCGGGAAGATGCGAAGTGTCTGAAGAGATCTAAGCCTGGATCAGAGATGAGAAGAACCTGAAAGCAGAGAGGACAGAGTCTGGGTCACTTGCCAGTGACCAGGGGCACGATAGTCGAATGCCCACCGATGTCGGGTGCTTCAGGTGAAAGAGGTGAAGCTTGACTCTTCAGCCACGAGGACCAGGAGGCGTCGACGATGACAACCAGGAGCTGGATTCGAGCTTCCTCACAAAGGATGTTGGGTGCTGCAGCATTGGTGTCCGGATTGAACACAACAAGCCTTGGCAAAAGCAAATCACGCAGAAAGAAGAAAAATGCTTCGCTGCAGACCAGCAAGGTCAGAGGGACACACCACTCGGTGGGGAGTTAGGGCACATCTGGCGCAACCAGAAACGCCCAAAGAAAATCAGAGTTGCCTTCACAGGGACCCACCAGTCGACAGACCAGGGATCACAAAGGAGCCTCAAGCAGAAATGCAAGAAGCTGGTCCACGGAACACTTGTGGAGTGTAGGCTCACAATCTTCAGTGCAAATGGTGCTCATGGCCTGGGCTACAGGTAAACTAAAGCAGGACTTCAAGAGTCATCGAGAAGTTGATGCACTAGCAAATGTGCATGGTGTCCAGGGGTTCCAGTTCCACGTCACTCATGAGGGCTGCGGGTCTCTGCTTTGCTGGGGACTCAGGTCGGCCTCTGAGAAGTCTGGAAATCCTCTTCCTGTGTTGCAAGTACTTCGGAGTCCGGCGGGAGCTTCAGAGATGCAGACTGGCAAATGCTTCATTGGTGCCTGCCAAGCAGGGGAGTCACTCCTTGACCCCAAGGGAGATTTCTTTAGTCCTCTAGTCTTTAGTAGAGTATCGACATTCCAGGATTCAGTTTCAGAGTTTCCTCCAGGGATATCTAAAGTACTGTTGCCAGGGGTTCCTTACTTATATCTAAGAAAGGGGTTGGACTAACTCTGTGGACCCACCTATGGGAGGGTTTGGAAAGAGGGGTGGCTTCACCCATTTCCTTTGTCCAGTTTCATGCCAGATCAGGGGCTGGCAGCCCCTGCAACCGGTTTGAACTGGGGTATGCACGAGGACACCAAATGTGCCCCCAGTGCAGGACTTCAAAGCACTCTTGGAGTGCACCCACCCAGCCCCAATACACTAAGGCCTGTCTCGGAGGTGGTAACACCTCCCTGAGACAGGAAACCTATTGTCCAGGCCTCCCCTGCCAGAGTTTTGGTCAGCAGCAGTAGGCCAGACTCGTGTCCATTTTGTGATGCCAGGCTCTGTTTAGTTGGTACCGGGTATACCGGTACTGTCATGTCTCTTCCTCTAGAAGGGTGGGATCATACTCCCACACCAGTTACTGGTGTGGGGGTATGATTCCAAGGTGTTTGACACCAAACACAACATGTTTCCGTGCAGCCATCCCAAAGTTAGCATTTACAGCAAGTATATAATGCACTTAAGAGTATATGGTCAGGCTGCACCACAGACAACCCCAGAGAGGAGATTCCGAGGGCTGCAGAGGGGCTCTGCTCATGCATGGGCACCCTCTCACATATAACCAAGCACCCTGCCTTCAGGATTGATAAGGCCTGCCATAGGGGTGACTGATAGGTTTCTATGTGCAGTGATAGGTGAGATATAGTGAACCTATATCTCCGTGAGGGGTGCATGCACCACCTCACTCAGGCTGCAGTAGCAGTCCTGTGGTATCATTTTGGATGGCCTTCCAGGGGTGGCACAATACATGCTTCAGCCCCTGGTAGGCCTCTGGGGTACCTATGCCCTGGGTACATAGTATACCATATGCAAGGGACTTACAAGGGCACCCCAGAATCCAATCTGTGGTGTACCTAAAGTACATGGAATCAATTTAGAGAGGAAGGAGCTAGGCTGGGGTCCTGGTTAGCAGGGCCCCAGCCAGACTAAAGTCGAAAAACAGTGAGACATCAGCAAAACGTGGGGGTAACCATATGAGGCAGATCCTACTCTCCTACACAGAGTACTTAAAGAAATCACTTTTCCTAGCCACAAACAAGTGGTACATATACTTTCCAAATACAGCTTAAACCAAAAAAGCATTTTAAGCAGACTCTTAAACACACTCTGCTTGGCCTCTGAAGGTGTAGTTTCCCTATTTGTAACTTTGAAAGACGCAAAGGGGGTGTGGGCTGGGGGTGTTGCTCTGCTGAATGCAGGGAAAACTAGGAGAGAAATTCAGCAGTCACAGGTAGAAAAAAAATTAAAAGTCCAGATTGCACAGAAACACAGAGTTCAATTTAAACAGTCATGGTTAAAAAAACTCAGTAGTTTTAAAGTATCAAGAATACACAATACAAGTCTCTGTTTGCACCACCTTTTCTGTTGTTTGCTCACTGGGCTGTTTAGGGCACAGGGACGCTGGGGCTACAAGATAGCTCCAATGTGTTAACACCTCCTATATCAGGATTTTAACTGGTACTCTATTAGCACACAGACCTATTTCTAGGTTTTAAAATAACGGCAGAAATTAGTGCAGATTATTCTGCAGGTGATGAGCATGTTGCTGACTATATCTTCTTTTTTGAGAAAGTGTTGCATTACAGGTTGAGGCAATGGGCCAAACACAGGACCCTGAAATAGCTACCCTCTACTTGACCCCCGCAAAGGAGATACAGTGTGCAGTGATGCACATGCAATCAATCACCAGACAACTGGTTTACATGTCTGTTGTCAGGTGGATAGTGAAACACTTTGCTGCAAAGCTTGTCCAACTAATTGCAGCACATCATCATGCAGCGCTGGAACAGCAACGCTGGCAAAATAGGTCTGACTTGGAACCTTCCATTTTGGGCAGATGGCTGCCACAATTTCTAAGAATCTCAATCCTTACACAAAAGAAAAAGGGAGGAGATCCAAAGCTAACATTTTTGCCAGCTTCCCATTTTACAAATGTGCTGTTGGGTGATTGCAGTCATAGGTCCCCTCCTGCCTAAACATGTCTGTTATAGTAGCCTGTATATTTTTCTTCTTTTGTGGGGCCACAGACACAGGTGACTTTTGAGAAGTAGGTGGTGGGAGACTCAGTGCATGTTGTGGTGGGGCAGTCACTGTATAGTGTGGTGTCTTGTGCCATTGTTAAGTTGCTGAGGTGGGTGATTCTGATGATGCACTGCTGGGGACAGGGCTGCTTTATATGAGGATGTCACTCTCTTCTTCCTCATCATCACCTCCCACCGTGATTGGACTTGTAGCTGATCTTCTGCTGCTCTCCTCACCTTCACCACCACAACCATGTTCAGCAATTGTTTTAAGGTGCTCCTCCTATTGGATTGCGTGGTGTTTATTCATATGTGTCATTTATCCTCCAGTACCATAATTTGTACCTGGCTTATCTCGACGAACATGGGTGTTGCAAATGCTGCATACTGCAATATGCTTCCCCTCTTTGCTAACCACAAAAAAGTCCCAAACTTGTGAGGAGTACTTTTTTTACTGGACCACTGCCTGAAGAAGAACTGGAGGTAGGTGGCTATGTTGTTGGTTGCCTCTCTGCAGTGCACACGTTTACTGAGGTAGTGGTTAGTGTAGGGCTCAGCTGAGGTTTTGTAAATATGGGGGAGCTGGCGGTGCTACTAGTGCCACATCCCTCGGAGCAGGTTGAATAGCAATGTCGGACTCTTCTGTATTACCTACCACAATTACTAATTCATTGTTGTCATCCTCCTCATCATCTCCTTCCATAATTCTAAGGCTTTCTAGAACTTTTCTTTTTCCTAGCATTTCCTAGTGTCTCCCAGGCTCTGCAGGGGTCCACTCCATGTCCTTATCATCATCAGAAGTAGTGCTTGGAGAATATGGTGGAGTAGCTCCCTTCCTTTTCCTTGCTGGACACCTGGGAGCAAATGATTATAAAAGAGGAGGTTCTTTCAAGGCAGGAAGCTCAACCTCTTGTTCTGCTCCAACATCAGGAAGATGCACTATTGCTGACTGCGGCTATTGTCCATTTTGCTCTGTTTCCTGAAACAATTGGATACTACTTTGTGAAAGGGATAAATCCAATTCAACTTTCCTGCTCATCGGTGTCACCATGATTTCAGGGGCCGCCTCACTAACAAACATGGTTTTGTGCTTAGTTTGGGGTGGTCCTGTTGATGCAGTATTGCTGCTCTCAGCTTGGTCCCAGGAGGCCAGTGTGGAGCCACATGATGTGGTCTGACTCGCCGCTGGTAGGAAGCTGCTTCTTCTCACTGACCACTTTCTTGAGAACAACTTTCTTTGGGGCCATCTTAAAGTTCTTAATTGGCAGTTGCACTAAGCTGCACAAGTGGAAGAGATCCGAGGGCTGACGTGTGACATCACTGCAGGTGATGTCTGTTCTCTTCAGCACCTAAAACAAAAAATGGAAGAAAAACATTTAGTGAAATGTGGCATTGTTGCAGTTTGAATTACTACAGACAAAGGCAATATTAGTTTGGTTTGTTACATAGGCAATAATAACCACTTTAAAGTCAAACCACAACACCATACCATAAAATGTAATTACCCATTAGGATAACACACACAAGACACTCTTTCCTTTATGTTCATCTATTCCAATGGAGACACCTGTGGCACTCAGGGAACTGCACTGGAAAATGGAATAATAATCTTTAAAAAAAATGCATGTAAATTTGTGTGCTTATGGCATGCAATCATTAAAAAAATGGATGAAGTGAATCTGATGTGTTTGCAGTGCACCACAGCCAGGGTGTCCAGGAGTAAATGGAGGTATACTTAAAAAAACTGAATGCTGTACGCTGCTGTGCGTCTCTGGTGGATGGATGGATGAATGGACGGATGGATGGATGGATGGATGGATGAATGGATGAATGGATACATTAATCGATTGAGGCAAAATGAAAGTAAACAAAAAAATAATAATAAAAAAAATAATAATTAAAAAGCATAACAAAAACAATAAAGCAAGCAAGGAACAAAGAACACATGTAAGCCTATGGCAAAGGCACACTGGGTGGCTGGATGTACAAAACGGTAGTCAGCCACATGGCCAAACAACAACAGCAAGCACATTCAGGCCTATGGACACAGACTCCACAAAATGTTCCCCGGCCAAATGGCATAGAGAACAAGGACAAATCAATTGAGGCCTATGGCAAACACACACAGGCACTGGACAGATAAATGAGGCATGGTAACACTGAAGAAAACACTACCAATTATTCAGTAATGTCAAAAACGAAAATTATCTGAGCTATACAAAATTTACAACAACACACATCCTACCAAGGCATAAAATATTACCTCATATGTACACTTTTTATTCACAAAAAAACTTGAAATATAAAAAAAACAAAATTTTTAACGTAATCCTATGCATTCACAGCCCTAAATGATGTTTTAAAACAACATGTACCACAGTAACAGTTGTTTCATGTACCCATGACTAACACTGGCCTAAGGCTACTGGATGGCCACTTGGCAGACTAGGTCACATAGTTAAATAAATAAATATTGCAAATTTAACAAACATGGAAAAAATTTGCTCAAATGTGCCACATTATTACTTTACAAAAGAAAATATAACCAGACCCCTACAGAAAAAATGCAGGCCACCCACCACAATAACTTTGAAAAATTGAATACAAATAAATAAAAATACAAACAAATATTGGTGAAGGCCCTCTATCAAACAAACAACACCCTTATGCAAGAGTTTTTGAACTTACTTGTGAATTCTCAAATACAAAGTCCTTAAATCTAGTGGTATATATGCATCAGACATGGAGAGTTATACTTCCGGCCCCAAATTCAAATGAAAAGTGACCAGGAGATGGACAAAGCACTGGGAGGAGCCTGCTGGACAGGAACAGGAGGTTGGAGTCTCTGGGGCATTTCCTTCCTGTTGGAAAACAAAAGTAACAAAAAGAAGGCTTCTTGCTCAACAGAACAACTCCAATGGTCCGTTGGAGAAGAAAGCTACCCAAGTTGTGGGTTCGCGAACAGCACTACATTGGCACCATCATGTCCGGAGGCATTGCGAGCAAGCCTGAAGTCTTTCACTCACTCGCTAGCATCCCAAGAGTATTGTGGTGCTCGTGAGCGCCAAAACAAATCTTGAGGGTGAACGAAAAAAAACCTCACTTCGAGCCCAGTAGGCAGAATTCAGGAACTACGCACTCCTCTGTGGAACACGAAGTGCCCGAATTCCCCAAACTCCACGAGCAGAGCGAGGTTACTGCCCTGGCCTAACTCTAACCAAATCCCCAACCATAGCACTCTGGAATGCCCATACAGTTCCTGTACTGCACTGCGCACATTAGTCACTTGTCCAACTTTATAAAGACCCACCTGTTTCCTGCCTATCCATTCCTTGTTCAGTCTCATTCCTGCTATCCTTCCCCCTAATAAGGTGCAAGGCCCAGAACATGTCTTTCAAGACAGACGTCCAACCAACACTATTTACTAATCCTAATTGCAATTGACATTTAACCACTCAATTGTTCAATTCCACTAAACCATTACTATGTGGATGGTACAAGAATGTTCTGACATGGTGGGTACCATCAGAACCTAGAAAGGTTTGCATCTCAGCAGTCGCTGATTGAGTCCTATTGTAATTTACAATCTCTTCTGAATGGCCGTAACAATCTAATATCTCCAATAAAACTCCATGATTGTATGTGTACTGACAGGTTGTATGACAGAAGCATTCATGGCTAAACGACATGTGCCTCAACAAAGCGGTCCCAACAATAAATGGGTTTTAACCACGCATTCCTTTACCACACATGCCTTTACCATGCAATTTTGTTGTAAAGGCATGATTGATAAAGGAATGTATGGTTAAAATGCTTTTGCCATAAAACTGCCAACAGCCCTGAAAATTGTCCATCTCCCCCTCCGCCTTGATCCCTAAAACTCACCACCACATCTTAAAACTACCCAACTCCAGGTCCCCCACCCTGAGCCCTAAAACTGCCCCAGCCCTTAAAACTGTCCCATCCCCCAACCCGACCTGAGTTCTAAATCTGGGCCCGACATCCTTAAAATGACCATGATCCCGGGGCCAGTGGCGGCTCGCAGAGGGAGTGCTGCGGGGTGGTGAGGCGGGGTGGGGGAGGTGCAGTGTGGGGGGTAGTGGACTCAGACATATGATGGAACAGAGAAAACAAAGTAAATAAATAAATAAAACTATTTACCTTGCGCGCGCAATTGCATAGTGTGCAGAGGAACCATTTCTGGGAATTCCCTTCCAACTAAGTGAGCTATAGCAACATAAAAAGATGATAGAGTGCTGAACATTATCAAACATTCACACCCAGTACAGAGATCTGGGCCTAAATCCATAGTTTTATTGCTCACTATGCCATTCCAGTTCAGACCCAGCCATATGCAAATCAGTCTTGACCCTGCTCTCCTTGGGAACGGTTCAGCCTGAACTGCCAGGCCAGGTCTTCCTGGACAAGAAACAAGTATCCTGGGACCGTTTTCGGGGTATCACCCTTCATCAGCCAGGCTAGCTTGAATCCAATTGCATAGTGATCATGGGACCTTCGTCTGGGCATGCCCTTCCCACTTAGGGCAACTATAGCAATGTGAGAAGTTGGCTGGTATATGCTGTCCACTAATTATAGTGGGCACCTTGCACCAGTCCAAACAACCCCTTATTGGAGATAGGTTAAAGACAACCTTTATTGAAAGCTATCCTAGTGGTAGCTATGGAGAGCAGCCTTCAGGCAAAGTGTTGAAGGAATGTAAAGCAGCTTGTTTTACCAGTCTATAATCTCTTGAGTGACCAAATGAAAGAGGACCACACCAGGTATATATATAAAATATATGTATTTATTACTAAACACACCCCTCTAGTCTCTTTATGAGGCTAGAGTTCGAAGTACATAAGTTCTAAGCAAGTTAAACACAGTAATAGCACAAATACACGTTTGAGCCCTAGGGGCGTACCAAACCATATACCAATAAAGTGGTATAAGAACCACGACTGAGCTAGACACAAGGCCTAGAGCCTGTAGAAGTGCTTGGACCACAAGGAACCACCCAAGGCAGTGACACAGGGGACCCACGGGGGACGCGTGCAGTGTAGTAACACAGCCGCGAATCACCGTTAACTTCAATGGAGAAAGTCGCGGTTGGAAATTTAAAGAAAAGGGACACTTAAAGAAGAACTTGGAGCAAACCCTTTGAGAACTAGGTCGTTCTAGAGTCTCTACCCACGGGAGCACCGGAGTACTCTTGTTACCTCACCCAGGGAAGCCGGGTGCAAAGGTGCCTTTCGGGGTCGGGTTTCGTCGTCGATTTGTATGGTGATCTGCTGCAAAGTGCTGCTGGCGACCAAGTGGAAAGTGTCCGGGTGGATCCAAGAGTGGATCGGAGATCTGAAGAACCTGAAAGCAGAGGGGACAGAGTTTGGGTCACTAGCAAGAGACCAGGAAGGCGATGAGCAGATGCCCACCGATGTCGGATGCTTCAGGTTGGTTGACAGTCATCTTGTCTCTGTAGCCACGAGGTCCAGGAGGCGTTGTCAGCAACCAGGAGCAGGATTCGGGCTGGTACACGATGTCTGTCGAGTGCTGAGGTGTCGGCGACCAGATTGGACCCAACAGGCCTTGGCAACGGCAAGTCTCAATGAAGATGAAGATTGATGATGATGCGGACCAGCAAGGTCTGAGGAACTCACCCAGCAAGGGTAAGTCAGGGCAAGCCTGGAGCAACTAGGGAGCTCAAGTAGAAAAGGATTGGCCTTCGTGAAGGGCTACTAGCCAATGGACTAGCAACTGCGAAGGAGCCTCGAGTGGACACACTTAGAGCTGGCTCACAGGACACTCGTGGAGTGGAGGCCAATGATCTTTGGTGCAGTTGGTGCTGGAGGCAGGCGCTACTCGGAGCCCAAAGCAGAACTTTGTGGGAGTCCAGGAAGAGGGTGCACTTGCAAATGTGCTCGGTGTCCAGGGGTCATGGTCCCACGTTACCCACGACAGCTACGGGCCTCAGCTTTGCTGGGGACTCAGGGCAGCCTCGGGGAAGTCTGGAAATCCACCTCTGGTGATGCAAAGACTTCGGCGTCCGACGGGAGCTTCAGAGATGCAGACCGGACAGATGCTTCTTTGGTGCCTGCTAAGCAGGGGAGTCACTCCTTGACCCCAAGGGAGATTCTTCAGTCCTCTAATCTTGAAGTAGAGCGTCGAAGGTCCAGGATTTTGTATCAGAGTTTCGTCCAGGGAATATCTAAAGTCCTAAGGACTGAGGTCCTATACTTATACTAAGTTTAGGGGTTGGACTTACTCTGTGGTCCCACCTATGGGTGGGTCAGGGCAGAGGGGTGGCTACACCCCTTTCCCTTTGTCCAGTTCACGCCAGAGCAGGGGCTGGAAGCCCCTGAACCGGTTTGAACTGGGGTATGCACGAGGACACCAAATGGGCCCCCAGTGCAGGACTTCAAAGCACCAGAGAGTGCTCCCGCCCAGCCCCAATACACACTATCCTGTCTGGGGAGGTGGTCACACCTCCCTGGGACAGGAAACCTATTGTCCAGCCCTCCCCTGCCGGAGTTTCGGTCAGCAGCAGGAGGCCAGACTTGTGTCTGTGGCAGCAGCATCCATTTTGTGATGCCAGGGCTTTGGAAAGAAGTTACCGGCCAGGCCAGGGTTAACATGTCTCTCCCTCTAGAAGGGTGGAATGCTACCCCCGCCACCAGAATTGGCGGGGGGGTAGTATTCCAAGATGTTTGACACCAAACACAACATGTTTCTGTGCAGCCATCCCAAAGTTAGCATTTAACGCGAGGTTATAATGCACTTAAGAGTATATGGTCAGGCTGCACTACAAACAGCATCAGAGAAGGGTCTCCGAATGCTGCAGAGGGGCCCTGCTCATGCAGGGGCACCCTCTCACATAGGAACCATGCACTCTGCCTTCAGGATTGACAAGGCCTGCCATAGGAGTGACTTATAGGTTTATATGTGTGTAGGTATGTAGTGATATAGGTAACCTATATCACAGTAAGGGGTGCATGCACCACCTTACCCAGGCTGCAGTAGCAGACCTGTGGTGTCATTTTGGATGGCCTTCCAGGGGTGGCACAATACATGCTGCAGCCCCTGGTAGGCCTCTGAGGTACCTATGCCCTTGGTACATAGTATACCATATACTAGGGACTTATAAGGGCACTCCAGATTCCAATTAGAGATGTGCCTAAGGCACATGGAAACCATTTTAGAGAGGAAGCAGCTAGGCTGGGTTCTGATTAGCAGGGCCCCAGCCAGACTAATGTCGAAAAACAGTGAAGCATCAGCAAAAAGTGGGGGTACCCATGTGAAGCAGATCCTACTCTCCTACAAGCAATACAAAAAGATGATGGAAGGAATGCTGACCATTATCAAACATTCACCCTCAATACAGAGGTCTGGGCCTAAATCCATTGTTTTTGTGCTCACCATGCCATTCCAGTTTGGACCCAGCTATATGCAAATTAGTCTTGACTCTGCTCCCTATGGCAATGCAAAAATATGATGGACGGAATGCTTAACATTGTCAAACATTTTCCCACAGGGCGGAGATCTGGGCCTAAATCCATCGTATTTCCCCCTGTCCCAGAATGCTTGTTTTCAGGTCCAGGGAGGACCTAGCCGGGCAGTTCGGGAACAGGACTCAGACAAGGATGACTTTAATCTGGGTAATGAAGATTACCTGTAAGCAACAACATATTACCCCCTCATAGGACCTCCTCATCCTCGTCCTTATATTAGTAAGGATTTCACAAGCCAAAACACAAAGAGAAAGAATGACAGCAAGGATGCTGAATAAAAATGTTAATCAAAACAAGTTTAAGACAAAGCTGTGATCATAATCTCAACAGCAAAATTGTCCACAGAAGCATGCAAAACATAGAGATGATAATGCTTGATTAAAGTATGATGCGAATGCCATTACTGAGTCAAGTGTCCCTGAACCTGAGTTGGATGAGCCAGCCCCACAGACTTATTGGACTGGCAAACTGCTAAGTGCGTCCACCTACTGATGGTGGATGTAGACACCTTCTTGCCCTTAGCCACTCCCCACAGGACACAAACAGAGCTAGGGAAAGATGAAAGCCTAGGGTATTTTGCAGATATATATGAAGGGCCCTCCTAACATCCAATATAGAAGGAACCAGAGCACTGTAATCCCTTGGAAAAACTGGAAGAACAATCTCCTGCTGCTAATTGTATTCATGGTAGACTTTAGGGAGAAAGGCCGGATCCAGCCACACTACCACCCTATCTGGCAGGAAATGCAAATAGGGAAAATATATAAGCTAGGCCAATAATTCCCCTAACCTCTGAGACGAGGTAATGGCAAACAGGAAGGCCAATTTAGCAGACAACCACAGCAGATCGGCCTCCAACAAAGGCTCAAAAGGGGACAATTGGAGACAACTACTGGAGTGACTGGACAATAAGGTCTAAATCTCCATAGTAGCACATGCCACCAAAGAAGCAACTCCAGAACCCCTACAAGTATGGATAGCTGCCCTCTGAGCAGCCAACTTAGAGGGGGAAAGATTATTCAGAAAACCATCTCTGAGAAATTCAATAATTTTTGTCAGCTCTCCAACCACAGGATCCTCTCCATGTGAGGCACACCACTGACAAAAGAGCCCCAATGCTAACTGTAACACTTAAGAGTGGAAACCCTGCAGGAACGTTGAATATCAATTGCCACCAAAGAAGAAGAACCTAAAGACTTTAACGTCAAATGTTCAAGAGTCAGTTTCAATTGACGGAGATTAGGTAATGACAGAAGGGAAAACTGAAGCAGGGACCACAGGAAGCTGGACAATACCACAGGGTATCAAATGTGACATCAGACAGAAATTAAGCCAACACTTCCATTTGTGCCTAGATACGAGTGGGATCCCCTTGATCCTGAAGACAATCAAATAACTTCTCAAAATCCTTATTAAGGACTTGTGAGGATATGTGTTTGCCTTGATCTCAAAATTAGATGATGCATATGCCAGCTTTAATGCAGGCTCCACCTTTCTTTTAACAGGATCAGAAAGGGAAGCATCTTCAGAAAACAGGGAAGAGGTAGAAGCCATGGGGGGCAAAATGGAATTGACTTTAGGGACTTGGCGTAAATTGTTAATCAAACTGCGCTGTGTGATACCTCTTGCCCAGAAAGTGTGGAATCCCCTGCCTCTCGTTATCATGCCATTCCTTTGCCAGAATTTCCTTAAAGATATCATGCAAGGGCAAATCATTCACCACAGAGGTGCTATACTTGGAATAGACGCCATCATCCACCAACGTTTAGGCACAAACCCCAGCACCTTATGAATATTGGCCAACATGTCCAGAGAAACCTTACCCTAGATATATTTGACTTTTGGGGGAATTGTCCACTTCCTCATCCTCATCCACTTATTTATTTTTTGCAGAAGTCTCAATCAAAGCAGCCTGGACTGCAGAATTAATTAAGCCATACAAGTCTGCCCTGGAGATCTGCAACCCCTGCACATATTTCCTCTTAGAAGTAGACTTGCCAGACACAGGCATCGACTCTTCATCCCCAATGATTGAAAGAGCCAAGCAGGAGGTGTACACAAACCACTTCCTTTTTATAATGGTCTCCTAGCAACCAAATCTCAATCCCCACAAGACTTTAGAAGCCAAAGACAGACTTGCTGTCTCCACCGCAGCCTTATACACAGAAGACATGACTGCAGGAGCCAGGTGCTGCTCGAAGCACCTCAGCAACCAAATGGCCGACCCACGACCACCCAGAATGCTCCCCACCTCAGCAAAGCTCCTGCATGGGAAGCGAGGTCGCAAGCAGAGCACCAACATGACCTGCCAAACCTACATTAAGGCCAGCGTTTTCAAACCGGCAATAACATAATAGCAGAATGCCAAATATTACATAAAAGTACACAAAAGATGTACTTACATTGTAAAACTAACACGGGTCAAGAGCCGACAGCCCATCTAGGGACAAGAAAGAAAACAGGCTTGGTGGAGGGTTTTATATAATAGAAATGAACAACAGACTAATGTTTCAGAGGCCTGCCGGGAGGCGGGATCGCCTCATTAATGTAAGGACTAAAACGAGGAGGTCCTATGAGGGGGTAATGTCCCATACTTCTAAGATGGCCAACATGTTAATGTTGTGGTGCATATTTTCTATATGCAGTGCATTTTGTTCAAAAGAAATTGGTTGCTCCGTCCAAATGTTTAAAGGTGACTGCTAATATACTTCAGAGGTTTCTAAAGGTAGTGAAGCTTGTGTACATTGTGAAGCGGGTATGGGCATATGGACGTTTAAAATGATTGCAGTCAGAGTGTGAAACACATGGATTTGCATGTTTTGCTGTTTAATATAGCGCTAACTCCACCTGGAGGTATTGGAGCAATTTACATGAACACCAGTTGCATTATTCAAGGTCACATTCATTTTTATAGGCATGGGGAGAACACATGATTTGCCCAGAATCACAGGATGTTGAGCCGAGCTGAGACTTAAACCTCATTCTCCTGATCTAAAGCAGCAGCTCTGGCTGTTACGCCACATCCTGGCCGGGGTTCCAATGTGATTTTGTTAACCACCACAATAACAATGTGTTAAAACTGACTGAATACCCATGTGTACAAGACAGGCCTGAAACTGACAATAGGCTCCAGAAAGCCAGTTTTCCTGCTCACCCAGAGTGTTGTTTGCTTATACAGAATGTTCAACTAGACACTCCTCAAGACGGACAGGAAAAGCATCACTGCAGCATCAGAATGCACATGGAGTCACTGATGGCCTTTCGTCGCCAATGAAAAGATGATGCCGCAGCTCAGGAGTAGTTAAGTCAGTTTATTTTATTGACGACAACCAATTCAAAGTCCTGGCAGCATCTGGCAGAACATAGATTTGTGCAACAAAAACCCACTGCCACATTCTAGAACACAGAACAACCACACTGCTGAGGTCAGAACCTAACAGGGACGTAAAAATCATGATCTGGAATTGAATTTTATAGATTGAATTTTATAGGAGGAAACATACAACAAAATAGAGTTGAGGGGAGCTTACAAGCTCTCAGTTCATCTCTGATTGTGTGTACCTGAGGCGGGGTATCACGAAAGAGCAGGTCTATTGCAAAGAAGATTTTCATTCTGTCAGACCTCTATCTGGACAGTGATATCAATACTTTCATTTTCTTAACCTCTCCTCTTGACCTGTTTGCTCTGCTCTGTGGGCATTCACAATATTTCTAAAGGCTTTAGGATGAAAGTCTGAAGAGGAAAAGTAAGTAGGACAGTTTTATTACAATGTTGGATCCTTACCCACTGCCTTGAAGCTCACAGATCTTCTTTATTGCGTCACTCCAGTCCATGGCATCTGGTTCATTCTTCAGCCATTTCTGTACCTCCTGAATGGATCTGTCATCTGAGCAGCCAAAGGTGATCTCATTGAAATACTCACAGGCTGGGAGAGTGTAGTAGATATAAGGACCACAGGAAAGTCCAATCAGGGTGTCTCCTTTCACATCACCTGTTTAGAAAAATGTTCATACTTGCGTGAACTGAAAATCGATAATGTATTACATGTGTCTTCCTTGTCGGCTTACCGTAGCATGGCTCCCCAACCCAAATCTGGCTGGAATTCAGATTTACCAACCAAATGCTGGAAAGAGATGGGACCTTTATAAAAAAAACATGCTTTAAGCTACGAGCCACAAAGGAAGACTCACTGGAACCACAATTATGGCTAAAGATCTCAAACACAAGCAGTCATTCAGCAGCTCAGGCCTTTTTGCATCAGTTGCTGCAGACAAGGGCTAATGGTCGTCTTCAGTCACTTTCATAACCTTCAAAAGCCACAGCAGAAATCCTGGCTGAAAGACAAACAGTGCACATGCCTAGCAGATTTTGAACAATTACAGGAAGCCAGGCCTGCAACCAATCCTGAGCCTCTGTATATCAAAAAAGATCAAGTGGAAATTGTTGCAGTATTGGATAACAAGCTTGCCTGCACTAGACTGCATGGCAAAAGGGTTAAGGACAACAACTGAAAACCTTTGCAGACTCTGACCTCCACCCCCCAGGCTCTGACTAAACCTGCCCTCAATTCTGAATGAACTAATGGAGGGCAACCCTGCTATCTGATGGTGTGCTTAGAGAGGATTCTTGGAAGAAACGGTGTCTAATGCGTAGTGAGTAACAGGCAAGGATGACGGAAGAGCGCAGCGTTGCACCAAAGCTTTGTAAATGTGGCCCTAAGGGGCTTATTTACAAACCCCTTGTGCTGTTGGTACATCATTTTTTCCCTTGATAAAGTGATCCATCAGTGGTGCAAGGGGCTTTTAAATAAGCCCATAAGGGGCATATGTACAAGGAAATTTCAGAGCGTGGAGCTGCGCTTAAATTTGCAGGGCAGCATTCTGACATTTCCAAAATGCAGGGATGTGCTGTATTGACAACAATATGGCACACCCCTGTGTTTTCCCTAGCATTGGCGCTAACATTAGCTGCCTAGACCCAATGCAGGCAACTTTGCACCATAGTGAATGGGTGCCTTCATTACAGGAATGATTGTTTATGTGCAGGAAGGTGTCCCTTCCTGCACATAAACAATCAGTAAGGGTGATTCGTCACGTCTGAATACGCTTCATAATGCACCACACATTGAAAAAGAAAAAACAAGGAGAAATTAAAAGTATTGCATCTTGTTTCACCATTCTGTTATTGCATGGTTTTTGGCGCAGCCTCAGATTTACACATCCTTGTAAATCTAGGGGAGCATCAAAAAGCAATGGGTGTTGTGGTGGAACACCCACAGCAACACCCATTGCTCGCCCCTTTCATGCTAACTGATGCATGTAAAAGGGCCGTATTGACAACTTTGTGTGGCTTAACGTTGCATTGCTAATATGGTGAAGGGCATAGCACCATCAGAACGTCGCTAGAAGGACATTGTGGTGGTGCTATCCCCTTGTAAATGTACCCAAAGTGTCTTCTGCTCTGGTAGAGTTACTAACCGTCCGTTATGCAGTAGAAGTCAGAGGAGAACTGGAGATGTTTAGAGGCCTTTTGGAGTTACATATGAAAAATTGAGAAGTTGTGTAGGAGTATGAGGGGAGGTACTAGCGGAGGGTCACAAGGAGAGGAAAGTGGCATTGCAGGGGTAGGTTCAGTGAAAGAGAGGTGGGAAGGCCCATACAAGAGTGAAGAAGTACCTTGAAAGGATAGCCCAAATGGGCAAGGATCTGATTTGTTGATTGAACCATTATTGAAGAAAGGGATTGGCAGTTTAACATTGAAGGAGGCGAGGGGGCATCATTTGCTTCTTTTTCTAGACTCCTCCACTTCAGTTCTTTGGAAAGGGTTTCTTACCAGTGGGAAGAGCGGGAGAGATGAACAGAAGGTCTGGTTTAGACATCTCTTATGGACCAATAGAATATTGCCTTTTGCCTGCTCTGTAATTTCGTCAACTGGGCAATTACTGACTTAATAATACTAGCCCACAGGAGAGAGAATGCTTATTATTTCACAATGGGCAGGTTCACTCAAAAAGGATTTTGATTTTAAATGTGTGACTTTTATGTATTTGTGCAGTCACCTTTGTAAGGCACTGCATGAGCACCTTTTGCATGTATCACTTATGGAACCCCTTGTGTACATAATGAATGATTTGTTGTTATTTTATTAATTGTGATAATATAGCATTTTTTTAAACCAATGCTGTGTTCAGGCCTACATTTTTTTTAAATGTATATTCATTCTCATATAAATTATTGGATCATTAGTGCATTAGCAAGATTAATGTTTTGAATTAATAGTATTTCTAATCCAACAGGACCATTGTTACATATACCATGTAGTAGCCAGGTTCTGAGGAATACAGGGTTTCCCCATTTATAGTAAATACCAATGGAACAGAAACAAGAATAACATAAGCCTGTCAATTCATATAATTAAGATTCACCTACACAATAGCAAGATTAACATTTTGACTTAATAGTATTTCGAATCCAACAGGGCCAATGTATTACACTCATACCACAATTGAATATCTATAGACAACTTTGATTTTCACTGTGCTTTCTAGAAGGGACAGAAGAAGTGTCTTGAGCAAGTATATAACAAGATATGCCATTCCAAGGTTTAATAGGCAATAAGAGACTGATCTTTGGTACAAAATGATTGCTGTATGATCTGCTAGCTTTTCCACCATAGCAACTTTACACTCATAGTATCAAATACTGCACAGTTGTATGTCATATTAAGAGCAAAAATACTGTCTGATCGAAATATCATGGCCTAAATATTGTGTACAAAAATATCAGGTTGTATGACAGAGGCATGCATGGCTAAACCACACGTACCTCTACCACGCAGACCGAACTACGAATGCATCTTATCCATTCATTCTTTTACCACGCATGCCTTTACCACACAATTTTGTGGTAAAGGCGTGGTTGGTACAGGAGTATGCATGGTTAAGATCACCACTATCCCAACCCCCCTCCCTGCCCTAAGCCCTATAATTCTAACCCCCTACTTCACCCCCTGCCTGAGGACTAAAACCTGCCCTGCCCTTAAAACTAACCCTTCCCCTCCCCCTACCCTGAGGCCTAAAAGCCTGCTCTCTACCATAAACTACCCTGCCCCCAGCACCCCCACCCTGAGCCCTAAAGCTTAGCCCCACGTTATCCATAAACCTACCCCAACCCCTTCCACTGCCCTGAGGCCTAAAACCCTGCCCCCAATTTAAAAAACTACCTGACCCCATGCCCTGAGCCCTAAAATCTCCCCCAATCTTACAAACTCCCCCCAAACTCAGCCCCAGCCCTTAAAACTAACCTGACCCCTTCTGCCCACCTTGAGCCCTAAACCCTGGCCCCCTTCCCAAAAGTACCTCAACCTCTCCTGGGCCCTAAAACCGACCCCCATGCCTAAAGACTACCCACTAAATCCGGTCCCAGCCCCACTTATCTGTCCACATCTGTAGCTTCCTGTTCGATGCTTCCCCTTCTTCTCCCCACCCATCTGAACACTAGACTGCTATCTGCCTTAACCACGCACATGTGTGGTTAAGGCAGATGTGTGTTTCAGGCAAGTGTGGTTGCGTTTGCATTGGAATGGCACGCATTACTCTGCCTGCGTTGTTCGTGCCGTTTCCCAAACATCTATTCTATTATTATTATTAATATAAGTGAATCTTTTGCAGAGGAGAAAGGATTTGAAATGTACCAGTTTCAATACATAAAAAGTTCTAGTGTTACAAACCATTGGGAAGGGAAACATGTAAGAGGGTGAAGAATGACTGGATTTGGTCTGCGGGGAGTAGTGATTATCAATTGAAGCCAGCTTTGGAGGACATGTTACGGAAGAATATGAGGGGGATTTATAGCATTAGGCTTAATGGATTATTTACTAATATGATCTGTAGAGGTTTCAATGTGTCAGAAATGGTCAGAAATAAAGGATTGACACAGTTGGAACGGAGATGCTTCTTTGTCTTTTGGTAAAAGCAAAACAGATCTTGGAGGAAAATGAAAGCAGATCCTCTGGAGAAGGAGGTGTGTGTTCTGTAAGGATGTTAGTGCATATTTTACGTGATTCCCCATTGTTTTGGCTGGACTTGCTGGTATTGTAAATCTGGTCGATTGAAATAACTACCAGTGCATATGTTCTCAACTCTAACAGAATAGGTAATTGGCTAACCTTAATTGGCTTTTAGGTAAGGGAACAGCAGCAATGTGTAAAACTGCAAAAGTGACAAAGACATCACATATTTCATAAGGACTGCATTCCGGCCTTGCAATCCCAAAGCACAAGTCAGAATAAGCCTTTAAAAGTTTACAAATATGCTTCCAATATTACTTGATGGATCTTGTAGCCTACAGGGTATATGTGTATACGGAGTAGAAGGGCCACGTGCCAAATGTGAATCTGGCATGTCTCTTCAGTAACAGAATTCAAAAGGGCTTTCTTAATGCACAGGCTGAAGCAGCTTTTCTTCTTTCCAAAGGCATACATACTAAATCAAGATCACACTATCCTATCTCAAGATAGGAAAAAAACTATAGAAAATCTAACTCTTTCTGATAACCTAAACCTAATTATTTGCCAACTTAAATATTCCATATAAATGCCAAAACAATTCCAGATAAGTTTGTTTTCTCTGTCTGAGCCTCAGTGGATGATAAACTACACTTGCCAAGCTATCCTCTCCTACAATGCCAGTAATTAGATTTCAATGTCCAGAGATGACCTAGATTAGATGTAAATTGTCCTTATCAGATGTTGCCTGAGAACAAAGGGTCATCCTCGGTAACTGTCCTGCTTGAACATCATTGGTGAAACATGGTAGAAGTTAATCACAGACACATCAACCAAATCCATCAAAATAATGTGACAGTAGAATATAGAACCTATAAATGACCATTCAACAGCACAGGCTTGAACTTTGGAATTTAACTTAATTATGTGAGGACATATATAAAGTGTGGGCCTCTCCCTGAATTTTAGACTGAGCTTTTCCGATTGCAACCGGTTCATGTCTGATTGGCACATGGCTGGTCCCTGTCTGGCTCAGCTGATAACACATTTCTAACCATCAACATTTTTCCCTTTGAAGTGAGCCTATTGCCACTTTAGCAAGGGAGTGGCAGAGAAACTGTACCTGTTGGAGCTGTGTTTTCACTGGTTTGGGGAGAGTGGCATCCCATTTTAATAGTCCCATCAATGAATATGCTATTATTGATGTAGCAGCTGAAGAAGTCTACTGCCAGTAGAGAAAGCAAGTAACATACCGTCTTGGCTTTCTTGATGGTGTATTCATTAAGGGTGATGTCCTCGAGGGTGAGGTTGGTGTCTGAGGTAAATCCAAGTGTCATTGTGTTGGCTGAAATTTGGAATGCAAGTCCATCAATGCTCACAACATTGAGCCAAGTTTGGAGTATTTTTCTTATGAAGAGAAAGAATTATCTTTTGGAGGGGCTGAACTTCAAGGAATGTGGTGGGTATAGAGGTCTGAATGATGTGCAGGCAGTGTGGCAAGAATGTCTTGAGTGGAGAAGACTTCCAAGTAGAGTTGTGTGTCATTGATGTATTAAATAATTTTGATGTTGTCTAGGAATGGGATTTTCTGGGGCTCCATTTACAGTTTAATGAAAATAGGGGGGATGTTGTGTGTCAGAATATTGTTAACAAAAATATTACCTAACAAAAATATTGTTATATGTAATGTTCTTTGCATTTTTAAAAGTTTTAAAGCACACTTACAACGCACACGGGTATCCAGGCATTTGTGGTAGGTGCATGAGGCCCGCTTAGGGGGCTTACTTGAAGAGTCAGGGTCTTCAGGTTCTTGTAGAATTTAAGAAGGGAGGATGAGGATCCGATGTTTTGAGGGAGGTCATTCAAGGATTTAGGAGCCTGGTATGAGAAAGGCACGACACCTCATCTGCTTTTGGGTATTAGTAGGGTGCTAATGCAAGTCCAGTAGAGAAGAAGTGTCTGCAAGGCTTGTGGAAATTAATGTGGCTATTCAGGTAGGCAGGATCTGTGTTGTGGAGAGTTTCATAGGTTTGGGTTGGGAGTTGAAAGTGTGCTCGTTTGTGTATTGGGAGGCAGTTAAGCTCCCTAAGGTGAGGTGTTATTTGGGCTCAGCTTGGCATGGGAGGTTGAGGACAAGCCTGGCTGCTGCGTTCTGGATGGTATGAAGTCTTCTCATGAGCTAGTAGGTTTTTCCTGCATATAAGGTGTACCTCTAGTCCAGTCTGCTAGCGATGAGTGCTTGGGTTACTGTTTTCCTTATGCTAACTGGTAGCCACTTGAAAATCTTCTTCGGCATCCTCACGATGATGAAGTAGGATGAGGCAACTGCATTTACTTGGGTGGCCATGTCCAGTTGTTTATTAAGATTATGTGGTTTCTTGTTTGTGAACTGGGTATTGGAGTGGGTCTGAGATCAAGTCCCAAGGCGAAAGATCTTTCCGGAATACTACCACTTCAGTCCTGTCTGTGTTCAGCTTGAGGCAGTTGGACTTCTTCCAGGTGTTGCTTCTGTCATGCATGCAGTAAACTTATTCCTGATGTTGGATATTTTATCCGAGAGGTACAATATCAGTGCAGGTCATCTGCTTATCGGACAATGTTTGTGTTGTGAGTCCGGGCGACATCTAACAGTGGAGTCATATGTATTTTAAAGAACGTCGGTCTGAGCAAGGAGCCCTGTGGGACTCAGCAAATATGTTCTCTTGCTTCAGTGCTTGTCCTATTTAGAGAATACACATCAATACAATTTAAGTAAAGTGTGGCACTCTTGCATTTCTCAAGACCGAATCTGAGGTTTGCATCAACTTGTGTCTTGCATCGTGTTTCTGCTGTGACTTTCCAAAGACCAAGATGTCATCAGAGTAATACAGAAAATTGGGAATATATTGCATTACCTTGTGTATTTTTTCCTGAAATACTTTGGCATCCAAGAAAACACTAAAACTTAAATAATTGTATCTGAAAATTCCTATTTAAGTAGCAAAAGTCGAAATGTACCTTGTCATCTCCTCTAACTCCAACTGATGACATCCTCTATTAAGGTCAAAATTTGAGATGTGTGCATCCTTGAGTAGACATTTTGGAACCTAGGTACATAATACATCATCCTTTTCATTGCAAGACTGGGCTGGTGTATAACTACACAGATGCATGACAGACCCCAATGCAGGTTTTTATGAAATAGAGCAATAAAAGACATGCATGGCATTGGTCCAGCAACAGGATCGATAATATTTTGTTCTGTAAGATTGCCAATTTTGGTCACCACCTGTATCTAAATGTTGAAAGGTATCGATTGCCATTATTGAGCTACTGGCTGAACAACTTCATCTATGTGCTGAAGGCTCTGTTTACCATTGATTTAGCCTAATTCAGGAAAGAGTTCAGAGTAAGGTTTGGTAGCATCAGGATTCTCTGTTCTCTAAGTCATCAGTATTAGACAACAAGAAGCTGAGCTTCAGTACTGTGCTAAGCATAGGATGTGCCCAATGTCTACATGAGATGTAATAACAAATGTCTTCAATTCATCTTGTTTGCCATCAGGAGACAATGGAGACTGAAAAGAACCCTTGCAGGGCAGGGGTGTGTGTGAGCTGCATGCAAAGATCAGGACATTGGTCTATTTGAGAGGAAAGCTGATGGGCAGTTTGACAAATGTAGTGCCTTTTGATAGTGAGCACTGTATCAACCACTGAAATACATTCCCAGTTTTCAGTACACATTCTGTGATGTTGCCATCTTCAGTGATGAGATTGTTTTGAATAGAGAATATCTTTGCAGGTAAACACCCACACAGTTAGAGTAATAACAAATGTCTTCAAACTGGGACCTGGACTTTGAAGCAGGCTTTGGGGACAATAAGGACATTAACACATCCCCACATTTAAACAATAAAATCACGACTCCTGAGAAAATTGCACGGGAGGAATTGAGCAAGTTAACAGTGCATGGAAGAAGATAAAAGGCACTGGCATAAAGGTAGTGTTATGAAACTCCAGGAGCTCACTGTTTGGGTATGATCATGAAGGGAGCAAAATAAATCTATATAACACAAAACAATCTCTATAACCTCTAGTATAAAGGACACTATGTATTTTGCATTCATCATACTTCATTTAAAGTGAAGTGATTGATGGAGGGATATTATTGCTCCCACTGTTTATGCAAAGGTATAAACATAAAGGTTAATGTGGATATGTACTGCTAGGAGGAATGATTTGCACTAATGTACAAATGAGCCTGCTTTTTGTGTCTAATGAGTAAGATATTGAATCTGTTCTCTTTCTTTCCTTGATATTATATATTTTTTATTATATTGTGTCCTGAAGAAGGTGAGGAGAATTAACTCAAGTGCCACCAAAACTCTGCGTCAACAGTATTTTTTAATCAATTGTTCCTGTACATGGTTTTTATGAATAGCCTTGAAAGATATCAATCCTTTTTTTGAATTTTTTTGTGAATTATTTCCATGAACAGTTTTAAAATTGTGTCAGAGTTTGTTCTAACGGTTTGTAAATGAAGTAAAGTATTTACTTGTACAAGCGTAATAATGGTAAAATTGTGTGCAATATGCTTTTAAATATATATAAGTTTGTTTTTATGGGAAAGTTTATAAATTGACTGTGCAAAATAAAATTGGACATTTTTATAGTAGACAGTGATCAGTTTTTAATAATATCCCCACAAGGTCTTTTGTGGAAATACATCTGTGGTTCGTGCATTTTCATAGCCTCTTTTAACTAGCATAGTCATATTCCACATGAATCAGTTACACAAAAGGGATTCTCTACTTAGATTTGTGATGATTGCAATACAATTTCTTGAAATAGAGACATTCTTATAAATAACGTAGTTTTCCTATCCCTATCTTAATAGATGCATAACAATTATAATTAGCAAATGTTTCAAACGCAGTGAGATGATATTCTGGACATACAAATGGGCATCACATCACTGTGTTTTTTCTGACGCCAATAAAATTACAAAAATGCTATTTTCAGTAGATAAGCAGGGACATGAATAGTACATACCTGATGAATAGATTTTGCTGAAGTTGGAAAACATGTCAGTAATAGTATCATCAAAAAAGGCAGATTCGCGTACCAAATACCTCTCCTTTGCCTTTAGCGTATCAGAAAAACGTTCATGGAGCTCCTTCAGGGAGATAGTACAGGCCATATCTCTGGTGTACGTTTACCCTGCTCTCATTCTATGTTACTTGCACTCATGCTATATACCTAGAAATCTAAATTTTAAATGCTCTTCAAACAGAGGGAATGTTTACATATGCAACTTATTTCAACTTCAACACAATTTCACTTTTATCCTCACAGTCAAAGGCTCGAGGCTGAATTCCTATTGTCAGTCTATATCCAAGTAAAACACTTGAAACCCTGAAACACAAGCTTACACAACATGAATAAATGTGTACATGTCCATGAGGGTATGAACATTGCCTCAAATGAAGGCCTGGGCAAACACCCACACTTTGCCTGGACCTAAGGGAAACCATCAATTGGCTCTATTTTTTATAGGGCTTAAACATATACAATCAGCAGCACAGTCCAGGTCAGAAAGTGCTTTCTGGTTCGCAAAAATGTTTGTCCTCCATTAGGAGTGCACTCTTAACGCCAGTGGGACCTGTAACTGTAATCAGAAGCCCCATCAAAATTATGAGGTCCACTGGAACACTGCAGATCTGTTTACTTTTCCCTATAGATGACAGTCGTTCTGAGTGTCCAAAATCTCCAGTTGAAACTCTGCTGAGAAATAAGGAACTGCCGGGGGTGTTGGTTCTACAATTACAAATTCACCAATAATTCCCCATATCTGGGGTGTCCTCTTGGTGCCACTTATAATCCTCCAGTAATTCCATCCCCTGGACGTACTAGTTATTTCTGGCAATGGTAATTCTGGGGACAGGTTTTAAAATAAATTCCCATCCACTCACAATGAGGACATCACTATGATTCAATGCTGCTTGAATCATCATAAGGTTTACAGCTGCTGTCAGAGTTACAGCCCTCTGCCTATGCAGGTGTCTCCATAGAAACACAACCTTCTGACAGCATCATCTTCTAGATGCTGTCGCACACTTGCACTTTCATTCCTTCACAGGCATCACCAGGTCAAGTAACAATGCTAATAAAAGGGTGTTTGTCTCTGTTACTCTTGCTTCATTTAGCAAACTATCTGATTTGTGCAGCGTTCTTCCTAAGGAGTGGTCGGTAGCACGCAACACTTCAATGGTAGTAAGGTGACTGGACATTGTCTAATGACCTGGACCTAATGAAGCTTTATCAGAATAGTGCTAAATACTTGGTGGTGGGAGGTATGGCCCCCTGACCTATGACAAGCTCTTCTGACCATGTGATGTTTTGGAGCTCTGGGTCAATCACCAGCAGCAAACCTGTTGCATCGTTTTTAAAATGGCTGCCAGAAGGTTGAGCTTCTGAAAGGCACCTGGGCTGGGGATCACTTTTCGGTGCATATCCCTGCATACCCCAACCCCGATGACCTACAGCATTGAAGAAACCTACATCTACCTCACTACAGACTTCTGAGAAACGGCAACTCAAACCACAGCTTCCCCACTCCCGGACTGCTCTCCCTCAGGACAGGCACCTGCACCTGTCATAGCCCTGATGGCTTGACAAGCTCATTGTAAGAGTGGACCCATACACATCGGCAATCTCAGCACCTGATAAACCGAGTGGCGCCGGGATCACTGGGATGGCTCGACCCCCGCCTGGATCAAGTGAAGGGTCTGATCTGGTCCGGAGAGAGGGAGGAAAGACCCCTCCATGTTGTGCAGAGGGGGTGAGGGGTTCCATCTGAACCTCAGCTGACACTGGCTCCTGCCTGTCCCCTCAATCGATCTGGTTCCATCTCCCGCTGAAGCCCCGATGCGCATACTGCGATCATCTCCTCACTGCTGATGCTGTTTTTGGAGTTCCTCCAGCCGGCCCTGTCAATATAGGTATGGAGGCTGTGCTTGAAGCTTATGGGTATCTCCTGACTATAGATATGTGAGTCATTGCTTCTCAGCAGGCTTCGCCTTGCCACGCCCCATATCCACATGGTTTTGGGCTCTGTTTGCACCTCATGCCTGCCTGCCTCTGGGGATGCCATCAACGCAGGATTCAGTGCAAGGAGGCCCTGCCCAGGATACTTTGATTGGTGCTGGGAGGTACCTGATGTTAGTTTGATGGGGCAGGATCCAAGGTGCACCGTATTCTCCCCTCACCCATTTTGAACTACCTCTCCCTACTAAAAAGAGAGGACCCATTCACAAGATGGCTCTCACACTGAAACTGAGGTAGGACTGTTTAGGAAGACATAGAAACTAAAGAAGGACCAATCTACTTGGTTTTTAGAAACTCCAAGTACCACAAGAAGCAGCCATTTTTCAATGGTTTAGCGAGAATTTTTCCCTACTCATTCTAACAACATCCACAAGGCTGTTATATAGCAAGCACTTCCAGCGCATTTTTGGTATGTGCAGTAACTTAATTTACCCCACCCCCATTATACTTACCACCTCTAGTGGCTAAACATTTGATTTAGCAAGTTCGTCCTGTGCTTATTTAGTTATTTGCTAAATCTACTCTCTCCACACCCCCATATCATATACCATACCTAGTTGGTGGACTTCTAGATGCTATCACAGAGGACCTGAGCACCTTGGGGAAAGGGGTCTGTCCCTCATTATCCTTTCCACCCATCTCACAAACCATTGCAGTTGGTGACCTTATAGGTTCATTTCCCGCTGCCAGGGATGAGGGTGGCACAGGCACATACCAGGCCAAATGTAAAACAACAATCTGGGTTGCCTATGGCAGCTGAGGTCACTATGTAGCAGAACCATCATCAACCACAAAGGCAGGGTGATGCGGCTTAGTCACAAGGAAAGCTGAAGACCATGACACCAACATTTGGAACTAGGTTTCCATTATTACCCTGCCCATTAAGTGGCTTTCATTCAGATCACTCTGTAATGGCGACTAGCCCCAATAGAACTCCTGATAGCATCTTGGAACAAGTAGGCTACAATGCCTTTAGATTTATATAATAATAATAATACGTCATTTATAAAGCACCTGGCTACACCCACCGGTGTGTCCCCGCGCTGAGAAGCAGTGTCAAGCTAGAGCAGAAGGAGAACCGGACTATAGCTGATAGAGCCAGGTTTTCAGGCCTCTATGAAAGGTGGACTCCGATTTCTCTGCGCGCAGCTGAGGTGGGAGTGTATTCCAATTTTTGGCTGCCAGGTAGCCAAATGAGCACGCTCCCATCCTTGCCCTTTTTATCTTTGCTATATTGAGCAGGTGAGCTCCTGTCGATCTTAGCTGTCGACTTGGATTATAAGGGGTTAGAAAATCATGCAGATAGCTGGGGCCTTTCCCCTGTATGCTCCGGTGATAGAAACACAGGGCTTTGAAAAGAATTCTCTTTCCCACTGGCAGCCAGTGAAGGGAGTCAAGGGCTTTCGTCATTGAGGCACGCCTCGGTAAATTAAGGACTAGGCGTGCTGCTGCGTTCTGAATTCATTGAAGGCGTTGCAGGCAGCATTTTGGCGCACCCAGGTATAGGACGTTCCCGTAGTCCAGCTGCGAGTTCACCAGGGTGTGGACTATAGTTTTACTTGCTGATACGGGAAGGATGTCTAAGGTTTTCCTTAGCATCTTGAGGGTGCCAAAGCATTTCCCTGCTACCTTTCTGATGTGGGACTCAAAGGAAAGTTTTGGATCGAGCCACACTCCAAGATTCTTTACCTCTGTTTTAGGCGTGGGGATAGGCCCCAGCATCTGGGGCCACCAGGCTGAGCCCCAGATGGAGGGAGATTTCCCAATGATCATGACCACCGTCTTACTCCCATTCAATTTTAGGCAGTTGTTAGACATCTGTGAGGCCAGATCTTTGAGACAGGAAGAGAACTTGTCGCTGGCTCACCGGAGTGTTGTGCTAGGGACACTACAAGCTGGGTGTTGTCCGCATATGACACCATAGAGATCTTGTATTTGTCCATAATATCTGCCAGCGGGCCGATATACAGATTAAAAAGGGTGGGGCTCAGGATAGAGCCCTGTGGGACCCCTTGGAGGAGTGGCAGGGTTTTAGATCGATACGGGTGCTGTGCCACCTGTAAACTCCAGTCCTCTAAAAAGGACCACATCCACTTTAGTGCTACCCCATCCAATCCGCACACCTGGAGACGCTGAAGAAATCATTTGTGGGATACCGTATTGAAGGCGGCGCTTAGGTCGAACAGGACCAGGGCATCCATCTGACCGTAACATATCTATAAAGATTTCCAAGAGCCTAAAACACAGATTCCTCAAATTTAACCCAGAACTGCTCATTGCAGACCCTTATTTCTGCCCTAAAAATGGAGCACTAATCACCAACCTCATATTTTACACAAAAAGAAGGGCACAATGGAGGAAAGCCTTGGTCTCTCTGCTCCTAATCTCAGCATCCAGGAAAATCCCACATGGGTTCAAACTCTCCGTAGCTCCCTCTCCTCTTTACAGAGCTGTAATGACCATCACCCTATAAACAACAGGATTATCCTCATCCAATTCTCAAAAACTCTTTAACTAACAATGATCAGGCCAGGACCCAAGGCTGTCCTCTCTCTTCAGATGGCCCGCAGGAAAACCCAATTCTACCCCCACAGGCCCTAGACGCAACAAGTGCTCCTCCCCCTTCTCCCCAATGCTTCCCCAGGATATACAACACACTCAACCTCAACACCACATCAACTCATGGGCATCCCAAGGCCTTATCCATGAATCAACAATCTAGAATAAGGTCCAGTTATACATCTAGAGAAGCTTTTGCAAGGACTCACACCCACGAAAACAACCACTTCACTATGACTACCTCTTTGTCCTCTCAACACACACTTGTGTTTACTTCAAGTGCACCCAAGGTACCACATTTAGCCCAATCGATTCCCCCTGTGATATCTGAAAACCCTAGTATTAACAATATGTTACACCAGAAGACCCAAGCGCTCCTACCTATCCAGTTCACCTGCTCTTCGACCTAACTTCCCAAGCCCCTCTCAATCGACAACCCAACCTCCACACCATAAGTTCTCCCACAACAGATGCGCACTAACAACTTTGGTATGAACAACCCCCAACCCTTCTGGACCTTCAGTCTCAATCCTTGTATTTCAATCAATCAGGGAATTGTGAAGCGTGCTACTCACCGGTGAGGGTCTCAAGGCACTGGGGGGGATGCAGCTCTGAGTCAGCCAAAGAGCCAGGTCTTGAGGCTCTTCCTAAAGGTGTGCAGAGTGGGGGAGCATCTGATGTTGATCAGGAGCTCATTCCAGGTCTTTGCTGCGATGTAGGAGAAGGCTCTTCCACCTGCTCTGACTCTGCCTATGCACGGGGTTTCGGCGAGGGCGAGTTCGGCGGAGCTGAGGTTTCTCTTGGGCACGTGGAAGGAGACTCTTTCATTGAGTTATTGGGGTCCGGTGTTGTAGCGGGATTTGTAGGCGTGGGTGAGTAGCTTGAAGGTTACTCTCTTCTTGACTGGGAGCCAGTGGAGGTCTTGCAGGTGTTGGGTGATTTGTTCATGTTGTGGGATGCCGAGGGCGAGTCTGGTCGCGGTGTTCTGTATGGTCTGGAGCTTGCGGAGCAGGTATTTGTTGATTCCGGCATAGAGGGCATTTCTTTAGTCCAGTCTTCTTGTTATGAGTGTGTGGGTGATGGTCTTTCTGGATTCAGGGGGATCTATTTGAAGGTCTTGTGAAGGATGCAGAGGGTTTTGAAGCAGGTGGAGCCAATGGCGTTGATCTGTCGGGTCATGGTGAGGGAGGAGTCGAGTATGATGCCAAGGTTTTGGGCGTGGTCCGTGGGAGTGGGGGGGTTGCCGAGGCCGGTGGGCCACCAGGTGTTGTTCCATGCTGAGGGGGTGGGTCCGAGGACGAGGACTTCTGTCTTCCCCGAGTTATGCTGCAGGCAGCTGCTGCTCGTCCACACTTCACTAGAAACCAGGCTTAGCTTGATGGCATAGACCTACAACTACTCAAGGCAGATCTAAAAAACCATACCAGCATCACCTAGATAGTAAAGACAGTATTAGACACAAATCACACCCCAGAGACAATGGGATCTTGACTATCTGGGCATCCCACATGAAATGGCGTACAATACCCTACACCAACGCCTATTCTCAGCCACTCGACTGAAGGACTCCCTTTCTGATAGGGACTTTAAATCCCTCCTCTCTCATATAATTCTACTTACTCACCAAATAGAGGCAATCCAACACAAATCTACACAGTTCCTACTAAACCTCACAGAGTTGCAGGGCACAAACTCAGAGCCATAAACAAATCAAACCTTAAACAAGTGCCCATCACTAAGTCTTCCTTTGCTAACACTAAACCACACCTGAAATTCATGCTACTCAATTGCAGATCGACAATAAAACATGTGGTGGACATCGCAGACCTCATCCTTACGCATGAGCTAGATGTACGAATCCTGACTAAAACTTTGCTAAATGAGGCCTCATCTCCTGCTCTAGACCTACTAGTGCTTCCTAATCACAACATCATTATATTAGACAGTTCAAGCTGACCTGGTGGAGATATCGCTTGCATACACAGAAACTATCTTGCAGTGAAACAGTCACATAAAATTGACATACCCTTATGTGAATACTTTTGCATTGACATTTTGAGCAATAACAATCCAGTGTGCAAATAACACATGATCCACCACCCACCAGGTGATAACTTCACATTTATAGAACAAATTATGGAAATCAACTCAACCAATGCAGGGCAACATGGCACCCACAACTTCCTTGAAGACTTCAACCTACACTGGAATTGCCCCTAATGACTAAGCCTGGGCGTAGTTCGCGAAGTAGCGCTACGCGAAGCTACGCAAAGTGCAGTTCGCACTACGCGAGCTACGCATAGCACTACGCGAACTGCGTAGTGCACTGTTCGCAATGATTGTACAGTGCCGGATGCTTGTCCGCACTGTGCAATCATTGAAAACGGCATCTTGCACAGTGCAAGCTGTCTCTTACTGCCGCTCGAGTAGATTTTTACTCGAGCGGCAGCTTTCTCAACGCGGACTGGTAGTTTCTCATCGCGAGCGGTCGCGAGCATACGCGACCACTCGCAATGAGAAACCTGACCTCCCGCGTTGAGATCTCGCCGGGAGGTTTATTTTCCACGCTCGCGATCGGCAACTTGATGTTGCTGATCGCGAACGAGGAAAAAGTCTCGCCGGGATAGTCATTTGCTTGCTCGCGGTCGCCAACTTGACGTTGAGGACCGCGAGCAAGCAAAAAATGACCGCTGCACTACGCTACGCGTGTTTGCACTGTGCTACGTGCAATTCGCGTTGTGCGAAGTAGCGCAAGCTTCGCAAACTACGCGAGCGTAGCGTAGTACTTTGCCCAGGGTTACTAATGACCCAGCAGTCAACAGCCTTAAATGCTTCCTATCGGATTGCAACCTGACTCAGTTCTGTGATGGTCGTACATATAACCTGGGTGCAACCTTGGAATATCATCCAAATGGAATCTATCATCCCATGTGACTAGACAGATCATCACTGCATCACCTTCCTCATCACAGAATCAATAAAGACAGGAAAGGCTTGTCTAAAGAAACCCAAACAATGGAAAAGAAGCATTAACTGGAAGAATAACAACATCCTAACTCCTCCCTCCCTCAGATATGGCAGATGTCCATGACCTCACAAACCACTATAACAACTCCTTGATGAACATTTTGGATGCAATTGCACCCTTATAGCTAAAAGGAATGACCAACAAAGATTCCAACCCTTGGTTCAATGGCAGCCTGAGTGATGGAATACATAAGCTTAGAATAGCTGAATGAGCTTGGAGATCCACACTGTCCCCTGAATTCCTTAAGCACCTAAGTTGAGGAGCATCTACAACAAAGGTATCAGAAGCTCAAAAGTAAAAAAATATTTTAAGCACATTATATAAAGCCAGAAATCATCCCAAAAAACTGTTTGATCTGGTCAAGCAACAATCCAATATGCAACCCTACACTTCCCCCACTGGATCTAGGCCACAACCAAACTATGAGGATTTTGCCTGAAACCAGCCTCAGAGCGCTACACACTCATACCCAATTGTCACACTCCAGGTCTCTCAGCTCTCATCTCCAAATACAATGCTTCATGGAGCACTTTAAAAACCTTGGAGGAAAAACCATTCTCAAAATCCCAAGAACATTAAAATACTTAAACCATTTCAGGTCCCCCCTACCAGCGATTGCCTTTAGTGAGATCAACTTGTCCTTACTCCCTCTCTGGACAAAAATAGTCAATGCCACACTACTCCAAGGATCGATCCCTGACTTCCTTAAAGCTGGGCTTGTGACCTCCATTTTTTTTTAAATTATGAAAGACCTATCAGACCTAAACAACTTTCACCTTATCTCTACGATACCTACACTAGCAAAGCTCCTTGAGAAATGTGTACAAATACAACTGTGCAGCCACATTGAACAATTCAATCTCTCAGATCAATTCCAATCTGGCTCCGTCATGGCCACAGTACTGAATTGGAGCACACACACATAGTGGATGATTTGTTAAGAATGTTGGATCAGAACAAATCCTTCTTTCTTATTCTTCTCATCAGCCTTCAATACTGTCAAACATGACAGCCTCCTAGACCTACTCAAATAGAGGATGGGTCTATCGTGGACTGTTTTTAACTGGTTTGCCTCATTTCTCCACAACAGAACTCAAAGAATTAAGGTCAATATGTACCTCTCCAACCCCACACAGGCCCCTTTAGGGGTTACTCAGGGGTCTTCGCTCTCACCCACTCTCTTTAATTTATTCAAGGAACCTCTAACCAAATTGCTGAGTTTATCTAACATCCATCATCACATGTACGCAGATGACCCCTGAAGAAGTTAGGTCTCTAAACTCAACAAACTGATTGATTGGTAACCACCTCAAACTACACGCTCTAAAAGCCAAATTCCTCCTAATTGCCCCACCCAATCATTCACTGGACATCGCTGATTGGATGAACCAACTCACTGCACTGAACTGCATACCACACATCATAGAGTCAACAAGATCTCTGAGAATAATGCTGGACAAGAACCTGAACATGCAGGAGCATATCAGCCCTGACACCAAAGGAGCAAATTTCCACATGAACATCCTAAGGAAAATAAGATCCTTCCTTCCCCGGGGTGACTTCAAGTCAGCTGTTCAAGCCCTGGTGATTCCCAGGTTGGACTATAGTAGTGCAACCCTATGTAGCGTTCCCAGAGCTAAGCTGGCACCCCTTAGGGCCTATTGTTAGTCCGCTGCTAGCTTCATCATTGGATCGAAAAGAAATAATCACATCACTCCTGTTCTGAAATCTCTAAACTGGCTTCCATAAGAGGCAAGGATTAATTTAAGAATTGCCTGCATGACCCATATAGCCCTCTACTTCAACACTCCTAGATACCTAGCCCAAAAACTAGAGTGATCCAGGGGAACTAGAGTTTCCAGAAGCTCCAGTTCCCTACTGCTGAAACCACCAAAATGTTATAAAAAGAAAACTTATAACGGAGCCTTCTCAGGTTTTGCCCTGAGAATCTGGAACGTTCTACCCCCTGTAATTAGAATAAGCCCCTCTAATGTGTCAAGCAAGAAAGAAGTCAAAGGTATACTTATGAACACATTTTTGCTGTAGAGCTCATTAACTTTTCTCCTGGACAAGTTCTATTCTTTAGCCTCCTCGCAAACTTATTTCTGTCAGTCTTTGGGCTTATTTTTATAGGACATGGTTTGCCTGGGACCTGTGGTGCTCTGTCTTGGAGATTCAAGAATGTATCACCTCTGACGATGTTGTTATTGGTACACATAATGTGTTTTTGTTTTATAATTATTTTATTGTAAAGCACTCTGATACCCACAAGGATCTTGTATGCGATATATAAAACTCTCTATAAATAACTATGAATAAATAAATCATTCATCACCCAGCACCTGCCTATTGAGAGCATGTCATGGGTGAACAGACCAACATCCCCTTGCTAAAGAGATAGAGGAGTGTTTGATGAAGATTCAGCTCCAGAGACCTGCATACACGCACACTGGTTCCTGCATGAAGGATGCCTGCTATGGTGTCATTCTGCAGGCCAGTCCTACCAACAAGGAAAAAACAAGATTAAAGCTGCTGTAGCAGCTAGAAAAAGGAGGCTTGTCTGCCAAGTGAGTTATTCAGCTGGCACAAATTCCCCACAAATACCACAAAGCTAGATGCCACATGTAGATAGAAACACTCAGCCAATCAGGACACAACATGCACACCACGCATATTCTTCACGCGCTCCCCACACCAGACATCTGGACACATACACAATGGCCCACACTAGCTCTCCCCGAGGTAGAGAGCCATCTGTGTCCCTTATCAGATGCCCAAACTTGTTATTTACAACTTAAATACTATTTCAAGATTGCAGAGTTTGGTTATTGCACCTCACGAGATGTATATATAGTCGGCCGAAACTTTGTACAGGGAGACACTTTTTTCAGACGCACTCTGTTTATACCATCCCAGCCACTGCTTTCAATTAAACAAACATGTTCTTGTTTTGATAATACCAAAGAGGATGATGGACGGAGTGTTGAACATTACAAGCACTCACCCCCAGTCAACTGATCTGGGTTTAATCCATCATCATTCTTTAGCTCACTCTGCCACCCCAGTTCAGACATGTCCATATGCAAATCAGTCTGACCCTGTGCCTCATGGGAACAGTCCAGCCCGAACTGCCAAGCCATGTCTTCCCTGGACCGGAAACAAGCATCCTGGGACCGGTTTTGGGTTAATAACCCTCATCAGCCAGGCTATCTTGAATCCAGTGGCAAAGTGAGCAAGGGACCCACGTCTGGGCATACCCTGCCAACTTAGGGCGAACTTAGCAAAACCAAATAGGATGATGGACGGAGTGTTGAACATTGCAAGCACTCACCCCCAGTCAACTGATCTGGGTTTAATCCATCATCATTCTTTAGCTCACTCCGCTGTAAGAAAGTGGCTCTGTATATACTGAACCAAAGTAAGGTTCAGTGTGCACTGAGTCCACAGTCCCCAGAGGTTTGGCAGAGGCTACAGTTAGATATAACCTTACTCTCTAAAGTGGTAGCTTGGTCGAGCAGTAAGGCAGTATCAGAGGGCAGTGTAAAGCATTTGTTGTACACACTCAGTCAGCAAATGAAGCCACACACTCAAGAACTGAACTCAGTTGTTTTATTTTAGAACCAACAATGGGTATCAAAATATACTTTCTCAGAATGAGATGCTTTAGTTAAATACTTTTCAATAGGCAATAGACTTTTGAACACAGTAGTTACAGTTGTTGCATTAGGCAACACAATTTCAAACACAATAATACATTGAGCTCAATGGGAATTTCTAGTTAAATGCAATAGATTACTTTTTGGATTACTTTTTCTAACCCCAGGACTGGATCCTAGATTCAGTCCTGGGACATCTCCTGTAAATAGTTGAGTAAAAATGTTTTGGTTACAGTTGTGATTTTTAAGGAATATTATTGTATTTTAAAAGTTGGCACTTAGAAACTTTTTCACATAGAATCACCAATGTTATCCTATGGGAGGAAATTCACTTAGCAGGTAAGTAGTGTTATTGTTACTTTTTCTTACTCAGTGTTGGATCCTGGATCCAGCACTGGTGCATCTCCTGTAAACAGTTGAAAGAATGTGTTTTTGTTATACAGGCGATTTTTAACGAATATTTGTAAGTTTGCAAAATCGACACTTAGAAACTTTTTCAGCAAAATCCAGGCAATGTTATCCTATGGAAGGAAATTCAAGTTACTGGTAAGTACAGTTGTGATTACTTTTTAGGGTCAGTGCTGGGCACCAAGATCCAGCACTGGGATCTCTCCTGATAGCAGGTGAGTAAATTCGTTTTCGTAATTCGGCTGATTTTAGGTGAATATTTTAAAGTCTCAAAACTCGACACTTAGAAGAATTTCCAAGTGAAACCAGTCAATGTTACCCTATGGAAGGAAATTCAATTCGCCGGTAAGTTACTTTAACGTTACTTTTGTAATCCAGTGCTGGATTCCTAGATTCAGCACTGGGACTTTTACTTAAAACAGGTAAGTAATTACATCTTTGTAGTTTGTACGATTTTTAAAGAATATTCTTGTATTTCAAAAGTTGACACTTAGAAACTTTTTCACAAAGAACCACCAATGTTATCCTATGGAAGGAAATTCAATTCACAGGTAAGTTACTTTTTAATTACTTTTGTTACTCAGTGCTGGACACCTAGGTTCAGCACTGGGACCTTTCCTGCAAACAGTTGAGAAAAATCGGTTAGGTTATTTGTGCGATTTTTAAGGAATATTTTTAGTTTTCAAAAGTCGACACTTAGAAACGTTTTGGAAGAAAAAGTGTCCACGTTATCCTATGAGGAAAAATGAGTTATCGGTTTCGAGGTAAGTAGTCGGTCTTTTGAGTTAGGGTTCTGGGGTTAGACTCCGGGGTCTCCCAGGATCAGTGATGCACTGTTGTTGCACCCTCAGCGGCACTAGGGCGGCCGGGTGCAGAGTGTTGAGGCCCAATGTTATCCTATGGAGGATAGGGGGACTCCGGTTGGTGGTGGCTGGCAAGCAGGCCACGGGGTTGTGGGAGCAAAGCTCCTAGGGTTAAGCTCAGGGCAAGTTGGGGACCAAGTTAGCACAAAAGGGGCACCCTCAGCGGCACTAGGGCGGCTGGGTGCAGGGTGCTGTTTTGAGGTCGGGTGCCCTGTTGATTTCAATGTAGATTTTCGGTTTTGGTTTTCAGCTGCAGGCTCGGTCCAGGAAGACTTCCAGGAGGAACCAACAGCTGGGCAGGTAAGTTGGAGGGCTCAGGGACGTAGGTGCACCTCGGGTTCCTTTCTCCAGGGCGCAGGGCGTCTGGATGCAGGGGTGTCTTTTGAGGTCGGATTTCACCTTACCGGGCCACTCGCGGTTGGGGGGGTCTCCGTGCAGAGGCTGCAGGCGACATCGGGGAGTCTGGAGGGGTCAACCCACGGTGGACTCGGACTCTGGAGAGCTGGGGGACCTCGCTGGGACCGGTGGGCTACTTGAACTCGGGCTGTAGGTGACGGGTGCAGTGGTAGTTCCAGGCGTCGGGTTTCTTTTTCCTCAGGAGGCTCGGAGTCTTTGTTTGGTGTTTCTTTTGAACAGAGCTGCTGTTCACAGGAGATCCGGTCTTTGTTGAAGGCAGTCAGTCCTCCCCGGGGTTCTGGAGGTTGCTGGCTGCAGGACAAGACTATTTTTGGCGCAGGATCTCTGGAAATTGCAGACGGGCCGGTAGGGCTGGGGCCAAGTCAGTTGTTCTCTGCAGTCTCCTCTGCTGGGCGTCTTCTTTCATCCTTTTTCTTCTTAGGTTGCGGGAATCTGAGGAAGGAAGGTTCTGGGTGCCCCTAAATACTAGATTTAGGGGCGTTACTGGTAGGTAAAGGGCAGGGACCAATGGGTCCCTGCCCTGGGGTGGGTACACCCCCTATCCTGCCACTCTCCTGTGGGAGGGGGGTAGGAGCCTAGTCCTCATTGGGCAGGGCTCCCCATCTTCAAGATGGTGAGAGCCCAGAGATGTGCTTCACCTCGCCTCCCCCACCTGAGGGGTGGGGTTGGCAGAGGGTGGCACACCCCCTTTCCTCCCTTGGTGTTTCCCGCCAGTCTTCCCACCAGGATGGGGGGAAGAACCGGTGGGGACCAGTTGCTGAGTACAGCAAGTGGTCTGGGAAGCTCACAAAGGCAGAATGCCTTTGAAGCTTCCCCTGCCCATCCTGGGGAGGAGGCCTAGCACCTCGCCCAGGACGTGCATTGTTGCAGGCCCGGGAGAGCGGATGGCTCTCTACCCAGGGGTCCAGCAACATGTCTGCTGTGTGGCAGCCTAGGCAGCCCCTCAGACAAGACGTGGATTGTAGGTTAGGTTCAGGGGGCAACTCTAAGTTGCCCTCTGTCGTGCATTTTACAGTAAATCCCACACTGGCATCAGTGTGGGCTTACTGTGCTGAGAAGTTTGATACCAAACTTCTCAGTCTTCAGTGCAGCCATCATGGTGCTGTGGAGTTCGTGCTGACGACCTCCCAGCACCATATACTCGGAATGGCAGCACTGCACTTACAGTGCCCAGGAATGGACCGGGGTACTGTAGGGGCACAGGGCTCATGCACCTGTACCCTCACCACTGGCATAGGGCACCCAGCTAGAGGGGTGACTGAGGTATGCCAGGGCAGTGTGTTTGTGGGCATGGCACACAGGGATGTGTGCCATGTCGACTCTCTGTTTTGTTCTGCACCAAGACACTCAGCCTGCAAGGGCAGTGTGTGTGTGTCAGGGTACAGGGCCTCCAAGGGTGGCACAATAAGTGCTGCAGCCCTTAGAGGCCTACTCTGGTCACAGTGCCCTGGGTACCTAGGGTACCATTTACCAGGGGCTTACCTGTGGCCAGAGAGGCCAACTGGGTTTAGGCTGTAATGCAGTTTTAGGGAAGGAACACAGGCCCTGGGTACCTGGTTGGCAGGGACCCAGGGACCCAGGGACCCAGGGCACACGAAGGAAAAGTGCATCAGTTATCAGGCAAAAAGTGGGGGGGTTACTGCAACAGAAACCCACTTTCCTACATTCGCCACCCCAGTTCAGACATGGCCAAATACAAATCAGTCTGACCCTGTGCCTCATGGGAACAGTCCAGCCCGAACTGCCAAGCCATGTCTTCCCTGGACCGGAAACAAGCATCCTGGGATGAGTTTTGGGTTCATAACCCTCATCAGCCAGGCTATCTTGAATCCAGTGGCAAAGTGAGCAAGGGACCCACATCTGGGCATACCCTGCCAACTTAGGGCGAACTTCTCAAAACCAAAGAGGATGATGGACGGCATGCTGAACATTGCAAGCACTCACCCCCAGTCAACTGATCTGAGTTTAATACATCATCATCTTTAGCTCACTCCGCCACCCCAGTTCAGACATGGCCATATGCAAATCAGTCTGACCCTGTGCCTCATGGGAACAGTCCAGCCCGAACTGCCAAGCCATGTCTTCCCTGGACCGGAAACAAGCATCCTGGGACCGGTTTCGGGTTCATAAACCTCATCAGCCAGGCTATATTGAATCCAGTAGCAAAGTGAGCAGGGGACCCACGTCTGGGCATACCTTGCCAACTTAGGGGGAACTTAGCAAAATCAAAGAGGATGATGGACGGAGTGTTGAACATTGCAAGCACTCACCCCCAGTCAACTGATCTGGGTTTAATCCATCATCATTCTCTAGCTCACTCCGCCACCCCAGTTCAGACATGGCCATATGCAAATCAGCCTGACCCTGTGCTCCATGGGAACAGTCCAGCCCAAACTGCCAAGCCGTGTCTTCCTTGGACTGGAAACAAGCATCCTGGGACCGGTTTCGTGTTCATAACCCTCATCAGCCAGGCTATCTTGAATCCAGTGGCAAAGTGAGCAAGGTACCCACGTTTGGGCATACCCGGCCAACTTAGGGCGAAATTTGCAAAACCAAAGAGGATGATGGACGGAGTGTTGAACATTGCAAGCACTCACCCCCAGTCAACTGATCTGGGTTTAATCCATCATCATTCTTTAGCTCACTCCGCCACCCCAGTTCATAAATGGCGATATGCAAATCAGTCTGACGCTGGGCCTCATAGGAACAGTCCAGCCCGAACTGCCAAGCCATGTCTTCCCTGGACCGGAAACAAGCATCCTGAGACCTAAAGAACAATGATGGATTCAACCCAGATCTGTGACTGGGGGTGAGTGTCTGAAAAGTTTCAGTGCTCCATCCATCATCTCCTTGTGGTTGCTTTGTTCGCCCTAAGTTGGCAGGGTATGCCCAGATTTGGGTCCCTGGCTCAGTTTGCCACTGGATTCAAGCTAGCCTGGCTGATGAGGGCTGTTAGCCCGAAACCGGTCCCAGGATGCTGTTTCCGGTCCAGGGAAGATATGGCTTGGCAGTTCGGGCTGGACTGTTTCCATGAGGCACAGGGTCAAGACTGATTTGCATATAGCTGTGTCTGAACTGGGGTGGCAAAGGGAGCTAAAGAACGATGATGGATTCAACCCAGATCTGTGACTGGGGGTGAGTGTCTGAAAAGTTTCAGTGCTCCATCCATTATCTCCTTGTGTTTGCTTTGTTCGCCCTAAGTTGTCAGGGTATGCCCAGACGTGGGTCCCTTGCTCACTTTGCCACTGGATTCAACCTAGCCTGGATGATGAGGGCTGTTAGCCCGAAACCGGTCCCAGGATGCTGTTTCCGGTCCAGGGAAGACATGGCTAGGCAGGTTGGGCTGGACTGTTCCCATGAGGCACAGGGTCAAGACTGATTTGCATATAGCTGTGTCTGAACCGGGGTGGCGAAGTGAGCTAAAGAACGATGATGGATTCAACCCAGAACTGTGACTGGGAGTGAGTGTCTGAAAAGTTTCAGTGTTCCGTCCATAATCTCCTTGTGTTTGCTTTGTTCGCCCTAAGTTGGCAGGGTATTCCCAGACGTGGGTCCCTTGCTCACTTTGCCACTGGATTCAAGCTAGCCTGGCTACTGAGGGCTGTTAGCCCAAAACCAGTCCCAGGATGCTGTTTCCGGTCCAGGGAAGACATGGCTTGGCAGTTAGGGCTGGACTGTTCCCATGAGGCACAGGGTCAAGACTGATTTGCATATAGCTGTGTCTGAACCGGAGAGGCGAAGTGAGCTAAAGAATGATGATGGATTCAACCCTGATCTGTGACAGGGGGTGAGTGTATGAAAAGTTTTAGTGCTCCATCCATCATCTCTTTGTGTTTGTTTTGTTCGCCCTAAGTTGGCAGGGTATGCTCAGATGTAGGTCCCTTGCTCACTTTGCCACTGGATTCAAGCTAGCCTGGCTGATGAGGGCTGTTAGCCCGAAACCGGTTCCAGGATGCTGTTTCCGGTCCAGGGAAGACATGGCTTGGAAGTTCGGGCTGGACTGTTCCCATGAGGCACAGTGTCAAGACTGATTTGCATATAGCTGTGTCTGAACTGGGGTGGCGAAGTGATCTAGAACGATGATGGATTCAACCCAGATCTGTGACTGGGGGTGAGTGTCTGAAAAGTTTCAGTGCTCCGTCCATCATCTCCTTATGTTTGCTTTGTTCGCCCTAAGTTGTCAGCGTATGCCCAGACGTGGGTCCCTTGCTCACTTTGCCACTGGATTCAAGCTAGCCTGGCTGATGAGGGCTGTTAGCCCGAAACCGGTCCCAGGATGCTGTTTCCGGTTCAGGGAAGACATGGCTTTGCAGTTCGGGCTGGACTGTTCCCATGAGGCACAGGGTCAAGACCGATTTGCATATAGCTGTGTCTGAACTGTGGTAACGAAGTGAGCTAAAGAACGATGATGAATACAACCCAGGTCTTTGACTGGGTGTGAGTGTCTGAAAGGTTTCAGTGCTCCATCCATCATCTCCTTGTGGTTGCTTTGTTCGCCCTAAGTTGGCAGGGTATGCCCAGATTTGGGTCCCTTGCTCAGTTTGCCACTGGATTCAAGCTAGCCTGGCTGATGAGGGCTGTTAGCCCGAAACCGGTCCCAGGATGCTGTTTCCGGTCTAGGGAAGATATGGCTTGGCAGTTCGGGCTGGACTGTTTCCATGAGGCACAGTTTCAAGACTGATTTGCATATAGCTGTGTCTGAACTGGGGTGGCAAAGGGAGCTAAAGAACGATGATGGATTCAACCCAGATCTGTGACTGGGGGTGAGTGTCTGAAAAGTTTCAGTGCTCCATCCATTATCTCCTTGTGTTTGCTTTGTTCGCCCTAAGTTGTCAGGGTATGCCCAGACGTGGGTCCCTTGCTCACTTTGCCACTGGATTCAACCTAGCCTGGATGATGAGGGCTGTTAGCCCGAAACCGGTCCCAGGATGCTGTTTCCGGTCCAGGGAAGACATGGCTAGGCAGTTCGGGCTGGACTGTTCCCATGAGGCACAGGGTCAAGACTGATTTGCATATAGCTGTGTCTGAACCACGGTGGCGAAGTGAGCTAAAGAACGATGATGGATTCAACCCAGATCTGTGACTGGGGGTGAGTGTCTGAAAAGTTTCAGTGTTCCGTCCATAATCTCCTTGTGTTTGCTTTGTTCGCCCTAAGTTGGCAGGGTATTCCCAGACGTGGGTCCCTTGCTCACTTTGCCACTGGATTCAAGCTAGCCTGGCTACTGAGGGCTGTTAGCCCAAAACCAGTCCCAGGATGCTGTTTCCGGTCCAGGGAAGACATGGCTTGGCAGTTAGGGCTGGACTGTTCCCATGAGGCACAGGGTCAGACTAATTTGCATATGGCCATGTCTGAACTGGGGTGGTGGAGTGAGCTAAAGAATGATGATGGATTAAACCCAGATCAGTTGACTGGGGGTGAGTGTTTGATTTGCTCTAACGCTCCGTCCATCATCCCCTTTGGTATCGCTTTGTTTGCCGTAAGTTGGCAGGGTATGCCCAGACGTGGGTCCCTTGCTCACTTTGCCACTGGATTCAAGCTAGCCTCGCTGATGAGGGCTGTTAGCCCAAAACCGGTCCCAGGATGCTGTTTCCGGTCCAGGGAAGACATGGCTTGGCAGTTCGGGCTGGACTGTTCCCATGAGGCACAGGGTCAAGACCGATTTGCATATAGCTGTGTCTGAACTGTGGTAACGAAGTGAGCTAAAGAACGATGATGGATTGAACCCAGGTCTTTGACTGGGTGTGTCTGAAAGGTTTCAGTGCTCCGTCCATCATCTCCTTGTGTTTGCTTTGTTCGCCCTAAGTTGGCAGGGTATGCCCAGATGTAGGTCCCTTGCTCACTTTGCCACTGGATTCAAGCTAGCCTGGCTGATGAGGGCTGTTAGCCAGAAACTGGTTCCAGGATGCTGTTTCCGGTCCAGGGAAGACATAGCTTGGAAGTTCGGGCTGGACTGTTCCCATGAGGCACAGTGTCAAGACTGATTTGCATATAGCTGTGTCTGAACTGGGGTGGCGAAGTGAGCTAGAACGATGATGGATTCAACCCAGATCTGTGACTGGGGGTGAGTGTCTGAAAAGTTTCAGTGCTCCGTCCATCATCTCCTTATGTTTGCTTTGTTCGCCCTAAGTTGTCAGCGTATGCCCAGACGTGGGTCCCTTGCTCACTTTGCCACTGGATTCAAGCTAGCCTGGCTGATGAGGGCTGTTAGCCAGAAACCGGTCCCAGGATGCTGTTTCCGGTCCAGGGAAGACATGGCTTGGCAGTTAGGGATGGACTGTTCCCGTGAGGCACAGGTTCAAGACTGATTTGCATATACCTGTGTCTGAACCGGGGAGGCGAAGTGAGCTAAAGAATGATGATGGATTCAACCCTGATCTGTGACAGGGGGTGAGTGTCTGAAAAGTGTTAGTGCTCCGTCCATCATCTCTTTGTGTTGGCTTTGTTCGCCCTAAGTTGGCAGGGTATGCCCAGACGTGGGTCCCTTGCTCACTTTGCCACTGGATTCAAGCTAGCCTGGCTGATGAGGGCTGTTAGCCCGAAACCGGTCCCAGGATGCTGTTTCCGGTCCAGGGAAGACATGGCTTTGCAGTTCGGGCTGGACTGTTCCCATAAGGCACAGGGTCAAGACCGATTTGCATATAGCTGTGTCTGAACTGTGGTAACGAAGTGAGCTAAAGAACGATGATGGATACAACCCAGGTCTTTGACTGGGTGTGAGTGTCTGAAAGGTTTCAGTGCTCCGTCCATCATCTCCTTGTGTTTGCTTTGTTCGCCCTAAGTTGGCAGGGTATGCCCAGATGTAGGTCCCTTGCTCACTTTGCCACTGGATTCAAGCTAGCCTGGCTGATGAGGGCTGTTAGCCCGAAACCGGTTCCAGGATGCTGTTTCTGGTCCAGGGAAGACATAGCTTGGAAGTTCGGGCTGGACTGTTCCCATGAGGCACAGTGTCAAGACTGATTTGCATATAGCTGTGTCTGAACTGGGGTGGCGAAGTGAGCTAGAACGATGATGGATTCAACCCAGATCTGTGACTGGGGGTGAGTGTCTGAAAAGTTTCAGTGCTCCATCCATTATCTCCTTGTGTTTGCTTTGTTCGCCCTAAGTTGTCAGGGTATGCCCAGACGTGGGTCCCTTGCTCACTTTGCCACTGGATTCAACCTAGCCTGGATGATGAGGGCTGTTAGCCCGAAACCGGTCCCAGGATGCTGTTTCCGGTCCAGGGAAGACATGGCTAGGCAGTTTGGGCAGGACTGTTCCCATGAGGCACAGGGTCAAGACTGATTTGCATATAGCTGTGTCTGAACCGGGGTGGCGAAGTGAGCTAAAGAACGATGATGGATTCAACCCAGATCTGTGACTGGGAGTGAGTGTCTGAAAAGTTTCAGTGTTCCGTCCATAATCTCCTTGTGTTTGCTTTGTTCGCCCTAAGTTGGCAGGGTATTCCCAGACGTGGGTCCCTTGCTCACTTTGCCACTGGATTCAAGCTAGCCTGGCTACTGAGGGCTGTTAGCCCAAAACCAGTCCCAGGATGCTGTTTCCGGTCCAGGGAAGACATGGCTTGGCAGTTAGGGCTGGTCTGTTCCCATGAGGCACAGGGTCAAGACTGATTTGCATATAGCTGTGTCTGAACCGGAGAGGCGAAGTGAGCTAAAGAATGATGATGGATTCAACCCTGATCTGTGACAGGGGGTGAGTGTATGAAAAGTTTTAGTGCTCCGTCCATCATCTCTTTGTGTTTGTTTTGTTCGCCCTAAGTTGGCAGGGTATGCTCAGATGTAGGTCCCTTGCTCACTTTGCCACTGGATTCAAGCTAGCCTGGCTGATGAGGGCTGTTAGCCCGAAACCGGTTCCAGGATGCTGTTTCCGGTCCAGGGAAGACATGGCTTGGAAGTTCGGGCTGGACTGTTCCCATGAGGCACAGTGTCAAGACTGATTTGCATATAGCTGTGTCTGAACTGGGGTGGCGAAGTGAGCTAGAACGATGATGGATTCAACCCAGATCTGTGACTGGGGGTGAGTGTCTGAAAAGTTTCAGTGCTCCATCCATCATCTCCTTATGTTTGCTTTGTTCGCCCTAAGTTGTCAGCGTATGCCCAGACGTGGGTCCCTTGCTCACTTTGCCACTGGATTCAAGCTAGCCTGGCTGATGAGGGCTGTTAGCCCGAAACCGGTCCCAGGATGCTGTTTCCGGTCCAGGGAAGACATGGCTTGGCAGTTAGGGCTGGACTGTTCCCGTGAGGCACAGGGTCAAGACTGATTTGCATATAGCTGTGTCTAAACCGGGCAGGCGAAGTGAGCTAAAGAATGATGATGGATTCAACCCTGATCTGTGACAGGGGGTGAGTGTCTGAAAAGTGTTAGTGCTCCGTCCATCATCTCTTTGTGTTGGCTTTGTTCACCCTAAATTGGCAGGGTATGCCCAGACGTGGGTCCCTTGCTCACTTTGCCACTGGATTCAAGCTAGCCTGGCTGATGAGGGCTGTTAGCCCGAAACCGGTCCCAGGATGCTGTTTCCGGTTCAGGGAAGACATGGCTTTGCAGTTCGGGCTGGACTGTTCCCATGAGGCACAGGGTCAAGACCGATTTGAATATAGCTGTGTCTGAACTGTGGTAACGAAGTGAGCTAAAGAACGATGATGAATACAACCCAGGTCTTTGACTGGGTGTGAGTGTCTGAAAGGTTTCAGTGCTCCATCCATCATCTCCTTGTGGTTGCTTTGTTCGCCCTAAGTTGGCAGGGTATGCCCAGATTTGGGTCCCTTGCTCAGTTTGCCACTGGATTCAAGCTAGCCTGGCTGATGAGGGCTGTTTGCCCGAAACCGGTCCCAGTATGCTGTTTCCGGTCCAGGGAAGTCATGGCTTGGCAGTTCGGGCTGGACTGTTCCCATGAGGCTCAGGGTCAAGACTGATTTGCATATAGCTGTGTCTGAACTTGGTTGGCGAAGTGAGCTAAAGAACGATAATGGATTCAGCCCAGATCTGTGACTGGGGGTGAGTGTCTGAAAAGTTTCAGTGCTCCGTCCATCATCTCCTTGTGTTTGCTTTGTTCGCCCTAAGTTGGCAGGGTATGCCCAGACGTGGGTCCCTTGCTTACTTTGCCACTATATTCAAGCTAGCCTGGCTGATGAGGGCTGTTAGCCGAACCCGGACCCAGGATGCTGTTTCCGGTCCATGGAAGACATGGCTGGGCAGTTCGGGCTGGACTGTTCCCATGAGGCTCAGGGTCAAGACTGATTTGCATATAGCTGTGTCTGAACTGGGGTGGCGAAGTGAGCTAAAGAACGATGATGGATTCAACCCAGATCTGTGACTGGGGATGAGTGTCTGAAAAGTTTCAGTGCTCCGTCCATCATCTCCTTGTGTTTGCTTTGTTCGCCCTAAGTTGGCAGGGTATGCCCAGATGTGGGTCCCTTACTCACTCTGCCACTGGATTCAAGCTAGCCTGGCTGATGAGGGCTGTTAGCCCGAAACCAGTCCCAGGATGCTGTTTCCGGTCCAGGGAAGACATGGCTGGGCAGTTCGGGCTGGACTGTTCCCATGAGGCTCAGGGTCAAGACTGATTTGCATATAGCTGTGTCTGAACTGGGGTGGTGAAGTGAGCTAAAGAACGATGATGGATTCAACCCAGATCTGTGACTGGGGATGAGTGTCTGAAAAGTTTCAGTGCTCCGTCCATCATCTCCTTGTGTTTGCTTTGTTCGCCCTAAGTTGGCAGGGTATGCCCAGATGTGGGTCCCTTACTCACTCTGCCACTGGATTCAAGCTAGCCTGGCTGATGAGGGCTGTTAGCCCGAAACCAGTCCCAGGATGCTGTTTCCGGTCCAGGGAAGACATGGTTTGGCAGTTCGGACTGGACTGTTCCCATGAGGCACAGGGTCAAGACTGATTTGCATATAGCTGTGTCTGAACTAGGGTGGCGAAATGAGCTAAAGAACGATGATGGATTCAACCAGATTTGTGACTGGGGGTGAGTGTCTGAAAAGTTTCAGTGCTCTGTCCATCATCTCCTTGTGTTTGCTTTGTTTGCCCTAAGTTGGCAGGGTATGCCCAGAGGTGGGTCCCTTGCTCACTTTGCCACTGGATTCAAGCTAGCCTGGCTGATGAGGGCTGTTTGCCCGAAACCGGTCCCAGGATGCTGTTTCCGGTCCAGGGAAGACATGGCTTGGCAGTTCGGGCTGGACTGTTCCCATGAGGCTCAGGGTCAAGACTGATTTGCATATAGCTGTGTCTGAACTTGGGTGGCAAAGTGAGCTAAAGAACGATGATGGATTCAGCCCAGATCTGTGACTGGGGGTGAGTGTCTGAAAAGTTTCAGTGCTCCGTCCATCATCTCCTTGTGTTTGCTTTGTTCGCCCTAAGTTGGCAGGGTATGCCCAGACGTGGGTCCCTTGCTCACTTTGCCACTATATTCAAGCTAGCCTGGCTGATGAGGGCTGTTAGCCGAACCCGGACCCAGGATGCTGTTTCCGGTCCATGGAAGACATGGCTGGGCAGTTCGGGCTGGACTGTTCCCATGAGGCTCAGGGTCAAGACTGATTTGCATATAGCTGTGTCTGAACTGGGGTGGCGAAGTGAGCTAAAGAACGATGATGGATTCAATCCAGATCTGTGACTGGGGATGAGTATCTGAAAAGTTTCAGTGCTCCGTCCATCATCTCCTTGTGTTTGCTTTGTTCGCCCTAAGTTGGCAGGGTATGCCCAGATGTGGGTCCCTTACTCACTCTGCCACTGGATTCAAGCTAGCCTGGCTGATGAGGGCTGTTAGCCCGAAACCAGTCCCAGGATGCTGTTTCCGGTCCAGGGAAGACATGGTTTGGCAGTTCGGACTGGACTGTTCCCATGAGGCACAGGGTCAAGACTGATTTGCATATAGCTGTGTCTGAACTAGGGTGGCGAAATGAGCTAAAGAACGATGATGGATTCAACCAGATTTGTGACTGGGGGTGAGTGTCTGAAAAGTTTCAGTGCTCCGTCCATCATCTCCTTGTGTTTGCTTTGTTTGCCCTAAGTTGGCAGGGTATGCCCAGACGTGGGTCCCTTGCTCACTTTGCCACTGGATTCAAGCTAGCCTGGCTGATGAGGGCTGTTTGCCCGAAACCGGTCCCAGTATGCTGTTTCCGGTCCAGGGAAGACATGGCTTGGCAGTTCGGGCTGGACTGTTCCCATGAGGCTCAGGGTCAAGACTGATTTGCATATAGCTGTGTCTGAACTTGGTTGGCGAAGTGAGCTAAAGAACGATAATGGATTCAGCCCAGATCTGTGACTGGGGGTGAGTGTCTGAAAAGTTTCAGTGCTCCGTCCATCATCTCCTTGTGTTTGCTTTGTTCGCCCTAAGTTGGCAGGGTATGCCCAGACGTGGGTCCCTTGCTTACTTTGCCACTATATTCAAGCTAGCCTGGCTGATGAGGGCTGTTAGCCGAACCCGGACCCAGGATGCTGTTTCCGGTCCATGGAAGACATGGCTGGGCAGTTCGGGCTGGACTGTTCCCATGAGGCTCAGGGTCAAGACTGATTTGCATATAGCTGTGTCTGAACTGGGGTGGCGAAGTGAGCTAAAGAACGATGATGGATTCAACCCAGATCTGTGACTGGCGATGAGTGTCTGAAAAGTTTCAGTGCTCCGTCCATCATCTCCTTGTGTTTGCTTTGTTTGCCCTAAGTTGGCAGGGTATGCCCAGATGTGGGTCCCTTACTCACTCTGCCACTGGATTCAAGCTAGCCTGGCTGATGAGGGCTGTTAGCCTGAAACCAGTCCCAGGATGCTGTTTCCGGTCCAGGGAAGACATGGTTTGGCAGTTCGGACTGGACTGTTCCCATGAGGCACAGGGTCAAGACTGATTTGCATATAGCTGTGTCTGAACTGGGGTGGCGAAGTGAGCTAAAGAACGATGATGGATTCAACCCAGATCTGTGACTGGGGATGAGTGTCTGAAAAGTTTCAGTGCTCCGTCCATCATCTCCTTGTGTTTGCTTTGTTCGCCCTCAGTTGGCAGGGTATGCCCAGATGTGGGTCCCTTACTCACTCTGCCACTGGATTCAAGCTAGCCTGGCTGATGAGGGCTGTTAGCCGAACCCGGACCCAGGATGCTGTTTCCGGTCCATGGAAGACATGGCTGGGCAGTTCGGGCTGGACTGTTCCCATGAGGCTCAGGGTCAAGACTGATTTGCATATAGCTGTGTCTGAACTGGGGTGGCGAAGTGAGCTAAAGAACGATGATGGATTCAACCCAGATCTGTGACTGGGGATGAGTATCTGAAAAGTTTCAGTGCTCCGTCCATCATCTCCTTGTGTTTGCTTTGTTCGCCCTAAGTTGGCAGGGTATGCCCAGATGTGGGTCCCTTACTCACTCTGCCACTGGATTCAAGCTAGCCTGGCTGATGAGGGCTGTTAGCCCGAAACCAGTCCCAGGATGCTGTTTCCGGTCCAGGGAAGACATGGTTTGGCAGTTCGGACTGGACTGTTCCCATGAGGCACAGGGTCAAGACTGATTTGCATATAGCTGTGTCTGAACTAGGGTGGCGAAATGAGCTAAAGAACGATGATGGATTCAACCAGATTTGTGACTGGGGGTGAGTGTCTGAAAAGTTTCAGTGCTCTGTCCATCATCTCCTTGTGTTTGCTTTGTTTGCCCTAAGTTGGCAGGGTATGCCCAGACGTGGGTCCCTTGCTCACTTTGCCACTGGATTCAAGCTAGCCTGGCTGATGAGGGCTGTTTGCCCGAAACCGGTCCCAGGATGCTGTTTCCGGTCCAGGGAAGACATGGCTTGGCAGTTCGGGCTGGACTGTTCCCATGAGGCTCAGGGTCAAGACTGATTTGCATATAGCTGTGTCTGAACTTGGGTGGCAAAGTGAGCTAAAGAACGATGATGGATTCAGCCCAGATCTGTGACTGGGGGTGAGTGTCTGAAAAGTTTCAGTGCTCCGTCCATCATCTCCTTGTGTTTGCTTTGTTCGCCCTAAGTTGGCAGGGTATGCCCAGACGTGGGTCCCTTGCTCACTTTGCCACTATATTCAAGCTAGCCTGGCTGATGAGGGCTGTTAGCCGAACCCGGACCCAGGATGCTGTTTCCGGTCCATGGAAGACATGGCTGGGCAGTTCGGGCTGGACTGTTCCCATGAGGCTCAGGGTCAAGACTGATTTGCATATAGCTGTGTCTGAACTGGGGTGGCGAAGTGAGCTAAAGAACGATGATGGATTCAACCCAGATCTGTGACTGGGGATGAGTATCTGAAAAGTTTCAGTGCTCCGTCCATCATCTCCTTGTGTTTGCTTTGTTCGCCCTAAGTTGGCAGGGTATGCCCAGATGTGGGTCCCTTACTCACTCTGCCACTGGATTCAAGCTAGCCTGGCTGATGAGGGCTGTTAGCCCGAAACCAGTCCCAGGATGCTGTTTCCGGTCCAGGGAAGACATGGCTTGGCAGTTCGGACTGGACTGTTCCCATGAGGCACAGGGTCAAGACTGATTTGCATATAGCTGTGTCTGAACTAGGGTGGCGAAATGAGCTAAAGAACGATGATGGATTCAACCAGATTTGTGACTGGGGGTGAGTGTCTGAAAAGTTTCAGTGCTCCGTCCATCATCTCCTTGTGTTTGCCCTGTTTTGATAAAAGCCTCTTATCTTTTCATTTCTTTAAGGTAAATTTAAATCGGAGCAATAGAGGTATGTAGAGAGGCTGGAGAGAATGTCATGAACACCATGACATGGTCCATTTAAATATCTTCTCATCTTCTTATATGCTTTTCTGCAAACTGTTTTTTCTCTTTCTATTAGAGAGTGTGACATTTTTTGACATGTACAGAAGTGTTAACATCATTTCTCCCTCCTATCTAGCCTGACATATTTTCTAAATTTATATTATGGTCGCTGCCATGCTAAATGGAGGCTTACAGCAGAGGCAAAAATGTCAACATGTGAATTGAGATGACAGATTAATTGCCATACTTATTTTATCTATTTGGAACCTTAATGATGCCAAGTTTTTAAACAGAAGCTAAAAATCAGGTACTATAAAAACCTCTGAGTTTGGCCATAGTTTGGAGAGTCTCACAACGTAACTATCAAGCCAGAGGTCATGCAGTGTGTTCCAAACCAGCCCAATTATGGGTTGCTACATGCTCAGAGAGTGGCACAGATAAGTGGCCTTTATTCGGGCATTGCTTATCACTCCTGGGCAAGGGCTGTGATAGAGAATAGCTACACAGTTATTTCTCACTGCGAAATGTTTGATGAGCAATCCATCTCAATTTATAAGCTTGCTATATTCTGCTTCTGCTAAAGTTTAGTGTAGAGCTTAGAAGTAGCAATACGGTGTTAGGATGCTAGGACTTTACTAACCATGTTAGGAATGTTCATATTGTATGCACTGACCTTGACATCAACTAATGCATTTATTTTCTCATTCTATGTTGTCACCATTCAAATTTTATGCACTTGACTTGGGTTTCAAAAAATAAACATTTTAAAGTGTTAAATTCCATCTCTTGGTGGTATTTTAAATATGTTAATCATTACTGAAAGGGGTTTGAAGTTCAAATGTGTCCCTGAACTAATCCAGAGGGACTAATCAAGACTAGAAAACACCATCTATAGAGCACTGCTTAGGGGCGGCATATGGGGATGCTTTCTTCATTGGGGCTGCATGTTGTCTCCTTGCCCATATCACCCTTGTGGGACTCCCGGTCCCAGGGTACACCAAGCACCTGCTTGGGGGGAGGTGTGGCCATGTTGTGCTTATAGCAGTACCTCGACCCCAACACCATGGTGTGTGCCCAGGCAAGCCTGAGCCAAGGGCCGACCCGCCCACACCTGTCGGAGCCTGGAGGGGGCTGGGTGGGACATCTCCCTAGCATTTCACTTCTGAGGTACCGGTACTAGATTTAGTTTTGGGGTTTGTATTCTCTCTGGTAGATTCAAGGCCTAAATTGACTGACCATGACACTGGGACCTAACCTGTGACAATATTGGATTTTTTCAAAATTGCAATACTGGAGAAGTTTTTTTAACTGTGGCAGCAGGGTTGCTATCTTCTAGTCGAGCTGTGTTGCACATTTGTTATCCGTTGTCCCTGCGATACCCTTGACCATGGGCAAAAGGAGGGCTACTGATGGGTCAAATGGTACTACAAAAACAAAAAAATCTAAATGAGTATTAAAATCAGCAAGGGGGAATTTTTTTATCGACCAAATTGACAATATTTTTGTTGAATGTGACTATCCTCTCCCTCACCAAAGACCCCACCACTGCCAAACTCAACTTCCAGAAAGGAATACAAGACGTTGCAGTCTGGATGACCAACAGCTGCCTGAAGCTCAACGCCAAAAAGACAGAAGTCCTCGTCCTCGGTACCACCCCTTCTGCAATGGACAGCACCTGGTGGCCGACCACCCTCGGAAGCCCACCTACCCCCTCAGACCACTCCAAGAACCTCAGCATCGTACTCGACTCATCACTCACCATGAACCGACAGGTCAATGCCGTCACCTCCAGCTGCTTCAACACCCTCCGCATCCTCCGCAAGACCTTCAAGTGGATCCCCCCTGAGTCAAGGAAGACAGTCACCCATGCACTCATCACCAGCAGACTGGACTATGGAAATGTAACCTACGCCAGCATCAACAAGTCCTTACTCCGCAAACTCCAGACAATACAGAACACCGCCGCCAGACTAATCCTCGCCATCCCCCGACACAAGCACATCAGCCAACACCTACGAAGTCTCCACTGGCTCCCCGTGGAGAAAAGAGTCACTTTCAAAATCCTCACTCACGCCTACAAATGCCTACACAACAACGGACCCAAATACCTCAATGACAGAATCAACTTCCATTTACCCAAAAGAAACCTCAGATCTTCCAACCTCGCACTGGCCGAAACCCCGCGCATCCACAGAGCCAGAGCAGGCGGAAGATCCTTCGCTCACATTGCAGCCAAGACCTGGAACGAGCTACCGGCAGACATCGGCCGCTCCCCCTCCCTGAACACCTTCAGGAAGACCCTCAAGACCTGGCTCTTCAGCTAAACAGATCTGCGGACCCCCCCCAGCGCCTTGAGACCCTCACGGGTGAGTAGCACGCTTACAATTCCCTGATTGATTGATTGATTGATTGATTGATTGATTATCTGCTACATACTGGCTCACCTGAGCTTCAGGATGCTTTATCTGTTTTGGAACCTCTTTTTACAAACACTTCTACTTTGCAACAACTCTGAAAACCTAATATGTTTGGAAAAACTGGGAAACAGCCTCCATTAGCACCTGCTGCTCCGTGTGGGTCAGTTGTAACCATTACATCTTGCCTGTCCTCTCCAAGGGATATTGTGCATTGTAGTAATCCGTTCTTACCATTATTAAAACCAACTGAAGAATCCCCTGTTTCCTCTCATCCTAGAAAATCTGTCCCTGATGTTACGTTAATGGTCCCTCTTACCCTCCCAAGTGTGGACTGTATTACTTTGATTATGTAATTAAAGGCTGAGGTGGGAGGGCTAAAATGTGTAATTTCTAAATTAGCCTCTATGATAAGCAAGCTTAAGCTTTTTTTTTTTTTTTCATGTCACCACCGATTGGCACCAATCAAAGCGCCCTTCGTGAGTGCCGAAGATCGGCTATAAATCAATCAGATTTACTAGGTTAAATTGAAGTTTGCACAGCCCTTCCAGTTTGCTGAATTGAGAGGGTGTAATCATTGGACAGAAAGGTATTCAAAACTTTAGCAAGTCCCAGAACCTGAGCCTACTTCTATCCATCACCTTGAAAAAACCCACAGATATCTTCCATCCCTGCCACGAAGGAGCCTCAGTCTGAGTCCAAAGTTTGCAGATTTCTCTCCTTGCTAGTAATATTAAGTAGAGAATCAAATAGTGGGCGGAGCTATCCAAGCCTGGAGATGGCCGCTCTGTAAGCGAGCTCCTCCGGCCGTGTCCAAATCCTGCAAGTATCCTGCATGCATAACCTGACAATCATCCCAAAATTATAAATACCTGCACCGGAAGACGACAGTGACCTGTGGACTCGCTCTCTGCTGTCGCAGTCCACGCTGTGAGGGGTAAAAGCTGCTGCGCTCTCTGAGCTGAGGTGCAGCCAGTGCTGTGTGGGTGTGCGCGCTCCGGTGGTCCCGCTACGCAAGCCCGCAGGCGGTGCTGAGAGGGCGCTATGAGCGCGGCTGTGACATTGTGCAGATACGCCTGGCCGGGTCTGCCGCAGCGGTCATTTATTTGCCTTGCCCTTTGCTGCCCACCGCCCTCTTGTATGTTATAGAGGAGCGGGGGAGAAGATCGCGCTTCCGAGACGCCATTGCTGCTGTGGGCGACGGGCAGGCCTGAGCGTGAATCCTGCACTGAGCACGCCCCCACCGACGGGGCGGTCCCGCTGCCGAGGCCGCCGTTCCCTCCTGACCTGCTCCTGATGGTACCGGACACTGCGGGGTGCAGAAAGGAGGATTGCAGAAACCTGCTGGGGCCACTACTGCAGGTGAGGAGGACGCCGAGTGCGGCCTTACGACGCTGCATGCGTCATTAAAGTTGAGCTGCTGGTGGTGATATAGGGGCAGAAAACTCCTGTACCCACGACGATCTGCCTGTGATCTGCTAACTCTGAATGGGGAGATACCGCGCCTCATGCACACAAAGGCGAGCAGGAGACTGTAGCCCCTCCATTGGATTTGCCTATGCTGGATGTTCTGTCTCTGTGACTGAGGTTGCTGCTGGCAAGGGGAAACAACCTTTAGAACGCATGCATTGCATCGCATGCCATTAGATTGCGGATTTTACAACGAAAGTCGTTACAACGACTTGCACTGGAGGGCGCGATAGGACAAGGAGTAGTTTAAATTACTATCCAACACCTTCCCTACTGTACGTAGGCTGGAGTTGGAATAGTAAATTAAACTACTCCTAAGTCCAGCGCCCTCCAACGCAAGTCGTTGTAACGACTTGTGTTGTTAAAACCACGATCTGATGGCATGCGATGTAATGCATGCGTGGTATCATCATACATCCCTGGCAAGGCCCGAGATTTGTGCACTGATACACGAGGCTCAGGCTTTGCATGGACCATACGTCTCACAGACCCTGAAACGAGAAGCGCGCTACCGGCCTGAGCAAGAACGGGGGCCCATCCTTGGCGAATTGCGCCCTGCAGTCGGTGTCCCCCTGCGGGAGGACCTGTGAGATATAGGAGCCTGGGGGAGTGGCTGAGTGGGCAGCAGCAGCGCTTTGTCCTTACTGGCTCATTGTCTATATCGGGCACGGTCATACTGCACTAACTACCGATCCCCTCGACTTGGTCAATGCGAGGTGGCGTATCGTGCCCATGAGTTGACCAACTGTGCAATCCTACATAAGCGCAGCCCGGGAGGGCTGTGACTCCGGTTGCGGAGACTGGGCTACTACCGTGCCGTAACTGGTGATCCCTGCTGCTCATGAGAACTGTAGACTCTATGTTCAAGATTCCCTAAGGAAGCTGTAGGCATGCTCTGTATACATGTGGGAGGACTACCTGGGCTGAGACAGTGTAAAACGCATTGACCACGACTGCTTACTCCCCATTCCCACTAGCTGCAAGTGCAGATAATTGACCTCCGCGAGGCGGAACTTGGACGACAACTCCAGAGCAATCTGTTGCTCAGAACATGGGGAAACCAGATAGAAACCAACCCAAACTGCATTTCGAACAGTTGAAGAGGACAGTTGAGAATCACACGGACGACCTACCTGGCAGCCAGGCAAATACGTTGGCAGCGGGCCCTGATGCGACTGTAGATTTCCATTCCATGTTCACGATGACCCAATCAACACTGTCAAATATTGATGGGAAAATAGACTCCTTAACCTACCAAGTTGACCGCATGTCTGAACATCTAGATAGACATACGGAAAGGATTGACATGGCAGAGCGTTGCATTTCGGATGCGGAAGATGCACAGCACCAAATGGAGACAAAACAAGTGAAAATTGAGAAGACCCTGACGTCACTAATGGCGAAGGCTTAGGATTTGGAAGCGAGGTCACACCGTAATAATCTGCGCTTCTTGGGTGTAGCAGAATCGACAAATACAGGCAACATGGAACTCTACATTGAGACTCTTCTGACCACGCTTCTTGGCAGGGACACCTTCTCGGATGTGTTCATAGTAGAGAGGGCGCACAGATCTCTAGCACCACCACCCTCAGAGATCGCGATGCAGCACTCCGCAAGGCCCGAGAACTGGGTAGTCTAAACCACGATGGGATGGATATTTCCATCTATCCGGATTTCACCTCACAAGTTCAGGAGGCACGGAAGAAATTCCTGGAAGTAAAAAAAAAACTGCGTGAGAACAATATCCCCTACCCGATGATCTACCCGGCTCGTTTGACAATCACAGACAGCGGCAAGAGTAAGGTCTTCAACGAGCCCAAGGAGGTGCTCAATGTTATGTTATGTTATATTTATTTGTACCGCGCACGGCTACTCAACAGAGTGTCCCGGCGCATGCTGAGGAAAAGGAAGCTAAAGCCACGCAGTAACTAGAAAAGAAGGGTTTTTAATTTTTTCTTAAAGATCATAGGATCCTGGGTGCCACGCAATGCCAATGGCAGTGCGTTCCAGGCCAAGCCAGCTTTCCGAACAAAAGAGCTCCCGCCATGGAGGTTGAACCTAGGGGTCTGCATCTGTAATTGAGAGGAGGAACGCAACTGTCTCCCTGGGTTATAAAAGGCAAATCTCTTCTGTAGATAGATAGGGCCTGTGCCATAGTGGGCCCTATGGGCAATGGTCAGCATTTTGAATTTTATTCGAGACTCCACTGGGAGCCAGTGCAGGGTACGCAAATGAGCGCGCACACTACACCTATTAGACAGACCCAGTAAGAGTCTAGCTGCCGAGTTTTGGACTACTTGCAGCTTCTTTAGGAGGTAGCCAGGGATACGCACAAAGAGTGTGTTAGCATAGTCCAGGCGGGACAGGATCAGGGCACGGACCACCGTTTGTTTGGCAGGTCTAGGAAGAAGAGGGAAAAACGTCCTCAATGCTTTCAAAGTGCCGAAACAGGTCCCCACCAGTTTCTTAACCTGTGTTGAAAAGTTCAAATTTTCATTGAACCAAACGCCCACATTTTTTGCAACATTTCTCCCTGCACTAGGCAGGGGGTAGCCAGGGGGCCACAGTCTCTCTCTGAAGTTGGCGGGAAATGAACCGTATAGGAGATCCTCAGACTTCCCTTCATTACACTTCAGCTGCGCCTGAGCAAGCCAGTGAAAAACAGAGGACAGGCAGTGTTGCGTGGAAAGGACTGAGTCATTGTCCCTACCCCAAGAGAACAGAAGCTGAGTGTCGTCAGCGTAGGCCATCACCTTAGCCCCTAATGATTCCACTAGATACACCAGTGGAGTGACATAGATGTTAAAAAGAAGGGGGCTAAGGGATGACCCCTGCGGGACACCGGTGGCCACCTGCTGAGGCACCGAAGCAAATGGAGGAAGCCAGACCTGCTGTGACCGGCCTTCCAGGAAAGACCTGATCCAACACAGCACTGACCCGGATATGCCTATCTCCGAGAGACGATCAAGGAGCAAGGAGTGGGGCACTGTGTCGAATGCCGCCGAGAGATCTAGCATAACCAGAGCTGCTCTCCCGCCGGCGTCCAGACACTCCCAGATCGCCTCTGACACCTCTAGCAATGCCGACTCTGTGCTGTACGATGGCCGGAAACCAGATTGTGCCGGGTGCAACAGACCCGATGCCTCCACATGGTTGGTAAGTTGATTCGTAACCACCTTCTCGCAGACCTTAGTTAAACTTGGCAAAAGCGAGATAGGGCGGTAGGTACTGGGTAGCAACGGGTCAAGAGATGGCTTCTTAAGAAGAGGAAGAATTAGTGCCTGCTTCCAAGACACTGGGACAGCGGCCTCAAGAAGAGACATGTTAACCATTAAATTGACTTCAGGATTAATGATGTCCGCAGCAGCAGCCAGGAGTCTGGCAGCACAAGGGTCATTAGGAGAACCTGACTTCAAAGCCTTAAGGATTTTAAGTGAGCAGGACAAATCTATTGGCATAAAAGTGGAGCATAAATTAGCAGGTCCAGCAGCCAATAGCCCCAACGGGGCGACTGCAACCACCCTGGTAGGGGCCGCGAGAGTATCTTGTATACTGCATATTTTGTCCAAGAAAAACTTAGAGAGAATGTTGCACCAGGACTCGGAAACTGGCGCAACATGAGCCTGAGCACTGGGGGACATAAAGCTTTGCACGATCGCAAAAATTTATTTTGAATTATTGTTTGCCAGGTCGATACACGAAGTGTAGTATCGGCCTTTAGCGACAACAATGGCAGCATAATAGCTTTTTTGTTTGGCTCTAAGTGCGAGTTTAGTTTTAAAACAGTAACCACTGGAGCGCCATGCCCTCTCCAATACTTTGCAGTCATGTTTCAAGGCTTTTAACTCGGAAGAAAATCAGGGCTTGGAAGGGGACTCTCTTGTCAACTTAGGCAGACGCGATGCGGATAGGGCAGACACCAAATCAGCAATCCAGTCTGAAAACCTGGACACAGTGCCCTCAAGGTCTTCTTGAAGAGAGGGCCGGGAGGCAGCCAAAGAACTAATAAACTGGAGAGGGTCAATTTTCCTATAAGTCGGACGACGGTGGCAGAGGGTCGGCCGTGCAGGCCGCGTAGCTTCCCAGGAGAAAATACAGGGAAGTGATCTGACCAGGAGACAGGCAAGGGCTTGACAACCAGGATGGGAAAATTCGAGCAAATAGGGTTTAAGGTGTGGCCCCCTAGATGGGTAGGATGGCTAACCCATTGAGAAAGCTGAGCCAAGTGAAGAGAGTCAAGAAAGACAGCAGAGTCACCCGCTTCGGGTTGGTCGAGATGAAGGTTTACATCACCGCGGACCAAATAGTGCGAAAAGCGCAATGCTCGCTCTGCCATCGCGTCCCCACAAGATTTAAGGAAGGCGCCAACCGGGCCAGGGGGACGATATATGAGGGAACCACCTAGGGTGAAGTGGGCCGAGAGATGCATGCTGAAGTCCAAGGCCTCACAATCGCCCCAGAGACTAGATGATTCACTATGTAGAGCCCAATTATCCCTATGCAAAATGGCCAGTCCACCTCCCCTACCGACAGGGCGGTCCGCCCGATGAAATGTATAGCCAGCGGGAGTAGCCAAAGCAACAATGGGGTTAGAAAAGGCATCCAACCAGGTCTCGGTGACAAACAGAAGATCTAAAGAATTGTCAGAGACCAGGTCGGCTATGTCCACATAGTGCTTCCTCAATGATCTAGCATTGATAAGTGCAGCTCTAATGCACAAAGGCATAGATGATTTCATAAGCATGTTGCAAGGGGGGAGCTCAGGTGTAAGGGTGAAGCCACAGTCGTTACAGACAAAGTCCGAAATTGAGGGCAAAGAGTGGTCACTATGTGAAGGGCATAATGAAGGTCTGAAGGTTTTTAAATACTAACTCGATAACTGGAGGATGTTGCTGGTAGACGCCTCAACTCGAGCAGTGTTACTGGCCCAGAGCGCTGACTTAGCGTTGCTGGGCACAGACAGGCTATCCTTAAGTATCTGCAAATAAAAAAACTCACAACCTACACATCGGAAATCACCCAAAGACGCACAGGAAGAACAAGGGATTACCTCTGATGTTGAATAAAGTTCGGCCTCCTCTGCGCTACTTGTGATGTTGAGGCGGTGATCATGGGCTGCTCCATGCACTGCTATATGTGGACTCAGATTAGTACTGGACATGAAAGTTTCGGTTTAACAACTATTATGTAGAAAAGGGGGCAATAATGTACACTTGCATAGCGCAGGTGCATGTATCAAAGCTGTGATATGCATCCTACAACCCAAGTTGATAGCCCCTTGATGTTATTAGGTTATGTAGAATATATAATCCTTTTCTTAATCTCATAGGATTGGACGGATGACCCCCCGCGTGACGCAGTCACGGGGGCTCTCGGCTGGTAGCTTCCGCCACCTTTGTGTGCACCACAGCCTTATTTTTTTTGTTATGGGAATGTTTAGGGGTGGGGGACATTGTTATCAGCTTCTTGGGCATGTCTTCGCTATAATTGGGATGGCGAAGTGGGAGGGGAGGTAGGGGCAGAAAGTTTAGAAACATGGTCAGAGCAGAGAAGTTTGTTGCTATGTACATTGTGATATACGTATTTACACGACATTACCTTGCAACTGCAGCCACACTCACAGGGGATGGATAGCAGATCTCAGGCCACGAGAAAGCTGGCGTTCATGACATGGAATGTACGAGGGCTAAAAAATCAACAGAAGATTAGGAAAGTCTTTGCATACTTGGACCGTCATAGCATAGACGTAGCCTGTCTTCAGGAGACCCACCTCACTAGCACCACAGAGTACAGAATTGGAACCAGATGGGCCACATACAGATATGCATCTTCCTACTCTACATATGCCAGGGGCGTACTACTTCTCATCAAACGTGGTGTACCTTTTACGCTGCTTCATTTGCTTACAGATGATCAGGGGAGGTATGTTATTGCACAGGGTGACTTTGGAGGCACAATCATAACTATAGTCACTGCATATGGTCCGAACATAGACGACCCCTCCTTTTTTGCAGATATATGAGCCAAGCTGCACACACTTCCACCATCAGCAATGCTATGGGGAGGGGATTTTAATACTTGTATTGATCCCCTTGTGGATAGGTCCACATGTAATGATAGGTATGGGAGGCATTCTACGAAGATACTCAAGGAGGGCATGGATGACTATGCTATGATAGATATATGGTGATTACAACATCCTCACCGCAGGGAGGGTACCTGCATTTCTACCACTCACAACACGTGGTCAAGAATCGACTTCTGGATAGCGACTGCGGATGTAAGCGCATGGACCACTGCCATAACACACATGCCCAAAACCCTTTCAGATCATGCACCAGTCCGGTTGTAACTCGCCATTCCCTCCCACACCCCGCAACAGTATACATGGCGCCTGCAACCCAGCGCGATGCAAGACCAAGTATTTAAAGCTGAATTACGACGGGCTATTACTGACTACTTTGAGCACAATGCGGGCTCAGTGGATAGTGCCAAGGTGCTATGGGAGGCTTTTAAGGTAACGATCCATGGATTCTGTATTGGCACACATGCAGGTATCCTCAAAGATATCCAACAACAGCTTTCCATGGTTGAGGCGGACATTACACGACTAGAGTCCGCATACACAAACACCCTAGATCCCAAGCTCCTGGCTGACATTAGGGGGAAAATTGATACTTACCACGAGTTCGCGGAGAGTGAACTTAAATATATCTCACGTAAGTACACGGCACGTGTTTATGGCGAGGGAGGTAGGCCAGGACGAATGCTTTCCAGTAAGATACGCCCCATGTACACCACGTCTTACGTAACTCAGATAGTGGACACACAGGACATGCCCAAATACGACACCCCCTCTATTATACATTGCTTCTCAGACTATTATGCTCGTCTGTACACCGTGGGAACAAGCACATCTCCCACCAAGATAAATCAATACCTCAATGACATAGCCCTGGCGTGGCTGTCTGATGAACATAGAGAATACTTTAGTCACCACATAACAGAAGATGAGCTACGAGAAGCTATAAATTCCCTCCCTAATAGTAAAGCGCCAGGCATGGATGGATTGCCTGGGGAATTTTACAAGGAATACAAAGACTTAATCATTCCTCACCTGGCGGCCATGTATGAGGAGGCATACGCAGATGGCATGCTGCCTCCTTCATTGCGCGAGGCATTATTAATCACTCTCCTTAAACCTGATAAAGACCTGGTTAAATGCGAGTCATATCGCCCTCTCTCATTCATCAACATGGACGCCAAAATACTAGCCAAAATAATCGCCCTTAGACAAAGCCACTGATGCAGAAGCTGGTTTTGCCAGATCAGGCAGGTTTTATCCCGTCACGTTCCACGACACAAAATATAAGGACCATATTTGCTATGTTCCACCACTTAAACCCAGAACTACTGGCTGCTGCGGCTTTGCTAGATGCAGCAAAGGCGTTCGACTCCGTGGAATGGCCATACATGTGCAACGTCTTGTGACGTATGGGATTCCCAGAGCCGTTTTTAAGATGGATAACATTATTATATACAGAACCATGTGCACGGCTCAGAATAAATGGCAATACATCTGTACCCATTAACATATATCGAGGGACGAGACAGGGATGCCCACTATCACCACTTCTATTCACGCTAGCACTAGAGCCACTGGCGTGTAAGATACGACAAAGACATGCAGATACAGCACTACAATTCCAATTACGCCCTGTTAGTATATCGCTTTATGCGGATGATATGGTCCTATACACCAGATACCCGGACACCGACTTAAATAAACTTATCCGAGAATATATTAGGTTTGAATATTTTTCTGGCCTCAGTATTAATTGGGAAAAATCAGTGGTCATCCCGCTCACCCCGGCGACGACTAAGCCAATACTTGACTATCCACTTCAGTGGCAGACAGAACCAGTCAAATACTTAGGTGTCTGGATACATAGAGATCCAGAGCTAGTGCTACGTGAAAACTATGGCAAAGCAATAACCAAGTTAGAAGATCAAATAGATAGATGGACCTGGCTACCCCTGTCACTCGCTGATAGAATCGCGCTACAGAAAATGGTGGTACTGCCAAGGTTTCTTTATTTATTTATGAATATACCTATATGGATTCCACAAGCACTGTTCACCAAACTACGCACGGCTATGCTTCGGCTGACATGGGCGGGAAAACACGCAAGGGTAGGATGGAAGGAACTGACAAAACCCTACATTCAAGGGGGCTTTGGAGCACCAGACCTCCAACTATACTATTACTGCACACAGGCGCAACACGCCCACTATTGGCTACACCTGCACGGGCACATACCGCATATAGCAGTAGGATACAAGAGTATACACCCAACCCCCCTACTTACACTTATATCATCACCTAGACAGTATGCCCCGAACTCGGAGATACACTCAGCGGTCTGCACCTCGAGAGCATGGCACACACTAGCGAAATGTGTGCACAAACTCCCAACGTATGCACCGGCGCTGCCTCTGTGTCACCACCCACAACTTACGGTAACACAGGAACGCAAAATGATACATGTGCTGCATGAGATGAGACTCCACACTATGGGGGATGTCTTCCTGAATGGAAAGTGTATATCACAAGATGACGCAGCCTTAAACACACATCATACCCCCTTAAAAATATTTTCATACTTGCGACTGCAAATGGCGGTCAAAGCTTTGTACCCTTCATTCCCGGACGAACCACTGACACATAATGCACTACAGGTCCTATTGACATCCACTATACGGCAATGCTTAGTTACAAAACTTTACACTACGGCTCATCGCGAACAATTCCCTGGATAGACCCCTCACTCGATGGGAATCTGTTTTTACTTTTTTACCTGATTCATGATGCAATAAGTTAATCCTCTCTTTCTGTTTTTATGATGTGGTAATGTAAACTAACGGACAACAAAGGTAACAAACCATATACATGTTAACATGATGATCCTGCAGTGTACAGAAATTTGAACTTATGTTTATCGATAATGTGAACACTGTACTCTTTGACTGATCAAGAAAATAAAATATAATTAAAAAAAAAGAGAATCAAATAGTGTCAATTTACCTGCAGATCATGCATGTCTTTAACCAGCTGGGATTTCCCGAACATAGTTAAATCAGGGCTTACCTCTATGTTGACACCTACGGAGTGCGAGATAGTCTTACCCACTGCTGACCAAAACTCTTCCAGTTTTGAGCAAGTAGCAAACAGATGCACGTCATCTGGGTCTCCGCTGCCACACCGTTTACACTTCAAGTCAGCACTTCCCTTTATCTTTTCCAGCTTTTCTGGGGTACAGTAGATTCTATGCAATGTAAAAAAGTGATTTTTCCTTAAAGTAGCAGGTTTAACCACCAAGAAAAGTGTAGCGCAATATACTTGCCAAAATCTGCCAGCTCCATTTCCGGCAAGCAACTATATGGTGTTTTTGCAAAGGGCCACCTCTTTTTTCCTTGCCGCTGTGTCCTGAAGATCCAACTCCATTTGTTCTGAGTCTGCATCCATCCCATTTTGGCTCTTAAGCCAGGCATTGACCTAGTAGATTTTAAATCTAGTGATTGCCCTTTATGTCTTGTTGTGCCAAAAGCTTCATGTTAACTTTTGTCCATCATCCACCAACTGACCCCACTGCCTAATATCTCGCTGGTTCAGTGGTTTAGCCAAACTATCAGATAGACATTCTGGGGTTCCTGGGTAGTCCCTACGGAGGACAGCCTGCTGTTATAAGGTACGCCCAGGATCGACCTTATCTCATACCAAGTTCTTGCTGCTGTCTGGAGACATTTCAGTCTGACGTTCTTAAAAAAAATTGGAGCCCCATATTTACAAGAGAAACCCTTCTCAGGTAAGCCCAACAACATGGTTTCAAACATAACTCCTGTTAGAGACTCATTGGGTCGTTGAAGAAGCATTCTATTGTTTTTTAAATTGGAAGGCCCAGCAATAGAGCTGTATGTTTGGGAGACCCAAATCCCCCAATCCCGCTTTCCATCTCAACGTTTTCCATGAGAGGCATATTCCTCTACTAGCCCAGATGAAAGATGTTATCTAACCTTGCAATTTTAGAAGTTTTTTTTTTCCAAAGTGTATATTGTCATAAGGAAAGGTAACTTTTGGAATAAGGGACATTTTCACCAGATTAATCTGGCCATTGATCGTAAGTGGAAGGTTCTGCCATCTTTTTGTAACACATCTATCTCTTTTCCTACTCTTTCAAGATTTACAGCCGCTATCTTCCCAAGGTCTTTAGTTATTTTAATCCCCAGGTATCTCAATTCCTCAACACAGTCTATTCCTCCACCATCTTGGTTCCAGATCATTATCTCTGTTTTCTCCTTGTTTGCCACATATCCTGCTAGTGTTCCAAATTCCCTCACTTCGTCTATGAGGTGTGGAAGGGTAGATACTACGTCCGAGGTATGAACCATAAGGTCATCGGCATAAAGCAAAATTTTCCTTGTGTATGCCCCAATTTTAAAAGGTTTAATCTCTTCATTTAACCTCAAACTTTGAGCAGAAAGATCTATATAGAGACCAAATAATACGGGAGACAGAGGGCAACCTTGTCTTGTCCCTCTCAATTCGTACTGGAGGAGACAGACTATCATTCACCAAGATCCTCACTGTTGGAGCCGTGTAGATTTTAAAAATTGTGTCTATCATATTCTTAATTAGACCAAAATGTTCTAGTGTCGTTTTTAAATACCTCCAATTAACGCAGTCAAATGCTTTTGCGGCATCCAGCGTAACAATTGCGAGGGGGCATCCTGCGTTATAGCTAGATCTATAGAGCCTAACAAGGTGTAGTTAAGCTCATTCATATACCTCTCAGGAGAAAACCTGTTTGATCTTGATGAATCAACTGCCTCAACACCTTATTCAAACGCGCCACAAGATTACCGGTAAAGATCTTATAATCTCTGTTGAGTAAAGATATTGGGTGAAATGAATGGCAGTATACCGGGTTTTTGCCTGACTTCAGAGTGATTACAGCCTCATTCCATGACAAGGGGATTGACCCACCAGCTAACTGAATAGAGTTAAATAACTTAACCCATACAGGAATGGACTCTTCCCGCAACACAGAGTACAATTCGCTGGGGATCCCGTCTGGGCTAGCTGCTTTCAATTTTTTTTGCTTTTTCATACTATTCAAAATCTCACTGCCACTGATTTCTCATCCTAGATAAGCCCGGGCGGAGCACTCCGCTCCACCCGCGGAGTGTGCAGAGATTTGGCTCATCTGCGTTCCGTAGAGAGGGCAAATCTCCACACACTCCGCAACGGAGCGGAGTTGGCCAACCCCCGCCTCCACCCCCCCTATATTAACAAGTAATCCTTGAGAAAACTGTGCATGTGCGCGCGCCAGCGCATGCGCATTTCTTGTGAGAAATGCGCACATGCATGCGCAGTTTTCTCAAGGATTACCCAGACGGCGAGGAAGAGGAGGAGGGCAGACCGGGGATGCCGCAGTACAGGTAAGTGGTTTTTAATTTACTTTTAAGTAATGTAGAATTACTAGTTAATATGGGGGGGTAGAAGCGGGTGGCGTAGCAAGCGGAGAGGTGTTCTAATGAGTTTGTTTGCAACTCCGTGGAACTCCGTGTAGCCCCGCTATGCCCACTATGCCCAGGGTTAATCCTAGATAGAGTGCTTGAGTTTCTGTAAGTTTGGGGAGCTGCTTTTCTAGGAGCCAATCTTCTATTTCTGCTCTGTTACCTCTATCTCTTCTGCATATAGCTCCTGAAAAAAGTTGGTAAATGCGGCTCTGATTTTATCGCTCTCCTCCACTATCAACCCTGACTTCCCCTCTAGGATCTTCCCTCTAAACTTCTGGTTCCTATCCATCCTGGAGTTCCAAGCCAAAAGCTACCCAGAACACTCCCCTTGTATGATATCTCTAGCTCTGCTAACCTCCCATTGCTGAGTCACTTTCTCTTCCATTCTGGTTCTGTAGGAGAGTAGGATCTGCCTCTTATGTTGCCCGCACTTTTTTTCTGATGCTTACACTGGTTTCTGGCTATAGTCTGGCTGGGTCCCTGCCAATCAGGGCCCCAGCCTCTCTGTTCTCTCTAAATGACTTGGAGTGCACTCTAGGTGCACTAGTGATTGGATACTGTGGTACCTTATGAGCCCCTAGTATATGGTACATTAGGTACCAAGGGCATAGGTACTTCACAGGCCTACCAGGGGCTGAAGCATGTATTATGCCACCCCTGGGAAGCAGACTAAATCTGACACCACAGGCCTGCTACTGCAGCCTGGGTGAGATGGTGCTAGCACTCCTCACTGAGATATAGGTTTCCTATATCTCTCCTGCACACACATTTAAACCTATCAGTCACCCCTAAGGCAGGCCCTATCAATCCTGAGGGCAGGGTGCTTGGTTCCTATGTGAGAGGGTGCCTCTGCCTGAGCAGGGCCCCTCTGCAGCTCTCAGAGTCCATTCTCTGGGGCTGTTTGTGGATGCGGTTAAACCATATACTCTTAAGTGCATTATATCCTCGCGGTAAAATGCTAACTTTGGAATGGCTACATCAAAACATGTCGTGTTTGGTGTCAAACATCTTGGAATACTACCCCCCGCCAGTCCTGGCGGCGGGGGTAGCATTCCACTCTTCTAGAGGGTGACCACCCACTCCCCTGACCCTCCCATAGGTGGGGTCTTAGAGCTAGTCCCTCCCTTCTTTACAGTATAAGATAGGGAACCCTTGAACTTGAAAGTAAGATATCCCTGGACGACGCTCTGAAGACGAATCCCGGACCTTCGATGTTCCACTACCTTTGGAAGACTGAAGAATCTCCCTTGGAGTCAAGGAGTGACTCCCCTGCTTGGCAGGCACCAAAAACTACAACGATGGTCGCAAACTATGCCGCTCCCGCCGGAGTTCGAAGGGCCTGCAGCCCAGGAAGAGAATTTCCTGACTTCTCTAAGGCCATTGTGAGTCCCTAGAGAAGCTGAGTCCAGTGGACCCCACGAGTGACGAGAAACCGCGACCCCTGGGTACCGTGCACTATTGTCAAGTGCAACCCCTTCACGAATATCTACAAACTTGTGCTTTGAACTACGTCTGATCCCAGCCTCCAGCAGGAATCTGTCCGAAGATCAGAGGCCTACCCTGTCACGAGTGACCGTGGGCCCCTGTTGAGCGAATCCTCCCAAGGCGTCTTCGCAATCCCTTGTCAGCTGGCTTGTGGGTCCCCTGAAGACTTTACTACAGAACCAAAGGGCTCCCCTTGTTACTCCAGGCCTGCCCTGACTTAACCTTGCTGGGTGAGTCCCTCAGACCTTGCTGGTCTGCGCCATTGACTTTTTACACTTTCCCCAAGACTTGCTGTTACTATGGCTTGTTGGCTCCAATCGAGTCGCCGACACCGCAGTAAGCTGCAGAATTTGTGGGACACGCTGAATCCAGCTCCTGGTTGTCGTCGACGCCTCCTGGACCTCGTGGCTGAAGAGTCAAGGCACATGTGAATGACCTGAATCTTGAAACGACGGTGGGCATCCATCTTCCTTGCCCCGAGTCACTGCCAAGTGACTTTGAACACTGTCCCCTCTGCTTTCAGGTCTTCCTTCTTCTGAATCCAGGCTTGGATTCCACCGGACACTTCTTCGGACTTCACAAGCAGCAAGTCTTCATTGGCTTCCATTGAAAACTACGCCGCGACCCGACACCAAAGGACACCTATGCACCCGGCTTCCCTGGGTGAGGTAACTCCAGCACTATGGAGCTCCTGTGGGTGTTGGCCCTAGAACTACTTACCCTGTAAGTGACTTGCTTGTAGGTTCTCCCGAAGTATCCTAAAACTCTTAATTTCCAACCGCGACTTGCCCCATTGAAGTCAACGGCGATCCGTGCCTGTGTATCCACACTGCACGCGTCCCCCGTGGGTCCTTTACTTACCTGCCTTGGGTGGTTTTGTGAGGCCCCAGCACTTCTGAAGGCCCTAGGCCTTGTCCCTTTGCAAGTCGTTGTTTCTAAGTCTCTTTTTTAGTATATGGTCTGTACCGCCCCTAGGGCCCCAGCCATATTTGTGCTTAATTTATTGTGAAACGTTGATTTGTGCATATGTCCTTGACTTCTAATCTCATAAAGAGATTAGTAGAGAGTTGTTTAGTAATAAATACATATATATTTGATATATATATACCTGTGTGGTGTCTTTTCATTTGGTGATTCAAGAGATTGTGTGGTAAAACAAGCTGCTTTACATTCTTTCAAGACTTAGCCTGAAGGCTGCTCTCCACAGCTACCACTAGGATAGCTTTCTTTAAAGGTTGTCTTAAACCTATCTACCATAAGAGTCGAATTGTACTAGTGCAAGGTGTCCACTTTAATTAGTGAACAGCATATACCAGGCCAACTTCTCACAGGTTCTAAACTTCAAGCGTAGGCCTTCCAGCTAATCTATCCACTCCTTTCTTTCTCCTTCCTGAACTTATCATTTTTTAATTGACTCTCTACTTTGCCTATCTCCTCCTCTAAACTATTGAGGTATTTCTTCTCTTCTCTGACCCAATTTACTGTAAAAATTGTAATAATTCCCCTTAACCATGCTTTGTATGCATCCCATACCAAATGCAGGGGAGCTGACTCCAGATTCCAAGAGAAAAATTCCTCAGTATTACGGCATACCTGCTCCATTATCTCGGACTGCAGCATCATCCTGCTATTAATCGTCCACCTAACGATAGTATGGGTATCTCTCCTCTCAATTTTGAGAAGCAATACTGCATGGTCCGATAGATGTATAGGCAAATGGTCTATCCCCACTACCTGCTCCACTTCTTTCCTGTCCATGAACAGGTAGTCTATTCTTGAGAAGTGCCCATTCTTCTTACTATTGAAGGTGTCCTCCCTACGATTCCCCTCCACTCTACAAAAGATGTCACATTTGTTAAAATTCTCCATCATATCCAGCAGGTATGCCCTCATCTCAGGGGAGGTGATCTGGATCCTAATTGATGACCTGTCAAGATCATTATTCAATAAGACATTAAAATCTCCACCAAGAATGATAGGGGATTGAAAATCTACAAGGTTAGAGAAGAGCTGATTCAGAGGGGTTACATCATCTATGTTTGGACCATAATAGCTTGCTAGTGGATATGTTGAGGGAGTTATTTTAATTTCAACAATTATCCAGCACCCACCCTCATCTACTCTATGCCTAAGTAGCTCTAACCATGACTTTGCTTTTAATAATATTGCTATCCCTTTGGAGCACTGAGTTTGGTTTGTAGATACCCAATTTCCTATCCATCTTTTTTTGGAGAAGAGTTCCCAACATTCTTGTCTTAGAAGATGCGTCTCCTGAAGCATAATTATTTGGGCGTTCTGATTTTTTAAATATTGCGCTATTACTCTCTGCCTTCTTTTAACCCGCAACCCGTTCACGTTCCAACAAAGAAATATCAATTCTTCCTTATTCATTCTCCTTCCTCTTCCTCTTTTGGCACCCAAGCTGACCTTCTTTTGAGTAATTTCTGACAAGCTTTCCTTCCTTGACTTGAGTACAAGACATTTTTTTTCCCCATGCTCCCCACCACTAGTGCACCCTCCCATGGAAACCCTCCCAAAATCTTTTATAGGCATCGCTGCTGCCGACTGAGCTCATGTTGGGGGAGAGCCTATATTACCTGTATTACCTCACCCCACCCCACCGCTTACCATCTATCTATTGCTTGTATTCCCTAGTTTTACTTCCTCAATAAATTTAACCACCTCAACCGAGTCTGAGAAGTTATGCATTTTGTTCTGCCACATCACTTTTAAAAAAGCCGGGAATCCCATTTGTACAGATGCTCCCAGTTTCTTTAACTTATCCATTATGCTTCCCAGTTCCCACTGTCTATCAGCTGTCTCTTTAGAGATATCCGTTCTGACTCCATAGGAGGCACCCAACGCTTGCAGTGACTTTTCTTTTAGAGCTAACCCCAGACTTTTTCTTTCACAGAGTACGATAAAAAGTTTACCAGGATCTTTTGTGGTTTTTTACAACCAGGATGTAGCTTAAATGAGGTCTCTATATATTTGTTGAATTTCTATATCTAGATCTAACTGTGCAACCTCCTGCGGGAAGGAATTTTTAAACATACTTATCACAAATGATTTGATATCTGAACCTTCCAACCCCTCAGCCACACCCACAATTCTAATAATATTCCTCCTGGCATTATTTTCCAACCTCTTAAGTCTTTCTGATAGTACCCTCTCTCTTTGCTTCAACCCTGCCACCTCTTGGGAATTCGTTTGAGCTTTAGCCTGTAGATCTTGTACACCACGCTCCAACTCTTGCATTCGCAAGGCAAGACCTTCTATCTTTCATTCCAGGTTCGAGCAAGTTTCCTGAATTTCCTTTTGATTTGCCTCAGAAATGTCGAAGCGTTCTTTAATTTCATGGGATAGGCGGCTCAGCATCTCCTGCACTGGGGCCTTACTATTCAAGCTGCTAAAGCTCACACCTGCTCCCTCTAGGCTTGGTGACCCAACAACGCCATATACTGCCCCGAAGTGTTTCCTCCTTCTTCTCCTCCTTCTCCTCCGATCTCAGGAGACAATTCCTCCACATTCAGAGCCAAGAATCTGTATTGTGTCGTGACTGCTGGGTGGACTAGGGGGGTACCAGAGACACTCATAGGTGTATTCTTTGCGTCAATCATTTTTACTCTATTCTCTGAACCTTCATGCTCGGGGTGGATTTTTTAACCTCTATGCTATCTATGCTATCCTCAGCACTTCTTACGTCGGTCCTAACCTTAAAATATGATCTAAGTGAGTCGGTAATTTCCAGTGCTTTAGGACCAGGTAGTTTGTTTCCCCTTTAGAGGTGCTACATTTGCCAGGTTGGTTGTGGTCTTCTTTGGAGGTGTGTCTCTATTGGGACCAGTGTTTGTTCTAATTTTCCTCTGTCTAACGTGCAATTTCACTGGGGGTTGGGAGGAAATTTTACCAACGCCTCCACCCTATTCCAACACCCACAGAGAACAAATATGTGATGTTAGCATATAGCACCTGTCAGAATGGGTCTGTGTTCTCCGTATATTTTTAGAACTCAGTTGCTTGCATCCTTCTTGACTCTCCCTCTGTGGCTCTAGCTTTTTTAGGCCATTTGATTCCATCTGCACATCACTGCTACTTTCCTCTTCAAGGCTCTGCCTTTTAATAATAGAAACTTGCTGCTCACCTATGGCCGCCTCTGTTCTCTCCCGCTGAGCCAAAGTTACCAAGTCCCTCTCCAAAATCAGCCAGCTTGTGCTGTCTCTGCCACCTCCGTTTCAGTCCCTCCCCCGCAGCCGCAGCACCAGCCGAGCCACGCGGAGCGCCCGCAGCACTCTGCCCTGCAACCCAGGGAGGAGATCCTGGAGCCACCATTCACCCTGCAGCAGTGGGGCGACCACAGAAGTGAACCGCATCCACACCGGCACCCGCGGCGGAGTCAGGAACGAAGGCAGGTGGTGGTGAGTAAAAGCGGCGCTGCCGGACGGCACTCCCCTACTGAGCTCCCGACCGGAGTCTCAGCCGGCCGCCATGTTTCCCATGATATTGTGCATTGTAGTAATCGGTTCTTACTAATATTAAAACCAACTGAAGAATCCCCTGTTTCCTCTAGTCCTAGAAATTCTGTCCCTGATGTTAAGTTAATGGTCCCTCTTACCCTCCCAAGTGTGGACTGTATTACTTTGATTATGGAATTAAAGGCCGAGGTGGGAGGGCTAAAATCTGTAATTTCTAATTTAGCCTCTATGATAAGCAAGCTTAAGCTTGCCAGAGATACAGATGTGCACATTACTCAGACCACCCTGCAGCCACTCATTGCTAAGTTAGATGTTCTGCAGCTAAAATCCTTACTTGACATCTCTTGTCCATGAGAAGTGGTGAGCAATGGTTACGGGTCCCCAAAACATAAGATCTACTCCCAGTATAATCTTGTTCTGCCCCACAGCCCAGTTGGAGCAATAATACAAATAACCATTACCATGCACAGTTATTGAATACTTTTGGGAATACTAATGCTCCTTAAGGAAGAACCACCAGACGTTGGAGCCAAAGGCCTGCTGTTTACCCCGGTAGGGGGACTAATATGCTTAAAAATCTAGCTGTAATGGTAAAGGTGTCGAAGCTGCTACCCCATATAAGATCTGAGCCCGAAGACTCGCTTATAAATAAAGTCACCCATTGGATTAGGCATGTTAGGAACTGCTGCTCGATAATCCGGGAAGACATTCTTAGTGCCCGTAAGAACTCCACATCACATGCAATGTATAGCATAATTGATTTAACTTTAAAGGATGCAAGGTTGGTGGATGATCTGGTGGCCCTAGATATCAGGTCAAACCCTCCAAATAATTCATGCATTCAGTTTAAATACTGATGACCAGGAACCGATGTATCGCCAAACTCTGGCCAAGGAAAAGGGAGGCCTTCATTGATGGCAGACACAGACTGACTTAGCAACTCTATAAATGTTCCCCCTCCTATCTCGGTCTTACCATGTGTTGGGATCTGATAAAGCTACCTCAATTCTGCCACGCATAAGTATTGTAGGGGAAGAAACCCAATTGAATTTCAGCCCATATAGTCGAAGGGACAAAGCAAGCACTGATTTATTTCCTCACCAAGGTCTATTGTCAACAGTAGTGGCATTAATACACCGTTGGTAGATAATTTAAATTATAATGCACATATCCTTCAAAGGCAAACTACAACTAATCTCAAAGTACCTTTTAATTGTAGCTCTGCTGCAATCAGTGGTTCTTCTACTATGACTAACCTAGAACCAGTTGTCTGAAATGATTTTCCTAATACAGGCCTTGTGTGCTCTAATGAGACAGAGATCCCTAGAGGCATAACTATACAGAACAAGGGGGCATACTCATGTTTGTCTATGATTTCCTGGAATTTGGTGGGGATCCATTCCAAACTTTTTGATCCAGGTTGGTTTGCTTTTGTAGAGAGAAAATATATCTGCATCTTCCAGGAGACATGGGCTGTAGACAGGTGTATATTAATGGCTATACGACCTATAGCGTAGAAGCAATTGCCCCAAGGAAATCAGGTAGAGCCAGCGGGGGACAGGTCATTTTTGTGAAGAACACTATTGCCTGTAAATATAAGCAGTTACCAATTAACTCGGTCGGCATAATAGGGATGCAGCTTACCTTTCCTACAGGTAGAACTTTGACTGTGCTTAATGTTTATGCTAGGTCTGTATCCCCAGGTAATAAGTCCATGGTGTTATCCCTGTTGGATGACCTAATTGGTGTATACCAACCTAATTCCAAAGTTTTGGTGGCTGGGGATTTTAATGCTTCCTTCAAACCTTCCCCTCTACTGAATATTTTACACAAAGAGGAGGATGAGATTTGGAGCAAACCAAATTTAGTGTTTAATACTGGTTGTTATCATTCTAAAACTGTAACTCTCCAGCTTGCATCCCCAGTAATGGGGAGGAGCCTAAGGGCTTGTAATGGGAGGACTCACTCAGATTTGAGATAGGCAGCCTACCTTGAAGCAGGGCGCCGGCTCCAGTGTCATTGATTACATCTTAGTAGATGTTAGAATTTGGTCACTAAAAAAGGATATGGTGATTGTTCCGAGGTCCGATAGTGATTACAACCCTCTGTTTTTAAACATGGAGTGTGTTCTTCTCAAAAGATCTTTACTTAATCATGTTCCAATGGAACAGGAGTCTTTTTTAGCCAATAAATGTAGAAGAGTTGCCTGGCTCAGGTCCTTGCCGATAATGATTTGTATTTGAAGATTTCTGAGATATTTGTGTATTTTCTGTCTGATTTAGGGGGTACCCATCTATCATCAGGGGCAGTATTATCAACTCATAGGGCTTTCTACGAGGCCTTACATGTGTTTTTTTCTTAGAAAGATGACTTGTAAGAAACCTATTGGCGGAAGTAACATCAAATGGTTTAAATTTAAGTGTAAATAATCAGAAAGGGCCCTGAAGAGAGCAGTTAGTGAATGTAGCCAACCTGGGCTAGCTCTGGCACAACGCAGATACAAAGTTGTGCTTGCTAGCTCCCAGCGAGATTTCACTGATAAAAATTGGCAAGACTTATTATTAGCAGCAAGGTGCAACGATATTTGCTCCTCCTTTCATATCCTCGCACACGGAAGCTTAGATAGCATTATGACTCCCTGTTACCACATTCAGCCAGAGGAGTGGGTAAGCCTTTTTCTCTATATGGTAAGGACGAGGATACTAGCTCTACAGAGATTACGGCTGCTTATTTTTATATTTTAGACACTCCTTTTTCTTCTAATACTACTAGCACTGAGTTGGTTTTTAGTCTTGCTGACCGATATCAGCGATTAATAGATTGAAAGCAGCAAAGGCACCTGGACCAGACCGAATACCTTGTGACCTGTATAAATCTGAACCTGTGATATATAAACCTTTTGTCAAACTGCATATCAGCAGGGAGAGATATCCTAGAAACTTGGAAAGGGGCTGAGATAATTGCTATATGTAAGAAAGGATATGCTTGAATCCCTTCCAATTACAGACCGATCAGTTTGATCAATAATCTGCAAGAGATTTTTGTGAGGCAAGTTTTAGACAAATTGCCAAATGTGATTCTGTCCCCCTACAAGGCAGGCTTCCGAACCAAGATAAGTACTTGGGATCAGGCCCCCCAGGTTTGCATTACTCATGTGGAAGTACGTGTTGTTAAAGAAACAAAAATTATACGTTGCATTTGTTGATCTGAGGACTGTGTTTGATATTGTGCCCTGTGAAAAGCTATGGAGAGTCATGTTCTGACTAATTTAGTAAACCTGATAGCGAGAATGCAGGAGGACAATTATGCCCAGGTATGATGGGGGAAACAAAGCTAACTAACTAGTAAGATCCCAATATACCGTGGGGTGTGCGAGGGGAGCACACTCGCCCCTACTTTGTTTTCCCTGTATATCAATAAAGTGGCCAATATGCTCATGGACTGTAGAAAGGCTCCTCCCTTCTGAATGGAAATAAAATACCAATCCTGCTCTTCGCAGATGACTCTTTACTTATTTTCACAATATCAATGGGCCTACAAAACCTAGTAGATGTATTTCTGGGTTTCTGTAAGCAAAGGGGCCTGGAACTTAATGTTGCCAAAACAAAATGTATGACTTTTGGGAAGGGAAAGGGAAAATCGCGAGTAGTTTGGATTGCAGCTGAATCACCCGAGAGGGTAAAAAGGTTTGACTACTTGGGAATAAGGCTGACCGACTTGCTCGCATTTGAGCGAAAACTTGATAAAAGCTATCTTACCTTATGCCACAGGTCAAAGTCAATATTGAGAATCCATAGACAGTCACAATATAGCTGCTGACCCCTGCATTGGAGGCTTACTCTGCTAAAGCCCAAAGCACCGCACTTTATGGCGCTGAGATCTGAGGCTATACTAATACCCACAAACTGATGGTGTGTGAAAATTTTTTGCCAGATCCCTTGTCTCTGTGCTAGTCATCACCCCTCTGACTTCATTATGTTTTGACTTGGGGTTGAAAAGAATTGGGGACATGGCTTCGCTCAAACCCTTAATGTACTGGCTGTGGACCACGTCTGAGGTAAATGACTATAGTGAGTCACTCAGGGAGATTCTAACGATCAGTGGCGCTAAACACATTGCCAATTGGTGTAGATTATTGGAAATGCTGAGTTTGTGGGATTGTCCAGAGAGGGTTTCCAAACATAAATTGATTTGAGTAAAGACCAAGTACTGGGTATGTGTGGCAGAATATTATGTATTGAGAACGACCAAGGGTCACCTAACAACCCGGTTTTTATATTTTAAGCCCTCACTTAAGTTTGAACTCTTTTTGGATTTGATCTCACCACCCCAGTAAAAAGCTTGTTTGTTAGGTTTCGGCTGGGCAGCTTATTCTTAACCCCTTCGATGCTCATGACGAGCTCAGCTCGTCATGCTGCGCGGTCGGCGCGTGCGCATGACGAGCTGAGCTCGTCACGACCACGCCTGCGATCGGAATGTCCAGCACCTGGGTGGAATTCCAATTGCGGCGAAGGCGTTAAAGATTTCTAGCCACCAGGTCATTGATTTAGCAATAGAAATATTCCCTGTATGCGGCCTAGCACAAGACTCTGAGGAACACATTTTGTTTTTTTTAACTAAATATCGTTCAATCTGGAGGAGGTCCATACGGCCAATATGCTTGAATTTAGGAATCAGACAATATTGGGCCACCTATAGAACCATGAAGACCAAAACGTCTGCCAGAAGTTTGTAACTCAGGCTGATTAGGATGGGTATGTGCCTTGGTGTATTAGAAAATGTTGTTACTATGGTCATGAAGTCAAAATATATTTTGGAAAGTTTGTGTTTAGGAAAAATGATGAATTGTCTTCAGCACCTTAAATTGTACTCTTTTTCATTTTTACTTGGCTGTGGATCTACTTAATAAATCTTTGTTTTTTAAGTGTTTTATCCTCCATTTCTACATATGTATAATGCTATTTTTATGGATCTCATTTAAAAAATATATATTTTAATGAGATCATACAAATGTATGGATTTTGTATACTTTGATGGTTTGATGATGAGGTTATGATAGGTCATTGCATGAGTACATTGGTAGTGGCTGGATGATTAGAGTACTGCAAGGAGAGCGCATGGTTAATTTATAAGTGATTGGGTTTTGGCGGAGTGATTGGATAAGTACATGGAATTGGCTGGGTGATTGGAAGAGTGCATGGGTAGTGACAAGGAGATGGTTGGACTGTATCAGTAGTGCTCAGGGATTGTAGCAGTGCATGTGTTAGTGCCTGGATCATTGCATGAGTACATGGGTAGTGACTGGATGATTAGAGTACTGCAAGGAGAGTGCATGGTGAATTTATAAGAGCTAGTGTTTTGGCGCAGTGATTAGAAAAGGACATGGTGCTGACTGGGTGATTGGATGAGTGCATGGGTAGTGACAAGGAGATTGCTGGACTGCATCAGTAGTGCTCAGGGGATTGTAGCAGTGCATGTGTTAGTGCCTGGGCCATTGCATAAGTAAATGGGTACTGACTGGATGTTTAGAGTACTGCAAGGAGAGTGCATGGTGAATTTATAAGTGCTTGGGTTTTGGCGGAGTGATTGGATAAGTACATGGTGCTGGCTGGGTGATTGGAGGATTGCATGGGTAGTGACAAGGAGATGGCTGGACTGCATCAGTAGTGCTCAGGGGATTGTAGCAGTGCATGTGTTAGTGCCTGGGCCATTGCATAAGTAAATGGGTACTGACTGGATGTTTAGAGTACTGCAAGGAGAGTGCATGGTGAATTTATAAGTGCATGTGTTTTGGCGGAGTGATTGGATAAGTACATGGTGCTGGCTGGGTGATTGGAGGAGTGCATGGGTAGTGACAAGGAGAAGGCTGGACTGCATCAGTAGTGCTCAGGGATTGTAGCAGTGCATGTGTTAGTGCCTGGGTCATTGCATGAGTACATGGGTAGTGACTGGATGATTAGAGTACTGCAAGGAGAGTGCATGGTGAATTTATAAGTGCTTGTGTTTTGGCGCAGTGATTAGATAAGGACATGGATCTGGCTGGGTGATTGGAGCAGTGCATGGGTAGTGACAATGAGATGGCTGGACTGCATGGGTAGTAATCAGGGTATTGTAGCAGTGCATGAGATAGTGCATGGGTCATTGCATGAGTGCACGGGTAGTGACTGGATGATTAGAGTACTGCAAGGAGAGTGCATGGTGAATTTGTAAGTGCTTGTGTTTTGGCGCAGTGATTAGATAAGGACTTGGAACTGGCTGAGTGATTGGAGGAGTGCATGGGTAGTGACAAGGAGATGGCTGGACTGCATCAGTAGTGCTCAGGGGATTGTAGCAGTGCATGTGTTAGTGCCTGGGTCATTGCATGAGTACATGGGTAGTGACTGGATGATTAGAGTACTGCAAGGAGAATGCATGGTGAATTTATAAGTGCTTGTGTTTTGGCGCAGTGATTAGATAAGGACATGGAACTGGCTGGGTGATTGGAGAAGTGCATGGGTAGTGACAAGGAGATGGCTGGCTGCATGGGTAGTGCTCAGGGGATTGAAGCAGTGCATGTGTTAGTGCCTGGGTCATTGCATGAGTACATGGGTAGTGACTGCATGATTACAGTACTGCAAGGAGAGTGCATGGTGAATTTATAAGTGCTTGTGTTTTGGCACAGTGATTAGATAAGGACATAGAACTGGCTGGGTGATTGGAGGATTGCATGGATAGTGACAAGGAGATGGCTGGACTGCATCAGTAGTACTCAGGGGATTGTAGCAGTGGATGTGTAAGTGACTGGGTCATTGCATGAGTACATAGGTAGTGACTGGATGATTACAGTACTGCAAGGAGAGTGCATGGTGAATTTATAAGTGCTTGTGTTTTGGTGCAGTGATTAGATAAGGACATGGAACTGGCTGGGTGATTGGAGGAGTGCATGGGTAGTGACAAGGAGATGGCTGGACTGCATCAGTAGTGCTCAGGGTATTGTAGAAGTGCATGAGTTAGTGCATGGGTCATTGCATGAGTGCATGGGTAGTGACTGGATGATTAGAGTGCTGCAAGGAGAGTGCATGGTGAATTTATAAGTGCCTGGGTTTTGGTGGAGTGATTGGATAAGTACACACATGTCACCTCAGGCCCTGCCCCCTCCCTTCACCACTGTGCAAACGCACCCCATGGCTGTTTTTAAGTTGGGGGATTAATTCCCCTTGAATCCTGAGGGTTGCTGGGGGCCAACTAGCCCACCATGTACCTCCAGTAAGCGCCACAGAGCTGCCTTGCAGAGAGGTGGTCTGAGGCCACTCTTCTTTTTACACCTCTCTTCAAAGCAACTCTGTGGCACTTACTGGATGTACCTGGTAGGCTAGTTGGCCCCCATGGACCCTCAGGATTCAAGGGGACTTAATCCCCCAACTTAAAACACGCCACAGGGCGTGTTTGCACACTTGTCACATCAGGCCACGCCTCCTCCCTGTTGTAAGTTGGGGGATTAATTCCCCTTGAATCCTGAGGGTCGCTGGGGGCCAACTAGCCCACCATGTACCTCCAGTAAGCGCCACAGAGCTGCGTTGCAGAGATGTGGTCTGAGGCCACGCCCCTTTTTACACCTCTCTACACTGCAACTCTGTGGCGCTTACTGGACGTACCTGGTGGGCTAGTTGGCCCCAGAGACCCTCAGGATTCAAGGGGACTTAATCCCCCAACTTAAAACATGCCACAGGGCGCGTTTGCACACTTGTCACATCAGGCCACGCCCCCTCCCTGCACCACTGTGCAAACGTTCCCCCTGGTGCGTTGTAAATTGGCGGATTAAGTCCCCTTGAGTCTTGAGGGTCCCTGGGGGGCAACTAGCCCACCAGCTACCTCCAGTAAGCGCCACAGAGCTGCGTTGCAGAGTGGTGTAAAAAGGGGGCGCGGCCTTGGACCACCTCTCTGCAATGCAGCTCCCTGTCGCTTACTGGAGGTACCTGGTGGGCTAGTTGGCCCCCAGAGACCCTCATGATTCAAGGGGACTTAATCCCCCAACTTAAAATGCGCCACAGGGTGCGTTTGCACACTTGTCATATCAGGCCACGCCCCCTCCCTGCACCACTGTGCAAACGTGCCCCCTGGCGCATTGTAAATTGGGAGATTAAATCCCCTTGAGTCCTGAGGGTTCCTGGGGGCCAACTAGCCCACCAGCTACCTCCAGTAAGCGCCACAGAGCTGCGTTGCAGTGTTGTGTAAAAAGGGGGCATGGCCTTGGACCACCTCTCTGCAATGCAGCTCCCTGGCGCTTACTGGAGGTACCTGGTGGGCTAGTTGGCCCCCAGGGACCCCCAGTATTCAAGGGGAATTAATCTCCCAACTTAAAACGTGCCACAGGGTGTGTTTGCAGAGTGTTGCTGGGAGGGGGCGAGGCCTCCGGCGCGATGCCGTTTAAAAAAAAATATATATATTATTTTTTAAAAGGGGGGCTGTGTGGCACCCCTTCTTTTTCTTTTTTTGGGGCCCTGGGGACCCCACCCCCAGGGCCTGACCCCTTTTTTTTTTTTTTTAAACCAGAGGGGGCCGCGTGGCCCCCCTCCAGACGCCAACTATGGCCCCGGGACCCCATCCCCTGGGGCCTGGCCACCCTTTTTATTTATTTATTTATTTATTTTTTTTCAAAGGGGAGGGGTGCAGCGTGGCCCCCCTCCCAGGCCACTCCTGACCCTGGGGACCCCATCCCCCAGGGCCTGGCCTCTCCGTTGGGGACCATGGGGGGAGCCCCAATGCCCCCATGGTCCCGCCGGCTTCCCGCCTCCTGCAGGAGCCGGCATTGCGTTTCCACACGGGGAGCGGCTGACATGCAGCTCCCCTTGTGGAAAAGCAATCTGCTTTCGATGTTGGAAGCAAGAGCAGGAAACCTGCTCTCGCTTCCAAAATCGAAAGCGGAGTTTGCTATGACAGGGCGGGAGCCGCACGGCTCCCACCCTGCCATAGCAATCAGCAGTGTCCCGGGGTGGGCACCCCCGGACACTGCAGGAGCCGGCCCTGTGGGGTGGCGGTCCCCATGGCCATGGAGGGCTCCAGGAGGGGGGCCGTGTTGCCCCCTCCCTACTAGTGCAAATCCCCAGGGAGGTGGTGGTCCCCGGGGCTCAGGGGTCCATAACAGACCCCTGCATTTACATACTTAGTGCCTAAGGGAGGTGGCCCCCCTACACAGGTTTTATTTTTATGAAAAAAAAGAGCCCCGGGGAGGTTGTGGTCCCCGGGGCAGCGGGTGGGCAGTGTGCCCCGCCCGATTTCTTTAAAAAAAAATGCTTTTTTTGGGCCTGGGGGGGCCAGGGTGTTTTTACCCTGCCCCCTTTTCTTTTCTTGTTTTTTTTTTTTTTTTACCTTTTCTTTCTCCCTCGGTCAGAGCACAAGATGGCTGCCAACACTACCTGGTTTGAAGTGTTGGCAACCAATCAGAGGCAAGCTTGTGCTCGGGAGGTTAGGCTCCGCCCAGATATCAAAATGTTTTATTTTTTTAATTTCTCAGGAACTACTGAACGGATTTACACCATTTAACAAAAAGGACCCTTTCTGAACCAAGGGCTACCTTTTTGCCAAATGTGGTGTAATTCTGTTCAGCAGTTTGGGCTGTAGCTTTGTCTAAAGTTCCCTATGGAAAATAACATGGAGAAAACGTGTTGTGGGACCCCCCTTTTTTCTCAGCCCCGCTTGGTGAATCACCCTGAAACTTTCAAGACAGGAGCTGACCGGAGCGCCCCACTAGTTTTGAAAATTTCGCGAAGATTCGTCAAACGGCGCCAAAGTTATTGGGAAAAGAAAAAAAGCTCTTCCTATGGAAACTAGGTCCTAACTATAACTACCTGCTGGCGACCACCAGTAGGTAATATATATATATATATAGGTTTCAGGGACGTTATGGTTGAGAATTTGCATTTTAATAAACCTTAGAAATTCAAAGAAAAAATCAAAGGTTCAGGGACATTATAGTTACGGTGACATTTCACTGCTGATGACGTCACATATTACATCACTCATGACATGGTCAGTGACATCACTGATGACATCACTGATGATATCATCCAGTGAGTGAGTGTTTCTTAAAAGTTTAAGAATGCTATATATATATATATATATATATACACACACACATATATATATATCCGAAAAAGAAACAAGTTGCCTTGCATGGAAACGCCTGCTCAGTTGAGAATTTCACCTTAGTTTAATTGTGGGCAGCAAACACATCGTGCTCTCCCTGCCAACAGATTTGCCAAACATGTTTCGGGCCGACGGCCCTTGATCACTGGCAGCATTCAAAGTTCAGGCAGCTGTATTGACTTTAATACCGTAACCCCGCCCTAATGGGACTTCTCATTTGCCAATGCATTCTGGGGTAAGTAGTCTTTAAAAAAACCAAATGGGTGCTGTACAGTACTTTGTGCCCAAAAAATTGTCCCCAAGTGGGTCCTGTGGCATGGGAACACAGCGTTGTCCACTATTACCTTGACCCACAGAAACTGATATTCACAACTCCACGTAGCGCCACTCTTCCTGGCACTACAGGTCCACTGGATACGTGGCGGGGCGTCTCCGCGGCGAGGCTCGCCGCAATTCATATCCGAAAAAGAAACAAGTTACCTTGCATGGAAACGCCTGCTCAGTTGAGAATTTCACCTTAGTTTAATTGTGGGCAGCAAACACGTCGTGCTCTCCCTGCCAACAGATTTGCCAAACATGTTTCGGGCCAACGGCCCTTGATCACTGGCAGCATTCAAAGTTCAGGCAGCTGTATCGACTTTAATACCGTAACCCCGCCCTAATGGGACTTCTCATTTGCCAATGCATTCTGGGGAAAGTAGTCTTTCAAAAACCAAATGGGTGCTGTACAGTACTTTGTGCCAAAAATTGTCCCCAAGTGGGTCCTGTGGCAGGGGAACACAGCGTTGTCCACTATTACCTTGACCCACAGAAACTGGTATTAACAACTCCACATAGCGCCACTCTTCCTGGCACTACAGGTCCACTGGATACGTGGCGGGGCGTCTCCGCGGCGAGGCTCGCCGCAATTCATATCCGAAAAAGAAACAAGTTGCCTTGCATGGAAACGCCTGCCCAGTTGAGAATTTCACCTTAGTTTAATTGTGGGCAGCAAACATGTCGTGCTCTCCCTGACAACAGATTTGTCAAACATGTTTCGGGCCGACGGCCCTTGATCACTGGCAGCATTCAAAGTTCAGGCAGCTGTATCGACTTTAATACCGTAACCCCGCCCTAATGGGACTTCTCATTTGTCAATGCATTCTGGGGTAAGTAGTCTTTCAAAAACCAAATGGGTGCTGTACAGTACTTTGTGCCAAAAAATTGTCCCAAGTGGGTCCTGTGGCAGGGGAACACAGCGTTGTCCACTTTTACCTTGACCCACAGAAACTGGTATTCACAACTCCACGTAGCGCCACCCTTGCTGGCACTACAGGTCCACTGGATACGTGGCGGGGCGTCTCTATAACTAGCGCCCCCACAATGCACTGCTGATGACGTCACATATTACATCACTCATGACATGAACAGTGACATCACTGATGACATCACTGATGACATCTCAAATGACATCACTGATGACATCACTGATGACATCATCCAGTGACTTTGTGTTTCTGTAAAGTTTAAATATTTTTAATATATATAGGAAAAGACGTATTGAAGAATGAGTGGGTGTGTAAGTGTCTGTATGGATGATTTAGTAGGTGCGTGACTGACTCTATAAGTGAGTGATTTAACGTATCTTACTGAATGCATGGGTTAGTGACTAAACTGGGTGAATGTCTGTATCCGTCTGTCTGTTTCTGTGTAAGTGGCTGCATGTGTTTGTGAATAGCTACATGAGTGTCTATATGAGTTATTGAATGCTTGTGTGAGTATCTGTATGGGTGCCTGAGTGTTTGTGTGGGAGGGGTGTGTGCGACTCTGTGCATAGATGTGTGAGTGGGTGATTCACTGGGTGGATGGTTTCAAGAGTGCAACTGTGATAGACTGTATGGGTGGGTAAGTGTGTGTAAGAGTGTGTTAGTGAGTGAATGTATGTCCCAGTGGTACATGTGTGAGTAATTACATATGTGAAAGGCAGTATATATGTGTGTTGGAGTATATAAATAGCTATAAGCAAGCGTGAGTGATTGTGATAGTGGCTGTATGGATGAGTGTGTGCTTGTATCAGTGATTGTATAAGAGCATAAGAATGTGCTAGTATTTGTATGAGTAAGTGAGCTGGTGTGTGTATAACTGTATAGGTGAGTAAATGGTAGTGTGTTTAATTATTTGCATGACTGACTAGGTGTGTGAGTACCTCTATGGATGAGTGGCGGTGTTTGAGTGTCTATATAGGAGTATGAGTGCATATGATAGTCCTGTACTGAGTGACCGTAAGTATGAGTGACTGTACGGGTGAGTGAGTGGATGTGTGCATAGACCTAAGAATCAGTGAGTGGGTATGTAGTTATTGGTGTTGCAGTGTCTATGGTTTTGCGAATGGCAGTCTGTAATTTAGAGTGGGTGTATCAAAGGTTATATTAGGGTGTGAGGAGGTGCATCAGATTATCACGTGGATGATGTCATCAGTGATGTCATTTGAGATGTCATCAGTGATGTCATCAGTGATGTCACTGACCATGTCATGAGTGATGTAATATGTGACGTCATCAGCAGTGCATTGCGGGCGCGAGTTATAGTTAGCTGGACTAACTATAACGGGGGAATTTCACGGGTTTTGTACGAGTGCAATGTCCAACTAACTATAACTGTCGCTAAAACCTATGGTTTTTTCAGTGAATTTCAAAGGTTTTTTAAATGCTAATTTGTAACTATAACGTCCCTGAAACCTATGGTTTTTTCAGTGAATTTCAAAGGTTTTTTAAATGCTAATTTGTAACTATAACATGTCTGAAACCTACAGTTTTTTCAGTGAATTTCAAAGGTTTTGTAAATGACAATTTTTAAATGTATTAATTGTTATATAAAAATTTTTCATACTGATTTCCAAATTTTTAGAAACAATTTTTTTTTACATATTTTATTTTTTAAATTACATTGTAATTACATTATACATTACATTACAAAAAATACTTTCTCAGAATGAATTACTTTAGTTTAATTACTTTGCACATAGGCAATAGACTTTTAAGTACAGTAGTTACAGTTGTTGCAATGGGCAACACATTTTCAAACACAATGCAACATTCAGCTCAATGTGAATTTCTAGTTAAATGCAATTAGTTACTTTATGGATTACTTTTCTAACCACATTACTGGATCCTAGATTCAGTCCTGGGACATCTCCTGTAAACAGTTGAGTAAAAGCGTTTTGGTTACAGTCGTGATTTTTAAGGAATATTATTGTACTTTAAAAGTTCACACAGAAACTTTTTCTCATAGAATCACCAATGTTATCCTATGGAAGGAAATTCACTTAGAAGTTAAAAACTGTTATCGTTACTTTTTCTTACTCAGTGTTGGATCCATCCCCCGGGGCCTGGCCTCTCGTTGGGGACTGTGGGGGGGTCCCCAATCCCCCCACAGTCCCGCCGGCTCCCCGTGTCCTACGGGAGCCGGCATTGCTGTTCCACATGGGGAGCAGCTAACATGCTTGACCAGGTTTCCTGCTCTCTCTTCCAATATCCAAAGCAAGTTTGCAATGACAGGACGGGAGCCGCGAGGCTCCAGTCCTGTCATTGCAAACAGCAGTGTCCCGGGAGTAGGCACCCCGGGACACTGCAGGAGCCGGCCCTGGGGGTGGTGGTCCCCAGGGCCATCAAGGGCTCCAGGAGGGGGCCGCGCGGCCCCCTCCCATTCAGTGCACAGCCCCGGGGAGGTGGTGGTCCCCGGGGCTCTGGGGTCCAAAACGGACCCCCATTGTAATTTTTCTTAGTGCCCCGGGAGGTGGTGGTCCCGGGCGTGTGGGGGCTGGAGCCCCCACACAGGTTTTTAATTTAAAAAAGAAGCCCCGGGAGGTGGTGGTCCCGGGGCTGCGGGAGGGCTCAGAGCCCTCCCGCACCATTCTACATAAAGCCCCAGGGGGTGGTGGTCCCCGGGCTTGGGGCCCTTAGAGGCCCCCCACACATAAAATTAACCCCCCCAGCATGCCCCCGGGACTTGGCCCACCCGGGGCCAATTAACATCGAGCGCGGGAGACTGCGCTTCGTTTTCTTTTTCGGCAGGGTTCGCGCTCCCTGAGCGCATCCTGCCGATTTAAAAAAAAAAAAAAAAAATTTTGCCCAGGGGGTCAGGGTGTTTCTACCCTGCCCCCTTTGTGCGCTTTGCGCACTTGTTTCTGTCCCTCGGTTCTACCGAGGGACAAAATGGCTGCCAACACTTCCTGATTTGGAGTGTTGACAGCCAATTAACATAAAGCTCGTGCTCGGGAGGATCCGCGGCCCTAGATATATCTATCTTTTTTACTTTTCATTTTCTCAGCAACTACTGAACGGATTTACACCATTTAACAAAAAGGGTTCTTTCTGAACCAAGAACTACCTCTTTGCCAAATTTGGTGTAATTCCGTTCAGCAGTTCGGGCTGTAGCCGTGTCTAAAGTTTCCTATGGAAAATTGCATGGGGAAAACGCGTTTTGGGACCCCCTTTTTTCTCGGCCCCCGCTTGACGAATCCCCCTGAGACTTTCAGGGTAGGAGCGGACCGGAGCGGGCCACAAAGTTTGAAAATTTTGCGAAGATACGTCAACCGGCAAGAGAGTTATTTCAAATAGAATGTCGCGGATTTCCTATGGATAATAGGTTGTAACTATAACTATCTACTGGCGACCGGCAGTAGATAATATATATATATATATATATATATATATATATATATATATATATATATATATATATATATATATATATATATATATATATATATATATATGAACATATGTTCAGCGAACAAAGCTTACAAGGAGCTAGGAGGGGGACCCAAAGCAATGATAATCCCCCAAGACACTGATATTCAGCAATTGGTATGGACACTAGAGAAATTACACTGTAAGGAGATGATGAAATGGTGTGAAGTGAAATCCTTCACGAAATGCCTGGACATGGGCCAAATACCACATGGATTGTGGATACTTATAGCAGCGAGTTTTGAAAACCTGCACCCCGACTTGTTGGAGGAGTGGGCTACTAGCAATCTCGAGGCCTCAGCATGACTGGTCCGGATATTGATTAAGTATGCAGACAAAGACAGAGTTAAGATTCTTCAGGAACATGAAGTTCTGGATTCTGCTCTTGCATTTAGGCCCGAGACGGAAACAATCTCCAAATTCAAAAATGACATGCAAGCCAGATTGAAGAAACAGGAAAACCTCATCAAGCGAAGGAAGGTAAACAAATTCACGTGGGATAAAATAGATTATGAGTCTGGCCAGATCTTCACATTTGCCAAAAGATTTGAATGTATCAGAATACAAAGACAACAACAGGATGTAACAACCAGCAACCCAGCAAAAACAACTGACCCTGAAACAGAACTAAGTTCCGAAGTTGGGACAAGAAATGAAGACTTGAGTAGAAGCCAGGGTCATGACAGTGCAGTCACTGCGCAAAGGAAAATCATGATCTCTGATGAGCTGGATTTTTTTACGGCTGGACCGCGGAGCAACCCTCAGACCTCGGAACCCAAGGGCTCAAAAGCCGACCGGAGGAGGCAACGCCGAAGGAAGTAGCGAAAAAGAAACAGGAAAACAGACCAAAAACGCAAATACCAAACGAATATGGAAACGCAAGTGATGGAGAACGAAAAAGAACTGGAGAAATCAATCATAATTTTAAAGACTTAGCATTATCCAAATCTGATAAACATATTCTATTGTTGGGACTTTCATTTTGCCCTAAAAATACCATGGATTATCCCCAGGCAAGGATCAGTACCTTTACGTATAAAAGAAAGTTAAAACTCCAAACAATTCATGCATCAACTAGCAGAGAGATGAATGTCACTGTTCATGCCAATCAACCAATGGCCGCTAGGATTAGCACAACCATTGCAGATCTTTCAGTTCTCAGGACCATGAGGGAATTGGAAATGTTATGTTATGTTATGTTAAGCAGTTTTGTAAAGCGCTCAGCTGCCCCAGCAAAGGGGCGTCCCGGCGCTAAGAGCAATAGTAGCAACTGGCTGCGAGAGTCCCATCTAGCAGAACAGAAAAAACCCAAAAAATATGAAAATAACAATCAGGGGAGCAGGTAACCTAGTGAGGAAATAGGTGGGTTTTAGTGCCTTTCGAAAAGCAAAATAGTTGTCCATGCTCCGTATCTGGCTTGGAAGACCATTCCACAGCTTGGCCGCCATCACGCGGAAAGATCGCCCACCTGCGCGGGCTCTCCTCACACGTGGGATGCAAGCAAGCTGTTGATCTGCAGAACGTAACTGACGCATGGGAATATAGGCAGAGAGTAGATCAGATAATACCCCAGGGGTCGGGTATTTCAGAATCTTAAACGCGAAGCAGAGAGACTTGAACTCCACCCGCCTCTCTACTGGCAGCCAGTGTAGCCGCCGGATAGTGCTGGAGGTGGAACAGCATCTGGGCATGGCAAGAAGGGTTCTAGCGGCGACATTTTGGACCCTCTGCAATCTAGCAATCTCGGCCTTATTGGTGCCCAGATAGAGCACACTGGCATAGTCCAATCTTGACAGCACGGATGCCTGTACAATCGTCTGGCGGATAGAGGGGTCAAAAAAGCCCAAAATGGGCCTGAGGCTGCGCAGAATACCAAAACAGGTCGCAGCTACCCTCTTAGTTTGATCTCGGAAACTAAGCGCCGAGTCCACCCAGACGCCAAGATTTTTCACCACCTGTTTGGGAGTGGGGGCCGGACCCAGGGTGGTGGGCCACCAGTGCTCGTTCCAAAGCTCAGGATCTTTTCCTACCAGCAGGACCTCGGTCTTGCTGGCGTTGAGCTGAAGACAGTTGGTGGTCATCCACCCTGCGACATCCGCCAACCCACTTCGAAACCTAGCAGCATCGTTTAAACAATCATTGGAAAGGGCGACAACTAGTTGAGTGTCGTCAGCGTAAGACACTATAGTCAGTCCACTCCTCTTAGCTATTACAGCTAAGGGCTGGACATACAAATTAAAAAGCGTAGGGCTTAAAGCAGAGCCCTGTGGGACGCTCTGTTTGACGAAGTTCACCTTAGAAGAAAAAGGGGGAACTGACACCTGAAAGGACCTGTCCGAGAGGAAGGAGGTGAGCCATGCCAAGGCTGGGCCTACAATACCAGCATCCTTCAACCTCTGGATCAGTATCTGGTGGGAGACCGTATCGAATGCGGCACTGAGATCCAATAGGATCAGTGCCGAGGTACGTCCCTCATCCAGAGCCACTCTCAGGTGTTCAGTCACAGCTAGCAGTGCGGTCTCTGTACTAAGACCGGGGCGGAAGCCACACTGGAAGGAGTCCAGTATACAATTCTCCTCCAAGTAGCCTGAGACAATGATGTTAACGTAGGCTTCAGATATTTTGGAAATCCAGGGAAGCAGAGAAATGGGGCGATAGTTCTCAGGACTTGTCGGATACAAAGTGGGCTTCTTCAATAGCGGCTTTACCGCAGCTTGCTTCCATGTCCTTGGGACTGTGGCCGTGGCCAGGGATTGATTAATAACCTGGCCCAGAGGTGTAAGAAGCACAGGTAAGAGTCTTATTAGATGTTCCGGCTTCATAGGGTCGGTGGGAGAGCCCGATTTAATCTTCCTGCAAAGTATGCTAAGAGCTTCTCCAGAGATAGGTGGAAAAGTGGCCAATATATGGGCAGGGGGAGCAGGGTCCTCAAAGTCAGAGCTGACTGTCTGGGGAAAGGTTTTATAGATATTGTCCACCTTTGTTATAAAGAAGGTGGCAAGGTCCTCACATTGTTCATTAGATTTAACCGCAGATACCGCAGGTGCCCCCGCATTTTTAAGATTTTTAATAATGGCAAAGATCTTCTTAGAGGGATTCTGGCTGTTTCTGATCTCCTCAGAGAAATAGGTAGCACGTGCCTTCTGAACAGCCCTATGATAATTCTTAATGGCTGAGTGATAATGACCTTTCCGAGTAGGGTCAAAGTCTCTCCTCCACTCCCGTTCCAGTCGTTTACACGATTTACGGATAATGGCTAGATTGTTATTATACCATGGATTGGCTTTGGTGCTACGACCCTTTGATTGAGTGACCGGTATCATATCATCCAGAGGCTGTCTAATCCAGTCATCGAGAGCTTTGCTGGCAATGTCTGTGTCCTCTGGCCAACTGGGCACACTCGCAGCAAGGATAGGACTAAATTGGCCAAAGTCAAGTTTGTGCCAAGGGCGGCGGAGCATACTTTTCTGATGTGACTTTCGTGAAGGCACTACCCCAGAGAGCGTCATAGAGATCAGGTAGTGATCAGTCCAACAAAGCGGAGTGGGAGTCGAGACAGAGAGACCTGGGAGATTCGAAAAGACTGGATCAAGCAGGTGACCAGCAGAGTGAGTAGGGCCACATACCAATTGGAGCAGCTGGCAGGCTGCTAGGTCCGCAAAAAAATTAGCTGCTTCTGAGTCATGGGAATTGTCAAAATGTATGTTTAGGTCCCCAATAACAGAAAAATTGGCATACCTCACAACCAGGGTGCCCACTAGGTCAGTCAAGGCAGCCCTGCCTTCCTTAGAGGGGCCTGGGGGACGATAGACCTGTATGCCAGACATAGTAAAATTAGGATTAAAAGTAATTCTGAATCGGCCGCACTCACAGCCTGCTACAGTTTCCTTACTCAGTGTGCAGGTGTAGCATGATTTGAACACAACTGCAACACCACCATCTCTTGTCTCTCGGTTAAGGGTTACAATACTGTAGCCTGGGGGGAGTGCAAGACCTGGTTCAGCCACCGTGTCTACTGACAACCATGTTTCTGTCAGAAAGAAAACGTCAGGTGAATCGCTTTGTAGTAGATCATACACGTCTAAATAATGTTTAGCCAGTGACCGGCAATTAAGACTAAGCAGTTTTATATCTTGCCCCGCTACCGAAGGGTGAGTAGGGGTAAGAGAGGCAGTTGCCTCAGAGTTAAAACCGCAGTTCCTGCAGCAAAATGGACCCATGGGAGGGTTAGAGGGGGGAAAACAACCCGTGTTCTTTATAGGTCTCATAGTCATAAGTTCATCTCGGGAATATATATATGTGTTTTCGTCTACAATAGCAGAGTGACTGGTGACTGGCGACGTCCAGGCGCGGACGGGCGCAGACGGGCTTGCCGCCGGCATAAAATAGCCGAGGTCCGCCTTAGCCCCACCTCCCTCACAGTGATTGGTCACAGCACTCTGTGACGAACAGGAAATAAAACCGGACCGGGATCAGGTGGCCGGTGTGGTTAAAAGAGCTTAAAACAGTAGGATATTGAGGCATGAGCAAATTCAACAATACGATTATAGCAGCACAAGCATGCAAATACCAGAGTGACTCGGGCAGTAGCGCTATCTAAATGCGCCCGCTCCCGCGCTGCGGCCGGCATAAAATAGCCGAGGTCCGCCTTAGCGCCACCTCCCACACAGTGATTGGTCACAGCACTCTGTGACGAACAGGAAATAAAACCGGACCGGGATCAGGTGGCCGGTGTGGTTAAAAGAGCTTAAAACAGTAGGATATTGAGGCATGAGCAAATTCAACAATACGATTATAGCAGCACAAGCATGCAAATACCAGAGTGACTCGGGCAGTAGCGCTATCTAAATGCGGACGAGGCCCCAGATGCCACAATAACCATACAGAACATCATAACTGAACATAACCTGCAAAGTGGCGATACGGTAATCACGTCATTCAGGCCACGCTCAAGAGCAACCCCAACCACAGCTAAAGATAATAGCAACACATTTCATGAATTAATTATTGATGCTCTGAAAAAGATCAACAAGGAAATCAATGCTAATCATATGAAACGTACCGCAAATGAATGGAAGTACCATGATTTGGTATAAAAAATCAGAAAGAATAAGCAGGTGGTTATTCGAAATTCAGATAAAGGGGGCAATGTTGTCCTTTGGCCAATGAAAATGTACTTACAAGAGGATCGCAATCAACTAAACCAAAGGGATTGTTACAAAAAATGCAAGCATGAAGCAATGACCAAAGCGCAAATGAACTATATCGGGGATTTAGAGCATTGGTTTAAGGATGGCCTACTTTCCCATGATGAATTCAAATATTTGAAAAATGACACTCCAAGAACTCCGGTGTTGTACCTGATTCCAAAGGTGCACAAGAATATAATTTGCCCCCCATGACGCCCAATTATTTCGGCCAATGGGAGTATGAAGGAGAACTGTTATAAGTATATCGATTTCTTTTTGAAGCCATATGTTGAAAAGCTGCCATCATATGTAAGGGACAGTAGTGAATTTCTAATAATGATATACGACATACCCATGGAGCAGGACTATGTACTAATTGCACTTGACATAGCAACTCTATAAACCAGTATTACCCACAGTGATGGGCTGAGGGCTATGGAATTCTTATTGAGTGACAGACCAGTTAGCCTGTGGAAACACACCCTGATGCTGATGACCATGGCAAGGAGATTCCTAGAAGACAATTTCTTCTTGTTTGATGGGGTGTTGTACCAGCAAAAGCGGGGGACTGCGATGGGCACCTGCTTTGTCCCCAGTTATGCATGTTTACATATAGGCTGGTGGAATGAGCAGGTGCTCTGCAGAGAACTCGCTTAAGCATGGGAGAATAACATCATATTGTGGGCTAGATTTATAGACGAATTATTCGTAATCTGGAAGGAAACAATTGTAATGATATAAACCTGAAATTCATGCACACCATCAGTACAAAACAGGTGATATTTCTAGATGTTGAAGTATATGTTGAGTCAGGGAAACTTGATACTAGACTTTACAGGAAGTCAACAGCGGGCAATACTACACTGCATGCTTCAAGCTTTCACTCAACCCACACCAAACAAAGCATTCCTTATGGTGAGATGCTACGAGCGAACAGACACTGTAGCACACCTAAGGAATTATCCAAATGTCAGAGTGAGATGAGCCAGAGATTTTGTGAGCGAGGTTATATTGGAGCAACAATTGAGGCAGCAAGACTTGCAGCGAATAGGAAGAAATGTGAGGAGCTCTTATTTCTTAAAAAGGTACCCAAGAAAGAAAAGATAGAACCTGTGAGAAGTTGGCCTGGTATATGCTGTTCACTAATTAAAGTGGACACCTTGCACCAGTACAATTCGAATCTTATGGTAGATAGGTTTAAGACAACCTTTATAGAAAGCTATCCTAGTGGTAGCTGTGGAGAGCAGCCTTCATGCTAAGTCTTGAAGGAATGTAAAGCAGCTTGTTTTACCACACAATCTCTTGAATCACCAAATGAAAAGACACCACACAGGTATATATATCAAATATATATGTATTTATTACTAAACAACTCTCCACTAATCTCTGGTGAGATTAGAAGTCAGGAACATATGCATAAATCAACGTTTCACAATAAATTAAGCACAAATATGGCTGGGGCCCTAGGGGCGTACCAGACCATATACTAAAAAAAAGACTTAGAAACAACGACTTGCAAAGAGACAAGGCCTAGGGCCTTCAGAAGTGCTGGGGCCTCACGAAACCACCCAAGGCAGGTAAGTAAAGGACCCACGGGGGACGCGTGCAGTGTGGATACACAGGAGCGGATCGCCGTTGACTTCAATGGGGCAAGTCGCGGTTGGAAATTAAGAGTTCTAGGGCACTTCGGGAGAACCTACAAGCAAGTCACTTACAAGGTAAGTAGTTCTAGGGCCAACACCCACAGGAGCACCATAGTGCTGGAGTTACCTCACCCAGGGAGGCCGGGTGCATAAGTGTCCTTTGGTGTCGGGTCGCGGCGTCGTTGTCAATGGAAGCCAATGAAGACTTGCTGCTTGTGAAGTCCGAGGAAGTGTCCGGTGGAATCCAAGCCTGGATTCAGAAGATGGAAGACCTGAAAGCAGAGGGGACAGTGTTCAAAGTCACTTGGCAGTGACTCGGGGCAAGGAAGATGGATGCCCACCGTCGTTGCAAGGTTCAGGTCATTAACAGGTGTCTTGACTCTTCAGCCACGAGGTCCAGGAGGTGTCAACAATAACCAGGAGCTGGATTCAGCGTGATCCATGATGTCTGCAGCTTACTGCGGTGTCAGTGACTCGATTGGAGCCAACAAGCCTTGGTAACAGCAAGTCTCGGGGCAAGTGTAAAAAGTCAATGGTGCGGACCAGCAAGGTCTGTGGAACTCACCCAGCAAAGGTAAGTTGGGGCAGGCATAGAGCAACCAGGGTAGCTCTTTGGTTCTGTAGAAAAGTCTTCAGGAGACCCACAAGCCAGCTGGCAAGGGATCGCAAAGATCCCTCAGGAGGATTCCTTCAACAGGGGCCACGGTCACTTGGGATGGATTAGGCCTCTGATATTTGGAGGGATTCCTGCTGGAAGCTAGGACCATTCGAGGTCCAAAGCATAGGTTCATAGAACGTTGTAAAGGGGTTGCACTTGACAATAGTGCATGCTACCCAGGAGTCGCGGTTTCTCATCACTCGTGTGGTTCACTTGCCTCAGCTTCACTGGGAACTCACGATGGCCTTGCAGAAGTCAGAAAATCCTCTTTCTGGGCTGCAGGGACTTCGGACTCCGGCGGGAGAGGCATAGTTTGCGACCGTTGTTTGTAGTTCTTGGTGCCTGCCAAGCAGGGGAGTCACTCCTTGACTCCAAGGGAGAGTCTTCTGTCTTCCAGAGGTAATGGAACGTCAAAGGTCCAGGATTCTTCTTCAGAGCATCGTCCAGGGATATCTAATTTGCTATGGCAAGGGTTCCCTAACTTATACTGTAAGGAAGGGAGAGACTAGCTCTATGACCCCACCTATGGGAGGGTCAGGGGAGTGGGTGGGTACACCCACTTCCCTTTGTCCAGTTTTGTGCCAGAGCAGGGGCAGGTAGCCCCTGAGCCGGTTTGAACTGGCAAATGAACAGAGGAGCCTTCTGCTCCCCCAGTGCAGGACTTCAAAGCACTCTAAGAGTGCACCCACCCAGCCCCAATACACTAAACCCTGTCTGGGAGGTGGTTACACCTCCCTGTGACAGGATACCTATTGTTGGGCTTCCTCCACTGCGAGTTTCGGTCATCAGCAGGAGGGCAGCCCAGTGTCTGTGACTGGTGGCATCCATTTTGTGATGCCAGGGCTCTTCAGGATTCTACCATGTTTCCACAGTAGGTACATGTCTATCCCTCTAGAAGGGTGGAATGCTACCCCGCCGCCAGGACTGGCAGGGGGTAGTATTCCAAGATGTTTGACTCCAAACACGACATGTTTTGATGCAGCCATTTCAAAGTTAGCATTTACCGCGAGGATATAATGCACTTAAGAGTATATGGTTTGACCGCATTCACAAACAGCACCAGAGAATGGACTCTGAGAGCTGCAGAGGGGCCCTGCTCAGGCAGAGGCACCCCCTCACATAGAAGCCAAGCACCCTGCCCTCAAGATTGATAAGGCCTGCCTTAGGGGTGACTGATAGGTTTAAATGTGTGTGCAGGAGAGATATAGGGAACCTATATCTTAGTGAGGAGTGCTAGCACCACCTCACCCAGGCTGCAGTAGCAGACCTGTGGTGTCAGATTTAGTCTGCTTTACAGGGGTGGCATAATACATGCTTCAGCCCCTGGTAGGCCTGTGAAGTACCTATGCCCTTGGCACCTAAGGCACCATATACTAGGGACTCATAAGGTACCACAGTGTCCAATCACTAGTGCACCTAGAGTGCACTCCAAATCATTTAGAGAGAACAGAGAGGCTGGGGCCCTGATTGGGACCCAGCCTGACTATAGCCAGAAACCAGTGTAACCATCAGAAAAAAGTGGGGGCAACATAATAGGCAGATCCTACTCTCCTACACAACCCCCCCCCAAACGCAGGGACACTAAACTAACCTTGACCAGTTGAGTCTTCGTGTTCTAAGTGGAAATACCTTGAGAGTCCATCTGCATTGGCATGTTGGGTCCCAGGTCTATGTTCCACTGTATAGTCCATCCCCTGTAGGGAAATGGACCACCTCAAAAGTTTTGGGTTTTCACCTTTCATCTGTTTAAGCCATAGGAGGGGCTTGTGGTCAGTCTGAACTATGAAGTGAGTGCCAAACAAGTATGGCCTCAGCTTCTTCAGGGCCCATACCACAGCAAAGGCCTCCCTCTCTATAGCTGACCAACGTTTCTCTCTAGGGGTCAGCCTTCTGCTAATGAAAGCTACTGGCTGGTATTGACCTTCATCATTCAGTTGAGACAGTACAGCTCCCACACCCAGCTCAGAAGCATCTGTTTGGACAATGAACTTCTTGGTGTAGTCTGGACTCTGTAAGATGGGGGCAGTGCACATGGCCTGCTTTAGGTCTTCAAGTGCCTTCTGACAGCTAGCTGTCCACTGAACCTTTTTTGGCATTTTCTTTGAGGTCAGATCATTCAAGGGGGTCACTATAGATCCATATCCCTTGACAAACCTCCTATAGTACCCAGTCAGGCCTAAGAACGCTCTCACCTGTGTCTGGGTGGTTGGAGCAACCCATTACATTATGGTTTGGATTTTGCTCTGTAAAGGTTGAACCTGGCCTCCACCCAAAAGGTGGGCCAGGTACACAACCTGACTCTGCCCTATCTGGCACTTGGTGGCCTTGATAGTGAGGCCTGCTTTCTGCAGGGCCTCCAAAACATTCCTGAGGTGGACCAGGTGATCCTGCCAGGAGGAACTAAAGACAGCAATATCATCTAGATAAGCTGAGCAATAAGTTTCCATCCCTGCCAGAACTTTATTCACCAACCTCTGAAAAGTGGCAGGTGCATTTTTCAATCCAAAGGACATCACCACAAAGTTGTAGTGCCCACCAGGGGTTGAAAATGCTGTCTTGGCTTTCGCATCATCAGCTAACCTGATCTGCCAGTAGCCAGCTGTTAGGTCAAATGTGCTTAGATATTTGGCTGAGGCCAAAGTATCTACCAGCTCATCTGCCCTTGGTATGGGATAGGCATCAGTCCTAGTGACTGCATTGAGGCCTCTGTAGTCTACACAAAACCTCATTTCTTTCTTACCACCCTGGGTATGAGGCTTGGGTATTAGGACTACTGGGCTAGCCCATGGGCTATCTGAAGGCTCAATTACACCTAACTCCAACATTTTCTGGACTTCAGTCCTGATACAGTCCCTGACATGGTCAGGTTGCCTGTAGATTTTACTCTTGACAGGCAGACTGTCTCCAGTGTCCACCTCATGGGTGCACCAGCTAGTCTGACTAGGGGTCAGGCTAAACATATGTCTGTACTGTTGCAGAACTTGTCTGCACTCAGTTTGCTGATGGTCAGTGAGGCTGCTTGCCAAAGCAACACCATCTACTGACCCATCATCAGGGTTCTGAGAGAGCAGGTCAGGGAGAGGGTCACTCTCCTCCTCCTGTTCCTCATCAGTTGCCATGAGCAAGCCCATGTCAGCCCTGTCAACATATGGTTTCAATCTGTTGACATGGAGCACCCTCAAGGGGCTCCTGGGAGTTCCAAGATTCACCAGATAGGTGACCTCTCCCTTCTGTTCAACTATTGTATGGGGGCCACTCCACTTGTCCTAGAGGGCTGCTGGGGCCACAGGCTCCAACACCCACACCTTCTGTCCTAGCTGGTACACAGTCAGCACAGCCTTTTGGTCATGCCAAGCTATTTGCAATTCTTGGCTGTCCTCCAGGTTTTTGGTTGCCTTTTTCATGTATTCGGCCATCCGGGAGCGGAGACCAAGTACATAGTCCATCACATCCTGTTTGGGGGGTTTGAGAGGTAACTCCCAGCCCTCTTTAACCAAACACAATGGACCTCTTACAGGTTGCCCAAACAGAAGCTCAAATGGGCTGTAGCCAACCCCCTTCTGTGGAACTTCTCTGTATGCAAACAACAGGCAAGGAAGAAGAAGGTCCCATTTCTGCCTAAGCTTCTCTGGGAGTCCTTTAATCATTCCCTTCAGGGTTTTGTTGAAACGTTCAACCAACCCATTGCATTGTGGGTGATAGGGGGTGGTGAACTTATAAGTTACACCACACTCCTTCCACATTGCTTTCAAATATCCTGACATGAAGTTTGTTCCTCTGTCAGAGATGACCTCCTTTAGAAAACCCACTCTGGAGAAAACTCCAATGAGGGCTCTTGCCACCAGAGGGGCTGTGGTGGTCCTTAGGGGAATTGCCTCTGGGTACCTGGTGGCATGATCCACTACCACCAGGATAAACCTGTGCCCAGATGCAGTTTGAGGGTCAAGGGCACCAACAATGTCAATCCCTACCCTTTCAAAGGGTACCCCCACCACAGGTAGTGGTATCAGGGGGGCCTTTGTTGTGCCACTTGCCTTGCCACTGGCTTGGCATGTGACACAGGAGCGACACAACTCCTTTGTGTCCTCTGACATGTGTGGCCAATGAAAATGTGGAACAAGCCTGTCCCAGGTCTAGTTTTGGCCCAAGTGACCTGCTAAAGGGATGTCATGTACTAGGGTCAAGAGGAACCATCTAAATGTCTGAGGTATTACCAACCTCCTGGTGGCTCCAGGGGTTGGATCTCTACCCTCAGAATATAGGAGTCCCTCATCCCAATAAACTTTATGGGACCCACTAGCACTCCCAGCAGCCTCAGCAGCAGCCTGCTTTCTGAGGGGTTCAAGAGAGGGGCAGCACTGTTGCTCCTTACTCAGATCTTCCCTAGAAGGGCCCCCTGCCCCCAAGAACTCAACCTGATCAGGCTCAAGTCCCTCTGGGGCAGTTCCTTCTTCAGGGTCTGCTTCACCTCCCTCAAGAGGTGAATCTGTGACAGAGGGGAAGGCACTGCCTTAACCCTACTGCTCCTCTTCTTGGGAAGCATCTGGTCCATTGTTCCAGGATCCAGAGCTGGTTCAGTGTTATGCATTCTGGCCTGTGACCTGGTCACAGCAAATACCTCTGCAGGGATGCCCAACATCTCAGCATGAGTCCATAACTCTACTTCAGACCAGGCTGAAGTTTCTAGATCATTGCCCAATAGACATTCTACAGGGAGGTCTGCACTGACTACAACCTTCTTGAGGCCAGTTACCCCTCCCCAGGAGAAATTCATAACTACCAGACTATGGTTGGTCCTGACATTGCTTGCATTGGTCACCTGGTGCATTTCGCACAGGATGATCTGTCCAGGGTCCACAAGATCCTCTGCCACCATGGTGACACTAGCACCTGTGTCCCTAAATGCCAAAGCCTGTTTGCCATTTATTACAGGCTGCTGTTTGTATTTGCCCAGGTTATTGGGGCTTACTAGGAAGGACATATCAAGGTCTCCATCACAAATCAGCATTGCCTGAGTGGGTACTCTGACTAGGTCAGAGTCCACTTCAGAACCCAGGGTCAACCCTACTACACCCTTATTCTGAGTACCACCTCCACCAGTATCTGGACTAGGGGGAACAGTTGCCTTAGGGGCAGGAGTGGTGGTGGTTTGGTCTTTGGACTTGTTACAGTCAGAAGTCCCGTGCCCTTTCTGTTTACAGAATTTGCACCATGACTTCTTTTGGCCTTTTCCCTTGTTGGATTGTGACTCCCCACCAGATGCAGATTTTTGGGGCCCTTGTGAAGACTTCTGGTCTTTTGACTTATCCCCACCTTTCTCAGAGCCCTTAGAATCCTGCTTCTTGGTGTCACCCCCTTGGTTCTGGTTTTTCTGCCTCACCCTGGTTCTGACCCATTTGTCTGCCTTCTTTCCCAATTCTTGGGGAGAGGTCAGATCTGAGTCCACCAGGTATTGATGCAACAACTGGTTCTGGCAATTATTAAGGATTTGTTCTCTCAACATTAGATTATACAATCCCTTGAAATCAGTAACCCTACTGCCAACCAGCCAACCCTCCAGAGCCTTAGTTGCACAATCAACAACGTCAGTCCAGTCCTGAGTCTGTGCCTTCTGGGTGTCTCTGAACTTTAACCTGTACTGCTCAGTGGTTAAGCCAAACCCATCTATCAGTGCACTCTTCAGGACTTCATAATCATCAGCATCCTCTTCTCTAACAGTGAGAAGATTGTCTCTACCTTTATCTGAAAAGGAGAGCCACAAGATTGCTTCCCACTGCTTTTGGGGGACCTGCTGTACTCTACAGGCCCTCTCCATAGCAGTTATCCACCTATGGATATCATCCCCACTCTGGTAGGGAGGAACAACCTTGCTCAGGTTCCTATGGTCTGGAATATATTCTCTGCCTCTAGGGACACTGTTGCTGCCACCAAGGGGTTCTAACCCCTCTCTTCTAGAAGCTCTCTGGAGCTCCAGGGCTTCTCTATCCAGTGCCAACTGCTTGGTTCTGCGGGCAACTCTTGCTTCCTCATACTGTAGCAGTTTGCACATTCTTTCATAGGAGGTCTCTCTTATGGGAAAGTATGAGTTGCTCTGCTGGACAAAGTCTCTGCCAGAGTGATAAGAGTGGTCAGACTCCCTAGAAGGGGATCTAGGCCTCTCATCCACTCTGTCAGTTCTCTTAGGGAGCATTCCTCTGTCCTTTTCAGGCCCCTTGAGGCCTGGCCCTTCAATCACAGAGTCTTGGTCATTCTGATTTTCATCATCTGACCCAGACACTGTAATTGACCCACTCACTGATTCAGACCCATTAGCTGTTGTTGTAGTTTTTGGTGCCTGCCAAGCAGGGGAGTCACTCTTTGACTCCAAGGGAGATTCTTCCATCTTCCAGAGGTAATGGAACGCCGAAGGTCCAGGATTCTTCTTCAGAGCGTCGTCCAGGGATATCTAATTTGCTATGGCAAGGGTTCCCTAACTTATACTGTAAGGAAGGGAGGGACTAGCTCTATGACCCCACCTATGGGAGGGTCAGGGGAGTGGGTGGCTACACCCACTTCCCTTTGTCCAGTTTCATGCCAGAGCAGGGGCAGGTAGCCCCTGAGCCGGTTTGAACTGGCATATGCACAGAGGAGCCTTCTGCTCCCCCAGTGCAGGACTTCAAAGCACTCTAAGAGTGCACCCACCCAGCCCCAGTACACTAAACCCTGTCTGGGAGGTGGTTACACCTCCCTGTGACAGGCTACCTATTGTTGGGCTTCCTCCACTGCAAGTTTCGGTCATCAGCAGGAGGGCAGCCCAGTGTCTGTGACTGGTGGCATCCATTTTGTGATGCCAGGGCTCTTCAGGATTCTACTGTGTTTCCACAGTAGGTACATGTCTATCCCTCTAGAAGGGTGGAATGCTACCCCAGCCGCCAGGACTGGTGGGGGGGTAGTATTCCAAGATGTTTGACACCAAACACGACATGTTTTGATGCAGCCATTCCAAAATTAGCATTTACCGCGAGGATATAATGCACTTAAGAGTATATGGTTTGACTGCATTCACAAATAGCACCAGAGAATGGACTCTGAGAGCTGCAGAGGGGCCCTGCTCAGGCAGAGGCACCCCCTCACATAGAAGCCAAGCACCCTGCCCTCAGGATTGATAGGGCCTGCCTTAGGGGTGACTGATAGGTTTAAATGTGTGTGCAGGAGAGATATAGGGAACCTATATCTTAGTGAGGAGTGCTAGCACCACCTCACCCAGGCTGCAGTAGCAGACCTGTGGTGTCAGATTTAGTCTGCTTCCCAGGGGTGGCATAATACATGCTTCATCCCCTGGTAGGCCTGTGAAGTACCTATGCCCTTGGCACCTAAGGCACCATATACTAGGGACTCATAAGGTACCACAGCACCCAATCACTAGTGCACCTAGAGTGCACTCCAAATCATTTAGAGAGGAAAGAGAGGCTGGGGCCCTGATTGGCAGGGTCCCAGCCTGACTATAGCCAGAAACCAGTGTAACCATCAGAAAAAAAGTGGGGGCAACATAAGAGGCAGATCCTACTCTCCTACAGAACCCCAGATGCATTTTCTTACCACTTTTAATTGCCAAAACAAAGAATTGAGGGATTTGCAAAAAAAAATTGCCACATTCTTAAATCAGATCCAGTTATTGGAAAGTTGCTCCCCAAATACCCCCCTCACATGTCACAGAGCACCATCATTAAGAGTTGCCATTGTCAAAGCTAGCCCAGAAACTGGAAAGAAGCCAGGATGGTTAAGACCTGCCCCAGGCTTCAAGAAATGCAGCAAATGTAGAGCTTGCAGTATAGGGAAAAACACCACAATGTACTCCATCCCCTTCTGTGGCAGGGGGATTAAGATCAGGGGTACCTACAACTGCAAGACGGAATTTGCAGTGTACGTTCTTACTTGCACATGCAATTTACAGTATGTAGGCAGTACCACGCTGCAGGTGCACACAAGGATCTTGCAGCATATGAGAGCAATTACCAACACTGACGGATCATACCACATAGACCGTCATTGTGAAAGTGTACATTCTAAAGATCCTACACAAGTATCATATTTTGTGATAGACGCAGTTCCGATTAATAAGAGGGATGGTGATAGAGTCAGGACACTTCGAGAGCTAGAAACCAGGTATATTCTGATGCTCGATAGCAGAACACCCCACGGGCTAAACTGTGATGAAGAGTTTCACTCATGCCTGTAAGTGGGCACTTTCAGTGGGCAATTTGCTAAAATTCATTAGTAACAATTGAATGCACTATGTGTGTTCAATCTGTAAAAAAAGAGTAAAAATGGAAAGTGACTCCTTGTGAAGTTGGCTTATATCCATGTGATAGCAAGGCAACCATCATAATCAGGCACTAGCCATTAATTAGAGTTTCTTTGGAGGTGACAGAAGATTGTGAGATTCATTAGGCACTTGCCTTTGAAACTGATTTGTTTAATCAGTAATGCTTTGTTAGAAAAAATGCATATGTTCAGACACTTGTCTAATTTGAATTTCATTGTGTTTATTTTAACATGTAACCCTGATGCACACATGCATTTCCAAACAAATGAAGGAATTATACTGTGACATGCGGTCCTGTATTTAACCGCTATTGTACGGGGATATTTCTATAATTGTTTGGCCACAGGAAAATGGTCAATATATATTGCGTTCAATGTTTGCCACTTCCCAATTGTTAGCGTCATCGAGTGATTTTTAACTCGAATGGACAGGAAAATCCATTGAAGAAATTGTTTTCAATGGTAGTCTGTCCTCGTTACCAGTCCGACACATGGTATGAGAAGTGCATAAAGAGGCAAGAGAGGTGTCGAAAGAAGCAAGAGAAATGCAGAAAGAGGCAATGGAGATGCTAACAGAGGCAAGAGAGGTGCAGAAGAAGCAAAAGAGTTGCAGAAAGAGGTAGAAGGGTGTGGCAACAAGCAAGAGAAGTGCATAAAGTGGAAAGAGAAGTGCAGAAAGAAGCAAAAGAGGTGCAGAAAGAGGTAAGAGTAGTACAGAAAGAGGCAAGAGAGGTGCAGAAAGAGGGTAGAGAGGTGCAGAAAGAAACAACAGAAGTGAAGAAAGAGGCAAGAGTCAAGAAGGGTACAGAAAGAAGCAAGACATTTGCCAAAAGAAGCAAGAGTAGTGCAGAAAGAAGCAACAGACGTGCAGAAAGAAGCAACAGAAGTGCAGAAAGATGCAAGAGGGGTGCAGAAAGAAGCAACAGAGGTGCCAAAAGAAGCAAGAGAAGTGCAGAAAGAGGCAAGAGAGGTACAGAAAGAGGCACAAGAGGTACAGAAAGAGGGAAGAGAGCTGCACAAAGAGGAGAGGGGGGTGCAGAAAAATTCAAGACAGGTGCAGAAAAATTCAACACGGGTGCAGAAAGAAGCAAGAGAAGTACACAAAGAGGCAAGAGAAGTGCAGAAAGAAGCAACAGAGGTTTAGAAAGAATTAACAGACATGCAGAAAGAGGCAAGAGGAGTGCAGAAAGAAGCAAGAGAGGTGGTAAAGATGCAAGAGAAGTGCAGTAAGAAGCAACAGGGGTACAGAAAGAGGCAAGAGCAGTACAGAAAGAGGCAAAAGAGGTACAGAAAGAGGCAAGAGAGGTGCAGAAAGAGTGTAGAGGGGTACAGAAAGAGGCAAGGTGAGTGCAGAAAGAAGCAAGAGAGGTGCAGAACGAAGCAGGATAAGTGCAGAAAGAAGAAACAGAGATGTACAAAGAGGCAAGAAGGGTGCAGAAAGAGGCAATAGAAGTGCAGAAATTAACCCTGGGCGGTGAACTCTGCTCTGCTCGCAGAGTTTGCAGAGTTTTCCACACTCCGCGTTACAAGGAGATCGCAGAGTTCTAAGAAACTCTGCCCCGTGTAGCGGAGCAGAGCTTTCTGCCTCGCTCGTGTTGGTCAACGTCAAGTTGGCGACTACGAGCGAGGAAAATCAATATCCCGGCGAGATTTTTCCTCGTTTGCAATCGCCAACATCAAGTTGGCGAGCGTGAGCGTGGAAAATCAACCTCCCGGTGAGATTTCTCAACGTGAGGGTGTCAGGTTTCTCATTGCGAGTGTTCGCGTATGCTTGTGACCGCTCGCGTTGAGAAACAGCCCGTTCGCGTTGAGAATGCTGCAGCTTGAGTAAAAATCTACTCGAGTGGCAGAAAAGGAAAGCAGGGACCGCTTGCGCTGTGCATGGTGCCGTTCTCGATGATTGCACAGTGCGGAGAAGCATCCGGCACTGTGCAATCACAGCGAACAGCATTATTCTATCGTACTCCGCCGCTTGCGCAGCTCCGCGTAGTGCGGCAGAGTTTTTTTTGCACTTCGCTGTGTTCCGCGTACTGCAACTCCGTGAACTCTGCCCACGGTTAGCAGAAAGAAGCAACAGAGGTGCAGAAAGAGGCAAGAGAAGTGCAGAACGAGGCAAGAAAGGTCTAGAAAGAGTTAAGGGGTGCAGAAAGAAACAAGTGCAGAAAGAGGCAAGAGAGGTATAGAAAGAGACAAGAGAGGTGCAGAAAGAGGGAAGAGAGCTGCACAAAGAGGGAAGAGGGGTGCATAAAAAGGCAAGACGGGTACAGAAAGAAGGAAGAGAGGTACAGAAACAGACAACAGAAGTGCAGAAAGATGCAAGAGAGGTGCATAAAAGGCAAGAGAGGTGCAGAGAGAGACAACAGAAGTGCAGAAAGAGGCTAGAGGGATGCAGAAAGAAGCAAGAGAGGTGCCTAAAGAAGTAAGTGAAGTTAAGAAAGAGGCAAGAGGAATGCAGAAAGAAACAAGAGAGGTGCCAAAAGAAGCAACAGAAGTGTAGAAAGAGGCAAGAGAAGTGCATAAAGAAGCAGCAGAGGTGCAGAAAGAATTAACAGAAGTGCAAAAAGAGGGAAGAGGAGTGTAGAAAGAAGCAGGAGAGGTGCCAAAAGATGCAAGAGAAGTGCAGAAAGAAGCAACAGGGGTACAGAATGTGTGAGAAGTTGGCCTGGTATATGCTGTCCACTAATTATAGTGGGCACCTTGCACCAGTCCAAACAACCCCTTATTGGAGATAGGTTTAAGACAACCTTATTGAAAGCTATCCTAGTGGTAGCTATGGAGAGCAGCCTTCAGGCTAAGTCTTGAAGGAATGTAAAGCAGCTTGTTTTACCAGTCTATAATCTCTTGAGTGATCAAATTAAAGAGCACCACACCAGGTATATATTCAAAATATATGTATTTATTGCTAAACACACGCCTCTAGTCTCTTTATGAGGCTAGAGTTCGAAGTACATAAGTTAGAAGTTATTTAAACACAGTAATAGCACAAATACACGTTTGGGCCCTAGGGGCGTACCAAACCATATACCAATAAAGTGGTATAAGAACCACGATTGAACTAGACACTAGGCCTAGAGCCTCTAGAAGTGCTTGGACCACAAGGAACCACCCAAGGTAGTGACACAGGGGACCCACGGGGACGCGTGCAGTGTAAATACACAACCGCGATACGCCGTTGACTTCTATGGAGAAAGTCGTGATCGGGAAATTAAAGAAAAGGGACACTTAAAGGAGGACTTGGAGCAAACCCTTTGAGATCTAGTACTTTGAAGAGTCTCTACCCACGGGAGCACCGGAGTACTCGTGTTACCTCACCCAGGGAAGCCGGGTGCATAGGTGCCTTTCGGGGTCGGGTTTCGTCGTCGATTTGAATGGCGATCTGCTGCAAAGTGCTGCTGGCGACCAAGTGGAAAGTGTCCGGGTGGATCCAAGAGTGGATCGGAGATCTGAAGAACCTGAAAGCAGAGGGGACAGAGTCTGGGTCACTAGCCAGTGACCAGGAAGGCGATGGACAGATGCCCACCGATGTTGAGTGCTTCAGGTGCATTGACGGTCATCTTGACTCTTCAGCCACGAGGTCCAGGAGGCGTTGTCGGCGACCAGGAGCAGGATTCTGGCTGGTACACGATGTTTGTCGAGTGCTGAGGTGTTGGCGACCGGATTGGACCCAACAAGCCTTAGCAACGGCAAGTCTCAATGCAGAGGAAGATCGTCGATGGTGCAGACCAGCAAGGTCTGGGGAACTCACCCACCGAGGGTAAGTGAGGGCAGGCCTGGCCCAACCAGGATGCCAAGTAAGAAAAAGATTGGCCTTCGTTAAGGGCTACTAGTCAATGGGCTAGCGTCCGCGAAGGAGCCTTGAGACGTCGCACGTGGATCTGGCTCACAGGACACTCGTGGAGTGGAGGCCAGTGATCTTCAGTGCAGTTGGTTCTGGAGGCTAGGGCTACTCGGAGCCCAAAGCACGACTTCGTGGGAGACCCAGAAGAGGATGCACTTGTAAATGTGCTCGCTGTCCAGGGGTCACGGTCTCACGTCACCCACGATAGCCACGGGCCTCAGCTTTGCTGGGGACTCAGGGTAGCCTCGGGGAAGTCTGAGAATCCACTTCTGGTGATGCGATGACCTCGGCGTCTGACGGGAGCTTCAGAAATGCGAACCGGACAGATGCTTCTTTGGTGCCTGCCAAGCAGGGGAGTCACTCCTTGACCCCAAGGGAGATTCTTCTGTCCTCTAATTGTGAGTAGAGCGTCGAAGGTCCAGGATTCTGTTTCAGAGTTTCGTCCAGGGATAATCTAAAGTCCTAAGGACTGGGTTCCTATACTTATACCAAGTTTAGGGGTTGGACTACTCTGTGGCCCCACCTATGGGTGGGTCAGGGCAGAGGGGTGGCTACACCCCTTTCCCTTTGTCCAGTTTGCGCCAAAGCAGGGGCTGCAAGCCCCTGATCCGGTTTGAACTGGGGTATGCACAGGGACACCAAGTGTGCCCCCAGTGCAGGACTTCAAAGCACCCAAAAGTGCTCCCGCCCAGCCCCAATACAAATTATCCTGTCTGGGGAGGTGGTCACACCTCCCTGGGACAGGAAACCTATTGTCCAGGCCTCCCCTGCCGGAGTTTCGTCCTGCAGCAGGAGGCCAGACTTGTGTCTGTGGCAGTAGCATCCATTTTGTGATGCCAGGCTTTAGAAAGAAGTTACCGGCCAGGCCAGGGTTAACATGTCTCTCCCTCTAGAAGGGTGGAATGCTACCCCCGCTGCCAGAATTGGCGGGGGGGGTAGTATTCCAAGATGTTTGACACCAAACACGACGTGTTTAGGTGCAGCCAATCCAAAGTTAGCATTTAACGCGAGGTTATAATGCGCTTAAGAGTATATGGTCAGGCTGCACTACAAACATCATCAGAGAAGGGTCTCCGAACGCTGCAGAGGGGCCCTGCTCATGCAGGGGCACCCTCTCACATAGGAACCATGCACTCTGCCTTCAGGATTGATAAGGCCTGCCTTAGGAGTGACTTATAGGTTTATATGTGTGTATGTATTTAGTGATATAGGTAACCTATATCACAGTAAGGGGTGCATGCACCACCCTACCCAGGCTGCAGTAGCAGACCTGTGGTGTCAGTTTGGATGGCCTTCCAGGGGTGGCATAATACATGCTGCAGCCCCTGGTAGGCCTCTGAGGTACCTATGCCCTTGGTACATAGTATATCATATACTAGGGACTTATAAGGGCACTCCAGATTCCAATCAGTGATGTGCCTAAGGCACATGGAAACCTTTTACAGAGAAAACAGATAGACTGGGGCCCTGAATAGCAGGATCCCAGTCCAACTAAGTCATAAACCAGCAAAACACCATAAAAAAGTGGGGGCAACCATATAGTCAGATTCCACCTTCCTACATAACCCCCCAAACGAAAGGAGATAAGGCTAACCTTGGCCAGTTGAGCCTTCATTGACTAAGTGGTCATATAAGGAAGCACCTGCACTAGCATGGTTGCCCCCTGTCTTATGGTCCACTAAGCAATCCCTCACCCAAAGGGTATGAGAGGGTCTCCACCATGGGGAATCACTACCTGTGGTGTGCTTAGGTAAAGTACAAGGCTGGTGAGGTGTTTGGGTAGGGAAGTGAGGCCCTAGGAATGTTGGCCTCAGCTTCCTCAGATCACTGGTCACCATGTATGCCTGTCTTTCCATGACTGAGTTGCACTTTGCTCTAAGGGTCAACCTTTGGCTGCCTACAGCTGGGGGTTGGGTCCCTTTGGATGGACTACTGGAGGGACATGGCAGGTTTGGAACCTTCAGGTCCCAGGTTTGCCCTTGCCTACCAGAGTCCTTCTGGGGGAGGTCCCTACATAAAGGCATGAGGGATCCCTCAGTGTGTAGAGGAGTTTTCACCTGGCTAGGGCTACTAGACTGGGTGCCCCTAATCTGCTGATGGGGGTTCCTCTGGACAGGGGGCCCTGGGGGTCCACTGACCTCCCTGACCTCTGCAGCCCTGGGCTGGCTGAGGCAGGGTAGAGAGGGGCAGGTTACCTGCTCCAGACTGGGTACCACCTTGGAAGGGTCCTCTGCCATCAGGGGTGTGGCCAGGCCAGGCCTGACTACCTCTGGGGCAGTTCCTTCAATAGGGGTAGGGTCAGTTCCCTGAGGAGGCTGACCCTTAACTACTGTCTGGAGGGAAGAAGACTTTTCTTCAACCCTTGTGCTCTCTTTTGGGGGAGAGTGGGCCATTCTTTCAGGCTCCATCTCTCCAAATTCTTGGGCTGGGGCTGTGGCCATTACAGCCCCACTAACCTTTACAGGGACGCCCAACATCCTAAGGTGGGTTTGGTGTTCAACTTCAGCCCAGGCTGAAATCTCCAGATCATTGCCCATCAGGCAATCTACAGGTAAGGTGGGGGACACTGCCACTCTCTTTGGGCCTGTGACCCCTCCCAGCTGAGATTGACTATGGCCATGGGGTGATCTGTTCTGACACCATCAATGTTGGTCACCTGGTATTTAAACTCAGGTAAAAGCTGGTGAGGGGGACTAGTTTCCCTGCCACCATGGTGACACTAGCCCCTGTGTCCCTAAATGCCACAGCTTTCTGACCATTAATCATTGGCTCCAGTCTGTACCTGCCCATTGCTGTGGGACCCATGGTAAAGGTGGCAAATCCTACACCACCATCAGAGTCAGAGGAGTCTGTTGAGGGGTCCCTGTCTGAACCAGGGCCCACCTCTGTTCCTGTTGCAAAAGCACCTAACTTTTTGGGTGCACTACTCCCAACTGGAGGATTACTACTGGTAGTACCAGGAGGGGGGGTAGTAGTTGCTGGGGGAACATTTTCTTTATTGCCAATCCTGGGGCAACTGGGATCATATTTCCAGTGCCCAGGCTTTTTACAGACATGGAAATATGGTTTCTTTTCAGGAGAGGAAGGAGTTTGGGACCCCCCCCCAGAAGAGGAATTTTGGGGCCCTGTAGTGGACTTATCCTTAGATTTATCCCCACCTTTCTCTTGGGACTTAGTAGAATCTTTCTTCTGGTCACCACCCTGATTTTTAGTCTTTACTCTGGTTCTGACCCATTTGTCTGCCTTCTTTCCCAATTCTTGGGGAGAGGTCAGATCAGAGTCCACCAGATACTGGTGCAAAAGCTGGTTTTGACAATTATTAAGGATCTGCTCCCTCATAATCAAATTGTACAATCCTAAAAAGTCATGCACTTTGTTGCCATGTATCCAACCTTCCAGAGCCTTTGTAGCACAATCTACAAAATCAACCCAGTCTTGAGTCTGAGCTTTTTGGGTGTCTCTGAACTTCAACCTATACTGTTCAGTGGTTAGGCCAAACCCATCTATCAGAGCACTCTTCAAGACTGTGTAATTGTCAGCATCCTCTTCTCTTACAGTGAGGAGCTTGTCTCTACCTTTGTCTGCAAAGGAGAGCCACAAGATTGCTGCCCACTGCCTCTGGGGGACCTTCTGAACTTTACAGGCCCTCTCCAGTGCAGTTATCCATTTGTGGATGTCATCCCCACTCTGGTAGGGAGGGACACTCTTGTTTAGGTTTCTATGGTCATAAGACCTTTCCCTATCTCTAGGGATATTGCTGCCACCATGGGACTCTAGTCCCAACTTTCTTTCTCTCTAAAGAGATCTAGGGACTCCCTGTCTAAGGCTACTTGCTTCCTTCTGAGTTCAAGCTGAGCTTCCTCATATTGAATCAGCCTCTTTCTTCTCTCATGAGAGGATTCCCTCCTATGAGATGAGACAGAGCTCCCTATTGAGGTGCCAGAGTGGTTAGACTCCTGAGAAGGAGATCTAGACTTTCTGGGCACACTCTTAATCCTTCCTGGGGGACAAAGAGGGCATCATCCTGATTATCCTCTTCATCTTCCTCAGGAGGGATTGGGTTATCCAGGTCAGGGTCATTTTCACCCTCCTGGCCAGTTTCAGAGGGGGGGCTGGGGGTATTTCTACCCCTGGTCCCATCCTCATCTTCTGCCCCACCCTCAGCTACTACCCCTTCAGTCCCCAAGGGCTTACTAAGGTCATAAGCCACCAACAACTCTTTAAGGTGTTGGGACTTTGGCCTGTCCTTATTTTTCTCAAGTTACATAATGCTCTCAATTCCAAGAATGGGAGTGTATCATACTTGGAGGGTGGAAGCTCAGTGGCTTCCTGCAAGGATTCTTTAGATCCTACCCTTAAAGACATTACTAGTGTGGTGTGGTGTATGCACTACCTACTCTAGTGTGGCCTACTAAACTCTCTTGAGTTGTAGAAAGGGTTGTGCTATCACTTAACACATAACTCTAAGTTCAGTAGAACTTACTGTATTCTAAGCTTAAATTATATGTACCTTAGGTACCTTTAGTGGTTTTCAGTTGATCAATTCAATTGAGATTATCTGGTAAAACAATAGCAAGCTGGAATCCCACACGCTGCACACCAATGTGAGAAGTTGGCCTGGTATATGCTGTCCACTAATTATAGTGGGCACCTTGCACCAGTCCAAACAACCCCTTATTGGAGATAGGTTAAAGACAACCTTATTGAAAGCTATCCTAGTAGTAGCTTTGGAGAGCAGCCTTCAGGCTAAGTCTTGAAGGAATGTAAAGCAGCTTGTTTTACCAGTCTATAATCTCTTGAGTGATCAAATGAAAGAGCACCACACCAGGTATATATTCAAAATATATGTATTTATTGCTAAACACACCCCTCTAGTCTCTTTATGAGGCTAGAGTTCGAAGTACATAAGTTAGAAGTTATTTAAACACAGTAATAGCACAAATACACGTTTGGGCCCTAGGGGCGTACCAAACCATATACCAATAAAGTGGTATAAGAACCACGACTGAACTAGACACTAGGCCTAGAGCCTCTAGAAGTGCTTGGACCACAAGGAACCACCCAAGGTAGTGACACAGGGGACCCACGGGGGACGCGTGCAGTGTAAATGCACAACCGCGATACGCCGTTGACTTCTATGGAGAAAGTCGTGATCGGGAAATTAAAGAAAAGGGACACTTAAAGGAGGACTTGGAGCAAACCCTTTGAGATCTAGTACTTTGAAGAGTCTCTACCCACGGGAGCACCGGAGTACTCGTGTTACCTCACCCAGGGAAGCCGGGTGCATAGGTGCCTTTCGGGGTCGGGTTTCGTCGTCGATTTGAATGGCGATCTGCTGCAAAGTGCTGCTGGCGACCAAGTGGAAAGTGTCCGGGTGGATCCAAGAATGGATCGGAGATCTGAAGAACCTGAAAGCAGAGGGGACAGAGTCTGGGTCACTAGCCAGTGACCAGGAAGGCGATGGACAGATGCCCACCGATGTTGAGTGCTTCAGGTGCGTTGACAGTTGTCTTGACTCTTCAGCCACGAGGTCCAGGAGGCGTTGTCGGTGACCAGGAGCAGGATTCGGGCTGGTACACGATGTCTGTCGAGTGCTGATGTGTCGGCGACCGGATTGGACCCAACAAGCCTTGGCAACGGCAAGTCTCGATGCAGAGAAAGATCGTCGATGGTGCAGACCAGCAAGGTCTGGGTAACTCACCCAGCGAGGGTAAGTGAGGGCAGGCCTGGCTCAATCAGGACGCCAAGTAAGAAAAAGATTGGCCTTTGTTAAGGGCTACTAGACAACGGGCTAGCGACCGCAAAGGAGCCTCGAGACGTCGCACGTGGATCTGGCTCACAGGACACTCGTGGAGTGGAGGCCAGTGATCTTCAGTGCAGTTAGTGCTTGAGGCTAGGGCTACTCGGAGCCCAAAGCACGACTCCGTGGGAGACCCAGAAGAGGATGCACTTGCAAATGTGCTCGGTGTCCAGGGGTCACAGTCTCACGTCACCCACGATAGATACGGGTCTCAGCTTTGCTGAGGACTCAGGGTAGCCTCGGGGAAGTCTGAAAATCCACCTCTGGTGATGCGATGACTTCGGCGTCCGACGGGAGCTTCAGAAATGCGAACTGGACAGATGCTTCTTTGGTGCCTGCCAAGCAGGGGAGTCACTCCTTGACCCCAAGGGAGACTCTTCTGTCCTCTAATCATGAGTAGAGCATCGAAGGTCCAGGATTCTGTTTCAGAGTTTCGTCCAGGGATAATCTAAAGTCCTAAGGACTGGGTTCCTATACTTATACCAAGTTTAGGGGTTGGACTACTCTGTGGCCCCACCTATGGGTGGGTCAGGGCAGAGGGGTGGCTACACCCCTTTCCCTTTGTCCAGTTTGCACCAAAGCAGGGGCTGCAAGCCCCTGATCCGGTTTGAACTGGGGTATGCACAGGGACACCAAGTGTGCCCCCAGTGCAGGACTTCAAAGCACCCAAAAGTGCTCCCGCCCAGCCCCAATACAAATTATCCTGTCTGGGGAGGTGGTCACACCTCCCTGGGACAGGAAACCTATTGTCCAGGCCTCCCCTGCCGGAGTTTCGTCCAGCAGCAGGAGGCCAGACTTGTGTCTGTGGCAGTAGCATCCATTTTGTGATGCCAGGCTTTAGAAAGAAGTTACCGGCCAGGCCAGGGTTAACATGTCTCTCCCTCTAGAAGGGTGGAATGCTACCCCCGCTGCCAGAATTGGCGGGGGGTAGTATTCCAAGATGTTTGACACCAAACACGACATGTTTAGGTGCAGCCATTCCAAAGTTAGCATTTAACGCAAGGTTATAATGCGCTCAAGAGTATATGGTCAGGCTGCACTACAAACAGCATCAGAGAAGGGTCTCCGAACGCTGCAGAGGGGCCCTGCTCATGCAGGGGCACCCTCTCACATAGGAACCATGCACTCTGCCTTCAGGATTGATAAGGCCTGCCTTAGGAGTGACTTATAGGTTTATATGTGTGTATGTATTTAGTGATATAGGTAACCTATATCACAGTAAGGGGTGCATGCACCACCCTACCCAGGCTGCAGTAGCAGACCTGTGGTGTCAGTTTGGATGGCCTTCCAGGGGTGGCATAATACATGCTGCAGCCCCTGGTAGGCCTCTGAGGTACCTATGCCCTTGGTACATAGTATACCATATACTAGGGACTTATAAGGGCACTCCAGATTCCAATCAGAGATGTGCCTAAGGCACATGGAAACCTTTTTACAGAGAAAGCAGATAGACTGGGGCCCTGAATAGCAGGATCCCAGTCCAACTAAGTCATAAACCAGCAAAACACCATAAAAAAGTGGGGGCAACCATATAGTCAGATTCCACCTTCCTACAGAATGTGCCAAGAACAGTACAAAAAGAGGCAAGAGAGGTGCAGAAAGAGGGAATAAAAGTGCAGAAAGAGGGTAGAGGGGTGCAGAAAGAGACAAGATGAGTGCAGAAGGAAGCAAGAGAGGTGCAGAAAGAAGCAAGAGAAGTGCAAAAAGAAGCAACAGAGGTCTACAAAGAGGGAAGAAGGGTGCAGAAAAAGGCAATAGAAGTGCAGAAGGAAGAAACAGAGGTGCAGCAAGAGAAGTGCAGAAAGAGGCAAGCGAGGTGCAGAAAGAGGCAAGAGAGGTGCAGAGAGAGGCAAGAGAGGTACAGAAAGAGGCAAGAGAGGTGCAGAAAGAGGGAAGTAGGGTACAGAAAGAAACAAGAGAGGTGCAGAAAAAGCAATAGAGGTACAAAAAGAGGGAAAGATGTGAATAAAGAAGCAAGTGAAGTGCAGAAAGAAGCAACAGATGTGCAGAAAGAGGCAAGAGGGGTGCAGAAAGAGGAAAGAGAAGTGCAGAAAGAGGCAAAAGATGTGCAGAAAGAGGCAAGGGAGGTGCAAAAAGAGCAAAGAGGGGTGCAGGAAGAGGCAAGATGAGTACAGAAAGAGGCAAGTGAGGTGCTGAAAGAAGCAAGAGAAGTGCAGAAAGAGGTAATAGAGGTTCAAAAAGAGACAACAGAAGTGCAGAAATATTCAAGAGAGGTGCAGAAAGAGTCAAGAGAGGTGCTGAAAGAAGCAAGAAAGTTGCCGAAAGAAGCAAGTGAAGTACAGAAAGACCTATCAGAGGTGCAGAAAGAGGTAAGAGTAGTTCAGAAAGAGGCAGGAGAGGTACAGAAAGAAGCAAGAGAAGTGCAGAAAGAGGCAAGAGAGGTGCAGAAAAAGGGAAGAATAGTGCAGAAAGAAACAACAGAAGTGCATTAAGAGGCAAGAGGGGTGCATAAAGAAGCAAGAGAAGGAGAGAAAGAAACTTCAGAGGTACAGAAATAAGCAAGAGAACTGCTGACAGAGGTAAGAGAGGTGCAGAAAGAGGCAAGAGAAGTACAGAAAGAGGCAAGAGAGATACAGAAAGAGGCAAAAGAGGTGGAGAAAGAGCAAGAGAGGGGCAAAAAGAGGGAAGAGAGGTGCAGAAAGAAACAACAGAAGTGAAGAAAGAGGCAAGAGTCAAGAGACATGCAGAAAGAAGCAAAACATGTGCCGAAAGAAGTAAGAGTAGTGCAGGAAGAAGCAACAAAGGTGCAGAAAGAAGCAACAGAAGTGCAGAAAGATGCAAGAGGGGTGCAGAAAGAAGCAACAGAGGTGCCGAAAGAAGCAAGAGAAGTGCAGAAAGAGGCAAGAGGAGTGCAGAAAGAAGCAAGAGAGGTGCCAAAAGAAGCAAGAGAAGTGCAGAAAGAGGCAAGAGAAGTGCAGAAAGAGGCAAGAGGGGTACAGAAAGAGGGAAGAGGGGTGCAGAAAGAAACAAGAAAGGTACAGAAAAAAGGAAGAGAGGTGCAGAAAGAAACAACAGAGATGCAGAAAGAAACAACAGAAGTGCAGAAAGAGGCAAGAGGGGTGCAAAAAAAAGCAAGAGAGGTGCCGAAAGAAGCAAGAGAAGTACAGAAAGAAGCAAGAGAGGTGCACAAAGAATCAACCGAACTGCAGAAAGAGGCAAGAGGAGTGCTGAAAGAAGCAAGTGAGGTGCAAAAAGAAGCAAGAAAATTGCAGAAAGAACCAACAGAGGTACATAAAGAGGCAAGAGCAGTACAGAAAGAGGCAAGGGAGGTGCCTAAAGAGGCAAGAGAGATGCAGAAAGAGGGTAGAGGGGTGCAGAAAGAAACAAGAGAGGTGCAGAAGAAAGCTAGAGAGGTGCAGAAAGAAGTTAAAGAGGTGCAAAAAGAGGCAACTAAGGTGCAGAAAAGGCAATTGAGGTGCAGAAACAGTAATTAATGCAAGAAGATACAAGATAAGTGCAGAAAAAAGAAACAGAGTTGAAGAAAGAGGCAAGAGAAGTGCAGGAAGAGACAAGAGAAGTACAGAAAGAAGCAACAGAGATGCATAAGAGGCAAAGAAAGTGCAGAAAGAAGCAACAGAGGTGGAGAAAGAAGCAAGAGAAGTACGGAAAGAACCAACAGAGGTGCAGAAAAAGGAAAAGAAGGGTGCAGAAATAGGGAAGAGAAGTGCAGAAAGGAGCAAGAGAGGAGCAGAAAGAGGCTAGATAGGTACACAAAGAAGCAAAAGAGGTGCAGAAAGAGGCAAGAGAAGTGCAGAAAGAGGCAAGAGAAGTGCAGACTGAAGCAAGAGAAGTGCAGAAAGAGGCAAGAGAGGTGCAGAAAGAGGGAAGAGAGGTGTAGAAAGGAGCAATAGAAGTGCAGAACGAAGCAACAGAGATGAACAAAGAGGCAAGACAAGAGAAGAAATAACCTACAGTGGTGCAGAATGATGCAAAAGAGGTGCAGAAAGAGGGTAGAGGGGTACAGACAGAGGCAAGAGTAGTGCAGATAGAGGAAAGAGAGGTGCTGAAAGAGCCAAGATAGGTGTAAAATGAGTGAAGAGGAGTAGAGGAAGAAGTAAGAGTGCAGAAAGAAGCAAGAGAGGTGCAGAAAGAACCAACAGAAGTACAGAAAGAGGCAAGAGAACTGCAGAATGAGGCAAGAGAGGTGCAAAAAGATACAACAGAAGTGCAGAAAGATTCAAGAGAGGTGCAGAAAGAGTCAAGAGGCAAGAGAGGTGCAGAAAGAAGCAAGAACGTTGCTGAAAGAAGCAAGAGAAGTACAGAAAGAACTAACAGAGGTGCAGAAAGAGGTAAGAGTAGTTCAGAAAGAGGCAGGAGAGGAACAGAAAGAAGCAAGAGAAGTGCAGAAAGAGGCAAGATAGATGCACAAAGAGGGAAGAGTGGTACAGAAAGAAACAACAGAAGTGCATTAAGAGGCAAGAGAGGTACAGAACGAAGCAAGAGAAGTGGAGAAAGAAGCTACAGAGGTACAGAAAGAAGCAAGAGAACTGCAGAAAGAGGCAAGAGAGGTGCAGAAAGAGGCAAGAAAAGTACAGAAAAAGGCAAGAGAGGTGCCAAAAGAAGCAAGAAAATTGCAGAAAGAACCAACAGAGGTACAGAAAGAGGCAAGAGCAGTACAGAAAGAGGCAAGGGAGGTGCCGAAAGAGGCAAGAGAGATGCAGAAAGAGGGAAGAGGGGTGCAGAAAGAAACAAGAGAGGTGCAGAAAAAAGCAAGAGCGTTGCAGAAAGAAGTTAAAGAGGTGTAGAAAGAGGCAACTGAGGTGCAGAAAAGGCAAGCGAGGTGCAGAAATAGTAAGTAATGCAAGAAGATACAAGAGTAGTGCATAAAGAAGCAACAGAGTTGCAGAAAGAGGCAAGAGAAGTGCAGAAACAGTAAGAGAAGTGCAGGAAGAGACAAGAGAACTGCAGAAAGAAGCAACAGAGGTGCAGAAGAGGCAAAGAAAGTGCAGAAAGAAGCAACAGAGGTGGAGAAAGAAGCAAGAGAAGTACAGAAAGAACCAACAGAGGTGCAGAAAGAGGAAAAGAAGGGTGCAGAAATAGGGAAGAGAAGTGCAGAAAGGAGCAAGAGAGGAGCAGAAAGAGGCTAGATAGGTACAGAAAGAAGCAAAAGAGGTGCAGAAAGAGGCAAGAGAAGTGCATAAAGAGGCAAGAGAAGTACAGACGGAAGCAAGAGAAATGCAGAAAGAGGCAACAGAGGTGCACAAAGGATCAACCCAAGTGCAGAAAGAGGCAAGAGGAGTGTCAAAAGAAGCAAGAGAGATGCCGAAAGAGGCAAGAGAGATGCAGAAAGATGCAAGAGTGGTGCAGAGAGAGGAAAGAGGGGTGCAGGAAGTTGCAAGAGGGTTGCAGAAAGAAGCAAGAGAGGTGTGGAAAGAAGCAACAGACGTGCAGAAAAAAGCAACAGACATGCAGAAAGAAGAAACAAAGGTGCAGAAAGAGGCAAGAGAAGTACAGAAAGAGGCAAGAGAGGTTCAGAAAGAGGGATGAGGGATAGAGAAAGAGGCAAGAGGAGTGCAGAAAGAAGCAAGACAGGTGTAGAAAGAAACAACACAAATGAAGAAAGAAGCAACAGAGGTGCAGAAAGAGGCAAGAGGGGTGCAAAAAGAAGCAAGAGAAATGCAGAAAGAAATAACAAAGGTGCAGAATGAGACAAGAAAAGTGCAGAAAGTAGCAAGAGATGTACAGAACGAGTTAAGAAGGGTGCAGAAAGAGGCAAGAGGGATGTAGAAAGTAGCAAAAGAGGTGCACAAAGAAGCAAGAGGAGTGCAGAAAGAAGGAGAGGAGTGCAAAAAGAGGCAAGAGAGGTGCAGAAAGAGGGAAGAAAGGTGCAGAAAGAGGCATTAGGGATGTAGAAGAAAGCAAGAGAGGTACACAAAGAAACAAAAAAAGTGCAGAAAGAAGGAACAGAGGTGCAGGAAGAAGCAAGATAAGTGCAGAAAGAGGTAAGAGAGGTACAGAAAGAGCTAAGAGAGTTGCACGAAGAGTGAAGAGGGGTGCAGAAAAAGGCAAGACAGGTGCAGAAAGAAGCAAAAGAGGTGTGGAAAGAAGCAAGACAAGTGCAGAAAGAAGCAACAGAGAAGCAGAAAGAGGCAAGAGGGGTGCAGAAAGAGGCAAGAGAAGTACAGAAAGAAGCAACAGAGATGCAGAAAGAGGGAAGAGGGGTACAGAAAGAGGCAAGAGAAGTGCAGAAAGAAGCAAGAGAGGTGCTGAAAGAGGCAAGAGAGGTGCAAATATAGAGAAGAGGGGCAGAGAAAGATGCAAGAGGAGTGCAGAAAGAAGCAAGAGAGGTGCAGAAAGAAACAACACAAGTTCAGAAAGAAGCAACAGAGGTGCAGAAAGAGGCAAGAGAACTGTAGAAAGAGGCAAGAGAGGTGCAGAAAGAGATAACAGAAGTGCAGAAACATGCAAGTGAGGTGCAGAAAGAGGCAAGTGTGGTGCAGAATGAAACAACAGAAGTGCAGAAAGAGGAAAGAGGGTTGTGGAAAGAGGCAAGAGAGGTGCTAAAAGAAGCAAGAGAAGTGCAGAACGAAGTAACAGAGGTGCAGAAAGAATCAACAGAAGTGCAGAAATAGGTAAGAGGAGTGTTGAAAGAAGCAAGAGAGGTGCCGAAAGAAGCAGGAAAAGTGCAGAACGAACCAACAGAGGTACTGAAAGAGGCAAGAGCTGTACAGAAAGAGGCAAGGGAGATGATGAAAAGAGGCAAGAGAGGTGTGGAAAGAGGGAAGAGGGGTGCAGAAAAAACAAGGGAGGTGCTGAAAAAAGCAAGAGAGGTGTAGCAAGTAGTAATAGAGGTGCAGAAAGAGGCAAGTGAGGTGTGGAAACAGTCATAGAAGTGCAGGAAGACACAAGAGAAGAACGGAGAGAAGCAACAGAGGTGCAGAAAGAGGCAAGAGAAGTACATAAAGAGGCAAGAGAGGTATAGAAAGAAGCAAGAGAAGTGCAGAAGGAGGCAAGAGAGGTGCTAAAAGAGGCAAGAGAGGTACAGAAAGAAGGAAGAGGGGTACAGGAAGAAGGAAGAGAGGTGGAGAAAGAAACAAGTGAAGTACAGAAAGAACCAACAGAGGTGCAGAAAGAGGAACATAGGGGTTCAGAAAGTAGGAAGAGAAGTGCAGAAAGTAGCAAGAGAGGAGTCGAAAGAGGCAAGATAGGTACAGCAAGAAGCAAAAGAGGTACAGAAAGAGGAAGAAATGTGCAGAAAGAAGCAAGAGAAGTGCAGAAAGATGCAAGAGAAGTGCAGAAAGAGGCAAGAGAGGGACAGAAAGTGGCAACAAAGTTGCAGAAAGAGGCAAGAAAAGTGCAGAAAGAGGGAAGAGGGGTACAGAAAGAAGCAAGAGAGGTGCAGAAAGAAGCAAGAGAAGTGCATAAAGAAGCAACAGAGATGCACAAAGAGGCAAAAGAAGAGAAGAGTAAAGCTACAGTGGTGAAGAATGAGGCGAAAGAGGTACAGAAAGAGGGAAGAGGTGTATAGAAAGAGGCAAGAGAAGTGCAGAAAGAGGCAAGAGAGGTGCAGAAAGAGCCAAGAAAGGTGTTAAATGAGTGAAGAGGGGTAGAGAAAGAGGTAAGAAGAGTGCAGAAAGAAGCAAGAGAGGTGCAGAAAGAAACAACGCAGAGTGGAGATAGAAGCAACAGAGTGCAGAAAGAGACAAGAGGGGTGCAGAAAGAGGCAAGAGAATCGCAGAAAGAAGCAACAGAGATGCAGAAAGAGGGAAGAGGGGTACAGAAAGAGGCAAGAGAAGTGCAGAAATAGGCAAGAGAGGTGCTGAAAGAGGCAAGAGAGGTGCAGAAAAAGAGAAGAGGGGCAGAGAAAGATGCAAGAGGAGTGCAGAAAGAAGCAAGAGAGGTGCAGAAAGAAACAACACAAGTGCAGAAAGAAGCAACAGAGGTGCATAAAGAGGCAAGAGAACTTCAGAAAGAGGCAAGAGAGGTTCAGAAAGAGGGATGAGGGATAGAGAAAGAGGCAAGAGGAGTGCAGAAAGAAGCAAGACAGGTGTAGAAAGAAACAACACAAATGAAGAAAGAAGCAACAGAGGTGCAGAAAGAGGCAAGAGGGGTGCAAAAAGAAGCAAGAGAAATGCAGAAAGAAGCAACAAAGGTGCAGAATGAGACAAGAAAAGTGCAGAAAGTAGCAAGAGATGTACAGAACGAGTTAAGAAGGGTGCAGAAAGAGGCAAGAGGGATGTAGAAAGTAGCAAAAGAGGTGCACAAAGAAGCAAGAGAAGTGCAGAAAGAAGGAGAGGAGTGCAAAAGAGGCAAGAGAGGTGCAGAAAGAGGGAAGAAAGGTGCAGAAAGAGGCATTAGGGATGTAGAAGAAAGCAAGAGAGGTACACAAAGAAACAAAACAAGTGCAGAAAGAAGGAACAGAAGTGCAGGAAGAAGCAAGAGAAGTGCAGAAAGAGGTAAGAGAGGTACAGAAAGAGCTAAGAGAGTTGCACGAAGAGTGAAGAGGGGTGCAGAAAAAGGCAAGACAGGTGCAGAAAGAAGCAAAAGAGGTGTGGAAAGAAGCAAGACAAGTGCAGAAAGAAGCAACAGAGAAGCAGAAAGAGGCAAGAGGGGTGCAGAAAGAGGCAAGAGAAGTGCAGAAAGAAGCAACAGAGATGCAGAAAGAGGGAAGAGGGGTACAGAAAGAGGCAAGAGGAGTGCAGAAAGAAGCAAGAGAGGTGCTGAAAGAGGCAAGAGAGGTGCAAAAAAAGAGAAGAGGGGCAGAGAAAGATGCAAGAGGAGTGCAGAAAGAAGCAAGAGAGGTGCAGAAAGAAACAACACAAGTTCAGAAAGAAGCAACAGAGGTGCAGAAAGAGGCAAGAGAACTGTAGAAAGAGGCAAGAGAGGTGCAGAAAGAGATAACAGAAGTGCAGAAACATGCAAGTGAGGTGCAGAAAGAGGCAAGTGTGGTGCAGAATGAAACAACAGAAGTGCAGAAAGAGGAAAGAGTGGTGTGGAAAGAGGCAAGAGAGATGCTAAAAGAAGCAAGAGAAGTGCAGAACGAAGTAACAGAGGTGCAGAAAGAATCAACAGAAGTGCAGAAATAGGCAAGAGGAGTGTTGAAAGAAGCAAGAGAGGTGCCGAAAGAAGCAGGAAAAGTGCAGAACGAACCAACAGAGGTACTGAAAGAGGCAAGAGCTGTACAGAAAGAGGCAAGGGAGATGATGAAAAGAGGCAAGAGAGGTGTGGAAAGAGGGAAGAGGGGTGCAGAAAAAACAAGGGAGGTGCTGAAAAAGCAAGAGAGGTGCAGAAAGTAGTAATAGAGGTGCAGAAAGAGGCAAGTGAGGTGCAGAAAGAGGCAAGTGAGGTGTAGAAACAGTCATAGAAGTGCAGGAAGACACAAGAGAAGAACGGAGAGAAGCAACAGAGGTGCAGAAAGAGGCAAGAGAAGTACATAAAGAGGCAAGAGAGGCATAGCAAGAAGCAAGAGAAGTGCAGAAGGAGGCAAGAGAGGTGCTAAAAGAGGCAAGAGAGGTACAGAAAGAAGGAAGAGGGGTACAGGAAGAAGGAAGAGAGGTGGAGAAAGAAACAAGTGAAGTACAGAAAGAACCAACAGAGGTGCAGAAAGAGGAACATAGGGGTTCAGAAAGTAGGAAGAGAAGTGCAGAAAGAAGCAAGAGAGGAGTCGAAAGAGGCAAGATAGGTACAGCAAGAAGCAAAAGAGGTACAGAAAGAGGAAGAAATGTGCAGAAAGAAGCAAGAGAAGTGCAGAAAGATGCAAGAGAAGTGCAGAAAGAGGCAAGAGAGGGACAGAAAGTGGCAACAAAGTTGCAGAAAGAGGCAAGAAAAGTGCAGAAAGAGGGAAGAGGGGTACAGAAAGAAGCAAGAGAGGTGCAGAAAGAAGCAAGAGAAGTGCATACAGAAGCAACAGAGATGCACAAAGAGGCAAGACAAGAGAAGAGTAAAGCTACAGTGGTGAAGAATGAGGCGAAAGAGGTACAGAAAGAGGGAAGAGGTGTATAGAAAGAGGCAAGAGAAGTGCAGAAAGAGGCAAGAGAGGTGCAGAAAGAGCCAAGAAAGGTGTTAAATGAGTGAAGAGGGGTAGAGAAAGAGGTAAGAAGAGTGCAGAAAGAAGCAAGAGAGGTGCAGAAAGAAACAACGCAAGTGGAGATAGAAGCAACAGAGTGCAGAAAGAGACAAGAGGGGTGCAGAAAGAGGCAAGAGAATCGCAGAAAGAAGCAACAGAGATGCAGAAAGAGGGAAGAGGGGTACAGAAAGAGGCAAGAGAAGTGCAGAAATAGGCAAGAGAGGTGCTGAAAGAGGCAAGAGAGGTGCAGAAAAAGAGAAGAGGGGCAGAGAAAGATGCAAGAGGAGTGCAGAAAGAAGCAAGAGAGGTGCAGAAAGAAACAACACAAGTGCAGAAAGAAGCAACAGAGGTGCATAAAGAGGCAAGAGAACTTCAGAAAGAGGCAAGAGAGGTGCAGAAAGAGATAACAGAAATGCAGAAACATGCAAGTGAGGTGCAGAAAGAGGCAAGTGAGGTGAAGAAAGAAACAACAGAAGTGCAGAAAGAGGAAAGAGGGGTGTGGAAAGAGGCAAGAGAGGTGCTAAAAGAAGCAAGAGAAGTGTAGAACGAGGTAACAGAGGTGCAGAAAGAATCAACAGAAATGCAGAAATAGGCAAGAGGAGTGTTGAAAGAAGCAAGAGAGTTGCCGAAAGAAGCAGGAAAAGTGTAGAAAGAACCAACAGAGGTACAGAAAGAGGAAAGAGCTGTACAGAAAGAGGCAAGAGAGGTGCTGAAAGAGGCAAGAGAGGTGCGGAAAGAGGGAAGAGGGCTGCAGAAAGAAACAAGAGAGGTGCAGAAAAAAGCAAGAGAGGTGCATAAAGTAGTAAGAGAGGTGCAGAAAGAGGCAAGTGAGGTGCAGAAAGAGGCAAGTGAGGTGTAGAAACAGTCAGATAAGTGCAGGAAGACACAAGAGAACGGAAAGAAGCAACATAGGTGCAGAAAGAGGCAAGAGAAGTACATAAAGAGGCAAGCGAGGTATAGAAAGAAGCAAGAGAAGTGCAGAAAAAGGCAAGAAAGGTGCTAAAAGAGGGAAGAGAGGTGCAGAAAGAGGGAAGAGGGGTGCAGAAAGAAGGAAGAGAGGTGGAGAAAGAAGCAAGTGAAGTACAGAAAGAACCAACAGAGGTGCAGAAAGAGGAACATAGGGGTTCAGAAAGTAGGAAAAGAAGTGCAGAAAGGAGCAAAAGAGGAGTAGAAAGAGGCAAGATAGGTACAGCAAGAAGCAAAAGTGGTGCAGAAAGAGGAAGAAATGTACAGAAAAAAGCAAGAGAAGTGCAGAAAGATGCAAGAGAAGGGCAGAAAGAGGCAAGAGAGGTACAGAAAGTGGCAACACAGTTGCAGAAAGAGGCAAGAGAAGTGCAGATGGAAGCAAGAGAAGTGCAGAAAGAGGCAAGAGAGGTGCCGAAAGAGGCAAGAGAGGTGCAGAAAGAGGGAAGATGGGTACAGAAAGAAGCAAGAGAGGTGCAGTAATAAGCAAGAGAAGTGCATAAAGAAGCAACAGAGATGCACAAAGAGGCAAGACAAGAGAGGAGAAAAGCTACAGTGGTGAAGAATGAGGAGAAAGAGGTACAGAAAGAGGGAAGAGAAGTGCAGAAAGAGGCAAGAGAGGTGCAGAAAGAGCCAAGAACGGTGTTAAATGAGTGAAGAGGGGTGGAGAAAGAGGTAAGAAGAATGCAGAAAGAAGCAAGAGAGGTGCAGAAAGAAACAACACAAGTGGAGATAGAAGCAACAGAGTGCAGAAAGAGACAAGAGTGGTGCAGAAAGAGGCAAGATAAGTGGAGAAAGAAGCAACATAGGTGCAGAAAGAGGCAAGGGAACTGCAGAAAGAGGCAAGAGAGGTGCAAAAAGAGACAACAGAAGTGCAGAAGGATGCAAGAGGGGTGCAGAAAGAGTCAAGAGGCAAGAGGGGTGCAAAATGAAGCAAGAAAGTTGCCAAAAGAAGCAAGAGAAGTGCAGAAAGAACTAACAGAGGTGCAGAAAGAGGTAAGAGTAGTACAGAAACAGCAGGATAGGTGCAGAAAGAGGCAAGAGATGTACATAAAGAGGAAAGAGAGGTGCAGAAAGAGGGAAGAGTGGTGCAGAAAGGAATAAAAGAAGTGCAGAAAGAGGCAAGAGGGGTGAAGAAGGAAGCAAGAGTAGTGGAGAAAGAAGCAACAGATGTACAGAAATAAGCAAGAGAACTGCAGAAGGAGGCAAGAGATGTGCAGAAAGAGGCAAGAGAAGTACAAAACCGGCAAAAGAGGTGCAGAAACAGACAAAATAGCTGCAGAAAGAGGGACTAAAGGTGCAGAAAGAAACAACAGAAGTGCAGAAAGAGGATAGAGGCAAGAGGGTTACAGAAAGAAGCAAGAGAGACGCTGAAAGAAGCAAGAGAAGTACAGAAAAAGGTGAGAGGGGTGCAGAAAGAAACAAGAGAAATGCTGAAAGAAGCAAGATAAGTTCAGAAAAAGCAACAGAGGTACAGAAAGAGGCAAGAACAGTACAGAAAGAGGCAAGAGAGGTGCAGGAAGAGGCAAGAAAGGTGCAGAAAGAGGGAAGAGGGGTGCACAAAGTGGCAATAGGGGTGTAGAGAGAGGCAATAGTAGTGCAGAAAGAAGAAACAAAGGTTTAGAAAGAGGCAAGAGAAGTGCACAAAGAAGCAAGAGAAGTGCTGAAAGAGTCAAGAGAGGTGAAGAAAGAAGAAAAAGGTGTGCAGAAAGAGGAAAGAGGAGTGCAGAAAGAAGCAAGAGAGGTGCAAAAAAAAACAAGAGAAGTGCAGAAAAGGCAAGTGAGGTGCAGAAAGAGGCCACAGATGTGCAGAAAGAGGCAAGAGAGGTGCATAAAGAGGGAAGAGCGGTGCCAAAAGAAACAAGAGAGGTGCAGAAAAAAGCAAGAGAGGTGCAGAAATAAGCAACAGAGGTGCATAAATAAACAACAGAAGTACAGACAGAGGCAAGAGGGGTGCAGAAAGAATCAATAGAGGTGCTGAAAGATGTAAGAGATGTGCAGAAAGAGGCAAGAGAGGTGCACAAAGAATCAACCGAAGTGCAGAAAGAGGCAAGAGTGCCGAAAGAAGCAATAGAGATGCCGAAAGAACCAAGAAAAGTACAGAAAGAACCAACAGAGGTACAGAAAGAGGCAAGAGCAGTATAGAAAGAGGCAAGGGAGGTGCAGAAAGAGGGAAGAGGGGTGCAGAAAAAAGCAAGAGAGGTGCAGAAAGAGCAACTGAGGTACAGAAAAGGCAAGTGAGGTGCAGAAACAGTAAGAGAAGTGCAGGAAGAGACAAGAGAAGTACAGAAAGAAGGAACAGAGTTGCAGAAAGAGGCCAGAGAAGTGCATAAAGAGGCAAGAGAGGTAAAGAAAGAAGCAAGAGAAGTTAAAAAAGAGGCAAGAGAGAAGCTAAAAAAGGCAAGAAAAGTGCAGAAAGAGGGAAGAGGTGTGCAGAAAGAAGAAAGAGAGCTGCCGAATAAGCAAGAGAAGTAGAGAAAGAACCAACAGAGGTGAAGAAAGAAGAAAAGAGGGGTGCAGAAAGAGGGAAGAGAAATGCAGAAAGGAGCAAGAGAGGAGCAGAAAGAGGCAATATAGGTACAGAAAGAAGCAAAAGAGGTGCAAAAATAGGAAGAAGGGTGTGGAAACAAGCAAGAAAAGTGCAGAAAGAGGCAAGAGGAGTGTAGAAAGAGGCAAGAGAGGTGCAGACAGAGGTGAGAGAAGTGCAGAAAGACAGAAGAGATGTATAGAAAAAAGCAAGAGAGGTGCAGAAAGAAGCAAGAGAAGTGCAGAAAGAAGCAACAGAAATGCACAAAGAGGCAAGACAATAGAAGAGATAACCTACAGAGGTGCAGAAAGAGGCGAGAGAGGTGCAAAAAGAGGGAATAGGGGTACAGAAAGAGACAAGAGAAGTGCAGAAAAAGGCAAGAGAGATGATGAGAGGGGTGCAAAAAAAAAAGCAATAGAAGTGGAGAAAGAAGCAACAGAGGTACAGAAGCAAGAGAACTGCAGAAAGGTGCACAAAGAGGCAATAGAGGTGCATAAAGAGGCACAAGAAGAACGGAAAGAGGCAAGAGAGGTACAGATTGAGGGAAGAGAGGTGCACAAAGAGGGAAGAGGGGTACAAAGACAGGCAAAATGGGAGCATAGAGAAGCAAGAGAGGTGCAGAAAGATCAAGAGAAGTGCAGAAAGAAGCAAAAGAGGTGCAGGAAGAGGCAAGATAAATGCAGAGAGAAGCAAGAGAAGTGCAGAAAGGCAAGTGAGGTGCAGAAAGAGGCAAGAGAGGTGCAGAAAGAGGCAAATGAGGTGCAGAAATAGGGAAGAGAGATATAGAAAAAAGGAGAGGTGCAGAAAGAAGCAAGAGAAGTGCAGAAAGAAGCAAAAGAGGTGCAGGAAGAGGCAAGAGAAATGCAGAGAGAAGCAAGAGAAGTGCAGAAAGGCAAGTGAGGTGCAGAAAGAGGCAAGAGAGGTGCAGAAAGAGGCAAGAGAGGTGCAGAAAGAGGCAAATGAGGTGCAGAAATAGGGAAGAGAGAAATAGAAAGAAGCAGGAGAGGTGCAGAAAGAAGCAAGAGAAGTGCAGAAAGAAGCAATAGAAATGCACAAACAGGCAAGACAATAGAAGGGATAAGCTACAGAGATGCAGAAAGAGGCTAGAGAGGTACAGAAAGAGTGAAAGAGGGGTGCAGAAAGAGACAAGAGAAGTGCAGAAAGAGGCAAGAGAGAGCGATGAAAGAGCCAAGAGAGTTGTAAAATGAGTGAAGAGGGGTAGAGAAAGAGGTAAGAGGAGTGCAGAAAGAAACAAGAGAGGTGCAGAAAGAAACAACGCAAGTGGAGAAAGAAGCAACAAAGGTTCAGAAAGAGGCAAGAGGGGTGCAGAAAGAGACAAGATAGTTGGATAAAGAAGGAACAGAGGTGCAGAAAGAGGCAAAAGAACTGCAGAAAGAAGAAAGAGAGGTGCAAAAAGAGACACCAGAACTGCAGAAAGATGCAAGAGAGGTGCAGAAAGAGGCAAGAGGCAAGAGGTGTGCAGAAAGCAGCAAGAGAGGTGCCAAATGAAGCAAGAAAAGTGCAGAAAGAAGCAACAGAGGTGCAGTAAGATGTAAGAGTAGAACAGAAAGAGGCAAGAGAGGTGCAGAATGAGGTAAGAGAGGTGCAGAAAGACAGAAGAGAGGTGCAGAAAGAAACAACAGAAGTGCAGAAAGAGACAAGAGGGGTGCAAAAAGAAGCATTAGAAGTGGAGAAAGAAGCAACAGAGGTACAGAAAGAAGCAAGAGAACTGCAGAAAGGTGCACAAAGAGGCAAGAGAGGTGTAGAAAGAGGCAAGAGAAGTAGAGAAAGAGGCAAGAGAGCTGCAGATTGAGTGAAGAGAGGTGCAGAAAGAAGCAAGAGAAGTGCAGAAATGCAAGTGAGGTGCAGAAAGAGGCAAGAGAGATGCAGAAAAAGGCAAGATAGGTACAGAAAGAGGGAATAGGGGTACAGAAAAAGGCAAGATGGGTGCATAGAGAAGCAAGAGAGGTGCAGAAAGAGCAAGAGAAGCGCAGACAGAAGCAAAAGAGGTGCAGGAAGAGGCAAGAGAGATGCAGAAAGAAGCAAAAGAAGTGCAGAAAGGCAAGTGAGGTGCAGAAAGAGGCAAGAGAGGTACAGAAAGAGGCAAGAGAGGTGCAGAAAGAGGGAAGAGGGGTACAGAAAGAAGCAAGAGAAGTGCAGAAAAAAGCAAGAAAGGTGCAGAAAGAAGCAACATAGGTGCACACAGAGGCAAAAGAAGTACAGAAAGCGTCAAGAGAGGTGCAGAAACAGGTGAGAGAAGTGCAGAAACAGTAAGAGAAGTGCAGGAAGAGACAATAGAAATGCAGAAATAAGCAACAGAGGTGCAAAAGAGGCAAAGAAAGTGCAGAAAGAAGGAACAGAGGTGCAGGAAGAAGCAAGAGAAGTGCAGAAAGAGGTAAGAGAGGTACAGAAAGAGCTAAGAGAGTTGCACGAAGAGTGAAGAGGGGTGCAGAAAAAGGCAAGACAGGTGCAGAAAGAAGCAAAAGAGGTGTGGGAAGAAGCAAGACAAGTGCAGAAAGAAGCAACAGAGGAGCAGAAAGAGGCAAGAGGGGTGCAGAAAGAGGCAAGAAAAGTGCAGAAAGAAGCAACAGAAATGCAGAAAGAGGGAAGAGGGGTACAGAAAGAGGCAAGAGAAGTGCAGAAAGAAGCAAGAGAGGTGCTGAAAGAGGCAAGAGAGGTGCGAAAAAAGAGAAGAGGGGCAGAGAAATATGCAAGAGGAGTGCAGAAAGAAGCAAGAGAGGTGCAGAAAGAAATAACACAAGTGCAGAAAGAAGCAACAGAGGTGCACAAAGAGGCAAAAGAAGTACAGAAAGCGTCAACAGAGGTGCGGAAACAGGTGAGAGAAGTGCAGAAACAGTAAGAGAAGTGCAGGAAGAGACAATAGAAATGCAGAAATAAGCAACAGATGTGCAGAAAGAGGCAAGAGAAGTGCAGAAGAAGCAACAGAGGTGCAGAAAGAGGCAAGAGAAGTGCATAAAGAGGCAAGAGAGGTGTAGAAAGAAGCAAAAGAAGTGTAGAAAGAGGCAAGAGAGGTGCATAAACAGGTAACAGAGGTACAGAAAGAGGGAAGAGGGGTGCAGAAAGAAACAAGAGAGGTGCAGAAAAAAGCAAGAGAGGTGCAGAAAGAAGCAACTGAGGTGCAGAAAGAAACATCAGAAGTGTAGATAGAGGCAAGATGGGTGCAGAAAGAAGCAAGAGAGGTGCCAAAAGAAGCAGGAGAAGTGCAGAAAGAAGCAAGAGAGGTGCACAAAGAATCAAAAGAGGTGCAGAAAGAGGGAAGAGGGAGCAGAAAGAAATAATAGAGTGGCAGAAAAAAGCAATAAAGGTGCAGAAAGAAGTTAGAGAGGTGCACAAAGAGGCAAGTGAGGTGCATAAAGAGGCAAGTGAGGTGCAGAAACAGTAAGAGAAGTGCAGGAAAAGACAAGAGAAGTGCAGAAAGAAGCAACAGAGTTGCAGTAAGAGGCAAGAGAAGTGCAGAAACAGTAAGTGAAGTGCAGGAAGAGACAAGAGAAGTGCAGAAAGAAGCAACAGAGGTGCAGAAAAGGAAGTAAAGTATAGAAAGAAGCAACAGAGTTGCAGAAAGATCAAGAGAAGTACATAAAGAGGCAAGAGAGGTGTAGTAAGAAGCAAGAGAAGTGCAGAAAGAGGCAAGAGAGATGCTAAGAGAGGCAAGAGAGGTGCAGAAGAAGTAAAAGAGATGCAGAAAGCGGAAGAAGGGTGTGGCAACAAGCAAGAGAAGTATAGAAAGACGCAAGAGAAGTGCAGAAAGAGGCAATAGAGGTACAGAAAAAGGCAAGTACGGTTCAGGAAGAATCAAAATAGGTGCAGAAAGAGGAAGAGGGGTACAGAAAGAAGCAAGAGTGGTGTAGAAAGAAGCAAGAGAAATGCGCAAAGAGGCAGGACAAGAGAAGAAATAAGCTACAGAGGTGCAGAAAGAGGCAAGAGAGGTACAGAAAGAGGGAAGACGGGGACAGAAAGAGACAAGAGAAGTGCAGAAATAGGCAAGAGAGGTGCTGAAAGAGCCAAGAGAGGTGTAAAATGAGTGAAGAGGGGTAGAGAAATAGGGAAGAGTAGTGCATAAAGAAGCAAGAGAAGAGCAGAAATTGAAAGTGAGGTGCACAAAGAGGCAAGAGAGGTACAGAAAGAGGCAAGAGATGTGTCAAAAGAAGCAAGAGAAGTGCAGAAAGAAGCAAGAGAGGTGCACAAAGAATCAAAAGAGGTACAGAAAGAGGAAAGAGCAGTACAGAAAGAGGCAAGGGAGGTGCCGAAAGAGGCAAGAAAGGTGTAGAAAGAGGGAAGAGAATGCAGAAAGAAATAAGAGAGTTGCAGAAAAAAGCAAGAGAGGTGCAGAAAGAAGTTAGAGAGGTGCAGAAAGAGGCAAGTGAGGTGCAGAAAGAGGCAAGCGAGGTGCAGAAACAGTAAGAGAAGTGCAGGAAGAGACAAGAGAAGTGCAGAAAGAAGCAACAGAGTTGCAGAAAGAGGCAGGAGAAGTGCACAAACAGTTGGGCAAGAGGAGGAAGAGAGAAAATAGAAGTGCAGAAAGAAGCAACAGAGGTGCAGAAAGCGGCAAGAGAAGTGCATAAAGAGGCAAGAGAGGCGTAGAAGGAAGCAAGAGAAGTGCAGAAAGAATCAAGAGACTTGCAGAAAGAGGCAAGAGAAGTGCAGAAACAGTAAGTGAAGTGCAGGAAGAGACAAGAGAAGTGAAGAAAGAAGCAACAGAGGTGCAGAAAAAGGGAAGGAAAGTATAGAAAGAAGCAACAGAGGTGCAGAAAGATGCAAGAGAAGTACATAAAGAGGCAAGAGAGGTGTAGTAAGAAGCAAGAGAAGTGCAGAAAGAGGCAAGAGAGATGCTAAGAGAGGCAAGAGAGGTGCAGAAGGAGTAAAAGAGATGCAGAAAGCGGAAGAAGGGTGTGGCAACAAGCAAGATAAGTATAGAAAGACGCAAGAGAAGTGCAGAAAGAGGCAATAGAGGTACAGAAAGAGGCAAGTATGGTTCAGGAAGAATCAAAATAGGTGCAGAAAGAGGAAGAGAGGGTACAGAAAGAAGCAAGAGTGGTGTAGAAAGAAGCAGAGAAGTGCAGATAGAAGCAACAGAAATGTGCAAAGAGGTAGGACAAGAGAAGAAATAAGCTACAGAGGTGCAGAAAGAGGCAAGAGAGGTACAGAAAGAGGGAAGACGGGGACAGAAAGAGACAAAGAGAAGTGCAGAAATAGGCAAGAGAGGTGCTGAAAGAGCCAAGAGAGGTGTAAAATGAGTGAAGAGGGGTAGAGAAATAGGGAAGAGTAGTGCATAAAGAAGCAAGAGAAGTGCAGAAATTGAAAGTGAGGTGCACAAAGAGGCAAGAGAGGTACAGAAAGAGGCAAGAGATGTGTCAAAAGAAGCAAGAGAAGTGCAGAAAGAAGCAAGAGAGGTGCAGAAAGAAATAACACAAGTGCAGAAAGAAGCAACAGAGGTGCACAAAGAGGCAAAAGAAGTACAGAAAGCGTCAAGAGAGGTGCGGAAACAGGTGAGAGAAGTGCAGAAACAGTAAAGAAGTGCAGGAAGAGACAATAGAAATGCAGAAATAAGCAACAGATGTGCAGAAAGAGGCAAGAGAAGTGCAGAAGAAGCAACAGAGGTGCAGAAAGAGGCAAGAGAAGTGCATAAAGAGGCAAGAGAGGTGTAGAAAGAAGCAAAAGAAGTGTAGAAAGAGGCAAGAGAGGTGCATAAACAGGTAACAGAGGTACAGAAAGAGGGAAGAGGGGTGCAGAAAGAAACAAGAGAGGTGCAGAAAAAAGCAAGAGAGGTGCAGAAAGAAGCAACTGAGGTGCAGAAAGAAACATCAGAAGTGTAGATAGAGGCAAGATGGGTGCAGAAAGAAGCAAGAGAGGTGCCAAAAGAAGCAGGAGAAGTGCAGAAAGAAGCAAGAGAGGTGCACAAAGAATCAAAAGAGGTGCAGAAAGAGGGAAGAGGGGAGCAGAAAGAAATAATAGAGTGGCAGAAAAAAGCAATAAAGGTGCAGAAAGAAGTTAGAGAGGTGCACAAAGAGGCAAGTGAGGTGCATAAAGAGGCAAGTGAGGTGCAGAAACAGTAAGAGAAGTGCAGGAAAAGACAAGAGAAGTGCAGAAAGAAGCAACAGAGTTGCAGAAAGAGGCAAGAGAAGTGCAGAAACAGTAAGTGAAGTGCAGGAAGAGACAAGAGAAGTGCAGAAAGAAGCAACAGAGGTGCAGAAAAAGGGAAGGAAAGTATAGAAAGAAGCAACAGAGTTGCAGAAAGATGCAAGAGAAGTACATAAAGAGGCAAGAGAGGTGTAGTAAGAAGCAAGAGAAGTGCAGAAAGAGGCAAGAGAGATGCTAAGAGAGGCAAGAGAGGTGCAGAAGAAGTAAAAGAGATGCAGAAAGCGGAAGAAGGGTGTGGCAACAAGCAAGAGAAGTATAGAAAGACGCAAGAGAAGTGCAGAAAGAGGCAATAGAGGTACAGAAAAAGGCAAGTACGGTTCAGGAAGAATCAAAATAGGTGCAGAAAGAGGGAAGAGGGGTACAGAAAGAAGCAAGAGTGGTGTAGAAAGAAGCAAGAGAAATGCGCAAAGAGGCAGGACAAGAGAAGAAATAAGCTACAGAGGTGCAGAAAGAGGCAAGAGAGGTACAGAAAGAGGGAAGACGGGGACAGAAAGAGACAAGAGAAGTGCAGAAATAGGCAAGAGAGGTGCTGAAAGAGCCAAGAGAGGTGTAAAATGAGTGAAGAGGGGTAGAGAAATAGGGAAGAGTAGTGCATAAAGAAGCAAGAGAAGAGCAGAAATTGAAAGTGAGAGTGCACAAAGAGGCAAGAGAGGTACAGAAAGAGGCAAGAGATGTGTCAAAAGAAGCAAGAGAAGTGCAGAAAGAAGCAAGAGAGGTGCACAAAGAATCAAAAGAGGTGCAGAAAGAGGAAAGAGCAGTACAGAAAGAGGCAAGGGAGGTGCCGAAAGAGGCAAGAAAGGTGTAGAAAGAGGGAAGAGAATGCAGAAAGAAATAAGAGAGTTGCAGAAAAAAGCAAGAGAGGTGCAGAAAGAAGTTAGAGAGGTGCAGAAAGAGGCAAGTGAGGTGCAGAAAGAGGCAAGCGAGGTGCAGAAACAGTAAGAGAAGTGCAGGAAGAGACAAGAGAAGTGCAGAAAGAAGCAACAGAGTTGCAGAAAGAGGCAGGAGAAGTGCACAAACAGTTGGGCAAGAGGAGGAAGAGAAAATAGAAGTGCAGAAAGAAGCAACAGAGGTGCAGAAAGCGGCAAGAGAAGTGCATAAAGAGGCAAGAGAGGCGTAGAAGGAAGCAAGAGAAGTGCAGAAAGAATCAAGAGACTTGCAGAAAGAGGCAAGAGAAGTGCAGAAACAGTAAGTGAAGTGCAGGAAGAGACAAGAGAAGTGAAGAAAGAAGCAACAGAGGTGCAGAAAAAGGGAAGGAAAGTATAGAAAGAAGCAACAGAGGTGCAGAAAGATGCAAGAGAAGTACATAAAGAGGCAAGAGAGGTGTAGTAAGAAGCAAGAGAAGTGCAGAAAGAGGCAAGAGAGATGCTAAGAGAGGCAAGAGAGGTGCAGAAGGAGTAAAAGAGATGCAGAAAGCGGAAGAAGGGTGTGGCAACAAGCAAGATAAGTATAGAAAGACGCAAGAGAAGTGCAGAAAGAGGCAATAGAGGTACAGAAAGAGAGCAAGTATGGTTCAGGAAGAATCAAAATAGGTGCAGAAAGAGGGAAGAGGGTACAGAAAGAAGCAAGAGTGGTGTAGAAAGAAGCAAGAGAAGTGCAGATAGAAGCAACAGAAATGTGCAAAGAGGTAGGACAAGAGAAGAAATAAGCTACAGAGGTGCAGAAAAGAGGCAAGAGAGGTACAGAAAGAGGGAAGACGGGGACAGAAAGAGACAAGAGAAGTGCAGAAATAGGCAAGAGAGGTGCTGAAAGAGCCAAGAGAGGTGTAAAATGAGTGAAGAGGGGTAGAGAAATAGGGAAGAGTAGTGCATAAAGAAGCAAGAGAAGTGCAGAAATTGAAAGTGAGGTGCACAAAGAGGCAAGAGAGAGTACAGAAAGAGGCAAGAGATGTGTCAAAAGAAGCAAGAGAAGTGCAGAAAGAAGCAAGAGAGGTGCACAAAGAATCAAAAGAGGTACAGAAAGAGGAAAGAAAGGTACAGAAAGAGGCAAGGGAGGTGCCGAAAGAGGCAAGAACGGTGTAGAAAGAGGGAAGAAAATGCAGAAAGAAATAAGAGAGTTGCAGAAAAAAGCAAGAGAGGTGCAGAAAGAAGTTAGAGAGGTGCAGAAAGAGGCAAGTGAGGTGCAGAAAGAGGCAAGCGAGGTGCAGAAACAGTAAGAGAAGTGCAGGAAGAGACAAGAGAAGTGCAGAAAGAAGCAACAGAGTTGCAGAAAGAGGCAGGAGAAGTGCACAAACAGTTGGGGAAGTGGAGGAAGAGAAAATAGAAGTGCAGAAAGAAGCAACAGAGGTGCAGAAAGCGGCAAGAGAAGTGCATAAAGAGGCAAGAGAGGCGTAGAAGGAAGCAAGAGAGTGCAGAAAGAATCAAGAGAGTTGCAGAAAGAGGCAAGAGAGAGTGCAGAAGAAGCAACATAGGTACAAAAAGAGGAAGAAGGGCATGGCAACAAGAAAGAGAAGTGCAGAAAGATGCAAGAGAAGTACAGAAAGGGGCAAGAGAGGTGCAGAAAGAGGCAAGAAAGGTTCATAAAGAGGCAAAAGAGGTGCAAAAAGAGGGAAGAGGGGCACAGAAAGAAGCAAGAGTGGTGCATAAATAAGCAAGGGAAGTGCAGAAAGAAGCAACAGAAATGCGCAAAGAGGCAGGACTAGAGAAGAGATAAGCTAGAGAGGTGCAGAAAGAGGTGAGAGAGGTGCAGAAAGAGGTAAGAAGGGTACAGAAATAGGCAATAGAAGTGCAGAAAGAGGCAAGAGTGGTGCTGAAAGAGCCAAGAGAGGTGTAAAATGAGTGAAGAGGGGTAGAAGAAGAGGTTAGAGGAGAGCATAAAGAAGCAAGAGAGGTGCAGGAAGAAACAACGCAAGTGGAGAAAGAAGCAACAGAGGTGCTGAAATAGGCAAGAGGGTTGCAGAAAGAGGCAAGGTAAGTGGAGAAAGAAGCAACAGAGGAGCAAAAATGGCAATAGAACTGCAGAAATAGGCAAGAGAGGTGCAAAAAAAGACAACAGAAGTGTAGAAAGATACAAGAGAGGTGCAGAAAAATGCAAGAGGCAAGAGAGGTGTAGAAGGAAGCAAGAGAAGTGCAGAAAGAGGCAAGAGAAGTACAGAAAGAGGCAATAGAGGTGTAGAAAGAGGCATGAAAGGTTCAGAAAGAGGCAAAAGAGGTGCAGAAAGAGGGAAGAGGGGCGCAGACAGAAGCAAGAGTGGTGCAGAAATAAGCAAGGGAAGTGCAGAAAGAAGCAACAGAAATGCGCAAAGAGGCAGGACAAGAGAAGAGATAAGCTAGAGAGGTGCAGAAAGAGGCGAGAGAGGTGCAGAAAGAGGTAAGAAGGGTACAGAAATAGGCAATAGAAGTGCAGAAAGAGGCAAGAGTGGTGCTGAAAGAGCCAAGAGAGGTGTAACATGAGTGTAGAGGGGTAGAAGAAGAGGTTAGAGCGAGCATAAAGAAGCAAGAGAGGTGCAGGAAGAAACAACGCAGAGTGGAAGAAAGAAGCAACAGAGGTGCTGAAATAGACAAGAGGAGTGCAGAAAGAGGCAAGGTAAGTGGAGAAAGAAGCAACAGAGGAGCAAAAATGGCAATAGAACTGCAGAAATAGGCAAGAGAGGTGCAAAAGAGACAACAGAAGTGTAGAAAGATGCAAAAGAGGTGCAAAAAGATGCAAGAGGTGTGCAGAAAGAAGCAAATGAGGTGCTGAAAGAAGCAAAAGAAGTGCAGAAAGAAGCAAAAGAGGTGCAGAAAGAGGTAAGAGTAGTACAGAAAGAGGCAAGAGGAGGTGCAGAAAGAGGCAAGAGAGGGTGCAGAAACAGGGAAAAGAGGTGCAGAAAGAAACAACAGAAGTGCAGACAGAGGCAAGAGAGGGTAGAGATAGATTCAGGAGAAGTGGAGAAAGAAGCAACAGAGGTACAGAAAGAAGCAAGAGAACTGTAGAAAGAGGTAAGAGAATTACAGAAAATGGCAAGAGAGGTGCAGAAAGAGGGAGGAGGGTGCAGAAAGAAACAAGAGATTTGCAGAAAAAAGCAAGAGTAGTGCATAAAGAGGCAAGATTGATGCTAAAAGAGGCAAGCAAGGTGCAGAAGAAGCAAAAGAGGTGCAGAAAGAGGTAGAAGGGTGTGGCAACAAGCAAGAGAAGTGCAGAAAGAGGCAAGAGAAGTGCAGAAAGAATCAAAAGAGGTGCAGAAAGAGGCAATAGAGGTACAGAAAGAGGCAAGTATGGTTCAGGAAGAATCAAAATAGGTGCAGAAAGAGGGAAGAGGGGTACAGAAAGAAGCAAGAGTGGTGTAGAAAGAAGCAAGAGAAGTGCAGATAGAAGCAACAGAAATGTGCAAGAGGTAGGACAAGAGAAGAAATAAGCTACAGAGGTGCAGAAAGAGGCAAGAGAGGTACAGAAAGAGGGAAGACGGGGACAGAAAGAGACAAGAGAAGTGCAGAAATAGGCAAGAGAGGTGCTGAAAGAGCCAAGAGAGGTGTAAAATGAGTGAAGAGGGGTAGAGAAATAGGGAAGAGTAGTGCATAAAGAAGCAAGAGAAGTGCAGAAATTGAAAGTGAGGTGCACAAAGAGGCAAGAGAGGTACAGAAAGAGGCAAGAGATGTGTCAAAAGAAGCAAGAGAAGTGCAGAAAGAAGCAAGAGAGGTGCAGAAAGAAATAACACAAGTGCAGAAAGAAGCAACAGAGGTGCACAAAGAGGCAAAAGAAGTACAGAAAGCGTCAAGAGAGGTGCGGAAACAGGTGAGAGAAGTGCAGAAACAGTAAGAGAAGTGCAGGAAGAGACAATAGAAATGCAGAAATAAGCAACAGATGTGCAGAAAGAGGCAAAGAGAAGTGCAGAAGAAGCAACAGAGGTGCAGAAAGAGGCAAGAGAAGTGCATAAAAGAGGCAAGAGAGGTGTAGAAAGAAGCAAAAGAAGTGTAGAAAGAGGCAAGAGAGGTGCATAAACAGGTAACAGAGGTACAGAAAGAGGGAAGAGGGGTGCAGAAAGAAACAAGAGAGGTGCAGAAAAAAGCAAGAGAGGTGCAGAAAGAAGCAACTGAGGTGCAGAAAGAAACATCAGAAGTGTAGATAGAGGCAAGATGGGTGCAGAAAGAAGCAAGAGAGGTGCCAAAAGAAGCAGGAGAAGTGCAGAAAGAAGCAAGAGAGGTGCACAAAGAATCAAAAGAGGTGCAGAAAGAGGGAAGAGGGGAGCAGAAAGAAATAATAGAGTGGCAGAAAAAAGCAATAAAGGTGCAGAAAGAAGTTAGAGAGGTGCACAAAGAGGCAAGTAGAGGTGCATAAAGAGGCAAGTGAGGTGCAGAAACAGTAAGAGAAGTGCAGGAAAAGACAAGAGAAGTGCAGAAAGAAGCAACAGAGTTGCAGAAAGAGGCAAGAGAAGTGCAGAAACAGTAAGTGAAGTGCAGGAAGAGACAAGAGAAGTGCAGAAAGAAGCAACAGAGGTGCAGAAAAAGGGAAGGAAAGTATAGAAAGAAGCAACAGAGTTGCAGAAAGATGCAAGAGAAGTACATAAAGAGGCAAGAGAGGTGTAGTAAGAAGCAAGAGAAGTGCAGAAAGAGGCAAGAGAGATGCTAAGAGAGGCAAGAGAGGTGCAGAAGAAGTAAAAGAGATGCAGAAAGCGGAAGAAGGGTGTGGCAACAAGCAAGAGAAGTATAGAAAGACGCAAGAGAAAGTGCAGAAAGAGGCAATAGAGGTACAGAAAAAGGCAAGTACGGTTCAGGAAGAATCAAAATAGGTGCAGAAAGAGGGAAGAGGGTACAGAAAGAAGCAAGAGTGGTGTAGAAAGAAGCAAGAGAAATGCGCAAAGAGGCAGGACAAGAGAAGAAATAAGCTACAGAGGTGCAGAAAGAGGCAAGAGAGGTACAGAAAGAGGGAAGACGGGGACAGAAAGAGACAAGAGAAGTGCAGAAATAGGCAAGAGAGGTGCTGAAAGAGCCAAGAGAGGTGTAAAATGAGTGAAGAGGGTAGAGAAATAGGGAAGAGTAGTGCATAAAGAAGCAAGAGAAGAGCAGAAATTGAAAGTGAGGTGCACAAAGAGGCAAGAGAGGTACAGAAAGAGGCAAGAGATGTGTCAAAAGAAGCAAGAGAAGTGCAGAAAGAAGCAAGAGAGGTGCACAAAGAATCAAAAGAGGTACAGAAAGAGGAAAGAGCAGTACAGAAAGAGGCAAGGGAGGTGCCGAAAGAGGCAAGAAAGGTGTAGAAAGAGGAAGAGAATGCAGAAAGAAATAAGAGAGTTGCAGAAAAAAGCAAGAGAGGTGCAGAAAGAAGTTAGAGAGGTGCAGAAAGAGGCAAGTGAGGTGCAGAAAGAGGCAAGCGAGGTGCAGAAACAGTAAGAGAAGTGCAGGAAGAGACAAGAGAAGTGCAGAAAGAAGCAACAGAGTTGCAGAAAGAGGCAGGAGAAGTGCACAAACAGTTGGGCAAGAGGAGGAAGAGAAAATAGAAGTGCAGAAAGAAGCAACAGAGGTGCAGAAAGCGGCAAGAGAAGTGCATAAAGAGGCAAGAGAGGCGTAGAAGGAAGCAAGAGAAGTGCAGAAAGAATCAAGAGACTTGCAGAAAGAGGCAAGAGAGTGCAGAAACAGTAAGTGAAGTGCAGGAAGAGACAAGAGAAGTGAAGAAAGAAGCAACAGAGGTGCAGAAAAAGGGAAGGAAAGTATAGAAAGAAGCAACAGAGGTGCAGAAAGATGCAAGAGAAGTACATAAAGAGGCAAGAGAGTGTAGTAAGAAGCAAGAGAAGTGCAGAAAGAGGCAAGAGAGATGCTAAGAGAGGCAAGAGAGGTGCAGAAGGAGTAAAGAGATGCAGAAAGCGGAAGAAGGGTGTGGCAACAAGCAAGATAAGTATAGAAAGACGCAAGAGAAGTGCAGAAAGAGGCAATAGAGGTACAGAAAGAGGCAAGTATGGTTCAGGAAGAATCAAAATAGGTGCAGAAAGAGGGAAGAGGGGTACAGAAAGAAGCAAGAGTGGTGTAGAAAGAAGCAAGAGAAGTGCAGATAGAAGCAACAGAAATGTGCAAAGAGGTAGGACAAGAGAAGAAATAAGCTACAGAGGTGCAGAAAGAGGCAAGAGAGGTACAGAAAGAGGGAAGACGGGGGACAGAAGAGACAAAGAGAAGTGCAGAAATAGGCAAGAGAGGTGCTGAAAGAGCCAAGAGAGGTGTAAAATGAGTGAAGAGGGGTAGAGAAATAGGGAAGAGTAGTGCATAAAGAAGCAAGAGAAGTGCAGAAATTGAAAGTGAGGTGCACAAAGAGGCAAGAGAGGTACAGAAAGAGGCAAGAGATGTGTCAAAAGAAGCAAGAGAAGTGCAGAAAGAAGCAAGAGAGGTGCACAAAGAATCAAAAGAGGTACAGAAAGAGGAAAGAAAGGTACAGAAAGAGGCAAGGGAGGTGCCGAAAGAGGCAAGAACGGTGTAGAAAGAGGGAAGAAAATGCAGAAAGAAATAAGAGAGTTGCAGAAAAAAGCAAGAGAGGTGCAGAAAGAAGTTAGAGAGGTGCAGAAAGAGGCAAGTGAGGTGCAGAAAGAGGCAAGCGAGGTGCAGAAACAGTAAGAGAAGTGCAGGAAGAGACAAGAGAAGTGCAGAAAGAAGCAACAGAGTTGCAGAAAGAGGCAGGAGAAGTGCACAAACAGTTGGGGAAGTGGAGGAAGAGAAAATAGAAGTGCAGAAAGAAGCAACAGAGGTGCAGAAAGCGGCAAGAGAAGTGCATAAAGAGGCAAGAGAGGCGTAGAAGGAAGCAAGAGAAGTGCAGAAAGAATCAAGAGAGTTGCAGAAAGAGGCAAGAGAGGTGCAGAAGAAGCAACATAGGTACAAAAAGAGGAAGAAGGGCATGGCAACAAGAAAGAGAAGTGCAGAAAGATGCAAGAGAAGTACAGAAAGGGGCAAGAGAGGTGCAGAAAGAGGCAAGAAAGGTTCATAAAGAGGCAAAAGAGGTGCAAAAAGAGGGAAGAGGGGCACAGAAAGAAGCAAGAGTGGTGCATAAATAAGCAAGGGAAGTGCAGAAAGAAGCAACAGAAATGCGCAAAGAGGCAGGACTAGAGAAGAGATAAGCTAGAGAGGTGCAGAAAAGAGGTGAGAGAGGTGCAGAAAAGAGGTAAGAAGGGTACAGAAATAGGCAATAGAAGTGCAGAAAGAGGCAAGAGTGGTGCTGAAAGAGCCAAGAGAGGTGTAAAATGAGTGAAGGGGTAGAAGAAGAGGTTAGAGGAGAGCATAAAGAAGCAAGAGAGGTGCAGGAAGAAACAACGCAAGTGGAGAAAGAAGCAACAGAGGTGCTGAAATAGGCAAGAGGGTTGCAGAAAGAGGCAAGGTAAGTGGAGAAAGAAGCAACAGAGGAGCAAAAATGGCAATAGAACTGCAGAAATAGGCAAGAGAGGTGCAAAAAAAGACAACAGAAGTGTAGAAAGATACAAGAGAGGTGCAGAAAATGCAAGAGGCAAAGAGAGGTGTGAGAAGGAAGCAAGAGAAGTGCAGAAAGAGGCAAGAGAAGTACAGAAAGAGGCAATAGAGGTGTAAGAAAGAGGCATGAAAGGTTCAGAAAGAGGCAAAAGAGGTGCAGAAAGAGGAAGAGGGGCGCAGACAGAAGCAAGAGTGGTGCAGAAATAAGCAAGGGAAGTGCAGAAAGAAGCAACAGAAATGCGCAAAGAGGCAGGACAAGAGAAGAGATAAGCTAGAGAGGTGCAGAAAGAGGCGAGAGAGGTGCAGAAAGAGGTAAGAAGGGTACAGAAATAGGCAATAGAAGTGCAGAAAGAGGCAAGAGTGGTGCTGAAAGAGCCAAGAGAGGTGTAACATGAGTGTAGAGGGGTAGAAGAAGAGGTTAGAGGCGAGCATAAAGAAGCAAGAGAGGTGCAGGAAGAAACAACGCAAGTGGAGAAAGAAGCAACAGAGGTGCTGAAATAGACAAGAGGGGTGCAGAAAGAGGCAAGGTAAGTGGAGAAAGAAGCAACAGAGGAGCAAAAATGGCAATAGAACTGCAGAAATAGGCAAGAGAGGTGCAAAAAGAGACAACAGAAGTGTAGAAAGATGCAAAAGAGGTGCAAAAAGATGCAAGAGGTGTGCAGAAAGAAGCAAATGAGGTGCTGAAAGAAGCAAAAGAAGTGCAGAAAGAAGCAAAAGAGGTGCAGAAAGAGGTAAGAGTAGTACAGAAAGAGGCAAGAGAGGTGCAGAAAGAGGCAAGAGAGGTGCAGAAACAGGGAAAAGAGGTGCAGAAAGAAACAACAGAAGTGCAGACAGAGGCAAGAGGGGTAGAGATAGATTCAGGAGAAGTGGAGAAAGAAGCAACAGAGGTACAGAAAGAAGCAAGAGAACTGTAGAAAGAGGTAAGAGAATTACAGAAAATGGCAAGAGAGGTGCAGAAAGAGGGAGGAGGGTGCAGAAAGAAACAAGAGATTTGCAGAAAAAAGCAAGAGTAGTGCATAAAGAGGCAAGATTGATGCTAAAAGAGGCAAGCGAGGTGCAGAAGAAGCAAAGAGGTGCAGAAAGAGGTAGAAGAGAGTGTAGGCAACAAGCAAGAGAAGTGCAGAAAGAGGCAAGAGAAGTGCAGAAAGAATCAAAAGAGGTGCAGAAAGAGGCAATAGAGGTACAGAAAGAGGCAAGTATGGTTCAGGAAGAATCAAAATAGGTGCAGAAAGAGGGAAGAGGGGTACAGAAAGAAGCAAGAGTGGTGTAGAAAGAAGCAAGAGAAGTGCAGATAGAAGCAACAGAAATGTGCAAAGAGGTAGGACAAGAGAAGAAATAAGCTACAGAGGTGCAGAAAGAGGCAAGAGAGGTACAGAAAGAGGGAAGACGGGGACAGAAAGAGACAAGAGAAGTGCAGAAATAGGCAAGAGAGGTGCTGAAAGAGCCAAGAGAGGTGTAAAATGAGTGAAGAGGGGTAGAGAAATAGGGAAGAGTAGTGCATAAAGAAGCAAGAGAAGTGCAGAAATTGAAAGTGAGGTGCACAAAGAGGCAAGAGAGGTACAGAAAGAGGCAAGAGATGTGTCAAAAGAAGCAAGAGAAGTGCAGAAAGAAGCAAGAGAGGTGCAGAAAGAAATAACACAAGTGCAGAAAGAAGCAACAGAGGTGCACAAAGAGGCAAAGAAGTACAGAAAGCGTCAAGAGAGGTGCGGAAACAGGTGAGAGAAGTGCAGAAACAGTAAGAGAAGTGCAGGAAGAGACAATAGAAATGCAGAAATAAGCAACAGATGTGCAGAAAGAGGCAAGAGAAGTGCAGAAGAAGCAACAGAGGTGCAGAAAGAGGCAAGAGAAGTGCATAAAGAGGCAAGAGAGGTGTAGAAAGAAGCAAAAGAGAGTGTAGAAAGAGGCAGAGAGGTGCATAAACAGGTAACAGAGGTACAGAAAGAGAGGAAGAGGGGTGCAGAAAGAAACAAGAGAGGTGCAGAAAAAAGCAAGAGAGGTGAAGAAAGAAGCAACTGAGGTGCAGAAAGAAACATCAGGAAGTGTAGATAGAAGGCAAGATGGGTGCAGAAAGAAGCAAGAGAGGTGCCAAAAGAAGCAGGAGAAGTGCAGAAAGAAGCAAGAGAGGTGCACAAAGAATCAAAGAGAGTTGCAGAAAGAGGAAGAGGGGAGCAGAAAGAAATAATAGAGTGGCAGAAAAAAGCAATAAAGGTGCAGAAAGAAGTTAGAGAGGTGCACAAAGAGGCAAGTGAGGTGCATAAAGAGGCAAGTGAGGTGCAGAAACAGTAAGAGAAGTGCAGGAAAAGACAAGAGAAGTGCAGAAAGAAGCAACAGAGTTGCAGAAAGAGGCAAGAGAAGTGCAGAAACAGTAAGTGAAGTGCAGGAAGAGACAGAAGTGCAGAAAGAAGCAACAGAGGTGCAGAAAAAGGGAAGGAAAGTATAGAAAGAAGCAAGCAGAGTTGCAGAGAAAGATGCAAAGAGAAGTACATAAAGAGGCAAGAGAGGTGTAGTAAGAAGCAAGAGAAGTGCAGAAAGAGGCAAGAGAGATGCTAGAGAGAGGCAAGAGAGGTGCAGAAGAAGTAAAAGAGATGCAGAAAGCGGAAGAAGGGTGTGGCAACAAAGCAAGAGAAGTATAGAAAGACGCAAGAGAAGTGCAGAAAGAGGCAATAGAGGTACAGAAAAAGGCAGAGTACGGTTCAGGAAGAATCAAAATAGGTGCAGAAAGAGGGAAGAGGGGTACAGAAAGAAGCAAGAGTAGTGTAGAAAGAAGCAAGAGAAATGCGCAAAGAGGCAGGACAAGAGAAGAAATAAGCTACAGAGGTGCAGAAAGAGGCAAAGAGAGGTACAGAAAGAGGGAAGACAGGGACAGAAAGAGACAAGAGAGGTGCAGAAATAGGCAAGAGAGGTGCTGAAAAGAGCAAGAGAGGTGTAAAATGAGTGAAGAGAGGTAGAGAAATAAGGAAGAGTAGTGCATAAAGAAGCAAGAGAAGAGCAGAAATTGAAAGTGGAGGTGCACAAAGAGGCAAGAGAGGTACAGAAAGAGGCAAGAGATGTGTCAAAAGAAGCAAGAGAAGTGCAGAAAGAAGCAAGAGAGGTGCACAAAGAATCAAGAGAGGTACAGAAAGAGGAAAGAGCAGTACAGAAAGAGGCAAGGGAGGTGCCGAAAGAGGCAAGAAAGGTGTAGAAAGAGGGAAGAGAATGCAGAAAGAAATAAGAGAGTTGCAGAAAAAAGCAAGAGAGGTGCAGAAAGAAGTTAGAGAGGTGCAGAAAGAGGCAAGTGAGGTGCAGAAAGAGGCAAGCGAGGTGCAGAAACAGTAAGAGAGGTGCAGGAAGAGACAAGAGAAGTGCAGAAAGAAGCAACAGAGTTGCAGAAAGAGGCAGGAGAAGTGCACAAACAGTTGGGCAAGAGGAGGAAGAGAAAATAGAAGTGCAGAAAGAAGCAACAGAGGTGCAGAAAGCGGCAAGAGAAGTGCATAAAGAGGCAAGAGAGCGTAGAGAAGGAAGCAAGAGAAGTGCAGAAAGAATCAAGAGACTTGCAGAAAGAGGCAAGAGAAGTGCAGAAACAGTAAGTGAAGTGCAGGAAGAGACAAGAGAAGTGAAGAAAGAAGCAACAGAGGTGCAGAAAAGGGAAGGAAAGTATAGAAAGAAGCAACAGAGGTGCAGAAAGATGCAAGAGAAGTACATAAAGAGGCAAGAGAGGTGTAGTAAGAAGCAAGAGAAGTGCAGAAAGAGGCAAGAGAGATGCTAAGAGAGGCAAGAGAGGTGCAGAAGGAGTAAAAGAGATGCAGAAAGCGGAAGAAGGGTGTGGCAACAAGCAAGATAAGTATAGAAAGACGCAAGAGAAGTGCAGAAAAGAGGCAATAGAGGTACAGAAAGAGGCAAGTATGGTTCAGGAAGAATCAAAATAGGTGCAGAAAGAGGGAAGAGGAGTACAGAAAGAAGCAAGAGTGGTGTAGAAAGAAGCAAGAGAAGTGCAGATAGAAGCAACAGAAATGTGCAAAGAGGTAGGACAAGAGAAGAAATAAGCTACAGAGGTGCAGAAAGAGGCAAGAGAGTACAGAAAGAGGGAAGACGGGGACAGAAAGAGACAAGAGAAGTGCAGAAATAGGCAAGAGAGGTGCTGAAAGAGACAAGAGAGGTGTAAAATGAGTGAAGAGGGTAGAGAAATAGGGAAGAGTAGTGCATAAAGAAGCAAGAGAAGTGCAGAAATTGAAAGTGAGGTGCACAAGAGGCAAGAGAGAGTACAGAAAGAGAGCAAGAGATGTGTCAAAAGAAGCAAGAGAAGTGCAGAAAGAAGCAAGAGAGGTGCACAAAGAATCAAAAGAGGTACAGAAAGAGGAAAGAAAGGTACAGAAAGAGGCAAGGGAGGTGCTGAAAGAGGCAAGAACGGTGTAGAAAGAGGGAAGAAAATGCAGAAAGAAATAAGAGAGTTGCAGAAAAAAGCAAGAGAGGTGCAGAAAGAAGTTAGAGAGGTGCAGAAAGAGGCAAGTGAGGTGCAGAAAAGAGGCAAGCGAGGTGCAGAAACAGTAAGAGAAGTGCAGGAAGAGACAAGAGAAGTGCAGAAAGAAGCAACAGAGTTGCAGAAAGAGGCAGGAGAAGTGCACAAACAGTTGGGAAGTGGAGGAAGAGAAAATAGAAGGTGCAGAAAGAAGCAACAGAGGTGCAGAAAGCGGCAAGAGAAGTGCATAAAGAGGCAAGAGAGGCGTAGAAGGAAGCGAGAGAAGTGCAGAAAGAATCAAGAGAGTTGCAGAAAGAGGCAAGAGAGGTGCAGAAGAAGCAACATAGAGTACAAAAAGAGGAAGAAGGGCATGGCAACAAGAAAGAGAAGTGCAGAAAGATGCAAGAGAAGTACAGAAAGGGGCAAGAGAGGTGCAGAAAGAGGCAAGAAAGGTTCATAAAGAGGCAAAGAGGTGCAAAAAGAGGAAGAGAGAGCACAGAAAGAAGCAAGAGTGGTGCATAAATAAGCAAGGAAGTGCAGAAAGAAGCAACAGAAATGCGCAAAGAGGCAGGACTAGAGAAGAGATAAGCTAGAGGAGGTGCAGAAAGAGGTGAGAGAGGTGCAGAAAGAGGTAAGAAGAGTTACAGAAATAGGCAATAGAAGTGCAGAAAGAGGCAAGAGTGGTGCTGAAAGAGCCAAGAGAGGTGTAAAATGAGTGAAGAGGGGTAGAAAGAAGAGGTTAGAGGAGAGCATAAAGAAGCAAGAGAGGTGCAGGAAGAAACAACGCAGAGTGGAGAAAGAAGCAACAGAGGTGCTGAAATGAGGCAAGAGGGTTGCAGAAAGAGGCAAGGTAAGTGGAGAAAGAAGCAACAGAGGAGCAAAAATAGCAATAGAACTGCAGAAATAGGCAAGAGAGGTGCAAAAAAAGACAACAGAAGTGTAGAAAGATACAAGAGAGGTGCAGAGAAAAATGCAAGAGGCAGAGAGAGGTGTAGAAGGAAGCAAGAGAAGTGCAGAAAGAGGCAAGAGAAGTACAGAAAGAGGCAATAGAGGTGTAGAAAGAGGCATGAAAGGTTCAGAAAGAGGCAAAAGAGGTGCAGAAAGAGGGAAGAGGGGCGCAGACAGAAGCAAGAGTGGTGCAGAAATAAGCAAGGGAAGTGCAGAAAGAAGCAACAGAAATGCGCAAAGAGGCAGGACAAGAGAAGAGATAAGCTAGAGAGGTGCAGAAAGAGGCGAGAGAGGTGCAGAAAGAGGTAAGAAGGGTACAGAAATAGGCAATAGAAGTGCAGAAAGAGGCAAGAGTGGTGCTAGAAAGAGCCAAGAGAGGTGTAAAATGAGTGCTAGAGGGGTAGAAGAAGAGGTTAGAGGCGAGCATAAAGAAGCAAGAGAGGTGCAGGAAGAAACAACGCAGAGTGGAGAAAGAAGCAACAGAGGTGCTGAAATAGACAAGAGGGGTGCAGAAAGAGGCAAGGTAAGTGGAGAAAGAAGCAACAGAGGAGCAAAAATGGCAATAGAACTGCAGAAATAGGCAAGAGAGGTGCAAAAAGAGACAACAGAAGTGTAGAAAGATGCAAAAGAGGTGCAAAAGATGCAAGAGGTGTGCAGAAAGAAGCAAATGAGGTGCTGAAAGAAGCAAAAGAAGTGCAGAAAGAAGCAAAAGAGGTGCAGAAAGAGGTAAGAGTAGTACAGAAAAGAGGCAAGAGAGGTGCAGAAAGAGGCAAGAGAGGTGCAGAAACAGGGAAGAGAGGTGCAGAAAGAAACAACAGAAGTGCAGACAGAGGCAAGAGGGGTAGAGATAGATTCAGGAGAAGTGGAGAAAGAAGCAACAGAGGTACAGAAAGAAGCAAGAGAACTAGTAGAAAGAGATTAAGAGAATTACAGAAAATGGCAAGAGAGGTGCAGAAAGAGGGAGGAGGGTGCAGAAAGAAACAAGAGATTTGCAGAAAAAAAGCAAGAGTAGTGCATAAAGAGGCAAGATTGATGCTGAAAGAGGCAAGCGAGGTTGCAGAAGAAGCAAAAGAGGTGCAGAAAGAGGTAGAAGGGTGTGGCAACAAGCAAGAGAAGTGCAGAAAGAGGCAAGAGAAGTGCAGAAAGAATCAAAAGAGGTGCAGAAAGAGGCAAGAGAGAGGTGCAGAAAGAGGGGTGAGAGAGGTGCAGAAAGAAACAACAAAATTGTAGAAAGAGGCAAGAGGAGTGCCAAAAAAAGCAAGAGAGGTGCCGAAAGATGCAAGAAAAGTGCAGAAAGAACCAACAGAGGTACAGAAAGAGGCAAGAAAAGTACAGAAAGAGGCAAGAGAGATGCCAAAAGAGGAAAGAGAGGAGCAGAAAGAGGGAAGAGGAGGTGCAGAAATAAACAAGAGCGTTGCAGAAAAAAGCAAGAGAGTTGCAGAAAGAAGTTATAGGGGTGCAGAAAAGAGGCAAGAGTAGTGCATAAAGAGGCAAGATTGATGCTAAAAGAGGCAAGAGAGGTGCAGAAGAAACAAGCGAGGTGCAGAAAGAGAGTAGAAGGGTGTGGCAACAAGCAAGAGAAGTGCAGAAAGAGGCAAGAGTAGTACAGAAAGAGGCAACAGAGGTGCAGAAAGAGGCAAGAGAGGTGCAGAAAGAGGGTAGAGAGGTGCAGAAAGAAACAACAGAATTGTAGAAAGAGGCAAGACGAGTGCCAAAAAAAGCAAGAGAGGTGCCGAAAGAAGCAAGAAGAAGTGCAGAAAGAACCAACAGAGGTACAGAAAGAAGGCAAGAAAATTACAGAAAGAGGCAAGAGAGATGCCAAAAGAGGAAGAGTGGAGCAGAAAGAGGAAGAGAGGTGCAGAAATAAACAAGAGAGTTGCAGAAAAAAGCAAGAGAGGTGCAGAAAGAAGTTAGAGAGGTGCAGAAAGAGGCAAGGGAGGTGCAGAAAGAGGCAAACAAGGTGCAGAAACAGTAAGAGAAGTGCAGGAAGAGACAAGAGAAGTGCATAAAGATGCAACAGAGTTGCAGAAAGAGGCAGGAGAAGTGCACAAACAGTAGGAGAGGTGCAGGATGAGACAAGAGAGGTGCAGAAAGAAGCAACAGAGGTTGCAGAAAAAGGGAAGGAAGAGTACAGAAAGAAGCAACAGAGGTGCAGCAAAGAGGCAGGACAAGAGAAGAGATAAGCTAGAGAGGTGCAGAAAGAGGCGAGAGAGGTGCAGAAAGAAGTAAGAAGGAGTACAGAAATAGGCAATAGAAGTGTAGAAAGAGGCAAGAGTGGTGCTGAAAGAGCCAAGAGAGGTGTAAAATGAGTGTAGAGGGGTAGAAGAAGAGGTTAGATGCGAGCATAAAGAAGCAAGAGAGGTGCAGGAAGAAACAACGCAAGTGGAGAAAGAAGCAACAGAGGTGCTGAAATAGACAAGAGGGTGTAGAAAGAGGCAAGGTAAGTGGAGAAAGAAGCAACAGAGGAGCAAAAATGGCAATAGAACTGCAGAAATAGGCAATAGAGGTGCAAAAGAGACAACAGAAGTGTAGAAATATGCAAAAGAGGTGCAAAAAGATGCAAGAGGCAAGAGGTGTGCAGAAAGAAGCAAATGGAGGTGCTGAAAGAAGCAAATGAAGTGCAGAAAGAAGCAAAAGAGGTGCAGAAAGAGGTAAGAGTAGTACAGAAAGAGGCAAGAGAAGTGCAGAAAGAGGCAAAAGAGGTGCAGAAACAGGGAAAAGAGGTCCAGAAAGAAACAACAGAAGTGCAGACAGAGGTAAGAGGGGTAGAGATAGATTCAGGAGAAGTGGAGAAAGAAGCAACAGAGGTACAGAAAGAAGCAAGAGAACTGTAGAAAGAGGTAAGAGAATTGCAGAAAATGGCAAGAGAGGTGCAGAAAGAGGAAGAAGGGTGCAGAAAGAAACAAGAGAGGTGCAGAAAAAAGCAAGAGTAGTGCATAAAGAGGCAAGATTGATGCTAAAAGAGGCAAGAGAGGTGCAGAAGAAGCAAAAGAGGTGCAGAAAGAGGTAGAAGGGTGTGGCAACAAGCAAGAGAAGTGCAGAAAGAGGCAAGAGAAGTGCAGAAAGAATCAAAAGAGGTGCAGAAAGAGGTAAGAGTAGTACAGAAAGATGCAAGAGAGGTGCAGAAAGAGTCAAGAGAGGTGCAGAAAGAGGGTAGAGAGGTGCAGAAAGAAACAACAGAATTGTAGAAAGAGGCAGGAGGAGTGCACAAAAAAGCAAGAGAGGTGCTGAAAGAAGCAAGAAAAGTGCAGAAATAACCAACAGAGGTACAGAAAGAGGCAAGAAAATTACAGAAAGAGGCAAGAGAGATGCCAAAAGAGGAAAGAGAGGAGCAGAAAGAGGGAAGAAGGGTGCAGAAATAAACAAGAGAGTTGCAGAAAAAGCAAGAGAGGTGCAGAAAGAAGTTAGAGAGGTGCAGAAAGAGGCAAGGGAGGTGCAGAAAGAGGCAAACAAGGAGCAGAAACAGTAAGAGAAGTGCAGGAAGAGACAAAGAGAAGTGCATAAAGATGCAACAGAGTTGCAGAAAGAGGCAGGAGAAGTGCACAAACAGTAGGGGAAGTGCAGGACGAGACAAGAGAAGTGCAGAAAGAAGCAACAGAGGTGCAGAAAAAGGAAGGAAAGTACAGAAAGAAGCAACAGAGGTGCAGAAAACGGGAAGAGAAGTGCATAAAGAGGCAATGGAGATGCTAAAAGATGCAAGAGAGGTGCAGAAGAAGCAAAGAGGTGCAGAAAGTGGAAGATGGGCGTGCCAACAAGCAAGAAAAAGTGCTGAAAGAGGCAAGAGAAGTACATAAAGAGGCAAGAGAAGTTCTGAAAGAGGCAAGAAAGGTTCAGAAAGAGACAAAAGAGGTGCAGAAAGAGAGAAGAGGGACACAGAAAGAAGGAAGAGTGGTGCAGAAATAAGCAAGGGAAGTGCAGAAAGAAGCAACAGAAATGCGCAGAGAGGCAGGACAAGAGAAGAGATAAGCTAGAGAGGTGCAGAAACAGGCAAGAGAGGTACAGAAAGAGCCACGAGAGGTGTAAAATGAGTGAAGAGGGGTAGAGGAAGAAGTAAGAGGAGAGCATAAAGAAGCAAGAGAGGTGTAGGAAGAAACAACGCAAGAGGAGAAAGAAGCAACAGAGGTGCAGAAATAGGCAAGAGGGGTGCAGAAAGAGGCAAGGTAAGTGGAGAAAGAAGCAACAGAGGTGAAAAAATGGCAATAGTACTGAATAAATAGGCAAGAGAGGTGCAAAAAGAGACAACAGAAGTGTAGAAAAAGCAATAGAGGTGCAGAAAAAGGGAAGAGAGTATAGAAGGAAGCAACAGAGGTGCAGAAAGAGGCAAGAGAAGTGCATAAAGAGGCAAGAGAGGTGTAGAATGAAGCAAGAGAAGTGCAGAGAGAGGCAAGAGAGATGCTAAGAGAGGCAAGAGAGGTGCAGAAGAAGCAAAAGAGGTGCAGAAAGAGGTAGAAGGGTATGGCAACAAGCAAGAGAAGTGCAGAAAGCGGCAAGAGAAGTGCAGAAAGAAGCAAAAGAGGTGCAGAAAGAGGTAAGAGTATTACAGAAAGAGGCAAGAGAGGTGCAGAAAGAAACAACAAAATTGTAGAAAGAGGCAAGAGGCGTGCCAAAAAAAGCAAGAGAGGTGCCGAAAGATGCAAGAAAAGTGCAGAAAGAACCAACAGAGGTACAGAAAGAGGCAAGAAAATTACAGAAAGAGGCAAGACAGATGCCAAAAGAGGAAAGAGAGGAGCAGAAAGAGGGAAGAGGGGTGCAGAAATAAATAAGAGCGTTGCAGAAAAAAGCAAGAGAGTTGCAGAAAGAAGTTATAGGGGTGCAGAAAGAGGCAAGAGTAGTGCATAAAGAGGCAAGATTGATGCTAAAAGAGGCAAGAGAGGTGCAGAAGAAGCAAAAGAGGTGCAGAAAGAGGTAGAAGGGTGTGGCAACAAGCAAGAGAAGTGCAGAAAGAGGCAAGAGTAGTACAGAAAGAGGCAACAGAGGTGCAGAAAGAGGCAAGAGAGGTGCAGAAAGAGGGTAGAGAGGTGCAGAAAAAAGCAAGAGAGGTGCAGAAAGAAGTTAGAGAGGTGCAGAAAGAGGCAAGGGAGGTGCAGAAAGAGGCAAACAAGGTGCAGAAACAGTAAGAGAAGTGCAGGAAGAGACAAGAGAAGTGCATAAAGATGCAACAGAGTTGCAGAAAGAGGCAGGAGAAGTGCACAAACAGTAGGAGAAGTGCAGGACGAGACAAGAGAAGTGCAGAAAGAAGCAACAAGAGGTGCAGAAAAGGGAAGCAAAGTACAGAAAGAAGCAACAGAGGTGCGCAAAGAGGCAGGACAAGAGAAGAGATAAGCTAGAGAGGTGCAGAAAGAGGCGAGAGAGGTGCAGAAAGAGGTAAGAAGGGTACAGAAATAGGCAATAGAAGTGTAGAAAGAGGCAAGAGTGGTGCTGAAAGAGCCAAGAGAGGTGTAAAATGAGTGTAGAGGGGTAGAAGAAGAGGTTACAGAAAGAGGCAGGAAAATTGCAGAAAGAGGCAAGAGAGATGCCAAAAGAGGAAAGAGAGGAGCAGAAAGAGGGAAGAGGGGTGCAGAAATAAACAAGAGCGTTGCAGAAAAAAGCAAGAGAGTTGCAGAAAGAAGTTATAGGGGTGCAGAAAGAGGCAAGAGTAGTGCCTAAAGAGGCAAGATTGATGCTAAAAGAGGCAAGAGAGGTGCAGAAGAAGCAAAAGAGGTGCAGAAAGAGGTAGAAGGGTGTGGCAACAAGCAAGAGAAGTGCAGAAAGAGGCAAGAGTAGTACAGAAAGAGGCAACAGAGGTGCAGAAAGAGGCAAGAGAGGTGCAGAAAGAGGGTAGAGAGGTGCAGAAAGAAACAACAGAATTGTAGAAAAAGGCAAGAAGGGTGCCAAAAAAAGCAAGAGAGGTGCCGAAAGAAGCAAGAAAAGTGCAGAAAGAACCAACAGAGGTACAGAAAGAGGCAAGAAAATTACAGAAAGAGGCAAGAGAGATGCCAAAAGAGGAAAGAGTGGAGCAGAAAGAGGGAAGAGGGGTGCAGAAATAAACAAGAGAGTTGCAGAAAAAAGCAAGAGAGGTGCAGAAAGAAGTTAGAGAGGTGCAGAAAGAGGCAAGGGAGGTGCAGAAAGAGGCAAACAAGGTGCAGAAACAGTAAGAGAAGTGCAGGAAGAGACAAGAGAAGTGCATAAAGATGCAACAGAGTTGCAGAAAGAGGCAGGAGAAGTGCACAAACAGTAGGAGAAGTGCAGGACGAGACAAGAGAAGTGCAGAAAGAAGCAACAGAGGTGCAGAAAAAGGGAAGGAAAGTACAGAAAGAAGCAACAGAGGTGCGCAAAGAGGCAGGACAAGAGAAGAGATAAGCTAGAGAGGTGCAGAAAGAGGCGAGAGAGGTGCAGAAAGAGGTAAGAAGGGTACAGAAATAGGCAATAGAAGTGTAGAAAGAGGCAAGAGTGGTGCTGAAAGAGCCAAGAGAGGTGTAAAATGAGTGTAGAGGGGTAGAAGAAGAGGTTAGATGCGAGCATAAAGAAGCAAGAGAGGTGCAGGAAGAAACAACGCAAGCGGAGAAAGAAGCAACAGAGGTGCTGAAATAGACAAGAGGGGTGTAGAAAGAGGCAAGGTAAGTGGAGAAAGAAGCAACAGAGGAGCAAAAATGGCAATAGAACTGCAGAAATAGGCAATAGAGGTGCAAAAAGAGACAACAGAAGTGTAGAAAGATGCAAAAGAGGTGCAAAAAGATGCAAGAGGCAAGAGGTGTGCAGAAAGAAGCAAATGAGGTGCTGAAAGAAGCAAATGAAGTGCAGAAAGAAGCAAAAGAGGTGCAGAAAGAGGTAAGAGTAGTACAGAAAGAGGCAAGAGAAGTGCAGAAAGAGGCAAAAGAGGTGCAGAAACAGGGAAAAGAGGTCCAGAAAGAAACAACAGAAGTGCAGACAGAGGTAAGAGGGGTAGAGATAGATTCAGGAGAAGTGGAGAAAGAAGCAACAGAGGTACAGAAAGAAGCAAGAGAACTGTAGAAAGAGGTAAGAGAATTGCAGAAAATGGCAAGAGAGGTGCAGAAAGAGGGAGAAGGGGTGCAGAAAGAAACAAGAGAGGTGCAGAAAAAAGCAAGAGTAGTGCATAAAGAGGCAAGATTGATGCTAAAAGAGGCAAGAGAGGTGCAGAAGAAGCAAAAGAGGTGCAGAAAGAGGTAGAAGGGTGTGGCAACAAGCAAGAGAAGTGCAGAAAGAGGCAAGAGAAGTGCAGAAAGAATCAAAAGAGGTGCAGAAAGAGGTAAGAGTAGTACAGAAAGATGCAAGAGAGGTGCAGAAAGAGTCAAGAGAGGTGCAGAAAGAGGGTAGAGAGGTGCAGAAAGAAACAACAGAATTGTAGAAAGAGGCAGGAGGAGTGCCAAAAAAAGCAAGAGAGGTGCCGAAAGAAGCAAGAAAAGTGCAGAAATAACCAACAGAGGTACAGAAAGAGGCAAGAAAATTACAGAAAGAGGCAAGAGAGATGCCAAAAGAGGAAAGAGAGGAGCAGAAAGAGGGAAGAAGGGTGCAGAAATAAACAAGAGAGTTGCAGAAAAAAGCAAGAGAGGTGCAGAAAGAAGTTAGAGAGGTGCAGAAAGAGGCAAGGGAGGTGCAGAAAGAGGCAAACAAGGAGCAGAAACAGTAAGAGAAGTGCAGGAAGAGACAAGAGAAGTGCATAAAGATGCAACAGAGTTGCAGAAAGAGGCAGGAGAAGTGCACAAACAGTAGGGGAAGTGCAGGACGAGACAAGAGAAGTGCAGAAAGAAGCAACAGAGGTGCAGAAAAAGGAAGGAAAGTACAGAAAGAAGCAACAGAGGTGCAGAAAACGGGAAGAGAAGTGCATAAAGAGGCAATGGAGATGCTAAAAGATGCAAGAGAGGTGCAGAAGAAGCAAAAGAGGTGCAGAAAGTGGAAGATGGGCGTGCCAACAAGCAAGAAAAGTGCTGAAAGAGGCAAGAGAAGTACATAAAGAGGCAAGAGAAGTTCTGAAAGAGGCAAGAAAGGTTCAGAAAGAGACAAAAGAGGTGCAGAAAGAGAGAAGAGGGACACAGAAAGAAGGAAGAGTGGTGCAGAAATAAGCAAGGGAAGTGCAGAAAGAAGCAACAGAAATGCGCAGAGAGGCAGGACAAGAGAAGAGATAAGCTAGAGAGGTGCAGAAAGAGGCAAGAGAGGTACAGAAAGAGCCACGAGAGGTGTAAAATGAGTGAAGAGGGGTAGAGGAAGAAGTAAGAGGAGAGCATAAAGAAGCAAGAGAGGTGTAGGAAGAAACAACGCAAGAGGAGAAAGAAGCAACAGAGGTGCAGAAATAGGCAAGAGGGGTGCAGAAAGAGGCAAGGTAAGTGGAGAAAGAAGCAACAGAGGTGAAAAAATGGCAATAGTACTGAATAAATAGGCAAGAGAGGTGCAAAAAGAGACAACAGAAGTGTAGAAAAAAGCAATAGAGGTGCAGAAAAAGGGAAGAGAGTATAGAAGGAAGCAACAGAGGTGCAGAAAGAGGCAAGAGAAGTGCATAAAGAGGCAAGAGAGGTGTAGAATGAAGCAAGAGAAGTGCAGAAAGAGGCAAGAGAGATGCTAAGAGAGGCAAGAGAGGTGCAGAAGAAGCAAAAGAGGTGCAGAAAGAGGTAGAAGGGTATGGCAACAAGCAAGAGAAGTGCAGAAAGCGGCAAGAGAAGTGCAGAAAGAAGCAAAAGAGGTGCAGAAAGAGGTAAGAGTATTACAGAAAGAGGCAAGAGAGGTGCAGAAAGAGGCAAGAGAGGTGCAGAAAGAGGCAAGAGAGGTGCAGAAAGAGGGTAGAGAGGTGCAGAAAGAAACAACAGAATTGTAGAAAGAGGCAAGAGGAGTGCCAAAAGAAGCAAGAGAGGTGCCGAAAGAAGCAAGAAAAAGTGCAGAAAGACCCAACAGAGATACAGAAAGAGGCAAGAAAATTACATAAAGAGGCAAGAGAGGTGCCGAAAGAAGAAAGAGAGGTGCAGAAAGAGGGAGGAGGGGTGCAGAAATAAACAAAAGAGGTGCAGAAAAAAGCAATAGAGGTGCAGAAAGAAGCAACAGAGGTGCATAAAAAAGGAAAGAACGTACAGAGAGAAGCAACAGAGGTGCAGAAAGAGGCAAGAGAAGTGCATAAAGAGGCAAGAGAGGTGTAGAATGAAGCAAGAGAAGTGCAGAAAGAGGCAAGAGAGATGCTAAAAGAGGCAAGAGAGGTGCAGTAGAAGCAAAAGAGGTACAGAAAGAGGAAGAAGGGCGTGGCAACAAGCAAGAGAAGTGCAGAAAGAGGCAGGAGAAGTGCAGAAAGATGCAAGAGAGGTGCAGAAGGAGGCAAGAAAGGTTAAGAAAGAAGCAAAAGAGGTGCAGCAAGATTGAAGAGGGGTACAGAAAGATGCAAGAGTGGTGAAGAAAAAAGCAAGAAAAATGGAGAAAGAAGCAACAGAAATGCAGAAAGAGACAGGACAAGAGAAGAGATAAGCTACAGAGGTGCAGAAAGAGGCGAGAGAGGTGCAGAAAGAGGTGAGAGAGGTGCAGAAAGAGGGAAGAGGAATACAGAAAGAGGCAAGAGAAGTGCAGAAAGAGGCAAGAGAGGTTCTGAAAGAGCCAAGAGAGGAGTAAAATGAGTGAATAGGGTTAGAGAAAGAGGTAGGAGGAGAGCATAAAGAAGCAAGAGAGGTGCAGGTAGAAACAACTCAAGTGGAGAAAGAAGCAACAGAGGTGCAGAAATAGGCAAGAGGGGTGCAGAAAGAGGCAAGAGAGGTGCAATAAGAGACAACAGAAGTATAGAAAGATGCAAGAGTGGTGCAGAAAGATGCAAGAGGCAAGAGGGGTGCAGAAAGAAGCAAGAGAGGTGCTCAAAGAAGCAAGAGAAGTGCAGAAAGAAGCAACAGAGGTGCAGAAAGAGGTAAGAGTAGTACAGAAAGAGGCAAGAGCGGTGCAGAAAGAGGGAAAAGAGTGCAGAAAGAAACAACAGATGTACAGAAAGAGGCAAGAGGGGTGCAGGAAGATGCAGGAGAAGTGGAGAAAGAAGCAACAGACGTACGGAAAGAAGCAAGAGAACTGCAGAAAGAGGTAAGAGAAGTGCAGAAAACAGAAAGAGAGGTGCAGAAAGAGGTAAGAGAAGTACAGAAAGAGGAAAGAGAGGTGCAGAAAGAGGCAAGAGAGGTGTAGAAAGATGGAAGAGAAGTGCAGAAAGAAACAACAGAATTGTAGAAAGAGGCAAGAGGAGTGCCAAAAGAAGCAAGAGAGGTGCCGAAAGAAGCAAGAAAAGTGCAGAAAGAACCAACAGAGTTACAGAAAGAGGCAGGCAAATTACATAAAGAGGCAAGAGAGGTGCCTAAAGAGGAAAGAGAGGTGCAGAAAGAGGGAAGAGGGGTGCAGAAAGAAACAAGAGAGGTGCAGAAAAAAGCAAGAGAGGTGCAGAAAGAAGTAAGAGAGGTGCAGAAAGAGGCAAATTAGGTGCAGAAAGAGGCAGGCGAGATGCAGAAACAGTAAGAGAAGTGCAGGAAAAGACAAGAGAAGTTCAGAAAGAAGCAACAGAGTTGCAGAAAGAGGCAAGTGAGGTGCAGAAAGAGACAAGCGAGATGCAGAAACAGTAAGAGAAGTGCAGGAAGAGACAAGAGAAGGGCAGTTAGAAGCAACAGAGGTGCAGAAAGAGGCAAGAGAAGTGCATAAAGAAGCAACAGAGGTGCAGAAGGAGGCACTCTAAAATATTATATACAAATTTTCTTTTTCTTTTCATAATTCCGTCATAAAATATCACTGTGTACAAAATTAGGCAAAATTGAACAATATTACAAATTTGTAAAAATGTGTAAATATTTACTTACATAACAGTATTAAACTTTAATCAGCTGTGTTATATATATTTTTTAAAAGTGATTATACTTATTTTAAAAGTTGTTAAAAATACATAAAATATTATACAAAAAAAAGAAAAAATTGTTACAAACATGTTTTATTAAATAAAATTGTTTAACAAAACATAGAAATTCACTGAAAAAAACACAGGTTTCAGGGACGTTATAGTTAGGAATTAGTATTTAAAAAACCTTAGTAATTCACTGAAAAAACCACAAGTTTCCGGGACGTTATAGTTAGGCAGACATTTTACTCATACAAAACCCAAGAAATTCAGCTGAGCTAACTATAACTCACGCCCCCGCAACGCACTACTCCTGATGTCACATATTACATCACTCATGACATGGTCAGTGACACCACTGATGACATCACTGATGACATCTCAAATGACTTTTTGACTTTTGTGTGCAATAATGTCAAGGGGCTGTACGATTGCCTTCTCAAAGATGTCCACTGCATGGTCAATGTTCTCGGAGCCTGTCAGGAAAGGAGGACTAAAATTTGGAGAAAAGCCTGCATCGCTGACTTTTCTCCAGGGCCTGATACATTTCTGTTAACTTCTCGGATTTTCAGGGGTGGTATCTATTTGTAAATGGAATTTCAGTAGGCTATGATCTGACCACATCAGGGGGATAGGAGGTTTCACCATAGTATTGGCTTCATTTGTGAACAGAAGGTCAATGGTGTGGCCAGTGGAATGGGTGTGTCCAGTCACCTTCTGTGCTAGTCCCAGTGTGTTTAAGTTGGTGATCAGTTGGCTTGTATCTGTATCAGAGGAGAGTTCTGCTTGGAAATTAAAATCTCAGATGAGCAGAAAATTGTCAGCTGCTAGTATATGTGGGGCGATGATCTAGGTCAGATGATTTGTGAAATTAGTTTTAGGACCAGGAGGTCCTATTTAATAGCTATTAATGAAAGAAATCAGTAGCAACTTCAAAAATGTTATTTAAAAAAGAATTTAACAACCTTACAAACAATAACAACATTAATAAACTACAACAACAATAATAAAAACAACAAACTTTGCAAATTAGTATTTATCTTAGGAATATACCATGTCTACTGCTGGCATGTCCCAACATTTGAGGGCTATGTACCCTCAACACCTTGCTCGGGCTGAGTTAAACCATGCTGCAGAGCTTAATTACTCGTCAGTGATGTTGTTATCTTTTGAACCTGGTGACAACCTGGTGACGCTCAAGCAGGTAGCAACCCTCCTTATTTAATAAATTACATTTTGTCATCAAAACAATTAGAATAAAGTTACACAGAACAAGTTTCTACAAAGGTATAAATGTTGCTGTATGCAATAAGAACAACATCAATCCATAAATTAGTCTATGATTCGCCTATTGCAACTGCTGTTGATTGAGGACTTCCCTGTTGTGACGTCACACACTGTGTTCCTGTGCTCTGGAGCTGTGAGGTGAGGCAAGGCAGGCAGGCGAGCCGCTGCAGCTCAATCTGCTCTGCAGCCCGGCCGCCTGGAGCAGTCAGTGATCGGTTGCAGATTGGAATCCGATGCAGACCTCCGAGACCTGAGATCTGTGACCTCCAGTTCAGGGACTATCGCTACTACAGACGTTGGACTCTGTGGACTCCACCGCCTCCACACCGGGCCTTGAGGTGAGGCTGCAGTTTGCAGCGGCAGTGCCGAGGGTTGGTGGGCAATCTCGGTCATTCTCGGCCCACTGCTTTTTGCCTTTTGGTGCTCCTCCCTCACAGGCATCACTGTGTCAGCAGAAAGCAGTGGCAAAGGACAAAACGGCACAAGGGGGCCTGAGCCCAATGTGAAGAGTGAGCCCAGGACCTCTGGCTAGACTGGGCATGGCTTGCGGCCCTGAGTGCCCCCCTGCCCCCTCTGAAAAGGCCCCCTCTAAGAAGGCTCTATAGCTCTCCAACTTCCAGACAACGACAGACAACTGCAGCCAGCCAGACGCCAGCCACCAGCTACAGAACCAGCTAAAGAACAAAGACCGTTCCTGACCCTTTTCGGCAACCACTTGGCCCTGATAAGGGTACCAAGTCCATGAGACATTGAGGCACATTAAGGCTGGGATTCTGTGGCCTCTGAATCACCTATCGCCAGCAACCTCAAGCACCATGCAGTTTCGTAGATGAGGTCAGGAAGGACCAGGGTGGCCATTCCCCCCAGGGCAGGGGGGGAGATAAGGAAAGAAGCAAAATTATAGCGCCGATTCACAACTAATAGCTACAGACCTGGACCTAAAAGATACGCCAGCACTGAACGGCTTAACGTATGCAACCCATTCAAACCAACCTAAATTTATACAACATCAGTTGAGCAATTACATTTTTTAATGAATTTCCACACAGTTAGTGTTCCATCTTTCTTCCAAAGTAAACAATTTTTGTTTTACTTCTCCATATATTGTGTGAGATAGTACTTCTGTTTTTGAGAGCTTCTGTTTTCCATTTTCTCCCTAAAAGAGACATAATCATAAAAATATATAGTTACATATTGATCAGTAATTGACAATTGTGAGAAGTTGGCCTGGTATATGCTGTTCACTAATTAAAGTGGACACCTTGCACCAGGGCAAATCGACTCTTATGGTAGATAGGTTTAAGACAACCTTTTAAAGAAAGCTATCCTAGTGGTAGCTGTGGAGAGCAGCCTTCAGGCTAAGTCTCGAAGGAATGTAAAGCAGCTTGTTTTACCATATAATCTCTTGAATCACCAAATGAAAAGACACCACACAGGTATATATATCAAATATATATGTATTTATTTCTAAATAACTCTCTACTAATCTCTTTGTGAGATTAGAAGACAAACATATGCACAAATCAACGTTTCACAATAAGTTAAGCACAAAATATGGCTGGGGCCCTAGGGGCGTACCAGACCATGTACTAAAAAAGGGACTTAGCAACAACGACTTGCAGGGAGACAAGGCCTAGGGCCTTCAGAAGCGCTGGGGCCTCACGAAACCACCCAAGGCAGGTAAGTAAAGGACCCACGGGGGACGCGTGCAGTGTGGATACACAGGCGCGGATCGCCGTTAACTTCAATGGGGCAAGTCGCGGTTGGAAATTAAGAGTTCTAGGAGACTTCGGGAGAACCTACAAGCAAGTCACTTACAGGGTAAGTAGTTCTAGGGCCCACACCCACAGGACCACCGTAGTGCTGGAGTTACCTCACCAAGGGAAGCCGGGTGCATAGGTGTCCTTTGGTGTCGGGTCGCGGCGTCGTTTTCAATGGCGAACAAAGAAGACTTGCTGCTTGCGGGAGCTGAAGAAGTGTCCGGTGGAATCCAAGCCTGGATTCTGAAGAAGGATGACCTGAAAGCAGAGGGGACAGTGTTTAAAGTCACTTGGCAGTGACTCGGGGCAAGGAAGATGGATGCCCACCGTCGTCGGTTGATTCAGGTCAGTTGCGGGTGCCTTGACTCTTCAGCCACGAGGTCCAGGAGGCGTCGACGACAACCAGGAGCTGGATTCTGTGTGTCCCATGAAGTCTGCAGCTTACTGCAGTGTCGGAAACTCGATTGGAGCCAACAAGCCTTGGCAACAGCAAGTCTTGGGGAGATGAAGAAAAGTTGATGGCGCAGACCAGCAAGGTCTGTGGAACTCACCCAGCGAGGGTAAGTCAGGGCAGGCCTAGAGCAATCAGGGGAGCCTTTTGGTTTCTTTAAGAAGTCTTCTGGGGACCCACAAGCCAGCGGGCAAGGGATCGCAAAGACACCTCGGGCGGAATCACTCAACAGGGGCCCACGGTCACTCGGGACGGTGTAGGCCTCTGATCTTCGGAGGGATTCCTGCTGGAGGTCGGGACCACATGTGATCCAAAGCACAGGTTCGTAGAACGTTGTGAAGGGGTTGCACTCGACAATAGTGCACGGTACCCAGGGGTCGTGGTTCCTCGTTACTCGTGGGGTCCACTTGCCTCAGCTTCCCTGGGGACTCACGATGGCCTGGGAGAGGTCAGGAAATCTACTTCCTGGGCTGCAGGGACTTCGGACTTCGGCGGGAGCGGCGTAGTTTGCGACCGTCGTTGTCGTTTTTGGTGCCTGCCAAGCAGGGGAGTCACTCCTTGACTCCAAGGGAGATTCTTCTGTCTTCCAAAGGTAGTGGAACGTCGAAGGGCCAGGATTCTTCTGTAGAGCATCATCCAGGGGTTATCTGCCTTGCAATGGCAAGGTTCCCCCTCTTATACTAAAAAGAGGGGATGGACTAGCTCTATGACCCCACCTATGGGAGGGTCAAGGGAGGGGTGGCTACACCCACTTCCCTTTGTCCAGTTTCGCGCCAGAGCAGGGGCAGGTAGCCCCTGAGCTGGTTTGAACTGGCATATGCACAGAGGAGCCTTTTGCTCCCCCAGTGCAGGACTTCAAAGCACTCTAAGAGTGCACCCACCCAGCCCCAATACACATTATCCTGTCTGGGGAGGTGGTCACACCTCCCTGCAACAGGAAACCTATTGTCCAGGCCTCCCCTGCCGGAGTTTCGTCCAGCAGCAGGAGGCCAGACTTGTGTCTGTGGCAGCAGCATCCATTTTGTGATGCCAGGGCTTCAGAAAGAAGTTACCGGGTAAGCCAGAGTTAACATGTCTTTCCCTCTAGAAGGGTGGAATACTACCCCCGCCGCCAGGATTGGCGGGGGGGTAGTATTCCAAGATGTTTGACACCAAACACGACATGTTTAGGTGCAGCCATTCCAAAGTTAGCATTTTACCGCGAGGATATAATGCGCTTAAGAGTATATGGTCAGGCTGCACTACAAACAGCATCAGAGATGGTCTCCGAACGCTGCAGAGGGGCCCTGCTCATGCAGGGGCACCCTCTCACATAGGAACCATGCACTCTGCCTTTAGGATTGATAAGGCCTGCCTTAGGAGTGACTTATAGGTTTATATGTGTGTATGTATTTAGTGATATAGGTAACCTGTATCACAGTAAGGGGTGCATGCACCACCCTACCCAGGCTGCAGTAGCAGACCTGTGGTGTCAGTTGGGATGGCCTTCCAGGGGTGGCATAATACATGCTGCAGCCCCTGGTAGGCCTCTGAGGTACCTATGCCCTTGGTACATAGTATACCATATACTAGGGACTTATAAGGGCACTCCAGATTCCAATCAGAGATGTGCCTAAGGCACATGGAAACCATTTTACAGAGAAAGCAGATAGACTGGGGCCCTGAATAGCAGGATCCCAGTCCAACTAAGTCATAAACCAGCAAAACACCATAAAAAAGTGGGGGCAACCATATAGTCAGATTCCACCTTCCTACATAACCCCCCACCCCCAAACGAAAGGAGATAAGGCTAACCTTGGCCAGTTGAGCCTTCATTGACTAAGTGGTCATATAAGGAAGCACCTGCACTAGCATGGTTGCCCCCTGTCTTATGGTCCACTAAGCAATCCCTCACCCTGAGGGTATGAGAGGGTCTCCACCATGGGGAATCACTACCTGTGGTGTGCTTAGGTAAAGTACAAGGCTGGTGAGGTGTCTGAGTAGGGAAGTGAGGCCCTAGGAATGTTGGCCTCAGCCTCCTCAGATCACTGGTCACCATGTATGCCTGTCTTTCCATGACTGAGTTGCACTTTGCTCTAAGGGTCAACCTTTGGCTGCCTACAGCTGTGGGTTGGGTCCCTTTGGATGGACTACTGGAGGGACATGGCAGGTTTGGAACCTTCTGGTCCCAGGTTTGCCCTTGCCTACCAGAGTCCTTCTGGGGAGGTCCCTACATAAAGGTATGGGGGATCCCTCAGTGTGTAGAGGAATTTTCACCTGGCTAGGGCTACTAGACTGGGTGCCCCTAATCTGCTGATGGGGGCTTCCTCTGGACAGGGGGCCCTGGGGGTCCACTGACCTCCCTGACCTCTGCAGCCCTGGGCTGACTGAGGCAGGGTAGAGAGGGGCAGGTTACCTGCTCCAGACGGGGTACCACCTTGGAAGGGTCCTCTGCCATCAGGGGTGTGGCCAGGCCAGGCCTGACTACCTCTGTGGCAGTTCCTTCACTAGGGGTAGGGTCAGTTCCCTGAGGAGGCTGACCCTTACCTACTGTCTGGGGGAAGAAGACTTTTCTTCAACCCTTGTGCTCTCTTTGGGGGAGAGTGGGCCATTCTTTCAGGCTCCATCTCTCCAAATTCTTGGGCTGGGACTGTGGCCATCACAGCCCCACTAACCTTTACAGGGACGCCCAACATCCTAAGATGTGTTTGGTGTTCCACTTCAGCCCAGGCTGAAATTTCCAGATCATTGCCCATCAGGCAATCTACAGGTAGGGTTGGGGACACTGCCACTCTTTTGGGCCTGTGACCCCTCCCAGCTGAGATTGACTATGGCCATGGGGTGATCTGTTCTGACACCATCAATGTTGGTCACCTGGTATTTAAACTCAGGTAAAAGCTGGTGAGGGGGGACTAGTTTCCTGCCACCATGGTGACACTAGCCCCTGTGTCCCTAAATGCCACAGCTTTCTGACCATTAATTATTGGCTCCAATCTGTACCTGCCCAATGCTATGGGACCCATGGTAAAGGTGGCAAATCCTATACCACCATCAGAGTCAGAGGAGTCTGTTGAGGGGTCCCTGTCTAAACTAGGGCCCACCTCTGTTCCTCTTGCAAAAGCACCTAACTTTTTGGGTGCACTACTCCCAACTGGAGGATTACTACTGGTAGTACCAGGAGGGGTGGTAGTAGTTGTGGGAGGAACATTTTCTTTATTGCCAATCCTGGGGCAACTGGGATCAGTTTTCCAGTGCCCAGGCTTTTACAGACATGGCAATAGGGTTTCTTTTCAGGAGAGGAAGGAGTTTGGGACCCACCCCCAGAAGAGGAATTTTGGGGCCCTGTAGGGGACTTATCCTTAGATTTATCCCCACCTTTCTCTTGGGACTTAGTAGAATCTTTCTTCTGGTCACCACCCTGATTTCTAGTTTTTACTCTGGTTCTGACCCACCTGTCTGCCTTCTTTCCCAATTCTTGGGGAGAGGTCAGATCAGAGTTCACCAGATACTGGTGCAAAAGCTGGTTTTGACAATTATTAAGGATCTGCTCCCTCATAATCAAATTGTACAATCCTAAAAAGTCCTGCACTTTGTTGCCATGTATCCAACCTTCCAGAGCCTTTGTAGCACAATCTACAAAATCAACCCAGTCTTGAGTCTGAGCTTTTTGGGTGTCTCTGAACTTCAACCTATACTGTTCAGTGGTTAGGCCAAACCCATCTATCAGAGCACTCTTCAAGACTGTGTAATTGTCAGCATCCTCTTCTCTTACAGTGAGGAGCTTGTCTCTACCTTTGTCTGCAAAGGAGAGCAACAAGATTGCTGCCCACTGCCTCTGGGGGACCTTCTGAACTTTACAGGCCCTCTCCAGTGCAGTTATCCATTTGTGGATGTCATCCCCACTCTGGTAGGGAGGGACAATCTTGTTTAGGTTTCTATGGTCATAAGACCTGTCCCTATCTCTATGGATAGTGCTGCCACCATGGGACTCTAGTCCCAACTTTCTTCTCTCCCTGAGGAGATCTAGGGATTCCCTATCTAAAGCCAGTTGCTTTTTTCTGATTTCCAGCTGAGTTTCCTCATTCCGGACCAGCCTGGCTCTCCTCTCATGAGAGGATTCCCTCCTGTGAGAGGAGACAGAGCTCCCTATAGAGGTGCCAGAGTGGTTAGACTCCTGAGAAGGAGATCTAGACTTCCTGGGCACACTCTTAATCCTTCCTGGGGGGACAAAGAGGGCATCATTTTGATCATCCTCATCATCATCCACAGGAGGGATTGGGTTTTCCAGGTCAGGGTCATTGTCACCCTCCTGGCCAGTTTCAGAGGGGGGCTGGGGGTATTGGTACCCCTGGCCTCCTCCTCTTCTTCTGCCCCACCCTCAGCTCCTACCCCTTCAGTCCCTACAGGCTTACTAAGGTCATAAGCCACCAACAACTCCTTGAGGTGTTGGGTGGTGGGGCTTTGGCCTGTCCTTATTTTTCTCAAGTTGCATAAAGCTCTCAATTCCAAGAATGGGAGTGTATCATACTTGGAGGGTGGAAGCTCAATGGCTTCCTGCAAGGATTCTTTGGATCCTCCCCTTAAAGACATTCTAGTGTTGTGCAGTGTTGTACTACCTACACTAGTTTGTGGCCTACTGATCCTAGCTTGAGCTGTGGAAAGGGTGTGCTATCCCTTGGCACCCAGCTCTAAGTTCAGTAGAACTTATTGATACTAAGCTTGACTTTATATGTACCTTGAGTACCTATAATGGTTTTCAGTTAGTAATTCAAATAGAGATTTTCTGGTAAAACAATGGCAAGCTGGAATCCCACACGCTGCCCACCAATGTGAGAAGTTGGCCTAGTATATGCTGTTCACTAATTAAAGTGGACACCTTGCACCAGGGCAAATCGACTCTTATGGTAGATAGGTTTAAGACAACCTTTTAAAGAAAGCTATCCTAGTGGTAGCTGTGGAGAGCAGCCTTCAGGCTAAGTCTCGGAGGAATGTAAAGCAGCTTGTTTTACCATATAATCTCTTGAATCACCAAATGAAAAGACACCACACAGGTATATATATCAAATATATATGTATTTATTTCTAAATAACTCTCTACTAATCTCTTTATGAGATTAGAAGACAAACATATGCACAAATCAACGTTTCACAATAAGTTAAGCACAAAATATGGCTGGGGCCCTAGGGGCGTACCAGACCATATACTAAGTAAGAGACTTAGGGACAACGACTTGCAGGGAGACAAGGCCTAGGGCCTTCAGAAGTGCTGGGGCCTCACGAAACCACCCAAGGCAGGTAAGTAAAGGGCCCACGGGGGACGCGTGCAGAGTAGATACACAGGCGCGGATCGCCGTTGACGTCAATGGGGCAAGTCGCGGTTGGGAATAAAGAGTTTTAGGATACTTCTGTAGAACCTACAAGCAAGTCACTTACAGGGTAAGTCGTTCTAGGGCCCACACCCACAGGAGCACCGTAGTGCTGGAGTTACCTCACCCAGTGAAGCCGGGTGCACAGGTGTCCTTTGGTGTCGGGTCGCGGCGTCGTTTTCAATGGCGAACAAAGAAGACTTTCTGCTTGCGGGAGCTGAAGAAGTGTCCGGTGGAATCCAAGCCTGGATTCTGAAGAAGGATGACCTGAAAGCAGAGGGGACAGTGTTCAAAGTCACTTGGCAGTGACTCGGGGCAAGGAAGATGGATGCCCACCGTCGTCGAGTGATTCAGGTCGGTTGCGGGTGCCTTGACTCTTCAGCCACGTGGTCCAGGAGGCGTCGACGATGACCAGGAGCTGGATTCGGTGTGTCCCTCGACGTCTGCAGCTGACTGCGGTGTCGGCAACTCGATCGGAGCCAACAAGCCTTGGCAGCCGCAAGTCTCGGGGAGATAAAGAAAAGTCGATGGCGCAGACCAGCAAGGTCTGTGGAACTCACCCAGCGAGGGTAAGTCAGGGCAGGCCTGGAGCAACCAGGGGAGCCCTTTGGTTTCTTTAAGAAGTCTTCTGGGGACCCACAAGCCAGCAAGCAAGGGATTGCGAAGACACCTTGGGCGGAATCACTCAACAGGGGCCCACGGTCACTCGCGACGGTGTAGGCCTCTGATCTTCGGAGGGATTCCTGCTGGAGGTCGGGACCACACGTGGTCCAAAGCACAGGTTCGTAGATTGTTATGAAGGGGTTGCACTTGACAATAGTGCACGGTACCCAGGGGTCGCGGTTCCTCGTTACTCGTGGGGTCCACTTGCCTCAGCTTCGCTGGGGACTCACGATGGCCTGGGAGAGGTCAGGAAATCCACTTCCTGGGCTGCAGGGACTTCGGACTCCGGCGGGAGCGGCGTAGTTTGCGACTGTCATTGTCATTTTTGGTGCCTGCCAAGCAGGGGAGTCACTCCTTGACTCCAAGGGAGATTCTTCTGTCTTCCAAAGGTAGTGGAACGTCGAAGGGCCAGGATTCTTCTGTAGAGCGTCGTCCAGGGGTTATCTGCCTTGCAATGGCAAGGTTCCCCCTCTTATACTAAAAGAGGGGATGGACTAGCTCTATGACCCCACCTATGGGAGGGTCAAGGGAGGGGTGGCTACACCCACTTCCCTTTGTCCAGTTTCACGCCAGAGCAGGGGCAGGTAGCCCCTGAGCTGGTTTGAACTGGCATATGCACAGAGGAGCCTTTTGCTCCCCCAGTGCAGGACTTCAAAGCACTCTAAGAGTGCACCCACCCAGCCCCAATACACATTATCCTGTCTGGGGAGGTGGTCACACCTCCCTGCAACAGGAAACCTATTGTCCAGGCCTCCCCTGCCGGAGTTTCGTCCAGCAGCAGGAGGCCAGACTTGTGTCTGTGGCAGCAGCATCCATTTTGTGATGCCAGGGCTTCAGAAAGAAGTTACCGGGTAAGCCAGAGTTAACATGTCTTTCCCTCTAGAAGGGTGGAATGCTACCCCCGCCGCCAGGATTGGCGGGGGGTAGTATTCCAAGATGTTTGACACCAAACACGACATGTTTAGGTGCAGCCATTCCAAAGTTAGCATTTTACCGCGAGGATATAATGCGCTTAAGAGTATATGGTCAGGCTGCACTACAAACAGCATCAGAGATGGTCTCCGAACGCTGCAGAGGGGCCCTGCTCATGCAGGGGCACCCTCTCACATAGGAACCATGCACTCTGCCTTTAGGATTGATAAGGCCTCCCTTAGGAGTGACTTATAGGTTTATATGTGTGTATGTATTTAGTGATATAGGTAACCTATATCACAGTAAGGGGTGCATGCACCACCCTACCCAGGCTGCAGTAGCAGACCTGTGGTGTAAGTTGGGATGGCCTTCCAGGGGTGGCATAATACATGCTGCAGCCCCTGGTAGGCCTCTGAGGTACCTATGCCCTTGGTACATAGTATACCATATACTAGGGACTTATAAGGGCACTCCAGATTCCAATCAGAGATGTGCCTAAGGCACATGGAAACCTTTTTACAGAGAAAGCAGATAGACTGGGGCCCTGAATAGCAGGATCCCAGTCCAACTAAGTCATAAACCAGCAAAACACCATAAAAAAAGTGGGGGCAACCATATAGTCAGATTCCACCTTCCTACAACAATATGCATGGAGTATACTAAAAACTCGCAAAGGAAAATACGGTGGTATAATACACAGGGAAATCGGTGCTCTACAGGGTGAATACACCTAATATCGTGAACTGATCTTATCTATAACGGTGCTGAAAGGAGGAGAGAACCACCTGCCTCCCCAAATCTTGTGGCCTAGGCTACAAACAAATGTATTAGCAATCCCCAGTACACTTTTTGAAATTCACATAAGCAATGTCAGCATTAGTATATGTACATCCATATTTCAATATACAATAAAGATCACAATGGGTTCTTATTTTTTCTCCTTTTTTATTTTCTTTCTTCCGGTCACTTTATGTTTTGACAAGATCTTAGCCAACACGTGTTTCGTCGCCACAGTGGGAATACATCCCATTACTTTTTCAAGGCTCTACTGTCTTTTGTTCTTAACTGTTTCCTGTGTGGTGATACTTCCAACCCACATGATCCTCTGGCGTGGGCAAACGTGCTCGGTCAACTTTCAATTTGTCCCTTAAGCGACAATCGATTATTAAGGGTGTCTCTTCGTGTTTGTTTTGTCAATTTCATCAGCGCCTGACACCGGTCCCTCGAGTAGAAACAGATATGCCGTAAAGAGTATTTGCTGCAGTGGAAAAATGTGGTAGGATGTTAGCCTTTCTGAAGTTAGGGGTTTGCAGAATGGAAGTGGTAGAATAGTTGGGGGGTAAAAAGGGAGCCATCTTACCTTGAATTGAATTGTGTCCTGGACCTCTGGATCTATAACCATATTGTTAATTTATAGTTGCCTAAAGCCATGTGTCACATTGTATTGATTCTAAATGATTTAGCTGAGTGTTGTCCTTCTGCCTGCTCAGTGCTCAAAACCACCATAAAAAGATTTATGCAAAAAAAGAAGCTTGGTCTCCCAGAGGTAGCAACTGGGAATGGGCACATGTAGTGTTCTGCAACTCGAGCTTGGGGAAGTCCCTGGGGATGACCATAGATCTGGAGAGGAAGATGAGTGGGGAAGCATCCATGCCCCCCTTTTACTTTTTATGTCCCCTGAGACCACCCTCTCCCCAGAGACTAATGCAAAGAAAAAAAAGCAAGCTACAGGACACTAGAAAAAGTGAGTGCTGATGGAGTTAGTCCCCTAGGGGCCTCCAGTGCCTGGGGACCACAGGTTTGATGAGGCTGGGTACTAACCCCTCCCCCTGTGCCAGTGTCTGAGAGGGTCGATACATTGAAACAACACTTCTTACCAGCATGTACAGTGAGCAAAGGCACTGCTAGCTGGCTCGCATGTAGGCACAGCAGAGTATGCCAGGCAGGGCATAGGCCAGCTGCCTTGGTCCCACAAGTTTTGAGTCCTTCATGGCTTCACAAGTAAGAGGATGGGCATCAGCAAGGAATAAACCAAATAGGTGCGGTCTACAACTGAAAGGAAAAAAGTAAACAGTGTGTCCAAGAGCACAGAAACAAGACAGAAGCCTGGTTGTGGAACAACGCTACATTTAATTAAAAAAAGACGAAAGAACCTGGTAAGGGGAGAAAATTGCTCCATATGCTAGAAACCTGCATATTCAGTTTCCATAGTGTTCGGGGTGCTGTCATATTTGTGATAGCCCTCAAAAAAGAGCCTCTGTGATCTTTTTAAATGTCACCATAAGTCTCCCAAGTACGCTGAATACTGACCTGTGGAGACTCTCTTCTACTTTTCAATCAGTCTTGGTGCTTGGACTTTAGTCCAAAAGGCTAAAAATACAGGGGCCCTTTTTTCAGAGTTAATGAGCTACTGCATATTTGGTTTGTCAGGGACCCAGCTTCAAACTTCATTTTGCTCACATTTGTGTGTAAATTGGTATGTGGTATGAAACATATGAGTAAGATGTATTGACTTCACTGAAGGCTTCACATTGACAGCTCAGAGATTCTGTTTAACAAAGTGTATTGAGGGTCATGTAGTCGTAAAATCCACAGTTCAGCCAAGTGAGGCCAATTATGCAGCACAGTGATGAAAACCTACTATACTACAACCATATTCTTTTGCAAGACTCCAGTGTCTGACTTTGTGAAAGCAGAGACAGTGCAGAAGTTCACAGACTGCCCTGGGCAATGTAAACACAGTTTCTTCATCTTGCCTGCAGTCTTCATAAAAATATCTAGTGACGCTTCTAAATACATTGCTTAATCTATTTGCTCAGTCAAACCTTTTTTTGTGTGCACATATTTCTGTCTGTGTCCTGAGCCTTATGTGATGCTGCTCTGGGATGTTGACTCTTTAACTTGTAAACTTCAGGAGATGAAAAATAAATAAAACATATATGTGTTTGTAACATGCAAGAAAGATCTGTAATTGGGGATCAGTGTGCATAGAGTTCAGATTTGAATAATGCTATCTATCTATCTATCTATCTATCTATCTGTCTGTCTATTTATCTATCTATCTATCTATATATTTATCTATCTATCTATCTATCTATCTATCTAACATTATCTACATCCATCAGGTGATGAAATGTCACAAGAGGACCAGTTACAAGATACGGCTTACAAGTAAAAGAATATACACAAATCAGTGCAAAAAATGGAGGTCACAGTATTAAATGATAAAGCAAGTTACAGGATATAAATACATAAGAAGAGGAGTAGTGGCTTGTACATCAAGTTTAAAGGCCCAGTAGAATAATATGCAAATTAGTCAATCAAAAACTACAGAAAACAGACTTTCAAGATCAATGCATTTGGTGTTACTACAAGTCCATTGTGGTGTGAGGTCAGAAAACAACTAGTCTTTTGGTCCTTTCTCACATGCCCCATGGGAAGATGATGTGTTGCCATCCAGAGGGATACAGTTTCAAGCTTTGTGTACACTCCGGCAGAAGGACTTTTTAGTGACTTCATATTTTTGAAAGAAAGGATTTAATAAAGGAGGGTATCTCCACTATGCTGTTGAAGTTGGGCATCTCTGATGGAGCGTGTATGGGTGATATAGAGTGGTGAATCAGAATACAGCACCTCTTGGGTAATGCAGGTTAGCTTCTAGCTACTTGTTGGTCTGATGGACATCCAGTTCAGGGCAATTAAGATGGAATAGGTACAATCAATTTTCCTTCTGCCTGTGGCTAGCCTGGCTGTTGCGTATAGCACTGCTTCGAGAGGAGCTAGATCTGATGTGGGAATTCTTACTACTACTGAGCTCTTGTAGTCTAATCTAGGTAGAGCTGCACCAATGTTTTAATTACATCTTTAAAGTCTCTGGCGTGATGTGTTGAAATTTAATTGAATAAACCTAATGTGTGGTTGAATTTCTGGAATCATGACTCACGCATCCTTGAGGTTTAATCACACCTGCCAATCCCCTTCAGAGGATATCTTGCATGAAGGTTTTCCTCTTCATTTTGGATTGGCAATACACAATAAATCCCTCAGATTTATCACAAGTCTTTCTTGTTGACTAAAAAGATATTGCTGTAAACTATGGTCAATTTGGAAATTAACGAGGTAATAAGCACTTTCCCTTTAAGGTACAACATGTCTGCGGTCACTAAAACCTTAAATTGTTTATAAATGGAACTGATAAGTGCACCGAAGTGGTGGAAAATGAGTTGTTAGAACTACAGGTAAAGGTTTTGAAATGTTTGTATCAGGCAAGCATGCAGCATCAACAGGTCCCAATTGTAAGCATTATATTGTCTTATCCCAATTCTATTTGGAAAAAAAGATAGAAGCTAGTCACGCCTCAGAGATTACTACTAAACTGCATTGGGTCTCCGCATGGTGTGGAGGGAAAGGGTGTGGTGAAAAAATCTTGGTCCTTAATGACTTCAATTATGGTATCTGTGAGGGTTGAATGCAAGGGATCATCTAGGGGTGCATCTTCTCCCATGTCAATTCCTTCCAAAAAGCCCTGGTGAAACCCCCTTCATCACATATATATAGGCTTTCTCAATGCCTATACAATTCTGGTAAAACCTGCTTACCTCCTGTACAGAGCGATTTCTGAAAAGGTACAGGTCAGGCATTTGAGGAGGCAAAACCTACTATCTTGGGGACCAGTTGAATAAGGAATGAGCTGCTTCTTCAGCCGAGAATGTGCAGTTTGCATTCTCTAAATGGCTAACTGTGCATTGGCAGACCACTGTTGAAACAATATCCTTTGCAGAAAGGGTTACATCCAGATAATTGTTTCAGATCCCAACAGGTCTAATGGTTTGCTATTGGTCTTTCAGACTCCCTCTATCCCCTTTTGTGGGTCTGAGTGCACAACCCTATTAAGTTCAACATATTAGAGTGAAATTCTATGGTGTAGGTGACTTTTCCCCCTAGAGACTAGTAGGACGATGTATCCTAAGGTAATTTTCTATGTCCCCATCAATTGATTTTACAGAGCATTGTATGCACATGGGTGCCAGCTGTAGGGCAGGGCAATCATTTGAATGACCTTTGTTCGACTATTGTTGGTGGGTAAAACATGTTCTCCTAAAAAGTAACTCTATTGAATTTTTTTAATTTTAGCTCTCCTTCCTCAAGTACCTTTAAAAATCGGGACCAAAACCATGAAAAAGACAGAATTAGTACCCTCCACTCAGATATAATCACTTACAAAATGAGGTCAGAACAGGAAACTCCCTAGAGAATTTACTTGCACAGAATTTTAAATCTGATCTTACAGTGCTCCCTGCTACTGAAATGCTCAAAATACTTCCATTGTCAGGTTGGTGTTCACGTCATCTCTCCACCTACAGGTTATTATGCAGCATGCAACTGACATCACCTGTTATGATCAGGTTACCACCGAGACAATACATTGTTTGTTTACAACCCGGACAGCTACCCTGATAAGTGAATAGAGGGCAGTGTCCTTCTTAACACCTGAAGCATTGTAGAGAGTAGCAGGCTGAAATCTGCCCATCATAGGGACACTAACTTGGAAGAAGATACAGCAGCTGAATTAGCTCTTGAGCTCCAAGTAGAACCTGCTAACTCTCCTATTGAAACACTGTTTCTAATGCAAACCTTAGTTTCTGCTATATTAGAGCTGTTCACCAACTCTGCCAAGGAACAGTCAGTTCTATCTGACCATTTATGGAAGATTGATAAACAACCGCACTGCTTAATAATACACAGGATGTCTGTGGAGCCAATTCAGGGAAGAGCTTTATTCAACATCCCAACTAGCTACTCTGCTCAGCCAAACTACTCTCTCTGGAATGCTGCAATAAAACAAGCATGCTGGGCTTTGAATAATGAGCACTAGCTAGGTGACATGATATCACAGGACGTCACACTTCTCCCTCCATAATAACATAACCAAAGGTTACATAATTAAATAAATATGACCTATACCTTATACACATTAATGAAATACCAATTATCATTAGATTACAAGAGTACATAGATTAGAAAACCATAAATGTAAGTAAGATAAACATAATAAAAGAACATAATAATACATGAGTAACAATAGTCAAAAGAACATTATGAACTTAGATTTTCACTGACGAAAATCTTTGCGGGTTCCGAGTTCGACAACTTTCCTACCACCTATTTATGTTATCTGACAAGTCAGTATATTCTTCAGCTCCTGTATTTTCTTGAGCATCTTTCACTTTCACTACTCGGTTCTGATATCTACAGTAATAGCACAAATACACGTTTGGGCCCTAGGGGCGTACCAAACCATATACCAATAAAGTGGTATAAGAACCACAACTGAACTAGACATAAGGCCTAGAGCCTGTAGAAGTGCTTGGCCCTCAAGGAACCACCCAAGGTAATGACACAGGGGACTCACGGGGGACGCGTGCAGTGTGAGAACACAGCCGCGAGCCGCAGTTGACTTCTATGGGGAATGTCGCGGTTGGAGTTTTAAAGAAAAAGGACACTTAGAGGAGGACTTGGAGCAAACCCCTTTAGAACTAGGCTGTTCTAGAGTCAATACCCACAGGAGCACTGGAGTACTCGAGTTACCTCACCCAGGGAAGCCGGGTGCATAGGTGTCTTTCGGGGTCGGGTTTCGTCGTCGCTTTCAATGGCGATCTGCTGCAAAGTGCTGCTGGCAACCAAGTCGAAAGTGTTCGGGTGGATCCAAGGGTGGATCAAAGATCTGAAAAACCTGAAAGCAGAGGGGACAGAGTCTGGGTCACTAGCCAGTGACCAGGAAGGCGATGAGCGGATGCCCACTGAGGTTGGGTGCTTCAGGAAGGTTGACGGTCGTCTTGACTCTTCAGCCACGAGGTCCAGGAGGCGTCGACGATGACCAGGAGCTGGATTCGAGCTGTCCCACAGAGTCTTTCGATTGCGGCGGTGTCAGCAACCGGATTGGACCCAACAAGCCTTGGCAACGGCAAGTCTTGTAGAAACAAAGAAAGGACGATGTTGCAGACCAGCAAGGTCTGGGGGACTTACCCAGCAAGGGTAAGTCAGGGTATGTCTGGAGCAACGAGGGAAGCCCAAGCAAAAGAAGAGTTGCCTTCGGGAGGGCCCACTAGCCAACGGACTAGAGATTGCAAAGGAGCCTCGAGTGGACGCACTTGGAGCTGGCTCATGGGACACTCGTGGAGTGGAGGCCAGTGACCTTCGGTGCAGTCGGTGCTGGAGGCGGGGGCTACTCGGTGCCCAAAACACAACTTCGTGGGAGCCCAAGAAGAGGATGCACTTGCAAATGTTCTTGGTGCCATGGGGTCACAGTTCCACGTTACCCATGACAGCTACGGGCCTCAGCTTTGCTGGACTGAGGGACTCGGGGCAGCCTCGGCGAAGTCTGGAAATCCACCTCTGGTGATGCAAAGACTTCGGCGTCCGGTGGGAGCTTCAGCGATGCAGACCGGACAATTGCTTCTTTGGTGCCTGCCAAGCAGGGGAGTCACTCTTTGACCCCAAGGGAGATTCTTCAGTCCTCTAATCGTGAGTAGAGCATCGAAGTTCCAGGATTAAGTTGCAGAGTTTTGTCCAGGGATATCTAAAGACCTAAGGACTGGGGTCCCATACTTATACTAAGGTAGGGGGTTGGACATACTCTGGGGACCCACCTATGGGAGGGTCCGGGAAGAGGGGTGGCTACCTCCATTCCCTTTGTCCAGTTTCATGCCAGAGCAGGGGCAGGTAGCCCCTGCAACCGATTTGAACTGGCATATGCACAGGGACACCAAGTGTGCCCCCAGTGCAGGACTTCAAAGCACCAAGAAGTGCTCCCGCCCAGCCCCAATGCACACTATCCTGTCTGGGGAGGTGGTTACACCTCCCTGTGACAGGAAACCTATTGTCCAGGCCTCCCCTGCTGGAGTTTCAGTCAGCAGCAGGAGGCCAGACCCGTGTCTGTGGCAGTGGCATCCATTTTGTGATGCCAGGGCTCTGGAAAGAAGTTACCGGATACCCCGGTGTGTACATGTCTCTCCCTCTAGAAGGGTGAAATGCTACCCCCACTGCCAGGACTGGCGGGGGGGTAGTATTCCAAGATGTTTGACACCAAACACGACATGTTTTGGTGCAGCCAGTCCAAAGTTAGCATTGTACCGCGAGGATATAATGCACTTAAGAGTATATGGTCAGGCTGTACCACAAACAGCATCAGAGGAGGTATTCCGAAAGCTGCAGAGGGGCTCTGCTCATGCAGGGGCACCCTCTCACATAAAAACCAAGCACTCTGCCTTTTAGTATTGTAAAGGCCTGCCATAGGAGTGACTTATAGGTTTATATGTGTGTGCAATGGTGGTGATATAGGTAGCCTATATCACAGTAAGGGGTGCATGCACCACCTTACCCAGGCTGCAGTAGCAGACCTGTGGTGTCATTTTGGCTGGCCTTCCAGGGGTGGCATAATACATGCTTCAGCCCCTGGCAGGCCTCTGAGGTACCTATGCCCTGGGTACATAGTATACCATATACTAGGGACTTATAAGGGCACTCCAGATTCCAATCAAAGATGTACCTAAGGTACATGGAAACCATTTTAGAGAGGAAGCAGCTATGCTGGGGTCCTGATTAGCAGGGCCCCAGCCAGACTAAAGTCGAAAAACAGTGAAGCATCATCAAAAAGTGGGGGTACCCATGAGAAGCAGATCCTACTCTCCTACACATGTGAGTAATTATTGACTCCAGGGATATACTCAACAATGAAAGTAGACTCTTGAAGGGAAATTATCGATCTACATTTTCTGAATGATATTGAATCAAGTCCATTTTTCATGAAGACCTCTTTCAAAGGCTTATGGTCAGAGCAAACCTGAAAAGATGTCCCTCACACAAAATTTCAACATTTTTTAAAGGCCTAATATATGGCTATTGCCTCCCTCTCAATTACTGAGTAATTTTTTGCAGACCCCTTCAAACAAAGTGAAGCACCCACATTGAGTTCCTCAATCCTATTTCTCGCTTGAAGCAGAACTGCATCAAGACCCTTCAAGCTTACATCCATAATTAGAATGGTCAAAACCCTGGAAATACACTTGCACATGGGGAGCATTCAGCAAATCCCTTTTAAAGTTTAAAATTCTGTCTTGCAGTCAGTATTCCATTCAGACTCCATTTCTTTACCAGGAATGTCTCTCAAATTGATAGTCTTACGTACATAATGTTTTAAATTTGTAGTAGTATTCTGTCATTCCTAGGAATGATCCAACTCCTCCTTGCTACTAGGCTCTACAAGATTTATGGTGGTATCCACTAATTCCCTCTGCAGCCAAATACCGGAGACTAAAATTTGGTGACCTAGAGGATTTCCTTCCCGTACTCCCATTTTGCATTTGTTCTCTTTTAAAGTTAGACCAGCTCTATTTAGACTTTTCAAAATTGCATGAACTCTATCACCATGTTCCCCTCTATCCTTACCAAAAATTAATATCACTATGGGAGCCAACCACTCTGTAGCATCTATTATCTCAATAACACCTGCATCCATCAACTTTTGCAATTCAAACCACAGGCACTCCTGCACACTCAAATGAATGCACAGTATCTTGGATGCAATTGGCATGGCACCATTCTTTAGTCTGATATGGTGTTCGTATCTCTTTATACAACTTAACTTCCATCTGTACAATTTTGGAAAAGTTTAAAAAAATTAGTGGCTACTTGTTAACCTTCCTGTACCACCACCTAGGGATTAGAGCTGGGATCAAGCCTAACAACCAAAGATTTTTGGTGAAGCAATCCAATCAGATTATCTCTTTTGATAGAAATATAATCAGTTCCTATACATAAAAGATCACTCAGCTTTAAATTGGCCTCAAATGTACCTTGCATTTCTATTGGAGCCTTACCAGAACCCCCTGGGTGCACATCAAGTTCACACAAAGGAGTTTTGTCTCCAAATGTACTGCAAAACACCTCATTTGAAATGATTGTTAAACATGAGATGAATCAAATCTCATCATCCATTCCAGCAGGTTGATTCTCCCCAGGGAGAAGGATGAACATGGTTGAAATAACAAGATGCTGTCCCAATCTGAAACATGATCTCTTTTGTGATTTCTTTAACATATTTCACTCTGTCTTTTTTGTTTTTGTCCTGCAGTATTTTTTATAATGACCTTTCTTCCCACACTTAATGCAGAAAACATGTAACGCATTGTCTCTGTGTCCCTACCTGCCACAACTGAAACATTCTCCCTTAAATCTTTGCTTATCGTATTTCATGCCTACTTTTTTCTTTTACCACTCATACTGACTGTTCAGCCTTATCATGTGCAACACCTTGCTTAGTTGAGTCACTCAATTCCTTTACACAATTCAACTTGTTTTCCACTAATTTGGCAATATTTATCACATCTTCAAGAGGAGGTTCATCCTTGAGTCATAACACCTCAAAACAAGCTGATCTCTGATTCTTTCATCCGTGGCCTTACCAAATCTGCGTGTGAAAGCTAGCTTCCTTAAACTGGTGATGTACTCTTCAACAGACTCATCTCTTCCTTGTTCCTTTAGTCCAAGATAGTATTGTCCGATTATTGTGCTAAATTTTGGCAGGCAATGCTGTTCTAACTTCAAAATACACATTTCAAATTTATTTTAGTTTAAGTCCTCTTCAACACTCAAATCAGGTAAGGTTGCTAAAACGTCTTGCCCCCCAGCACTCAGGTTTGTTCCACAGACTCTTGCATGGTTAATAAACATCTGTTTCTACTTTTCCACTTTATTGATGGATTAACTGGATCAGTTAAATAAACTGTGGTGGTGTCATGTTCTGTGAGTTCAAGTGTGCACTCAAATTAATGATGATTAGAAGTAAATGTTCCCAATGCACACAACGGTTATACAACCAAAAATTACTGTGCTGAATTATAAGGTGTGCCAATCACCATGTTGTAGGAAAAATTCCAGTAACACAGGCTGTTGTAAGTGTGCAAATCACTGTTGTATAAGCATTTTCAGTGCCACCTAATAAATTATACTTCCAGTTAGAATGCTTTGTTTCTCTTACTTAGCACATAAAGTTATAACAAACTTGCAAAACTACCACATCTGTTCCTTTTAAACAACAAAAGAGAAAAGAAAAACAAATACAAAAAATGTAAAGGCTTTGTCTGTAAAATCAGATAGTGAACCTGTTCCATGATGGCCGCCTAAATATTTAGTATATTTTTGATGGGCAGTAGAGCTTGTTTCAGTAGGTGAACCTGTTTCAAGATGGCCACCCGTTCATTTGTTATATTTTCTATAGGTAGTAGAGCTTGTCTTAATAAGTAAGCCAGTTCCAACATGTCCACCCTAACATTTGTTATGTTTTCTATGGGCATTAGATCTTGTCTTAATAAGTGAGCCTGACCCAAGATGGCCATGCTCTGCACTGAGACTTATTTCTAAAGGAAAAAGTTGAAGTCACTGCCACTGCTCGATCTAATGTGCGCGCCTGGGTGGTTACGCACATGGCAATCAACCTCCACGCAGGGGCACACTGTAGCACATTTGAAAGGAGAGATCTTTAAGGGCTACGTAGAGAAATCCAGCAGATGAGAAATGAAGACAAACCAGGCTAATTAAACCTGAAAAGCAAACATTTGGATCTGTGTATGTGGTTATCTCCATTGCGTTTGGCAGCATTTAACTTTTATTGCCAACAGATCAGAACACAAACAAATGCTGCCAAATACGATGGATATCACCCATTCACAGATGTTATGTTATGTTATCACTATTTATAAAGCGCGGCAATTACCCGGAGGTGTCCTGGCGCTGAACCACTAATTCTCTCAGAAGATAAACAGGAGACCGGGATTAGCAAGTAAAAAGCCAGGTTTTCAGTCCTCTCCGAAAGGTGAGGAGTTCCGGGCCCTTTCTCAAACTGGGGGGAAGCCCATTCCAGGCTTTAGCTGCGCATACCATAAAGCTTCTCCCTCCCCATGTGGATTTTTGGAAGAGTGGCACAGTCACCAGTTTGGCTCCTCCGGAGCGCAGGGTTCTTCCGGGTATATACCACTGCAATTTCCGTTTCAAGAAATCTGGGCCTATTCCGTGGAGTGCCTTGAACACGGTACAAAGAGTTTTAAAAAGCACTCGATTCTTGACTGGCAGCCAGTGCAGCTTTCTCAATTCCTTAGAGATGGAGGCGTATTTGGGAGTACCCGTAATCAGCCTTGCAGCTGCATTTTGTAGCGGTTGCAGTTTGTTCGCAAAACGTTCCTGTATATTTAAATACAGGCTGTTGCAGTAGTCGAGTCTGGACATAGTAAGAGCAGTGACTACGGTCCACTGACAGGTTGTAGGCAGAAAGGGCAGTATTTTCTTAAGCATTCTAATTAAAAAGTAAACGGGAGATGCCACTGCATTAATTTGGTCCCCGGAGTTGAGGTTTTTGTTGATAATGACTCCTAGGTTCTTCACCTTCCTAACAGGAGTTGGAAGTGTCCCCATGTCTTCTGGCCACCACCTTGGGGTCCAAAAGTTAGGATCATTACCGAACAGGATGACCTCAGTCTTGCCAGAATTCAATTTCAGGCAATTTTGTGACATCCAGTTCCCGATTGCTGGCATGCAATCATGGAACCTGTCCTCAATTCCTGTTGTCTGACCAGTCTGTAGAGCCACTGCAATTTGCGTGTCGTCAGCGTACGAAGTCAGGCTGAAGCCAAATGACCTGATCAGGGTAGCCAGCGAGGAGACATATACATTAAAAAGAGTAGGGCAAAGGGAGGACCCCTGGGGTACTCCACATGGCATCGAGAAAGGTTTGGAATTAAAATTACCCAGTGCCACCGTTTGAGATCTGTCCAACAAAAAAGATTTTAGGAGATCATAAGCTTTGTCCTGAATACCACACGCAGACAAACGGTCCATCAGAACATCATGATGGACCGTATCAAAGGCTGCAGACAGGTCCAGCATAATCAGAGCTGCTTTGCCTCCCCTGTCCACAGCCTCTCTTATCTCCTCCGTAGACTTTATCAGGGCATATTCTGTGCTATGCCCTTCTCTGAACCCAAATTGAGTTGGGTCCAGAGCGTTGGTTCCAGCTAGAAAGGTGCTAAGCTGTGAGTTCATGGTTTTCTCAACCAGTTTTGCAGGTAATGGGAGGCGAGATATAGCTCGGAAGTTATTTGGCTCCTTTGAGTCCAAGTTAGGCTTTTTCAATAAAGGCAATATCGAGGCCAATTTCCAAGGACTAGGGAAATGCCCGGCTTCAAACATTGTATTGATCAATGGGGTGAGTACTAAGGCCACAGTCACCTGTGCCTGTTTAATTATTGAGACTGGGCAGGGGTCATAAGGGGAGCCTGATTGGGCAGAGAGGAGCAGCTTCCTAGTGTCTGTTGTGGACAGCGGCCCAAATTTATTGAAAACCGTTGGTGGATCAGAAATTGGCCGCCTTTCCTCCAACCGCACCCCTCCTTCCTTTGGATTAGGGTGACTAAAGTTCAAAAAGATGGCTTCTACTTTTTTCAGGAAGAACTTGGCGATTTCATCGCAAAGTTCCTGACTTGCCTCAACTTTGGTCATGATGGGGGAGGCCAAACTTGAGACAGTTTTAAAAAGTTCTTTAGTAGAATTGTTTGCAGAATTGATTCGCTTTGTGAAGAAGTTTTTCTTTGCTTCAAATAGGAGTTGTTTGTAAATAGCCAGACTTTGTCTATACTTCTTTTTCTCCTCTTCCTTATAATCTTTCCTCCAGCTTCGCTCAAGAAGCTTACAGGAAAGTTTTTGTCTCCGCAATTCTCCTGAATACCAGGGGGCTGTGGGATGGGTCCTTCTAGGGCGTAGCGTTTTAGCTGGAGCTAGAGTATTACAGGCTGACTCCACCCAGGATGTATAATGAGTGACCGCCTCTTCTGGATCAGATGGTAACTGACCGACAGAGGCCATGGGTACCGCCTGTAAATCTGTACTCTTAATTCTGTTCCAGGCTCTGCTTTTAATCTGGATCTTAGGGCCTTTCTCTGTCTTATTATGGGTAGCTAGGAGAATCTCAAATTGAACTCCCAGATTCATCTGTCCAGGTCAGATCCAGTGTACCCGTAAACCGCAGGTTCGGGTGATTTGAAAAAATTCCATCTAGAGTGTGTCCTGCCAAGTGCATGGGGCTCATCACCTGCTGAGTCAGGTCAGCACTCTTCATCAAGTCAGTGAGGGCCACTGTGTCAGAGTCCTCCAATAATTCCAGATGGTAGTTGAAATCTCCCAAGATTGTGAAGGAATCTGAACACAGCCCCTCTTCCAGCAGGTTCCCAAAGGAGGATGGGACAGTGTTCCTAGGTCCCGGGGGTCTGTATACTAGAATGCCCTTGAACATGTGGTGATGAGATAGTCCAAAACTGAAGGCGAGCGCCTCACAGGCCAGATTGGAGGCTGTATGAAAGGTAGCCTTAAGTGAGTTGTGTTATATTATGGCTAAGCACCCCCCTCTTTAATGGCCTATTGAGGTGGTGGCAGAGATACCCTGGTGGAGTAGCTTTCACAATGTCAGGACCTGAGCTATCATCTGTCCATGCTTCAGTAATGAAGGCCATTTGAATGTCCTTACCTTCTATAAGCGAGGCACATTCAACACTGTGCTTCACCAAGGACCTTGCGTTCAACAGCAGAAATTTGAACACAGTAATATCGTCCTCTGCCTTTGTTTTAAGAACTTCAACCTTAATAGGTTTAATAGGCTGGTAACTGAGCCTAGGCAGTGAGGCGTTACAATTGTGGCAAATAACCAAGGTGGACCCTGGCCTTGTATCAAACGCGAGACACAGACATCCAGAGATCTTACCGACTGGCTTCAATTTCATGAGTTGGGATTTAGAGTATCCAAGGATATTTGTCCCTGCTGGATTGCAACCGGCAGGGGAGCTGCAAATGGTTGCTTTTTTAAATATTTTCAGGGCTCGGCTCTTGCACGGGCTCTCCCTGTTGTTTGTTTTAACTGTACAAAACATTGGGATTTATTGACACATCCCATGTTAAAATAAAAAAAAGTATGTGGAAATCGAAATCTCACTATCGCGTGCAGTGAAGCTGAATAAGATCAGCTAATTTTGGCATACAGTGAGAAATCTTGCAGCTGCGGTTTTCAAAAATGTCATACGTTGTCTGTCTATTCTAGTTTGTTGGGAATAAAAGAAAAAGTATGAAATATTTGAAAATATATATGTATATAAACTAGCTTTCACATGAAATGGCGAGCTGCACGTGTAATAACAACAATCAATATGTCAGGCCTTCTGCCTTTTATCATACCTTTCCATCCTAAGCAATCATGCCTTTATTACTGGCATATTACATAACCAACTGCCTTTGTTATAATGTTTCGTAATAAACATATCAAACCTATGCAATCTGGCATGAACCGATAAAACCTTTACCATCAGCTTTAAGCCTTACCGAACACTCTCCTATTCAAGTGCAGATGAACTGTCAACCATCATTCATACAGGTATAAAACGACATATATGTAGACATATACAGCTTGCAAACAGCAACAACCCCTCTCAACAGAGCCTAACAGGAATTGTCACTGTGAACACTCCCAGGGTTTGTCAGAGTGAGAAATCCTTGCCTACTATAGTAATATGTGATATTAAAGGCAACATAATATGTGTCTCTAGACTGTCACAAAATGTAATAACAACCAAACTGTCAATGGCTTACTGGTTTTAACAAATGCTTTTCACAATAAGTCCGGCCAAATGCCTTGTCATAATGGTTCATAATAAGCAGTCCAGCCCTATGGCATCGGACATATCATTTGCCAGTGCACCAATCAGGCATTTAGCATGTCATCATAACCAACTCAGGCCTATAATTTTGAGTATAAGTTTTTCACAAGGCAACCACCAGACACCCAGTCAGAAAGTTAGAAAGGAATACAAAATTACAGTTGGTTAAGCAAAATATTGTCGCTCCTAAGACGGCCTGATAATAAGGATTCTCACAGAGTAAACCTTCTATATCTATGGCTTGCAAATAGCCATGATCATTTGCTTGATACCATAACCAACCCATATCTACATTGAATAGAAACTTTCCCACAAGTCAAAGAGTCTTAAGAAATATTAAGATAAAATGAGGAAAAGCAAAAAATAAAGGTCCTTGATGTCATCCTGGCCGACGGTGGTGGAGCATGTCGCATCATCGGGAGTAGCTGCTGTGTCTATATCCCTGATCACCCCCCATCTGTTTTTGACTCAATTTCAAAGTTGCACAAAATAGCCACTGAAATCCATCAGGATTCAGGAACTTGGACTTTGACTGGATGGCTATGGAACATGTTAACTGTATGGGGCTGGAAGCTATTGTCAGCCTTATGTATATTTCTTGCTATTCTTTTCACTTGTTGCCTATGTATTCAATGCGGCCCAATGCTTTGTTCCCTTTGTGTTTCTACTTGTACCTCGTGTATACAAAATGTTAAGAATGTAAATGCCCGATTAGCAAGTGATCAAGAAATTAATGAATGAATGCAGATAGATGTACATGATATTTTCTATACTCCTTATAAAGCCTAGAAGATGTCTTCAGCATATGCTAAAAGGGTCATCTGTGGAAATCTGAAATAATTTCTGTTAGCATAGGCTGAAGCCATCTTGTTTGTGGCATCCATTTTGTTAGCTATGTAATTCTTCCATCTTCACTGTTGCTTGCCCTTCTATTCTGCTTGTGTCATCAACTCTAGTTAACTCCTTCTGTACTGAGCTAAAAGCAATGTGCTGAGCAAAGGCCTGTAGCTGCTGGAATGCACCTGGCTAAAGATATAACTGTCAACTGTTTTCTACTGTTGTAAGCAGTTCTGTTCCCTCTCCCACTCTGCTGACTAACTGATCTCCCATCTGCCCATGTTTGTAGGTAGTTATTCCTGTGTATGCTTGTACCTTCTATTTGTAACTACATGCTTACTCTGCAACAAACTCTGTATATAAGCGCCATGGTCTGTGACTTCAGTGTACTACCTCAGGCAGCACTTGAGAGTGCTGTGTGGACGTAGTCCCACTCATGAGTGATTAATAAACTTGTTATTTGAATTCCAGCTTCAGTGCCAATCTCTATTTTGTTGGTCTATGGATCCATGGACAGGAGAAGGGTGATGCCTGCACCAGTGTGCTCATCAAAAAGCACATTTCCACAAAAGGAGAAAACCGAAAACTAAAGACTGCCCACCTGGCCATGACACTGAAGCACACTCCTTTTCAGGTGCATGTATACATGTGATCAGAAAATGTTGTCATTCACAGTGCAAGAGAGCCAAAGACTGATGTGGACTGAACCATTACCCCATGTAGTACGCTTTCATAGATGGAAGCAAAGTGTAAATGACTAATGGAAGAACAGAGCTGACCAAAATATCCATTGTGTAGTTATATAGATATATATTTATATGCTTGGATGCATGCATTATTTAATGATTTTATTTGTTACAAGATCCTGGCAGACATCTAAGAAAAAATTCTAGCAAGAATTATTGCAGTGAAAATCGTATCCCTCTAGGGATTGTCAGAGGCAGCAACCAACAGCAAAATCTTTCCTTACAAAGGTAATTTGTGCCATTTCATTTAACACATTATCAATATGTTGGCTTTAATACAGAAAAATTACAATCCACCCGTAAATACCTAATGAAGTTTAGCAGATGTGTTAATATGTCAGGCGTATTGTGTTATTGGTTAACCAGCCAACCAATAAGGCCTAAAGCCTTTACCAACAAATTGACATTATGTACAACGCAGGCCTGCTGAAGTGTGCATAAATCAGGAACCATAATGCGTACAGTTGTAAAACTAAACATATGTACAAAATTACTGTTGGCAAAACAAAATACAATATCTACACGTCGAGAGCAGACGAGCAGTCAAGAGGAGGAGCACCCACCTTGATGTAAGTGTGACTACAGGGGGTCTCTCCTTGTCTCTCACCAGTTTTAACATTGTTTAGGGGTAAACTCGTACATCAACAGAGTACTCTCTAGCGGATACCTCGATGCCAGAACAAGTTGTTCTGACACCCCCTCATCTCGGAAAATGAGGTGAGAGATATACACATAAATTCTGGGACCGGTAGAGTCCTGAAGAAGGCCGGCGTGACCCTGAACGAGGGGCACATACACTTGGCCGAAACATGTCGACGATCTGGCAGTAAGGAGGGGTGTAAGGAGCCCATAACATCTCCCAATCATACCATCCTTCATGTTTTTAATCCTGGCCGGAGGGTCAAGGAATAAATATAGGCACAGTGACACCTCCGAGCTAGTTTTAATCTACACTGCCCTTTCACTTCCGGTGATCCCAGTCACGTTAGAAATTATTTGTTTCTCTTTTATGTTGTGTTTGTCTTCCCCTACCCTATTGCTCCACCCCAGGCGTTGGCTGCGCAGGGGTATTTTGTAGCAGCCCTATGGTGAAGCATGTCACACAACTGTGTGAGTGAGGGCAGTATTAAGACACACAGCACACGCACCCACATACATAGAGAGACTTTTACCGCTCCCTACTCCTTCAGGTGTATAAAAGTATTGTCTGGGGGTCCGGAGTAGGAGAGTCCGTTACCCTCACCCCTCCTCTTTTGTGTGAATTAAAACAAAATACAAACCCTCTAAATAGGGCCTAAGAAGAGTCATCTGGTTTAACTTTTAACCCGTTCCATGCCTATGACGGAACCACGCCGTCATGAGCCACGGGCGCCGTGTGCTCATGACAGCGTGGTTCCGTCATGTTCCTGCCGCTCTGCCCACGCGGCATTAATTCCCCGCCTGTGCGGGCGAATTAATGAGCGGGCGGGGCCGTGACAGAACCACGCCGTCATAAGCACACGCCGCCCGTGGCTCATGACGGTGTGGTTCCGTCATAAGCATGGCGGCACCGCGCTCACCCCCCACCCCCCAGCGCCGCGGCCGAATTACCGCCGCGGCCAAGGGGTTAATTGCGCTTTACAAAAGCACTTAAGCACAAATTAAAGTAGGGCTTGGCGTAACCAATGGGGCTATTGCCTCAGCATACAATGGTCTTAAACAAGGGTGTGTGTCAGCTCCAGTACTGTTTTCCCTGATCGTTCAAGATGTACCTAATCCTAAAAGAAAGCAATTTGTAAGTAGGAATGGGTGGAGCTTGCAGTGTTTTACTCCATGTATTTCCGCAGAGCAACCGAAAAACTGATCCAAATTCTGTAGAGTTCTGTGATTGGGCAGATTATTTGTCCACCACCACTAATTAAGTCCCTTGGATGCTGAGATAAGTTAGGGGCCAAGAACTCCTCCTGTTACCACTAGTAAGTCCCCCTCAGTGGGATTGCTGAGACCTTGTCGGAGGGTTCACCCCCTTTCTCAACCACTCTGCAAACGTACCTCCTCACACACTACTTGCTGGAGAATGAAGTCCCCTTGGCTGCTGAGAGTAGTTGGGGGCCAAGATCCCCTATTGTTGCTACCAGTAAGTCCCCCACAGTGGAATTTCTGAGACCTCGCTGGGCGCCTGCCCCCTTTCTTAACTACTTTGCAAACTCTCCTCCTGGCGCACTACTGGTTGGGGGATGAAGTCCCCTCAGCTGCTGAGGGTCCTTATGGGCCAAGAATCCCTACTGTTGTCACCAGCAAGTCCCTCACAGGGGGAATGCAGAGACCTCATCGGAGGCCTGTCCCCTTTCTCAACCATTCTGCAAACCAGCCTCCTAATGCATTACTGGTTGGCGGAAGAAGTCCACAAGGCTTCTTATGGTCCTTTGGGGCCAAGAACGCCTATTGTTGCCACTAGTAAGTTCCCCACAGCAGTATTACTGAGTCCTCGTCAGAGGCCCTGCCTCTTTCTCAACCACTCTGCAAACACAACTCCTGGCTAGGGGTGAGCGCACCAGTAAGCTCTGCTCCACCAGCTGTTGGCAGAATTTTTGCCAAACTCTGCATTCTAAGGGGAGCGCGGGGAGGCAATACTCCTTGAACTCCATCAGAGGAGTTGAGTTTACAACCCACCCATATTTGTAACCCACCTCTCATAAATTGTGTACCTAAAAAAGCTCCAATGTTTGCTGACAATTTTGTCATTGTGGACTGAACGCCCATTGGGCTTCAGGTTTGTCTGCCTTGTAGACGTATTGTAAAATAAAAAGATTATTAGTTAATATGACTAAATGTAAGATATTGCAACTAGTTAAGATGCAACCTCATTGTTTCTCTTTTGCAGAAGGGAAGGGGAATAATATTTGGGGTAAAAAGGGAGCCAAGCATATCTTGAATTTAAATATGTCCTGGACCACTGGATCTATCTGCCTATTTTAAATTTACAGTTGCATTGCACCATGTGTCACATTGTATTGATTATAAATGACTTAGCTGAGTGGTGGCCTTTTACCTGCTCAATGTTTGAAACCACAATAATAAGATTTAGGGAAAAAAAGAAGCTTGGTCTTCTGGAGGTCCAGGCTAGGAATGGGTACACATAGGGCTTTTGTATGAGTTTTGTGGTGCAGGGAAGTTCATCAAGTCACCTTGCTGTGCTGCTCTGCATCACAGGGAAAGGGCTGGAGTGCATCGTACTTATCTAATATGGTCTATTCCTGTCCCTTCACTTGCACTGCTGCTGTTTTGGAAGCCCAACACCAATACAGGCACACTTGCAGCATGTTGTGATGGTGTCTGTATTGTAGGCAGGGTTGTTTTGTGCAGGGACAGGCACCTTTCTGCACAAACACAACCCTGAGAGGCTTTTTTCTCTTTCAATGTGCCTAAAGGTATTTCTCCTTTTTATGCCTCTCCTAGGGAGGCATATCTTTTTGGCACATTCCCAGGTTTACTTGTTCACGTAGATCTGGGAATGCATCAAAAGCCATTGATGTTGCGTTGGAATACCCACACAACACCCATGGAAACACCTCCCAGGTGCAGAGCAATACAAGGCAGCAGTTTGCTGTGCTTTACCTTACTCGAGATTTAGGAAGCCATGCAGGGCCACACATGGTGGCTTGCATGGCTTCATAAATCAAAATTGTCATTTGCGTCACTCTTACACTACGTTGTATGGTGCAAGAGTGATGCAAGGGGACTCATAAATGTGCCCCACAGTGTCTTGATTCTGGAGCTTGATAAAATCCCTGGGATCAGGGGAGCAAGACAGCTGAAGAAGCATGCATGCACCACCCTTCTTTTACTTTTAGTGTCCCCAAGGCCCTCATCTCCCCAGGGACTCATAGGGAGAAAACAGGCATGACACAGCATAAGTAGAATAAGTGAGTGAAGCTGGAGTCTCCGTGGGGCCTCCAGTGCCCAGGGACCATAGGTGAAAGGAGGTTGGATATTACCCCCACGCCTCTCTGCTAGTGTCTGAGGGGGTGGGTACATGAGAACAAATGCTTCCACCAGCGTGGACAGTGGGCAGGAGCAAGAGTACTGCAGCTGGCTCTTGTGTAGGCTTAGCTTACTTTGTCAGTCAGGGAGCAGGGCTGGATGGCTTGGCTGCTCTGGTGTGGTGTCCCTCATTTCTTCATAGTGAAGAAGATGGGCATCAGCAAAGAATTAAGAAAACAGGCATGGTCTAAAGCCACAAGAAAAAAGGAAACTGTGGAGCTTATTTATCAATGAGTTGCGCTACTTAGTCAGATTTATCAAGCTACGCAAGGCCACCTTGCATGGCCCTGCACGGCTTGATGAATCTAGAGTAATGAAACAAAGTGCAAATTGCTGCATTGCGTTACTCTGTACCAGGGAGGCATTCCATGGGTGGAGCATTGTTATTCCCATGCATCTACCCATGGATTTCATTGCATTCCCAGATTTACCATTACGGGTGGACCTGGGAATGCTTAAAAATGCTACACCTCCCCTAGTGCGGCATAACAAGGAGAAATATAGTTATTTCTCTTTTTTTGTCGTCTTCTATGTATCCTGCAGAAAAAGGAAAATGCGTCTGATGATTTTTTTGTGCAGGAAGGTGCGCCCTTTCTGCATAAAAACAATCCTGTCTGAAATGCAGGCATACCTGCACTACGAAACAAAGGTGCCTGCATAGGCGCCAGGCAGCACATTGTGTGCCAGCGCAAGGAAAGAACAGAAATGTACCATATGTTGTCAAATACAGTGAATTCAATCAATCAATCAATCAGGGGTTCCAAAGCGCACTACTCACCTGTGAGGGTCTCAAGGCACTGGGTGGGGGTTCCTGCCCTTTCTCTTTCATGCAACCCAGCGCAGCAAGGTGGCTTTCTGCAATTCGTGAAATATTGATAAATCTGCCCTGACGAGGGCACACTCTTTAAGAAGAGACAAAAGAACACAGTTGTGGAGGAACGGCTTGCACCATAATCACCCGTCGCTTGATCATCTGGGTTCAAGGAGCACCCATAAACATTTGGAAGGGGCTAGAATTTTCCTTATTTGTTTTCCATTGTTCCCCTAGAGAGGGTGGGGGTTCCACAAAAGTATAGGTCAGAATTGTGGTAGTGCCCCCAAAAGTCAGCTGTGTGACGGTTTTTTATGACACCCAAAGTCTCCTAGGTGTACTGAATAATGACCTGGGAGATTCCTTTACTTTTCAAGCACTCCTAGTACTTGGACTTCAGTCCAAAAGGTTGAAGAATGAAGGGGCCCTTGTTGCAGAGTTAATCAACCACTGCATAGTTGACTCGTCGGTGACTGGCTCCAAACTTCATTTTGCTTATATTTTCATGAAGACTGGTATGTGGTGTGATACATATCAGTAAGACATGCTGGCCTGGTTGCAGGCTTCATTTTGACAGCTCAGAGTTTTTGTTTAACATAGTACATGAGGGCCATATAGTCTTAATTCTTATACTTCAGTGTCTGACATTATAAATTAGAGACAGTGCAGAAGTTCACAGACTGAGCCGCAGGCAATGTAAAAACAGTTTAATCTGAGCATCCCGTCCTGACATAGAAGGAGAGGATTATCCCCCCTGATTGGGAACAATCTATTACCCTTCCTGTATCCTAAGAAGTCTTCGGTGTTGGACAGGTATACTTTGAGTGTTATTTTCACTGCTAGGGTTAACAAAGCTTCTTACACAATGTTTTGTTCTGAAATATGTCTATTGCTTAGCTTTGCATGAAGCTTGTTGATTTATGGATATCTTCCTTTCTACCAATATTGTCGATATTGATGATTGGTTTTACACATGATTGATCATTTTCTGAATTTACTCTTGGTATCTTGTTGTTTTCCTTAGGATCAGACCAGGAGCAAGAATTCTGAAAGAATAGCTTAGTTCAGGATGTTTCTCTTGAAAAAAGAGGAAGTGATTTTCTTTGATGTCAATATATGTCTACATGAGTCCTAAAAATACTTACATAAAAAAATCCCCATTAGAATTAATGATAGAAAATGCTCACGAGTTCATGAAGTAATGTGGCCTTCTGTTATTGCAGCCTTTAGGACTGCACTTGTCACAAGAACAATAAAGATCTTGTGGCTACATACAAGCATCCCCCAGAGCACAGGCAGTCACTAAGGCAACACTCACAAACTTACAATGCGGGAAATATTTTCAGAGATAATGAACTCCTACGTAGCTGTGTCACTGGTGGTGCGGCTCCATACTTTTTATTAATTTTCATGTAAATTGGTAAGTGGTGTGATGCAGATGAGTAAGACATAAAGGCATGGATGTAGGATTCATGGTGGCGGCTCTGAGCGTCTGTTTAACATAGTGCACTGTGGCTGATGTAGTCTTGATGTGCACCGTTCAATGAACTGAAGCATATTAGACACCACAGTAATGGAATTCTTCCATAATACACAAATAGGCTTATTTGGCTGGAATGCACTGCCAGACATTATTAAATTGGAGCCAACAGAGGTGCTCACAAGCACATACTGGGCGTTGTAAACACAGCTCCTGTCTCCTACCTCTAAAGATAAATAATCTTAACCATATATTTTGACACTGCTGAATGCATTATTTGCTTATTCAAATATTCCTTTGTGTGCACATATTTCTGTCAGTATCCTGAGGTTCATGTGAGGCTGCTCCGGGGTATTGACATTTATACTGTTAAACCTCAGGTTAGAGTAAATAAATTCATAATAGATGCACCTGCATCATCGCAAGAAGGATCTGATGCCGTCAGAGTCCTGATTTAAAGGAAATGATCTATCTATCTATCTATCTATCTATCTATCTATCTATGTATCTATGTATCTATCTATCTATCTATCTATCTATCTATCTATCTATCTATCTATCTATCTATCTTATTCACCTATCCAGTGCCTCTTGGGTGCTTTTCAGATTAGCTTACAGCTACTTCTTGACTTAATGGATGTCTTGTTATGTGCCCAGGTTAGGCCCAAGTAATGAAGCTGTGCATTTTTCTTACTTTGGCCTCATTTTGCACAATAACATTTCTGCTGTGACCTTTTGAACATATTTGCATTTTTGACAATGTTGGATTAGTTTCTCTGAGACTACTTATGTTTACACATCTAGCTTCGCATACCATTATCACAATGCCTGAAACATCATGTACAAGTCCTTTTTATGCACAACGTACAAATGTCATTCTATCTATATCCAGGGGGCAACAGGGCTATCTACATATCCATAACATTGCTAATCTATACGTAAATCACAAGGATACTTTCAATTATAAATAATGAGCATCCCAAAAGATTAGCAGAGGAGGCACTTCAGCTGACACCTAGGGTCCCTGCATGCTGAGACTTCACCACGCAGTGGGATGACATCTCCATGAGGGTCCCTGCATGCTGAGACTTCACCACACAGTGGGATGACATCTCCATGAGGGTCCCTGCATGCTGAGACTTCACCACGCAGTGGGATGACATCTCCATGAGGGTCCCTGCATGCTGAGACTTCACCACGCAGTGGGATGACATCTCCATGAGGGTCCCTGCATGCTGAGACTTCACCACGCAGTGGGATGACATCTCCATGTGGGTCCCTGCATGCTGAGACTTCACCACGTAGTGGGATGACATCTCCATGAGGGTCCCTGCATGCTGAGACTTCACCACGCAGTGGGATGACATCTCCATGAGGGTCCCTGCATGCTGAGACTTCACCACGCAGTGGGATGACATCTCCATGAGGGTCCCTGCATGCTGAGACTTCACCACGCAGTGGGATGACATCTCCATGAGGGTCCCTGCATGCTGAGACTTCACCACGCAGTGGGATGACATCTCCATGAGGGTCCCTGCATGCTGAGACTTCACCACGCAGTGGGATGACATCTCCATGAGGGTCCCTGCATGTATGCCTGATTACTGCCTTGTATCATATGCCAGGTTATATACACTGTTGTAGCACCATGGTAGAACTGTATCTACTATTTACACTCTTGGTGCTTGTAATCACTTTCATCTGCTTCTGTCGACTGATTGTCACAGCACATGTATTCTATCCAAGAGTAACATACACTCAATAAATATATTGAAAATGTCCCACTGTGTATTCTCTGAATATCTCTCTGAGCGCAAAGAGAACAGGTGACTGAGTGATCCCTGAGGGGTCAGGGTTGTCATGTTCAGTGGTTGACAGAAACTCTTTGCTTCCTGGTAAGATTAGGGGGGCTTATGGAGGCACTGTGAGCTAGCTGGTCTCTATGCCAACATATCAAATGGGGGTGATTGTAATCAGTCTGGGCACCTCACCCAAAGATTATGATGTCCAACAAACGCACAGATCCTATGGATTAGTGAGAACTATGCAACATGGAGCCACATATGTTGGATGGGGTCTTATTTAAAGGTCTCCCTGAGTAGTTCGTCTGTGTTTCTCTCAGAGACCCCTACTCACCTTCAAACCTTTGCGATAGGGAAATCCGCCTCTGCTGAGTAGGTATACCCTATATATTGGCTGTAGGATATTTAAGCTTGTAGGATAACTTTTTACCACATTATGCATACTCTATTTCCATAAATGTGTTTATTAATATCCTTCTTCTTTAAAAACAATGTTAGGACAGATAGATTATGGAGATTACAATGAACTCAAAGTAGTCACTCTGAATATGCAGTTACTATGCACTAATTACAATATGGTTTCCCTTCAATGGGAGGATACATTACCTTTATGGTTGTGGCACATGAAGCATTCAGAATATAAGTTTTTGACTCTCTGGTTACAATCCTGGCTGCGGATGCTGGCATAAAATTGTTTCACACATAGATTGATGATGAAACACCAGAGGAATATTTTCCATATGTGGACATAGAAATTCCACTAACTTATCACGAACATATAAATTGGCTTCACACCATAGAAAATGCTCAGTAAATAAGGAGCGACCTGGCCGGTCTTAGCTGCTTATACACTGCATCCTGATATTGCTAATTTAGATGAGGCAGAATTAACAATACTATATGAAGATTTAGTGAAGATTTACAGAAATCTTACAGAGTTCATAATGCGAATACTCCCAATTAACCCTGCGTGGACTGCTCAGGCTGCACAATCACAAAGGACTACTAGGGGTATCAACCCGCAAACACTGAATGCCATAATGGGAAAGATTTCTACCATTCAGGAGCAAATTCTGTTCTGGATAGCACCGAAAACAGGCCAGCTTGAGGCAGTTTTTCCCCATATGGGCCTGCAGGAAAAACACAAAATATTGACAGTTTGCTTGCCAATGGGGATGGCTCCCCCGGTAGAAGATTGTGCCACTTGGGGTACAGTCTTCCCAGCAGTTTATAGCAGAACTCATGGTATCCCTTCACTGGCTGTCTTACCTAATGTATTGAAACAGCTTATGAATGAGTACGGGGCAGAACCTGCCCTGGACATAGGGATGAAACTGATGGGCAATTTTGCCACAGTATCCACAATTATGTTAAGGAAGGCAGCTGAGTTAGTTATACAACAACGTCTGGGGAGTTCACTTCTGCACAACATGAATTACCTATAATTATCAAAGAAACCTATGCTATGCTAGGTAGAGATAATTTGGGAGCCAAACCTGGAAAACCACATGTTAAAAGTAATTCTGAAAAGGATAACTCTAAGCAAGCACCTGATTCCTCCAAGAAGAAATGGGACAATAAACAAAAAAATAAACAAAACAATAAACAATTACGGGGTGGGTATCCTCAACAGGAAACTACTGAAAAGAAATGCAATTTGAGACACCGTGATAATATTAGAAAGTCTTACAGGTATCAGTTTACTGATACAAGATCCTCTCACTCCTTTCAGGATTTATCCAATACACATTGGGGGAGAGGTGGACGGTCAGAGCGCAGATCGGAAGAGCATGTGAAGACAAAGAGGGAAACACATCGCACTTCAGACTACATCATTAAAAAGGAAGACAAACAAAAAACTAATAAACCTCGATTCAAAAAGAAAAAGATAGCTTGGACTAAAATAAAACATGCCCAGGCTACTGAGGACTCTGCTTCTGAACGCGGAATGGGCAGTGATGATGCTGGACATCGAGGCAGAAGTCACAATAGCTCATCGGAACCTGTTGAAATATCTGGTGGTAGTAGCGCTGAGAGAGCAAATCATGGTAGAAACACATAATACAAGGGTGTTCACCATTGTTTATTATGAAATAACACTCCAATTGGAGGGGGACATACCCAGGAACTTCAAGGCTTCCTTTTGGGAAAACCTGAAATATGGCTATAATATTATCTTGGCTTAAAAGGATTGGCCACCTGAGTTAGTAATTGAGTGCCCTATGGGGGAAACAGTAATTTTACCTGTTTTCTCTGACCTGGGTCCAGAATCTATTAAACATTAATACACCAAGGAATGGGCGTTAGCGCTGGCTCCTACACTATACCGCAATCATTTTGGGTGGGATGATTAGTCACTTCATCATGAGATTCCATTAAAAACAACTCCTCAACCCCAGAGACAATGCCCAATAAAACATGAAGGTAATAAACAAATTAGGGAAATCCGAGAACAACTTTAATACCAAGGTGTAATAGAAAATTGCACCTCTTCAACGAATATTCCCTTGTTTCCCATAACAAAACTGGACAATTCATACCGTCTAGTTTTAGACTATAGACATTTAAACACATCTACACGCACATTTGAAGTAGAAAATGCACATAATGCCGCACTGATGAATAACAGTCTGTAAAAGAAATAAAAAACAACACTAGATATCTCAAATGAATATAATCAATCAATCAATCAGGTCACTTATAAAGCGCACTACATACCCGCGAGGGTCTCAAGGCGCTGGGGGAAGCGAGGGGTGCTGCTACTGATCGAAGAGCCAGGTCTTGAGGAGTCTTCTGAAGGCCAGTAGGTCTTGGGTCTGCCGAAGGTTGGTGGGGAGGGTGTTCCAGGTCTTGGCGGCGAGGTGGGAGAAGGATCTGCCGCCGGCGGTCGTTTTCCGGATGCGGGGGACTGTGGCGAGGGCGAGGCTGGTGGAGCGGAGCTGGGGGGTGGGGGTGTAGAAGCTGAGTCGTCTGTTGAGGTAGGCTGGTCCGGAGTTGTGGAGTGCTTTGTGTGCGTGGGTGAGGAGCTTGAAGGTTATCCTCTTGTTGACAGGGAGCCAGTGCAGGTCTCTCAGGTGGGGTGTGATGTGGCTGCGGCGGGGGATGTCGAGGATAAGACGTGCAGAGGCGTTCTGGATGCGTTGCAGCAGTCTCAGGAGCTTAGCCGTCGTTCCTGCGTAGAGGGCGTTTCCGTAGTCCAGCCTGCTGGTGACGAGGGCCTGGGTGACTGTTTTTCTTGTTTCAGTGGGGATCCACTTGAAGATCCTGCGGAGCATTCGGAGGGTGTTGAAGCAGGATGAGGAAACGGCGTTGACCTGCTTAGTCATGGAGAGGGTGGGGTCGAGGATGACCCCTAGATTGCGTGCGTGGTCGGTGGGTGTCGGGGCTGTTCCCAGTGATGTCGGCCACCAGGAGTCGTCCCAGGCTGAAGGGTTGGAGCCAAGGATGAGGACCTCCATCTTGTCTGAGTTCAGCTTCAGGCGGCTGGTCCTCATCCATTCGGCGACGGCCTTCATTCCTTCGTGGAGGTGGGCTTTGGCGGTGTGAGGGTCTTTGGTGAGGGAGAGGATCAGCTGGGTGTCATCGGCGTAGGAGATGATGTTGAGGTTGTGCTATCGGGCGACTTGGGCGAGGGGTGCCATGTAGATGTTGAACAGCGTCGGGCTGAGGGAGGAGTCTTGGGGTACGCCGCAGATGATCTTGGTGGCCTTGGATCGGAAGGGGACGAGGTGGACGCTTTGAGTTCTGCCGGAAAGGAAGGATGTGGTCCAGTCCAGGGCCTTCTCTTGGATCCCGGCGTTGTGAAGGCGTGTTCATAGTGTGTGGTGGCAGACCGTGTCGAAGGCGGCTGATAGGTCCAGGAGGATGAGGGCTGCTGTTTCTCCGTTGTCTAGCAGGGTCCTGATGTCATCGGTGGCGGCGATGAGGGCGGTTTCGGTGCTGTGGTTGCTGCAGAAGCCGGACTGGGAAGGGTCCAGGATGTTGTTCTCCTCGAGGTAGCGGGTCAGTTGTTTGTTGACGATTTTCTCGGTGACCTTCGCGGGGAACGGGAGCAGAGAGATGGGTCGGAAGTTCTTGAGGTCCTTGGGGTCTACCTTGGGTTTCTTGAGTAAGGCGGTGATCTCGGCGTGCTTCCAGCTTTCCGGGAAGGTTGCTGTCTCGAAGGAGATGTTGATTATTTTCCAGAGATGGGGCGTGATGGCTGTACTGGCTTTGTTGAAGACGTGGTGAGGGCACGGGTCTAGCGGTGAGCCGGAGTGGATGGTGTTCATGATCTCGCTGGTGTCCTCGTCGTTGATGTTGGTCCAGGAGAGCAGGCGGTTGGTGGTCGTGGGGGCAGTGGTCTCGGTGGTTGCCGGGGCGGTCGTGGTGTTGAAGCTGTTGTGGATGTCGGCGATTTTGCGGTGGAAGAAGGTGGCCAGTGAGTCGCACAGGTCTCGCGACGGCGGGATGTCGTTGGTGTTGGAGCTGGGGTTGGAGAGTTCCTTCACGATGTTGAAGAGCTCTTTGCTGTTGTGTGCGTTGTTGTCTAGGCGGTCTTTGAGTGAGGCCCTTTTGGCGGATCTGATGAGGTGATGGTGACTGCGGGTGGCGCTCTTGTGGGCGGCGTAGCTGTCCGCTGTCCGTTCGTGGAGCCAGATCTTCTCCAGTTTTCGGCATGTTCGTTTGGAGGCCTGGAGGTCTTCGGTGAACCAGGTGGCTTTCTTGCTGGTGTGGCTGTTGGGCGGATTCTTGAGCGGGGCGAGGGTGTTGGCGCAGTCGTTGATCCACTGTCTGAGGTTGCAGGCGGCGGTGTCGGGGTCGGAGGGTTCGGCGGGTGGGCTCAGGGCGAGGGTGGTGGTTAGCTGGTCTTCGGTGACTCTGCTCCAGCAGCGGCGAGGCATTTGTTGGGTGAGGTGGTGCGTGGTGGGCTTCCTGTAGGTGAAGTGGATGCAGTGGTGGTCGGTCCAGTGGGGTTCGGAGGTGTGGTTGAAGGAGACGTGTGGGCTTGCGGAAAAGATGGAGTCTAGCGTGTAGCCGGCGGCGTGGGTGGGTGTTGTCACGAGCTGTCTGAGTCCGAGGGTGGCGAGGTTGTCGATCAGGGTGGTGGAGTTGGTGTCCTTGTTGTTCTCGAGGTGGAAGTTCAGGTCCCCGAGGAGGATGTAGTCCGTGGAGGCGATGGCGTGTGTGCTGACGAAGTCAGCGATGGAATCGCTGAACTGTGGTCAGGGTCCGGGGGTTCTGTAGATGAGGGTTCCTCTGAGGGTGGTGTTGGGATCGGTGTGGATCTGGAAGTGCATGTGTTCGGCAGTGCTGAGGGTGTCGTCGGTGTTGGTTGAGACTCTGAGGGTGTTCCTGTGGACGATGGCGATGCCTCCTCCGACTCCGTTGGTGCGGTCCCTGCGGGTGATCTTGTAGCCGTCCGGGATGGCAATGGCGATGTCGGGGGCTGAAGCGGGGTTCAGCCAGGTCTCCGTCAGGAAGGCGGCGTCTGGGGAGGTTGAGTCGAGAAGGTCCCAGAGTTCGATGGCGTGTTTGCGGGCGGAGCGGGTGTTGAGGAGGATGCATCTGAGGTAGTTGGGTTCTTTCCTGGGCGGTGGTTTGGCGGGGCGGGTGCTGGCGAAGCTGCAGTTCCGGCAGGTGAAGGGCCCTTGGGTGCGCTTCGGGGTGGCCCGGTAGCAGGTGTGATCTTTTCCGGGGTTGAGTGCGTGGAGGGTGCTGGCATCGTATCGGCATCTGTTGATGTGGCGGGCGCGGGGGATGCACGGACCAGGGGTTCTGGCGCTGGGCGCGGTCCAGGCGCGGACGGACGCAGACGGGCTTGCCTTAGGCGTGCCCGCTGCGCACGTCCGCTGCGCGGCCGCCATAAATGGGGAGGTGGGAGGGAGGAGCAGGGAATGGGCAGCGAATTGGCAGTGAGGGGGCGGGGCCGCAGGGGCGCAGCGGCGGGAAACAGGCCAAAGGAAAAACGAGCACAGTCAGGGCAGCAAGGGGGCACAGAGGAAAAACTAGCACAGTCAGGGCAGCAAGGGGGCACAAATGAAAAACGAGCACAGTCAGGGCAGCAAGGGGGCACAGAGGAAAAACGAGCACAGTCAGGGCAGCAAGGGGGCACAAAGGAAAAACGAGCACAGTCAGGGCAGCAAGGGGGCACAAAGGAAAAACGAGCACAGTCAGGGCAGCAAGGGGGCACAGAGGAAAAACGAGCACAATCCGGGGCAGCAAGGGGGCACAGGGGAAAAACAAGCACAATCAGGGGCAGCAAGGGGGCACAGGGGAAAAACAAGCACAATCAGGGGCAGCAAGGGGACACAGATGAAAACGAGCACAATCAGCTGGCAGCAGCAGGGCACACAGATGGAGCTCTGTGGTGGGGGAGCGACCTACCAGTCAAGGTCAGGGGTCGCAAGCAGATATTTGACAGTATTTTCAGTGCTAGGTTCACAACAGCAATGTTGCCATTTACCTCATGAGTATAAGAATAGTTCTGGGCTGTTTCAGAGTTACTTCAAAAGTTTGATAAGGAGGCATGACATTTATTGGACGGACAATGAATTATTGGAACACTTGGACAAAGTATGCTATATAATTCTAAGGTTTGCTCAACTGGGCTATACATTTAATTTAAAAAAATCTAAAATTGCCCATCTCAATGTCCTGCTTCTGGGGTACGAGTTGTTAAGTGAAAGCAAAAGCCTGGCAGCATATTTTTTAGAAAAATGTGTGTTGCTCCATCCTCCAACAACTCTGAAAAGACTACAATCCATTTTAGGATTTTTCGATTTTGGCAGAACATACATTTTGGATTATGCAAAATGAGTTAAACCATTCTACGACTTTCTTAGGCCTGATTTTTCAATCAACCATTGTACACAGAAACATACAAACATTTCACGTTCTGTACAAGCTGATATGATAGCTTCCAAGCATTTACACACGTGTTAACATAACCAACCTGGTGATCCACATAGTCGCTGGACCAACCGGATACACCTATATCACTTTCAACGAAGGTGATGCAGTACCTATTGCATACAAATCACATTTGTACACAAACGCTGAAATGCGTTTTGCACCTAATAAAAAATTCTCACAGCAGTACAGACTGCTGTAGTGAGAGAGAAAGAGCACTAGCACAGGGGAAGCACATAATTGTCAGTACCCCGGTACCAACAATTAGAGGCTGTTATAAAAGCCAGTGTTCCAAATGCTATAGATTTACACCCACAATGGATACAATGGGCTAACTCTCTCACTGCAACAGATGTTGATTACAGATTCAATTCTACATTACAAACACAAGCATTCCTGCAGTATGAACAAGAATATTATCTGCTGAATGAAATAATGCCTCTAGATCGATATGATTACATCATTTACACTGATGGATCTGCTCAGCCTGCCGTTGGGACAAGACACCAATATTCCTGCAGCATGTACAATCGTAAAGGGCGCATGTATGATGGAAAGTTTCATCCTGTAAAAACACACACAAGTAGTCCCTAGGGGACTGTAAAGCACAGCTGCCAGAACTCAAAGACCTGATACTGGCACTACAAAATATGAATCATGGATTCCCCACACTTATAGTGTATGATTCGTATTACTGTGTCCATTCCTATAATGAGAACCTTCACTACTGGGGCCAGAATGGATTTTGAGATTCCAAGGGTTGTACAATCAAGCACAAGCTGCTTTGGGATCAGGTGGTAAAGCTAAAAGAATACATGTCACAGGCTCATGTTATCCATACATTGAGTCATCAATGTTTTGGTGTTCACATTATAGGGAATTCCATGGCTAATGAAGCCATTAAGACATAATATTGCATTGCTGCCATAGCTGCAATCACTCATTCTAGCATGAGATTAGACAGAGACATCATGATGGCTGCCAATGCCATGAGCAATGACACACACCTGCTGAAGGGTTTTCCACGTAAGTACTCCTAAAAGTTTGATGCTCAGATTCCAGGAGTGGGGGATAGAGTTATACCAAACACTGACCGCAGGTTGGGTTTAATACTCGCTGCACATGAGGGTCTGGGTTCAGCACACACTGGGGTCACTGCTACAGATTCATTACAGAAGCAGCACTATTGGTGGCCTGGTCTTACAAAACAGACAATGGGCTGTGACCTTAAATATGACATCTGCCAGCAGATGAAAGGTTCCACCACAGCATGTCCTCCATAGACACCTCTATTAATTTCAGACAAGTCTCAGGCAGTTTTTTATTTGGATCACTGCTGCCCTTTACACTCAGACAGGGTTTACAAGTACATCTTGGTGGCAGTGGATTCATGCTCCAGATTCCTGTGGGTTTGGCCACAGCGGTCAGCTGATGCACAAACTGTTATAAAGGATTTGTGAGTCTTCATCGGGACATACATAATTGGCACACTGCATTCCGATCAGGGCCGGTGTTTAGCTCTTAGTCTTACAAAGAAGCCATGGGAAGTTTGGGTGTGGCCTGCGGTACTCCTCCCCCCTATCACCCCCAGGTAAATTCAATAGTGGAGAGGAAAAACATTGACTTAAAGCAGCACTTAGCAGCAAGGGTGTTAGGCTCGGGTTACATTTGGGTCAATCACCTATATGGGGTCCAGAGTGCACTCAATAACATGGCAATAAAATCCCTGGGTTGTCGTACGGCATATGAAATCGTGTTTAGTGTGAGAATGTGGGTACCAGACCTTGATAATGTCAGCACAGTGGCAGCAGAAACACCGTTTGACATCAATGAACGTTTGGCTATTTTACAGGAACTCAATGAATTCCGGGGCGCACAAAGCAATGTCTAAGTAAAACGTACCAGCACTGGAGAAGTGAAGGTTGTACTGACAAAGCCCAGCTGGGTCCCAAAGATTGGGGATCTGGTCAGGGAAAAATTATGGACAAGAAAGAATTTGAGCCATCTTACAGAGCGCCTGTACCTATCCTGGCTGTCGAAGGTATCAGAACTGTGCTTCTTCCACCTCTTGCCGACCACCAAGGAAAAAGATTTGTCTCCATTGATCTTATCAAACCACACTATGTGGCCGATTCTCAACAGAAGGCTACTTGGGCTCCTGGGTAGCCAACTCCATTGATATTATCAAACCACACCATGTGGCCGATTCTCAACAGAAGGCTACTTGGGCTTCTGGGTAGCCAACGTACTCCTCTAGCTACCGTTCAGGAAGTTCAGATGGAAGCTTTAATAACCACAGAACATTACCCTTTCCAAAGATAAACAGTAAACAACAATGAAGTATTTCTCCTTCCTGTTGAAACAACTACAACTTTACAGTCAACAAATTTCAATTTAAAAAACGTGAATATACCCGAGATTGAGTCATCTCCCAGTTCTACAAAATCTGCAGAGCTGCTGAAAATAGACATGATGGCATATGGCTACTTTGTGCATTATGGCGACTTCTCATCATATTCAAGTGAACCTGAGATACCACCTAGACCTGGGCGGTGAACTTCGCTCCGTTCGCTGAGTTTGCGGAGTTTTCTGCACTCCGCACTCCGCACTCCGCAAAGCTTGCGGAGTGCAGAAAACTCCGCTTCGCGATGTGCAACAGAGCTTTTTCCACGCTTGCGATCGCAAACGGTAGAATTTCTACCCGAGCAGCAGAAATACCAGCACAAACTGCAGTTCGCACTGCACTCCGCCACTTCCGGAACTTCGCGGCGTTTTTTTGTAACTTCGCGCAGGTTTGTGAAGCAAAACTCAGCGAACTATGCCCAGGCCTAATATCACCGCCTCTCCATTTCAAGCTGCAAGTGCATGCTCTCTTTTTTTGGCTAAAAGAGACATACTTTGTTACTCCTTGGTTACACATCTGGATTACAATCAGATTACTATTCCTGGTCCTCTGGATTGGTGACTGTCTGCTTCCTACTTCTGAATAGACGTTACCTCCCAGAGTGCTCAGAAATACAAGTTGTGAACTTGGTTATGAAACCACATGCATCCTCACACCATGAACTAAGGGACCTGTCCCTGGTGAACATTACAGCAGTTTCGGAAGGAATAGTGTGGGACAGGGTATCATATGATGTGTATAGTCCTACTGAACTTTTATAAATACCATATTATTTCCTTAAATTATATGAAATGAAATGAAATTTGTACTTGTAAAGCGCACTGTTACCCGAGGGTGTCCTGGCGCTGTACGCATACCGCTGTGGAACCCTTCCTGGCTTTTCCCTGTGAAATGTCCACTCCTGGGCACCCCCAAGGTGAAGCCAGGCATCCCAGCGCTGGTGGGGCCGTTGTGGAGATTAAGCAAGCTATTGCCCAGAGTTGCAGAGTGGGACCCATGATTAGAATAGGCACCGATGCGAGAATTATCAGGTCCGAGGAAATTGAGCCCAAGACCCGCCGAGGCGGGGATTGAACCCTGGTCCCGGGCCAGATCTCTGCATCAGGGTCTGCTGCTCTAACCATTGAGCCACACTTCTCCACCTCTAGTACTTTCTCTGATGATTGGGACATTGAAACTGTGAACAATTTGCATGCAGATCTAGAGAAATCAGCTGCATTTTCTTCTCATATATTGAATGATGGTATAAATAATTTTGGTGACATATTTTGCTATCAAGAATTATGGTAACCACTTCTTACATAACGCTAGTATCCCACTTGATGTCTATAATTACACCCAATGGGAACACTGCACAAAACAGCCGAAAGGTAGTTCCAAAACATTTGGAAAAGTGTGCTTATTTATCTTGTTTTGGCACATCAGACCCAGCCTTTTACTACTAAAGGCTTTCACTTACACCTGCAAAGAAAAATATGCTTACAAACACCAAGCTGACATAATCTGCTGCCTTTCTTTCCCAGCTGTCTATTCACGGTTTCGACTTTTTGAAAGAAAACAGAGACACAAATATGTCTGGGGGACAAAAGATTGGCAGGATCAGGGAATGGAGGACTTGCTCAGAGCATGCCTCATACCACATCAAATGATTTTCCGGAACAAAACAGTACAACAAACTAACAGTCTTGGAATAGAGAAGATGAAGGATTTGAACATGTCTCCCATTCCCACATCCTCACGATTTTAGAGCTGACAGCATTTCACACAATACAGTGAGGATACATTTGATACCATGATAAAAAACAGGTCTTACAATTCAGCTGACCCCAAATGGAAGGGATGGTTGGTTTGGCCTGTGGACACTAATGGGTGTCAGTTGGGGTGGTAGCATCATATAGTGTTGGGAAGTTGTGCCTTGATTAACTAAAAACCTCAACACTTTCTTAGGTGAAGAAACACTTGTCCCTTCTTTCTGATGACATGGATCTCAGCGATTTTTTTGTTTGGTCCCTGGAACTCAAGTCAGAAGTGCTTCTTATATGCAATATATAACAAGTTGTGGAATGTTTTTCAACAGGAGGCTGTTGAGAGACTGTGCGAGATTGATAGGGTTAATTTAGAAAAGGCTTTGGCTGTGGTTGGCAATGGTATGACCACATTATCATCAAGAATTTATTTACTGGGCAACATTGTATCTTGACATAATACAACAAGATATGTCTATTTTACAACATAGACAATCACAACTATGGTCCATTGTATTATTAAGCTGGATGTTGTATGCTTTACGTTCTGGCTACACGCCGTGGCGTTATATCAACAGCAAGAGGTTTTTTCGGCATACGATCTGACTGACAGACAAATATTAATGGTACAAAAAGATGCACATTGAAAAGTTAGACCAATTACTTTTCACCATGGCTGAGACACCATCCGCAGACTGGATAATCCATGGTTACATTACCGTACTGGTCACAACTTTCCAATTCCAATATTCTCTGCAATACTACCAGGTAGGGAGATATGAAGTGCTAGGGGAAAGTTATGTGCATGAATACTGGGAATTACCATTCAGGTTTACATGCAGGAATGGAGGCACAGACATTTTTCTCAGCGCTTCACACTGTGAGAATGCTTTGAGCGGATCCTTAGTATGCAAGGACATTTCACTTCATGGGGCATGCAGTGAATCCGTCGCGAACTTGTCTTGTTATCTGAAGGGTTCACCTGCAGCCGTGATTCATCCGGTTTTCAAGCTGCTCTTGAATGGGAGCTATTTGATGCTAAATGATCAAGGTTGCAGCGGAATGGAACCAGGCATCACTTAGCTAGTAATGGTTAATTCCATCTTCACTTGTTGCACACAAGTGCTGTTTCCACATGTCCGCACAGTTAGGAAGGCAGCGCTATGGCCTGCGATAAATATTTCCAATGTATACTTAGATTCTCTGAGCAAATGGAAAACCATGCTTTTTCAAAAAGGTGTGGACTTAACATCAGCTAGAGAGGCGTTTGATCTTCAGGTTGCAAGGTCCTTGTCCGAGATACAGACTCTACTCCATAGTAACTTCCAGCTGTATTTTGAGGAGCTAGTCCACCCTATCATCAATATGCCTGATAAGAAGGGAACAGCACATGTTTTTAAATGAATTGGCTCAGGACTGGTTAGCACCTTTCAGACGATTTTCGCAGTTATACCATCTTTCATACACTCCGTGTTGGGAAGCGTTTTTGAAGGTCTCCCACTTGTCCTGCTACTTGTGGTGGGATTCCTGATTTCAATTTCTCTGCTTCGCAATGGATGTCCCAGTTCAACCCAGAATGGAGACAGCACACATTTTGCTGTGATGCTGTGAGTGCATGATAAATTGCTTCAGCATACCTCGACTTCGAGAACTGAACAAGCACTGGTTCTTGTCCTTTAGGCCTGTTTGACTTCACTGCATACAACCTGTATTCCGCTGCCTTTTTTTGCAGCCATGAATGCACATTGGATCTATGCCTCAGGTCACAATTGGTTGTGCCATTGGACATTGAAGTACTGATGGACCCCTTAAAGGCCCATGGGTATTGTTGTACTCACCATATTCCATTATTGATGAATGCATTCTTCGAGCCACAGTGGGATGCTTTGGCTCCTAGTGAACTGGATACCAGCTCCATGATATGCTTACAGGATGCAGTCCCTCTCTCAGCGGCTGCATTGGGAAAAGCAAAGAATCACCTTTGATCCATAAACATTCCTCAATGCACCTCTGGGAACATCGTCTGCAGTTGCCTGTGACAGCAATTTATTTAGTGCATTTTTATAAAGCGCGGACATTACCCGATGGTGTCAGAGCGCTGTACAATAGAACCAGTTACGTTACAAGAGAAAAGTGTTACACAATAGAACAGTACAAAGATAAACAGGAGACTTAAAAGGAAGGGTACACAAACACAAAATCCAACACAGCATTCAAGGGTGAGGAATGTACAAGAAAAAATACAAATTTACAATGATGAGCGAACTTCCTAGAGGGGCCTGAGAATGAAAGTATTAGTTCTCAAAGTGTCTTTGGAAGGGAAGAGATTTGAGGTCAGCTTTGAAGATCCGGGTAGAGGAGGTGGGACGGAGCAATGGGGGAAGCGAGTTCCAGATTCTCACCGCATTGCCTGAGAATGATTGCGCCATCGATCTTTCCCTTTTGAAGGAGGGGGGCTCAAGCTGAAGCTTTTCCGCATTGCGAGAAGGTCGAGAGCCTTTGGACAATTTCAATTTATTCACCAGGTAACGAGGGGAGGAAGTGTGCAAGGCTTTGTGTGTGATGCAGGCAGTTTTGTAAATAGATCTTCCCTCGATCGGAAGCCATCAAAGAGAAGACAGGATAGGAGTGACGTGGTCGCTTCGTTTAGACCCTGAAATGAAGCGAGCTGCTGAATGGAGGATGGATTTGAGAGGGGAGAGGTGGGATTTGTGTAGGCCTGTCAGAAGGGAATTGCAATGATCCAGTCTAGAGAGAACCAGCGATTATACCAAGGTTTTTAAGTCTTTCTCCGGGAAGAACGAATCCCCCACAGAAGGCACAACTGGTAACGTGCGTTCTTAGCAATAGAGTTGATGTGGGAGATTAAGTTCGTCTTTTGTCATGTATGACACCTAGGGATTTAGCGCTGTCGACAATGATGGGTTTGTTGTTGAGTAAGTTCAGCTGATCCATCCAAGATTGAACAGGAGGAGCGGAGAGAGAGGTAGAAAGGAGGAGGAATTCAATTTTGGAGGGATTTAGAATGAGTTGGTGAGCTAACATCCAGTTGTGAATAGAGTTGAGAGTGGAGTTGAGTAGTGAGAGATCGTGTGCGGAAGACACCTTGAGGTAGATTTGAGTGTCATCCGCATAAAGATCTTAATGGATCCCAGATTTACTTAGGCGGTTCCCTAATGGTTGCAGGTAGAGATTAAACAAAGTGGGTGCAAGGATAGAACCTTGAGGGATGCCTTGACCTACAGTCAATGGAGACGAAAGACTGTTCGCTATCTTGATCATTTGGGATCTGTCCGAGAGGAATGAGGCAAACCATTTAAGCAATGTGCCATCCAATCCTATTCTCTGATGAAGAGTGTTGAGGAGGGTGTTATGATTAACAGTGTCAAAGGCTGCAGAGAGGTCTAGAAGAATCAGAAGACACGATTCCCCAGAGTCGAGTATATGCAGCGCATCATCAGTCACTTGCAGCAGGGCTGTTTCAGTGCTGCAATTTTCGATGAAGCCAGACTGGAAAACGTTGAGGAGATTATTGTCCATAATATGTAGGGAAAGTTGTTTCGCAACACATTTTTCTGTGATTTTCGAAAGAAAAGGGAGGTTGGTGATAGGGTGGAAGTTGTTGAGGTTGTTCGCATCAGCAGAGGGTTTTTTTAGAAGAGGGGTAACCTGTCCTGATTTGAGGGCAACAGGGAGGGAGCCTTGACTGAGGAAGAGATTAACTAGCCTGGTACAGTAAGAGAGAGTATGGGTGTAGAAATTGATGGCGATGACACTAGGGATGGGGTCAGAAGAATGGTTGGAGGGTTTAGTTTCCAGGATGCATTTGAGGAGGCCATCTTCCGAGATGACGTCAAAGTTCTGCCAAGTGACTAAGGATTTCTGCTCCTCAATGGGGGTGGGGTGGGCGACCTGATCCACCAGTGCTTTGACCTTTTCTTCAAAGAATATAGTGAAATCTGCTGCTTTCTTTGTGGAATCCTCAGGCTTAATGGTTAGGGGAGAGCAGTTTGAGTTTTTGATGAGGTCAAAAAGTTTTTTGGGTCTGTTTTTGGCTGAGTCAAGGAGGGATCTGAAATGTGATGCTTTTTCATGGATGATGTGGTTGTGGTATTTGGATCTTGCTGAACGTAGAAGAGAGAGATTGGAGGTGGATGGAGATTTTCTCCAATGTTTCTTCAAGATTCTAAGGTTCTTCCTTTCATCGTAGAGAGCTTTATTGAACCAGGGTGCTGAGGGGGTGGGTCTTTTCCTTTTGCTTTGGAGTGGAGCGACATTGCCGATTTCGACTGCTAGTACTGAGAGGCACTGAGAAGTGAGAACGTTGACATCCACGCTAGGGTCTAGTCTAGGAAGTGACCGCATAGCAGAATCACAAAGAGTGTCAAGATCAATGTTTTTAGTGTTGCGGAACCAGGTAGTAGCTCTTTTAGGTTGGCCGAGAGATATCGCGTGCGATAGGTGAAAACGAAAGGGAATGAAGAAGTGGTCAGACCAGTCTACATGGATGGGGGGAGCAATAGTCAGCAAGTCTGTTTTGGATATAACAAGGTCCAGAATTGAGCCCTTGGAGTGTGTAGTTTCTGAGCAATGTTGGAAGAGATCATTGGCTGAGAGAAAGGTGGCAAGCTTGTTGGCAGCCGAGTCTTCCAAAGAGCCCCAGTGGAGATTAAAGTCCCCCAGGAAGATCTGTCTGTCACTTTGAGAAAATTGGTCACTGATGAAGTCGATGAGTTCCTCCACAAAGGAAGAGCAGTTACCGGGCGGGTGGTAGATGGCATGGAATCTGAAGGGTGAGCCGTGATGTATTTGAAGTTCTAGGGATAGGCATTCGAATGTACGGAAGAGGGTGGTAGGGAAGGCTTTAATTTGAAGGGAGTTTCTGAAGATGATAGCGACACCGCCCCCAATTTTGTCTGTACTGTCATTTCTGAGGATAGAGTAGTCAGTGGGTACCAGAAGATCAAACAAAGTATGGGAGGAGTCGTTAAACCAGGTCTCAGTGAGGAAGAACATGTCGAGATTGTGGTGGGTGATAGTGTCATAGATTTCTAGTTTGTGTTTGAATGCAGATCTGCAGTTGTGGAGCAGACAGTGCAGCTGTGACGCAACTGTTTTGGTGATGGGGGTGTTAGGGCTGTTAAGGGAGATAGGGATAAGATTCTTGAATGAGGGTGCCCGGTAAGAAGGACGCTGGTAAGTTCTGACAGAGGAGATGTTCTGAATAGAGAACTGCATTGAATTATTAGGAGCGGAAGGTGGAGGGGGAGTGACGTTGGTAGTCTTGTAGCTGGCCAGTAAGTTGGTGATGTCTGCAGAGGACAGACTGTGGTTGGCTTTATTGGGGCGTGGGAGCAAGGAACTCCTCAGGAGGATATTAGGGAAGGGGGACATCTTGGCGCTTAAAAGTGAGATGGATGCTACAAGCTTGGAAATGGAAGAGATGAGAGAATCAAGTTTATTTTCCAGGGAGAGGAGGGCTGAGCACAGAGTGTTGGGTGGCTTGATGGATAAGGGAGGGAGTGCAGAGGGAGATGGAGGACGGGGAGGGGTGGGGGAACGGGATATGGGAGGGAGTGCAGAGGGTGAGGGAGGACAGGGAGGGATGGGGGAACGGGAGACTGGAGGGAGTGCAGAGAGTGAGGGAAGACGGGATGGGGTGGGGGAACGGGATAAAGGAGGGAGTGCAGAGGGTAAGGGAGGGAGGGGAGGGGTGGGGGAATGGGTGGGGAATTGGGGAGCAAGGGTAGAAGGTGGTGAAAGATGGTGGTCGATTGGAGTGGATGGTGAAACAGTAGTGGGAAGAGAAATATTTTTACTGGTGTTGAACAGAGGGGAAGAGTAGAGATCATAAATAGGAGGAGACAGTTGGGGAGTAGGAGGGGGGTCAAGTGAAGGCCAAAGGTACGGGGAGACGAGAGGAGACGAGGCTGTACAGGGAGGGGCGGGGGGGGGGTCAGATGAAGGCCAAAGGTACGGGGAGAAGAGAGGAGAGGGGGCTGTATAGGGGGAGGAGGGGGGTCCAAGGAAGGCCAGAGGTATGGGGAGAAAAGGTAGGATGGTGCTGGACAGGTACTGTAGGCTATGAAGGGTGAATGTAGGGGGTCAGGTGACAGGTAGAGTGGGGGATTGGGCTAGATGGTAATTGAGGGAGGAGTGAGGGACTGCAAGGTCAGAGGGAGGGATGAGGAAGGAATTACCGAGGAGGGAGACATGGTTGGGAAGCAAAGGATGGGGGAGGGGAGGTTGAAGTGGAAGAGAAGAATTTAGGGTACGGGGACGGTGAAGAGCAGAAAGGGATGAGGTTAAAGGGGGAGGGAAGGGGGAAGGTAAGGAAAGTTGATCGGTAGACCAGGTTGTAAGAAAGGTGGAATAAGTAGGGGAAGGTGGTTTGGATTAGGGGGGTTAGGGGAGGCGAAAATGTTGGAGTATTGGGAAGATGCAGGGTGGGGAGGGGAGTGGAGGCCGGAGGAAAGGCAGACGAGATAGTGGGAGGAACATATTGGGAAGGGGGAAGAGTGGGAGAGGAGGGAGCAAGAGCGGGGGGAACAAAGGGTAGGCCTGTGTCTCCCGGGAGAGCGGCCTGATGGAGTATCGGGGGGTCGGGGGGGAGAAAGGGAGAAAGGAGAGGAGCTAGAAGAAGAATCAAGGGAGATCATAGTTGTATGGGTTATTTATTTATTTATTTATAAAGTATTATATAGCGCGAACATGATCCCGAGGGATAACAGAGCGCTTTACAATATGATGGGAGGAAGGACAAAAGCAATATCTATAACAATATCCATAAGAGGAAGGGAGACTAAGAAAATACAGTGCAAAATACAACTAGGAGGGTAATACAATAAACAGGTGTAGGCGGGCAGCAAGGGTGAGACACAGTGTACAATAAGGGGGAGCTGTATCAAATGTAAGAACAAAGGCAGCAGGAGCAATGTCAACGGGCCGGTGAGTCTAACCCTATTAGGGTACAAATTTGTTCATTAGGAATCTTTTGGCTTCCACTTTGAACACCGTCAATGAGGAGATTCTGCGAACTTCCGGTGGAAGAGAGTTCCAAATCTTAGGGGCAGCTCCGGAGAAGGCTCGGTGACAACTTCACATTTTATTAAGGATGAGTGGTTTCAGGAGGAGAGTAGAGGCACTTCTTGAAGCTCTTACGCCACAGGATAGTTTAAGTATTTGCGCAAGGTACGTAGGAGTGTTAAGGTGAACGGCTTTGTGTGTAAGAACAGCAATCTTTAATTGAATTCGTGCTTCGAAGGGCAAACAATTTAGGGATTTTAGGACTGGGGATATATGATCTTTTCGCTTGGTATTTGTAACCAGTCTAGCAGCCCAGTTAGGTGAAGCCCTTAGTGGAGCCAGGGCGTATTTGGGAAGGCCACAGAGGGTAGCACTGCCGTAATCTAACCTCAGCAAGACAAGCGCTTGGACCACTTGCTTGAAATCATTTAGAGGAAGGAAAGGTTTGATATTTCTGAGTGATCTCATCAAGTGGTTAGCTCCTTTGCATACATTGCTGATATGACCTTTCATGTTCAGGTGCTTGTCCATGGTGATACCGAGAGACTTGGCTGCGTCTACAATGAGAGGAGTACAGTTGAAAGCAGTGAGGTGACTCAGCCAGAGGTCTAGCTTGGGGATGAGGTTTGGAGGGAGATGAGCAGGAATTACGTTTTAGAAGTGTTGAGCAGGAGATGATTCTCCGTTAACCAGTTTTGAGTAAACATTAGGGTAGTATTGAGTGAGATGATGTTTTCCGAGGATGAGATTTTCAGATATAGTTGCGTGTCGTCCGCATACATGGGGAAGAGAATGTCCATGGAATTTAGAGAATGTGCAAGAGGTTCCAAGAAAAGGTTGAAGAGTATAGGAGATAGAGCGGATCCTTGGGGACCCCCATGAGTACGGGAGAGGGCTGGGAGAGAGAGTGGTTAGCCTTGACTCTTTGAGTTCTGTGATGAAGGAAGGATGAGAACCATTGTAACACCTGATCAGAGAAACCCATTCTATTTTGTAGGATGGATAGGAGGTTGTCATGATTAACCGTATCAAATGCGGAGGAAAGGTCGAGGAGGATCAGGAGGCAGGATTCATTTTGGTCGAGCATTATTAAAATGTCATCAAAAACGTATGTGAGAGCCGATTCGACGCTGTGCCCCTTCCTAAAGCCCGATTAATGCTGGTCTAAGAGTTGGTAATTCTCTATGTGAGCACAGAGTTGGGATTGCACACATTTTTCTAGTAGTTTCGCTTAGGTGGGGATGTTGGAAATGGGGCGGAAGTTATTGAGATCAGATTTGTCCGCGTTAGTTTTTTTTAGTATGGGTGTTACCTGAGCTGCTTTTAGGCATTCCGGGATCATGCCTTGTGATAGGGAAGCATTTACAATCCTAGTCCATGTGGGGATCAGTGCATTCTTGATTTCTTTGAAGATAGAAGGGGGCAGTGGGTCGCTGTAGTGGTTGGAAGGGTTGATATTCTGAAGAATCTTGAAGATATCATATTCACTAAATGTGGTAAAGGTGCCCCATGATGCATTGTTCTTGGAATTCGTGGAGGTCGATTTACGCCTTACTGAGGAGTCAATTGGTGAGGCAGCAATGGAAGAAGGTAGTAGAGCCTTCTTAGAGGCGAGGTCAATGGAGATGATTCTTGATTTCTCCGTGAAGAAGGCAGCAAGATCATCGCAAGAGGGTGGGTTGCCACCAGGATCATATTGGTTAGACCCAACGACTGATTGTTGTTTGACCAATTCGAAGAGTTTCTTGGGGTGGTTTGCCGCTTGATCCAGTTGGTGTCTGAAGTAAGTCGCCTTAGCACTCTTGATTTGTTTGTTGTAGTGGCTCCTGGCATCTCTAAGGAGTTTTAGTTGGTCCGAGGAGGGATTGACTCGCCAGGACCGCTCAAATGCCCTAAGGTTGCGGCATTCTGAGAATATTATCTGCTGAATGAAATAATGCCTCTAGATCGATATGATTACATCATTTACACTGATGGATCTGCTCAGCCTGCCGTTGGGACAAGACACCAATATTCATGCAGCATGTACAATCGTAAAGGGCGCATGTATGATGGAAAGTTTCATCCTGTAAAAACACACACAAGTAGTCCCTAGGGGACTGTAAAGCACAGCTGCCAGAACTCAAAGACCTGATACTGGCACTACAAAATATGAATCATGGATTCCCCACACTTATAGTGTATGTTTGTATTACTGTGTCCATTCCTATAATGAGAACCTTCACTACTGGGGCCAGAATGGATTTTGAGATTCCAAGGGTTGTACAATCAAGCACAAGCTGCTTTGGGATCAGGTGGTAAAGCTAAAAGAATACATGTCACAGGCTCATGTTATCCATACATTGAGTCATCAATGTTTTGGTGTTCACATTATAGGGAATTCCATGGCTAATGAAGCCATTAAGACATAATATTGCATTGCTGCCATAGCTGCAATCACTCATTCTAGCATGAGATTAGACAGAGACATCATGATGGCTGCCAATGCCATGAGCAATGACACACACCTGCTGAAGGGTTTTCCACGTAAGTACTCCTAAAAGTTTGATGCACAAAACATTCTGTATGCTCAGATTCCAGGAGTGGGGGATAGAGTTATACCAAACACTGACCGCAGGTTGGGTTTAATACTCGCTGCACCTGAGGGTCTGGGTTCAGCACACACTGGGGTCACTGCTACAGATTCATTACAGAAGCAGCACTATTGGTGGCCTGGTCTTACAAAACAGACAATGGGCTGTGTCCTTAAATATGACATCTGCCAGCAGATGAAAGGTTCCACCACAGCATGTCCTCCATAGACACCTCTATTAATTTCAGACAAGTCTCAGGCAGTTTTTTATTTGGATCACTGCTGCCCTTTACACTCAGACAGGGTTTACAAGTACATCTTGGTGGCAGTGGATTCATGCTCCAGATTCCTGTGGGTTTGGCCACAGCGGTCAGCTGATGCACAAACTGTTATAAAGGATTTGTGAGTCTTCATCGGGACATACATAATTGGCACACTGCATTCCGATCAGGGCCGGTGTTTAGCTCTTAGTCTTACAAAAAAGCCATGGGAAGTTTGGGTGTGGCCTGCGGTACTCCTCCCCCCTATCATCCCGAGGTAAATTCAATAGTGGAGAGGAAAAACATTGACTTAAAGCAGCACTTAGCAGCAAGGGTGTTAGGCTCGGGTTACATTTGGGTCAATCACCTATATGGGGTCCAGAGTGCACTCAATAACATGGCAATAAAATCCCTGGGTTGTCGTACGGCATATGAAATCGTGTTTAGTGTGAGAATGTGGGTACCAGACCTTGATAATGTCAGCACAGTGGCAGCAGAAACACCGTTTGACATCAATAAACGTTTGGCTATTTTACAGGAACTCAATGAATTCCGGGGCGCACAAAGCAATGTCTAAGTAAAACGTACCGCCACTGGAGAAGTGAAGGTTGTACTGGCAAAGCCCAGCTGGGTCCCAAAGATTGGGGATCTGGTCAGGGAAAAATTATGGACAAGAAAGAATTTGAGCCATCTTACAGAGCGCCTGTACCTATCCTGGCTGTCGAAGGTATCAGAACTGTGCTTCTTCCACCTCTTGCCGACCACCAAGGAAAAAGATTTGTCTCCATTGATCTTATCAAACCACACTATGTGGCCGATTCTCAACAGAAGGCTACTTGGGCTCCTGGGTAGCCAACTCCATTGATATTATCAAACCACACCATGTGGCCGATTCTCAACAGAAGGCTACTTGGGCTTCTGGGTAGCCAACGTACTCCTCTAGCTACCGTTCAGGAAGTTCAGATGGAAGCTTTAATAACCACAGAACATTACCCTTTCCAAAGATAAACAGTAAACAACAATGAAGTATTTCTCCTTCCTGTTGAAACAACTACAACTTTACAGTCAACAAATTTCAATTTAAAAAACGTGAATATACCCGAGATTGAGTCATCTCCCAGTTCTACAAAATCTGCTGAGCTGCTGAAAATAGACATGATGGCATATGGCTACTTTGTGCATTATGGCGACTTCTCATCATATTCAAGTGAACCTGAGATACCACCTAGACCTGGGCGGTGAACTTCGCTCCGTTCTCTGAGTTTGCGGAGTTTTCTGCACTCCGCACTCCGCACTCCGCAAAGCTTGCGGAGTGCAGAAAACTCCGCTTCGCGATGTGCAACAGAGCTTTTTCCACGCTTGCGATCGCAAACGGTAGAATTTCTACCCGAGCAGCAGAAATACCAGCACAAACTGCAGTTCGCACTGCACTCCGCCACTTCCGGAACTTCGCGGCGTTTTTTTGTAACTTCGCGCAGGTTTGTGAAGCAAAACTCAGCGAACTATGCCCAGGCCTAATATCACCGCCTCTCCATTTCAAGCTGAAAGTGCATGCTCTCTTTTTTTGGCTAAAAGAGACATACTTTGTTACTCCTTGGTTACACATCTGGATTACAATCAGATTACTATTCCTGGTCCTCTGGATTGGTTTGGTGACTGTCTGCTTCCTACTTCTGAATAGACGTTACCTCCCAGAGTGCTCAGAAATACAAGTTGTGAACTTGGTTATGAAACCACATGCATCCTCACACCATGAACTAAGGGACCTGTCCCTGGTGAACATTACAGCAGTTTCGGAAGGAATAGTGTGGGACAGGGTATCATATGATGTGTATAGTCCTACTGAACTTTTATAAATACCATATTATTTCCTTAAATTATATCATCACCTCTAGTACTTTCTCTGATGATTGGGACATTGAAACTGTGAATAATTTGCATGCAGATCTAGAGAAATCAGCTGCATTTTCTTCTCATATATTGAATGATGGTATAAATAATTTTGGTGACATATTTTGCTATCAAGAATTATGGTAACCACTTCTTACATAACGCTAGTATCCCACTTGATGTCTATAATTACACCCAATGGGAACACTGCACAAAACAGCCGAAAGGTAGTTCCAAAATGTTAGACCTGTCAGCCCTAGGGTGGTCTTGCCCTGTTTTTTTTCCCTTTTGCGCCTCATTTTTGCCACCATATATTTACTGGACCTAGGTCTCCGGGCGCCTTGCCACTGCTGGTCAGTGCTGAGGTGCAGGTGCTCTCTCACTAAAGATGGCTGCCACAGGCCCCTGCTACTGCAGAAGGGCCTTCCACACATACACGCTAGTAGCCAGGGTCAGGCTGGGACATAGGGATACAGTATCCATCCCGTCCCCGCCTCTGGGCCACATAGCTAGATAGGTGGAAGGTTCCAGAACCTTCCGGGCCGTGGGAGGAGTTAAGTTTTGCCGCCTTTAGGAGGGTCACCTGACCTAGGGGTATAAGAGGCTTGGAGGGAAAACCTTTTAGTCAGTTAGGTTGAGGCACCGCTGAACCTGGGAGAACCTGCGCCGGAGTATAGGCTTTAGGGCCTAGGGGGAGACCTACACTACTGCTGCTGACAGGGCTGAGGCCCTGCTGAAGTAAGATAGCTGAGGAACGCCCACCACCCACTGACCTTGCCCAGTGTGAGGGGACCCAGGGAACCACCTTCAGCGTGCTGGGAGGAACATCAAGCAACCCCAGAACCACCAACTCACAACCCCCCCTCATAAGGGACAAGAAACGCTTGTCACGGACATTACCCTAAGCCACTTCTGACAAGAAGCTCCTCGCAGGAGCCTGAAACCAAGAGTAACAGGAACCCAAGCTGAATCGTCGAATGGGGATCACGAGGCGAAGCGTTGTGTCCTAAGTGCTAGACCTTCACCCCCCTATCCACCCAGACCGGCAGCTGGACTGTCCCCACGAACCCTTCCCACACAGCCCTGTGTATAGGCTGTCAGCGCGCCCCGCGCTTCAACTCCACGTGGGAGAAATTGTCACCCCAGTCACTGACCTTGTGACTGAATCGCCGCTGCGGCCGCCGCCGCGTGAAGAAGAGGTGCTGAGGTGAGGGAGACCTCCCCCCCTTGAGTGCGTGTGGTGAGGTGCGCCGTCCGCGCCCTCACCGAAGCCCCCAGAGATCACCGCCGGGCCCGGGAACCCTACCGCTGAAGTCGCGGCCAAGAAAGACACCACCGCAGCCCAGGAGGGCCGCGTGAAGAGAACTGAGGCCCACCGCGGCCTCCAGGCCCGCGGACGCCGTTGCCGTGGGGCCGGGGACGCCGACCGCGTCATAGGTCGCGCTCCCGAAAAGGCCGCGACGTGATTGGCCCCGCCGGAGCCAGCAGCAGAGGATCAGGAGGCGGGAGGCGTTGCCCAGCAACGAGAGAAGGCCGCGACGGGATTGGTCCCTGCCAGAGCGGAGAGGAACGACGCCGGAGGGGCTCCACTGCCAGCGGGAGCCCCCGGAAGAACCCAAAGGCCGCGCAGGGATTGGGCGGCGTCTTCGGCCCGCCCCCCAGCACGTACGGAGGTAAGAGGAACTCCGTGTGCAGCAGAGGGAAGCGGGGAGCCGTCTGAAGAGGACTGCCGGCTCCCGCTCCCTTTCCCTTCTCACGCCAGTGACTCCACGGGGGCCGGAGGAGTGCGATACCGGCCCCCCAACGACCCGACGCCAGGAAAAGGCCCCTTAGCCCAGTCTGGGCTCGCAAAACCACCACAACAGCAGGTGAGCCCGGGAGGCCCCTAGGGCTCCAGATCAAGCCCCTGGGGGCCGGGGGCCAGCATTCCATGGGGGATTACCGAGGGGAAGAGCCCTCATTAACATTGAAGGCGAGGCCTCGGTGAGGAGAGGGCCAAGCCTGAGTTAACCCTAACCTCCCCAGAGAGACATAGGAATTCACCATCATAGGGAAGCCCCAGTTTGCTGGACATGTTGAGGGGTTCCCTCTAGGATTTCCTCCCGCATAGTGTCCCACATGCTTTAGTGATTGCTAAGGCCTGATGTATGTGCCTATTTACAAGGGAGTTTAATATGCCTGAAGCGTTTTGCATGTTCTAGGCCCTGAATTATTAGTGCACCCGGTAATCATTATTGGTGCTGTGTTTTTAGGAGCTGATTCCTGCGGCCTTTTAGTGGCCTACACTGTTGAGGGTCCTTTTAGAAGAATGTGCACCAGTTAAAGAAATGCAATGTAAAATTGAAATAATCTGCCTAATCTAATGCAACCTTGATTGACATAAAAGAACTTGATTTTTAATTACGCAAGCCTGGTGTGGTGTCTGGTTATTGCTCCGCATTTCTGAGTTGAAGTAAGAGTGTGCTGCACAACTGCCTTACACATTGCCTTCGCGTGCCTTCCCCGCTTTGCGCCATGCTACCATAACGGACTCGGTAACCCCGTTTCCAACATTGGTGTTCAGCGGTGGGATAAGGACTGGTGTTTGTGCATCACCCTACAGTGACTCAGTGTGCGCCGCAATTAGAAACCTAGTGAAATGTAAGTACCAGGAATTCTATTGTGATTGCCGATTGTATTAGTCCTGCGTTAGACCTGCTACCTACCATTTAGAACCCCTTCCTTAAATTGTCTGGGACCCCACCTAGGAGGATGGAGTTTGAGTTAGCCGACCTAGAGAGGTACACGGTGACACAGCTCAAGGAGTTCTGCCTAGAGGGGGGTGGCCGTCAAGCGAGGTGCCAGGAAGGAGGTGCTTCAGAAAGCTTTGAGGGCATGGGTAATGGCCCACCCGGAGGGAAGAGGGGATGAGGAGCAGAGGGAGGCAGACGACCCAGGAGAACTGAGCCTACTGAACATTGACGTCAGCGAGAATGTGTTGCCAGGAAGACGTTCCAGGGCAGGCAGTAGTGCGTCAGGGGGAGTTTGTCAGCAGAGGAATTCAAGGACAGGAGGGAGCAGAGGCAATTGACATTAGAGTTGGCTAGGATGGAAAGGGAGGGAGAGCAGGCAAGGCTAGCCATGGAGGAAAGGAGGCTTGCACATGAGCTTAGCCTGAAAGAACTAGAGCTCCGAACCTTGCAGATGGAGATGGAAGGCAAAGGAAATGGTGGCAGCGTACCTGCTGGGGTTCCACAGGAGCCCAAATTTTATCTACCCAGGGAGGTGATAGCCAGCTTTAGTGTGGGTGATGACATCGACAAGTGGTTGGCGGCGTACGAGGTAGCTTTGGTGGCCCATAGAGTTCCTGAGAGCTACTGGGGAGGAGGTCTCTACAGGTACATACCTCCACCAGTAAGGGACACACTTTTAACTTTAGATAAGGGGGAGCAGACCAACTACCCTATCATGAAGGAGGCCCTGCTCAGGAAGTTTGGCCTCACCCCAGAGAAGTACCGCCAAAAGTTCCGCAACAGCCACAAGCTCACCACACAAAACTGGGTGGATTTTTATGATTATGCCCGGAAGGCATTGGAGGGGTGGGTACGTGGCAGCAACATTGACAATTACACTGGGCTGTACGACCTGTTTTTGAGAGAGCACCTCCTCGAGAAATGTTTTCCGGAGCTGCGCCAGTACTTGGTGGACCGCAAGCTGACCAATCCTAGGGAGCTTGCAGAGGAGGCAGACACGTGGGTCAGCACTCGGGTGTCCCACAAGGGAGCCGGGGCGGATCCCCCGAAAGGTGGACAGGGGTTCCCCCAGAAGAAAGAGGGGGGAGATAAAAAGAGGGAGTTCTTTAAAGGTCCCCAAAATAGACCGCCTGGAGAGGGGTAGGTTCCCCATCCCAATCTGGATACCAGAAACCCACTTACCCTGACAGGAGTCAGCAGCCCAGAACTGTCCGGTGCTACGAGTGCGGGGAGGTTGGACACTACAAGGGGGATCCCCAGTGTCGCAAGAGAACCCCAGCCCCCACAGGAGGTAAGAGCCCCGGGGTGGCCAGTGTAGCGCTGGGGGAGGAGTTGTCCCTAGGTAGGGAAGGTGAGTGGACAGGCTTGACCTTAGTTTCCCTGGGGGATAGAGAGATCATCCCACGGGTTCAGGTACCCGAGAACACTGCCAAGTATCGGCAGAGGGTCCTGGTGAACGGGGAGGAGGTGGAGGAGGTGGAGGCTCTGAGGGACACAGGTGCCAGCATGACGATGGTGAGACGTCAGCTGGTGTCCCCAGAGCAGGTGATTCCTGAGGAGTTCCACCCGGTTGTGATGGCTGATAATAGCCTGGGTCATTACCCCGTGGCCCAAGTTCCCTTTGAGTGGGGAGGAGTGTCAGGTCTGATGAAGGTTGCGGTGAGCCCTGCCATGCCAGTTGACTGTCTGCTGGGCAACGACTTGGAACATACTGCCTGGAGAGAGGTAGAGTTCAATGCCCATGCTGAGATGTTGGGGTTACCAGGATGGACTTGCGTTATCACGCGGTCCATGGCTGCCCGACAAGGAACTCAGCCCGGGTTGGAGCCTGAAATAAGGGCCCAGCCCACTGCTGGACGAGGAGATGTCCGGGAGGAGACACCCGGTGAGATGGATGGGGAGCCCACGGAGGTGACCCCGGAGTCCGCTGAGGTGGTTGGTTTTCCTGTGGGGGACCTGCTGACCCCTGCAGAGTGGCAGGTGGAAGGAGGGCCTACCCGGGAAGAATTTTGCCGGGCACAGAGGGAGTGCCCTACGCTTGATGGCATACGGCAACAGGCCGAAGCCCAAGCAGCTGGAACAGAGACTGGTAATTACCATGTCTACTGGGAGGATGGTCTCCTCTACAGTGAGCCTAAGGCTCCGGTGCATGGGTCCTCAAGGGCCGTGGTGGTCCCCCAATGCTACCGAGCCTTTCTGCTAGAGTTGGCACATGAGATACCACTAGCAGGACACCTGGGCCAGGACAAGACGTTTGCACGTTTGGTCCCACATTTTTACTGGCCCAGGATGCGCGTCACTTCTGACACGTTTTGCAAGACCTGCACCACTTGCCAAGCGAGCGGCAAGACAGGGACTAAGGTGAAGGTCCCTCTAGAACCTCTCCCAGTGGTCGATACCCCTTTTGAGCGAGTGGGGATTGACATTGTCGGGCCGTTGGATCCGCCGACTTCTGCTGGGCATAGGTTCATTTTGGTGCTAGTAGACCACGCCACCCGGTACCCAGAGGCAATCCCTCTGAGGACCATCACAGCACCGGTGGTGGCGCGGGCCCTCATGGGGATTTTTACCCGAGTGGGATTCCCCAAGGTCGTGGTGTCAGATAGGGGCACGAATTTCATGTCGGCCTACATGCAGGCCATGTGGAAGGAGTGTGGAGTGACCTACCAGTTCTCCACTCCTTACCACCCCCAGACGAACGGGCTCGTGGAGCGTTTCAACAAAACCTTGAAGGGGATGATCAGGAGCCTACCCGAGGACTTGAGAAGAAAGTGGGACGTCCTCTTACCCTGTCTGCTCTTCTCCTACCGAGAGGTGCCGCAGAAAGGGGTCGGTTTCAGCCCCTTTGAGCTGCTCTATGGCCACCCCGTTCGGGGGCCCCTCAGTCTTGTCAAAGAGGGGTGGGAGAAGTCTTCCTCGAAGCTTCCCCGTGATGTGGTCAGCTATATGCTGGCGTTCCGCAGCCAAGTGGCCAAGCTGTGGAAGGAGGCCTCGGACAACTTAGAGGCGAGTCAGGCCGTCATGAAGCAATGGTATGACCGGAACGCGCGGACGGTAGAGTTAGACGCTGGACAGAAGGTGTGGGTCATGGAGCCAGGAGAGCTTAGCGCCCTCCAGGACCGGTGGACTGGGCCGTTTGAGATCTTGGAAAGGAAAGGCCAGGCCACGTATGTCGTTGACATGAAGACCCCCCGTCAACCCCACAGGGTGCTCCACGTCAACCGCCTGAAGCCACACCAGGAGCGTTCCGAGCTCACTCTCTTGATGATAACGGATGGAAGTGAGGAGGAGGAGAGTGAGCCTCTGCCAGACCTTCTGGCGGCCCATGAGAAGGATGGTTCGGTAGAGGGAGTAGTCCTCGCCCCATCCTTGACCCCAGAGCAACAGAGGGACTGCCGCCAGGTCTTGGGGCAGTACGCCTCGTTGTTTTCCCTCACGCCTGGAATCACGCACCTGTGTACCCATGATGTGGACACAGGGGACAGTCCGCCAGTAAAGAACAAGTCTTACCGGCTGTCCGATAAGGTCAAGGCTAGTATCCAGGGTGAGGTTGTCAAGATGCTAGAACTGGGGGTGATTGAGCCTTCCAGTAGCCCTTGGGCTAGTCCGGTGGTGTTGGTGCCGAAAGCGGCCCCCCGGGCACCACACCAGAACTTCGGTTCTGTGTGGATTACCGTGGACTCAACTCAGTCACCAAGACCGACGCTCACCCGATCCCTCGGGCGGATGAGCTCATTGACCGGCTGGGAGCAGCCCGGTATCTGAGTACCATTGATTTAACATCAGGCTATTGGCAGATCGCCATGGCGGAAGGAGCAAGGGAGAAGACTGCGTTCTCCACCCCCGAGGGCCACTTTCAATTCCAGGTGATGCCCTTCGGGTTGAAAAATGCTCCAGCCACTTTTCAGCGGTTGGTGAACCAGGTGCTGTCTGGCCTAGAGGCCTTCTCTGCTGCCTACCTGGATGACATAGCTGTCTTCAGTAGCAGCTGGGAGGACCATCTGCAGCATCTCCAGGAGGTGCTACCGGCTTTGCAACGGGCTGGTCTAACCATCAAGGCCAGCAAGTGCCAGATTGGACAGGGATCTGTCGTGTACCTGGGACATCTGGTGGGCGGAGGTAAGGTGCAACCCCTCCAAGCCAAGATTGAGACCATCATGGCCTGGGAGCCCCCAAGACCCAAACAGAGGTCCGAGCTTTTCTCGGCCTCACGGGATACTACCGCCGGTTCGTCAAGGGATATGGAACCATCGTGGGCCCATTGACGGAATTGACTTCAAAGAAGCAGCCACGCAGAGTCATCTGGACGGCTGCCTGCCAGGATGCCTTTGAGACCCTTAAATGTGCCATGTGCACCGCGCCGGTGCTCAGGACTCCAGATTTTGGACGGGAGTTTATCGTGCAGACAGACGCTTCTGAGCATGGCATAGGAGCTGTGCTCTCGCAGCTGAATGACGATGGCCAAGACCAGCCAGTGGCCTTTATCTCCCGAAGACTACTCCCCGGGAACAGAGGTGGAGTACCATCGAGCGGGAAGCCTTTGCTGTGGTTTGGGCTGTGAAGAAGTTGAGGCCATACCTTTTTGGTTGTCACTTCTTGATCCAGACCGACCACAGACCCCTTCGCTGGCTCATGCAGATGAGAGGCGAAAACCCCAAATTGTTGAGGTGGTCCATTTCCCTCCAGGGGATGGACTTTCGGGTGGAACATCGACCCGGTGTAGACCACGCCAACGCTGACGGTCTCTCCCGGTTTTTCCGCCTTAGCGAAGAGAACTCCCTAGAGGTTGGGAAGCTCTCCCCTCTTTCGGCTGGGGGGACGCGTGTTAGACCTGTCAGCCCTAGGGTGGTCTTGCCCTGTTTTTTTCCCTTTCTGCGCCTCATTTTTGCCACCATATTTTTACTGGACCTAGGTCTCCGGGCGCCTTGCCACTGCTGGTCAGTGCTGAGGTGCAGGTGCTCTCTCACTAAAGATGGCTGCCACAGGCCCCTGCTACTGCAGAAGGGCCTTCCACACATACACGCTAGTAGCCAGGGTCAGGCTGGGACATAGGGATACAGTATCCATCCCGTCCCCGCCTCTGGGCCACATAGCTAGATAGGTGGAAGGTTCCAGAACCTTCCGGGCTGTGGGAGGAGTTAAGTTTTGCCGCCTTTAGGAGGGTCACCTGACCTAGGGGTATAAGAGGCTTGGAGGGAAAACCTTTTAGTCAGTTAGGTTGAGGCACCGCTGAACCTGGGAGAACCTGCGCCGGAGTATAGGCTTTAGGGCCTAGGGGGGAGACCTACACTACTGCTGCTGACAGGGCTGAGGCCCTGCTGAAGTAAGATAGCTGAGGAACGCCCACCACCCACTGACCTTGCCCAGTGTGAGGGGACCCAGGGAACCACCTTCAGCGTGCTGGGAGGAACATCAAGCAACCCCAGAACCACCAACTCACAACCCCCCCCTCATAAGGGACAAGAAACGCTTGTCACGGACATTACCCTAAGCCACTTCTGACAAGAAGCTCCTCGCAGGAGCCTGAAACCAAGAGTAACAGGAACCCAAGCTGAATCGTCGAATGGGGATCACGAGGTGAAGCGCTGTGTCCTAAGCGCTAGACCTTCACCCCCCTATCCACCCAGACCGGCAGCTGGACTGTCCCCACGAACCCTTCCCACACAGCCCTGTGTATAGGCTGTCAGCGCGCCCCGCGCTTCAACTCCACGTGGGAGAAATTGTCACCCCAGTCACTGACCTTGTGACTGAATCGCCGCCGCGGCCGCATGAAGAAGAGGTGCTGAGGTGAGGGAGACCTCCCCCCCTTGAGTGCGTGTGGTGAGGTGCGCCATCCGCGCCCTCACCGAAGCCCCCAGAGATCACCGCCGGGCCCGGGAACCCTACCGCTGAAGTCGCGGCCAAGAAAGACACCGCCGCAGCCCAGGAGGGCCGCGTGAAGAGAACTGAGGCCCACCGCGGCCTCCAGGCCCGCGGACGCCGTTGCCGTGGGGCCGGGGACGCCGACCGCGTCATAGGCCGCGCCCCCGAAAAGGCCGCGACGTGATTGGCCCCGCCGGAGCCAGCAGCAGAGGAGCAGGAGGCGGGAGGCGTTGCCCGGCAATGAGAGAAGGCCGCGACGGGATTGGTCCCTGCCAGAGCGGAGAGGAACGACGCCGGAGGGGCTCCACTGCCAGCGGGAGCCCCCGGAAGAACCCAAAGGCCGCGCAGGGATTGGGCGGCGTCTTCGGCCCGCCCCCCCCAGCACGTACGGAGGTAAGAGGAACTCCGTGTGCAGCAGAGGGAAGCGGGGAGCCGTCTGAAGAGGACTGCCGGCTCCCGCTCCCTTTCCCTTCTCACGCCAGTGACTCCACGGGGGCCGGAGGAGTGCGATACCGGCCCCCCAACGACCCGACGCCAGGAAAAGGCCCCTTAGCCCAGTCTGGGCTCGCAAAACCACCACAACAGCAGGTGAGCCCGGGAGGCCCCTAGGGCTCCAGATCAAGCCCCTGGGGGCCGGGGGCCAGCATTCCATGGGGGATTACCGAGGGGAAGAGCCCTCATTAACATTGAAGGCGAGGTCTCGGTGAGGAGAGGGCCAAGCCTGAGTTAACCCTAACCTCCCCAGAGAGACATAGGAATTCACCATTTTAGGGAAGCCCCAGTTTGCTGGACATGTTGAGGGGTTCCCTCTAGGATTTCCTCCCGCATAGTGTCCCACATGCTTTAGTGATTGCTAAGGCCTGATGTATGTGCCTATTTACAAGGGAGTTTAATATGCCTGAAGCGTTTTGCATGTTCTAGGCCCTGAATTATTAGTGCACCCGGTAATCATTATTGGTGCTGTGTTTTTAGGAGCTGATTCCTGCGGCCTTTTAGTGGCCTACACTGTTGAGGGTCCTTTTAGAAGAATGTGCACCAGTTAAAGAAATGCAATGTAAAATTGAAATAATCTGCCTAATCTAATGCAACCTTGATTGACATAAAAGAACTTGATTTTTAATTACGCAAGCCTGGTGTGGTGTCTGGTTATTGCTCCGCATTTCTGAGTTGAAGTAAGAGTGTGCTGCACAACTGCCTTACACATTGCCTTCGCGTGCCTTCCCCGCTTTGCGCCATGCTACCATAACGGACTCAGTAACCCCGTTTCCAACACAAAACATTTGGAAAAGTGTGCTCATTTATCTTGTTTTGGCACATCAGACCCAGCCTTTTACTACTAAAGGCTTTCACTTACACCTGCAAAGAAAAATATACTTACAAACAACAAGCTGACATAATCTGCTTCCTTTCTTTCCCAGCTGTCTATTCACGGTTTCGACTTTTTGAAAGAAACCAGAGACACAAATATGTCTGGGGGACAAAAGATTGGCAGGATCAGGGAATGGAGGACTTGCTCAGAGCATGCCTCATACCACATCAAATGATTTTCCGGAACAAAACAGAACAACAAACTAACAGTCTTGGAATAGAGAAGATTAAGGATTTGAACATGTCTCCCATTCCCACATCCTCACGATTTTAGAGCTGACAGCATTTCACACAATACAGTGAGGATACATTTGATACCATGATAAAAAACAGGTCTTACAATTCAGCTGACCCCAAATGGAAGGGATGGTTGGTTTGGCCTGTGGACACTAATGGGTGTCAGTTGGGGTGGTAGCATCATATAGTGTTGGGAAGTTGTGCCTTGATTAACTAAAAACCTCAACACTTTCTTAGGTGAAGAAACACTTGTCCCTTCTTTCTGATGACATGGATCTCAGCGATTTTTTTGTTTGGTCCCTGGAACTCAAGTCAGAAGTGCTTCTTATATGCAATATATAACAAGTTGTGGAATGTTTTTCAACAGGAGGCTGTTGAGAGACTGTGCGAGATTGATAGGGTTAATTTAGAAAAGGCTTTGGCTGTGGTTGGCAATGGTATGACCACATTATCATCAAGAATGTATTTACTGGGCAACATTGTATCTTGACATAATACAACAAGATATGTCTATTTTACAACATAGACAATCACAACTATGGTCCATTGTATTATTAAGCTGGATGTTGTATACTTTACGTTCTGGCTACACGCCGTGGCGTTATATCAACAGCAAGAGGTTTTTTCGGCATACGATCTGACTGACAGACAAATATTAATGGTACAAAAAGATGCACATTGAAAAGTTAGACCAATTACTTTTCACCATGGCTGAGACACCATCCGCAGACTGGATAATCCATGGTTACATTACCGTACTGGTCACAACTTTCCAATTCCAATATTCTCTGCAATACTACCAAGTAGGGAGATATGAAGTGCTAGGGGAAAGTTATGTGCATGAATACTGGGAATTACCATTCAGGTTTACATGCAGGAATGGAGGCACAGACATTTTTCTCAGCGCTTCACACTGTGAGAATGCTTTGAGCGGATCCTTAGTATGCAAGGACATTTCACTTCATGGGGCATGCAGTGAATCCGTCGCGAACTTGTCTTGTTATCTGAAGGGTTCACCTGCAGCTGTGATTCATCCGGTTTTCAAGCTGCTCTTGAATGGGAGCTATTTGATGCTAAATGATCAAGGTTGCAGCGGAATGGAACCAGGCATCACTTAGCTAGTAATGGTTAATTCCATCTTCACTTGTTGCACACAAGTGCTGTTTCCACATGTCCGCACAGTTAGGAAGGCAGCGCTATGGCCTGCAATAAATATTTCCAATGTATACTTAGATTCTCTGAGCAAATGGAAAACCATGCTTTTTCAAAAAGGTGTGGACTTAACATCAGCTAGAGAGGCGTTTGATCTTCAGGTTGCAAGGTCCTTGTCCGAGATACAGACTCTACTCCATAGTAACTTCCAGCTGTATTTTGAGGAGCTAGTCCACCCTATCATCAATATGCCTGATAAGAAGGGAACAGCACATGTTTTTAAATGAATTGGCTCAGGACTGGTTAGCACCTTTCAGAAGATTTTCGCAGTTATACCATCTTTCATACACTCCGTGTTGGGAAGCGTTTTTGAAGGTCTCCCACTTGTCCTGCTACTTGTGGTGGGATTCCTGATTTCAATTTCTCTGCTTCGCAATGGATGTCCCAGTTCAACCCAGAATGGAGACAGCACAAATTTTGCTGTGATGCCGTGAGTGCATGATAAATTGCTTCAGCATACCTCGACTTCGAGAACTGAACAAGCACTGGTTCTTGTCCTTTAGGCCTGTTTGACTTCACTGTGTACAACCTGTATTCCGCTGCCTTTTTTTGCAGCCATGAATGCACATTGGATCTATGCCTCAGGTCACAATTGGTTGTGCCATTGGACATTGAAGTACTGATGGACCCCTTAAAGGCCCATGGGTATTGTTGTACTCACCATATTCCATTATTGATGAATGCATTCTTCGAGCCACAGTGGGATGCTTTGGCTCCTAGTGAACTGGATACCAGCTCCATGATATGCTTACAGGATGCAGTCCCTCTCTCAGCGGCTGCATTGGGAAAAGCAAAGAATCACCTTTGATCCATAAACATTCCTCAATGCACCTCTGGGAACATCGTCTGCAGTTGCCTGTGACAGCAATTTATTTAGTGCATTTTTATAAAGCGCGGACATTACCCGATGGTGTCAGAGCGCTGTACAATAGAACCAGTTACGTTACAAGAGAAAAGTGTTACACAATAGAACAGTACAAAGATAAACAGGAGACTTAAAAGGAAGGGTACACAAACACAAAATCCAACACAGCATTCAAGGGTGAGGAATGTACAAGAAAAAATACAAATTTACAATGATGAGCGAACTTCCTAGAGGGGCCTGAGAATGAAAGTATTAGTTCTCAAAGTGTCTTTGGAAGGGAAGAGATTTGAGGTCAGCTTTGAAGATCCGGGTAGAGGAGGTGGGACGGAGCAATGGGGGAAGCGAGTTCCAGATTCTCACCGCATTGCCTGAGAAGGATTGCGCCATCGATCTTTCCCTTTTGAAGGAGGGGGGCTCAAGCAGAAGCTTTTCCGCATAGCGAGAAGGTCGAGAGCCTTTGGACAATTTCAATTTATTCACCAGGTAACGAGGGGAGGAAGTGTGCAAGGCTTTGTGTGTGATGCAGGCAGTTTTGTAAATAGATCTTGCCTCGATCGGAAGCCATCAAAGAGAAGACAGGATAGGAGTGACGTGGTCGCTTTGTTTAGACCCTGAAATGAAGCGAGCTGCTGAATGGAGGATGGATTTGAGAGGGGAGAGGTGGGATTTGTGTAGGACCGTCAGAAGGGAATTGCAATGATCCAGTCTAGAGAGAACCAGCGATTATACCAAGGTTTTTAAGTCTTTCTCCGGGAAGAACGAATCCCCCACAGAAGGCACAACTGGTAACGTGCGTTCTTAGCAATAGAGTTGATGTGGGAGATTAAGTTGAGTCTTTTGTCATGTATGACACCTAGGGATTTAGCGCTGTCGACAATGATGGGTTTGTTGTTGAGTAAGTTCAGCTGATCCATCCAAGATTGAACAGGAGGAGGGGAGTGAGAGGTAGAAAGGAGGAGGAATTCAATTTTGGAGGGATTTAGAATGAGTTGGTGAGCTAACATCCAGTTGTGAATAGAGTTGAGAGTGGAGTTGAGTAGTGAGAGATCGTGTGCGGAAGACACCTTGAGGTAGATTTGAGTGTCATCCGCATAAAGATCTTAATGGATCCCAGATTTACTTAGGCGGTTCCCTAATGGTTCCAGGTAGAGATTAAACAAAGTGGGTGCAAGGATAGAACCTTGAGGGATGCCTTGACCTACAGCCAATGGAGACGAAAGACTGTTCGCTATCTTGATCATTTGGGATCTGTCCGAGAGGAATGAGGCAAACCATTTAAGCACTGTGCCATCCAATCCTATTCTCTGATGAAGAGTGTTGAGGAGGGTGTTATGATTAACAGTGTCAAAGGCTGCAGAGAGGTCTAGAAGAATCAGAAGACACGATTCCCCAGAGTCGAGTATATGCAGCGCATCATCAGTCACTTGCAGCAGGGCTGTTTCAGTGCTGCAATTTTCGATGAAGCCAGACTGGAAAACGTTGAGGAGATTATTGTCCATAATATGTAGGGAAAGTTGTTTCGCAACACATTTTTCTGTGATTTTCGAAAGAAAAGGGAGGTTGGTGATAGGGTGGAAGTTGTTGAGGTCGTTCGCATCAGCAGAGGGTTTTTTTAGAAGAGGGGTAACCTGTCCTGATTTGAGGGCAACAGGGAGGGAGCCTTGACTGAGGAAGAGATTAACTAGCCTGGTATAGTAAGAGAGAGTATGGGTGTAGAAATCGATGGCGATGACACTAGGGATGGGTTCAGAAGAATGGTTGGAGGGTTTAGTTTCCAGGATGCATTTGAGGAGGCCATCTTCCGAGATGACGTCAAAGTTCTGCCAAGTAACTAAGGATTTCTGCTCCTCAATGGGGGTGGGGTGGGCGACCTGATCCACCAGTGCTTTGACCTTTTCTTCAAAGAATATAGTGAAATCTGCTGCTTTCTTTGTGGAATCCTCAGGCTTAATGGTTAGGGGAGAGCAGTTTGGGTTTTTGATGAGGTCAAAAAGTTTTTTGGGTCTGTTTTTGGCTGAGTCAAGGAGGGATCTGAAATGTGATGCTTTTTCATGGATGATGTGGTTGTGGTATTTGGATCTTGCTGAACGTAGAAGAGAGAGATTGGAGGTGGATGGAGATTTTCTCCAATGTTTCTTCAAGATTCTAAGGTTCTTCCTTTCATCGTAGAGAGCTTTATTGAACCAAGGTGCTGAGGGGGTGGGTCTTTTCCTTTTGCTTTGGAGTGGAGCGACATTATCGATTTCGACTGCTAGGACTGAGAGGCACTGAGAGGTGAGATCGTTGACATCCACGTTAGGGTCTAGTCTAGGAAGTGACCGCATAGCAGAATCACAAAGAGTGTCAAGATCAATGTTTTTAGTGTTGCGGAACCAGGTAGTAGCTCTTTTAGGTTGGCCGAGAGATATCGCGTGCGATAGGTGAAAACGGAAGGGAATGAGGAAGTGGTCAGACCAGTCTACATGGATGGGGGAGCAATAGTCAGCAGGTCTGCTTTGGATATAACAAGGTCCAGAATTGAGCCCTTGGAGTGTGTAGTTTCTGAGCAATGTTGGAAGAGATCATTGGCTGAGAGAAAGGTGGCAAGCTTGTTGGCAGCCGAGTCTTCCAAAGAGCCCCAGTGGAGATTAAAGTCCCCCAGGAAGATCTGTCTGTCACTTTGAGAAAATTGGTCACTGATGAAGTCGATGAGTTCCTCCACAAAGGAAGAGCAGTTACCGGGCGGGTGGTAGATGGCATGGAATCTGAAGGGTGAGCCGTGATGTATTTGAAGTTCTAGGGATAGGCATTCGAATGTACGGAAGAGGGTGGTAGGGAAGGCTTTAATTTGAAGGGAGTTTCTGAAGATGATAGCGACACCGCCCCCAATTTTGTCTGTACTGTCATTTCTGAGGATAGAGTAGTCAGTGGGTACCAGAAGATCAAACAAAGTATGGGAGGAGTCATTAAACCAGGTCTCAGTGAGGAAGAATATGTCGAGATTGTGGTGGGTGATAGTGTCATAGATTTCTAGTTTGTGTTTGAATGCAGATCTGCAGTTGTGGAGCAGACAGTGCAGCTGTGACGCAACTGTTTTGGTGATGGGGGTGTTAGGGCTGTTAAGGGAGATAGGGATAAGATTCTTGAATGAGGGTGCCCGGTAAGAAGGACGCTGGTAAGTTCTGACAGAGGAGATGGTCTGAATAGAGAACTGCATTGAATTATTAGGAGAGGAAGGTGGAGGGGGAGTGACGTTGGTAGTCTTGTAGCTGGCCAGTAAGTTGGTGATGTCTGCAGAGGACAGACTGTGGTTGGCTTTATTGGGGCGTGGGAGCAAGGAACTCCTCGGGAGGATATTAGGGAAGGGGGACATCTTGGCGCTTAAAAGTGAGATGGACGCTACAAGCTTGGAAATGGAAGAGATGAGAGAATCAAGTTTATTTTCCAGGGAGAGGAGGGCTGAGCACGGAGTGTTGGGTGGCTTGATGGATAAGGGAGGGAGTGCAGAGGGAGATGGAGGACGGGGAGGGGTGGGGGAACGGGATATGGGAGGGAGTGCAGAGGGTGAGGGAGGACAGGGAGGGATGGGGGAACGGGAGACTGGAGGGAGTGCAGAGAGTGAGGGAAGACGGGGTGGGGTGGGGGAACGGGATAAAGGAGGGAGTGCAGAGGGTAAGGGAGGGAGGGAGGGGTGGGGGAATGGGTGGGGAATTGGGGAGCAAGGGTAGAAGGTGGTGAAAGATGGTGGTCGATTGGAGTGGATGGTGAAACAGTAGTGGGAAGAGAAATATTTTTACTGGTGTTGAACAGAGGGGAAGAGTAGAGATCATAAATAGGAGGAGACAGTTGGGGAGTAGGAGGGGGTCAAGTGAAGGCCAAAGGTACGGGGAGAAGAGAGGAGAAGAGGCTGTACAGGGAGGGGAGGGCGGGGGGTCAGATGAAGGCCAAAGGTACGGGGAGAAGAGAGGAGAGGGGGCTGTATAGGGGGGAGGAGGGGGTCCAAGGAAGGCCAGAGGTATGGGGAGAAAAGGTAGGATGGTGCTGGACAGGTACTGTAGGCTATGAAGGGTGAATGTAGGGGGTCAGGTGACAGGTAGAGTGGGGGATTGGGCTAGATGGTAATTGAGGGAGGAGTGAGGGACTGCAAGGTCAGAGGGAGGGATGAGGAAGGAATTACCGAGGAGGGAGACATGGTTGGGAAGCAAAGGATGGGGGAGGGGAGGTTGAAGTGGAAGAGAAGAATTTAGGGTACGGGGACGGTGAAGAGCAGAAAGGGATGAGGTTAAAGGGGGAGGGAAGGGGGAAGGTAAGGAAAGTTGATCGGTAGACCAGGTTGTAAGAAAGGTGGAATAAGTAGGGGGAGGTGGTTTGGATTAGGGGGGTTAGGGGAGGCGAAAATGTTGGAGTATTGGGAAGATGCAGGGTGGGGAGGGGGAGTGGAGGCCGGAGGAAAGGCAGACGAGATAGTGGGAGGAACATATTGGGAAGGGGGAAGAGTGGGAGAGGAGGGAGCAAGAGCAGGGGGGAACAAAGGGTAGGCCTGTGTCTCCCGGGAGAGCGGCCTGATGGAGTATCGGGGGGTCGGGGGGGAGAAAGGAGAGGAGCTAGAAGAAGAATCAAGGGAGATCATAGTTGTATGGGTTATTTATTTATTTATTTATAAAGTATTATATAGCGCGAACATGATCCCGAGGGATAACAGAGCGCTTTACAATATGATGGGAGGAAGGACAAAAGCAATATCTATAACAATATCCATAAGAGGAAGGGAGACTAAGAAAATACAGTGCAAAATACAACTAGGAGGGTAATACAATAAACAGGTGTAGGCGGGCAGCAAGGGTGAGACACAGTGTACAATAAGGGGGAGCTGTATCAAATGTAAGAACAAAGGCAGCAGGAGCAATGTCAACGGGCCGGTGAGTCTAACCCTATTAGGGTACAAATTTGTTCATTAGGAATCTTTTGGCTTCCACTTTGAACACCGTCAATGAGGAGATTCTGCGAACTTCCGGTGGAAGAGAGTTCCAAATCTTAGGGGCAGCTCCGGAGAAGGCTCGGTGACAACTTCTCTTTTTATTAAGGATGAGTGGTTTCAGGAGGAGAGTAGAGGCGCTTCTTGAAGCTCTTACGCCACAGGATAGTTTAAGTATTTGCGCAAGGTACGTAGGAGTGTTAAGGTGAACGGCTTTGTGTGTAAGAACAGCAATCTTTAATTGAATTCGTGCTTCGAAGGGCAAACAATTTAGGGATTTTAGGACTGGGGATATATGATCTTTTCGCTTGGTATTTGTAACCAGTCTAGCAGCCCAGTTAGGTGAAGCCCTTAGTGGAGCCAGGGCGTATTTGGGAAGGCCACAGAGGTAGCACTGCCGTAATCTAACCTCAGCAAGACAAGCGCTTGGACCACTTGCTTGAAATCATTTAGAGGAAGGAAAGGTTTGATATTTCTGAGTGATCTCATCAAGTGGTTAGCTCCTTTGCATACATTGCTGATATGACCTTTCATGTTCAGGTGCTTGTCCATGGTGATACCGAGAGACTTGGCTGCGTCTACAATGAGAGGAGTACAGTTGAAAGCAGTGAGGTGACTCAGCCAGAGGTCTAGCTTGGGGATGAGGTTTGGAGGGGAGATGAGCAGGAATTACGTTTTAGAAGTGTTGAGCAGGAGATGATTCTCCGTTAACCAGTTTTGAGTAAACATTAGGGTAGTATTGAGTGAGATGATGTTTTCCGAGGATGAGATTTTCAGATATAGTTGCGTGTCGTCCGCATACATGGGGAAGAGAATGTCCATGGAATTTAGAGAATGTGCAAGAGGTTCCAAGAAAAGGTTGAAGAGTATAGAGGATAGAGCGGATCCTTGGGGGACCCCCATGAGTACGGGAGAAGCCTGGGAGAGAGAGTGGTTAGCCTTGACTCTTTGAGTTCTGTGATGAAGGAAGGATGAGAACCATTGTAACACCTGATCAGAGAAACCCATTCTATTTTGTAGGATGGATAGGAGGTTGTCATGATTAACCGTATCAAATGCGGAGGAAAGGTCGAGGAGGATCAGGAGGCAGGATTCATTTTGGTCGAGCATTATTAAAATGTCATCAAAAACGTATGTGAGAGCCGATTCGGTGCTGTGCCCCTTCCTAAAGCCCGATTAATGCTGGTCTAAGAGTTGGTAATTCTCTATGTGAGCACAGAGTTGGGATTGCACACATTTTTCTAGTAGTTTCGCTTAGGTGGGGATGTTGGAAATGGGGCGGAAGTTATTGAGATCAGATTTGTCAGCGTTAGGTTTTTTTAGTATGGGTGTTACCTGAGCTGCTTTTAGGCATTCCGGGATCATGCCTTGTGATAGGGAAGCATTTACAATCCTAGTCCATGTGGGGATCAGTGCATTCTTGATTTCTTTGAAGATAGAAGGGGGCAGTGGGTCGCTGTAGTGGTTGGAAGGGTTGATATTCTGAAGAATCTTGAAGATATCATAATCACTAAATGTGGTAAAGGTGCCCCATGATGCATTGTTCTTGGAATTCGTGGAGGTCGATTTACGCCTTACTGAGGAGTCAATGGGTGAGGCAGCAATGGAAGAAGGTAGTAGAGCCTTCTTAGAGGCGAGGTCAATGGAGATGATTCTTGATTTCTCTGTGAAGAAGGCAGCAAGATCATCGCAAGAGGGTGGGTTGCCACCAGGATCATATTGGTTAGACCCAACGACTGATTGTTGTTTGACCAATTCGAAGAGTTTCTTGGGGTGGTTTGCCGCTTGATCCAGTTGGTGTCTGAAGTAAGTCGCCTTAGCACTCTTGATTTGTTTGTTGTAGCGGCTCCTGGCATCTCTAAGGAGTTTTAGTTGGTCCGAGGAGGGATTGACTCGCCAGGACCGCTCAAATGCCCTAAGGTTGCGGCATTCTGAGTTTAAGTTTTCGTTATACCAAGGTTTGGATCTTTTTGTTGAAGCATTTTTTTGTTGGAGTGGAGCAATATTCTCCATGATGTTGGAGATGGTTGAATTGTAGGCGTCGGTGAGTGATTGTACCTCAACTATGTCAGCTTGTAAGGAGAGGGCAGATTTACAATGGGCAGCTAGTTCATCAGAGTTTATTGCTCTTATGTCCCTTTTCCAAATCTTAGATTTTAGTGGTTGAGCCTTCCTCATCAATACCTCCCTGTTGATATAAAAGAGGATGCAGTGGTGGTCGGACCAGTCACAAGGGGTAATGGAATCTATGGAGATAGTCTGCTCAAAGGTTGGACGAAGGGAGTGGAAGAGATGGTCAAAGAGAGAGAGACAGGAGTCTGTAGCTTGAATCCTGACATTGCCATTATTGTAAAGTGTAATTGTGAGAGAGCCATTAAAGCTAGCGGAGGGGGACATTTTTAGCCGCTGTCCATGCAGGAAAGATGAGGAGGAGGAGACGTTGAAGGAATTGAAGAAGCTGGTGGACCAGGAAGGGATATCGTGAGTGAAAAAAATGAAGTCATTTTTGAGCTTCCCTAGGCGTCCATTATAGAATTGGTCAACAAAGAGGGAATCAGAGAATTGTTCAATGGTGTTGTGCTTGAACCGTTTTGCTGCTGCTTTGGACAGATTAGGGGGATACATTACTTTGAAGCAGTTAACTCCAGACTTAATTCGAATGGAAGCCATGATAGGGAGGTGAGGGGAAAGAGGGTGTGGGGGGGTAGAGAAAGGGGCCACTAGGGTAGCGATAGCGCAAAGAAGTATAATAAGAGGAGGGCGCATATTCCGGAAGTCGAGTGAGGATAATCCAATAAGATTGTGGTCAGGAGGCGACTAGAAATGCAGGGCCAAGGACTCTGGTCCAACTCCCCTATAAAACATCATACCGGTGGGATAGAAGGCTAGCTTGCCTCCAGTGGCGGAGTGGGTAAGGGACCATTAACGGGGCAAAACCTACCACCAGGGATTAGGCCATCCAAGTATAGACTCCAGCATGGAAATGGGTGTCACCTAGTGGACCACAGTGATAGGTACAGACATTTGTCCTGACCTGGATCGAAACTCCAGGTGAAGGCAGCTCACCGGGCAGGCAGATGGCCACCGTAGTAGCAAATCCAGTGGGGAGGCTCGTGGGAGGCCTTACAAGTTAAGCAGAGACACAGGCGGTTGGAGGGCAAGCAGAATAGGACCAATAAGGAGGAACCTTTGGCCACCAGAGGTGGGCCAGCTGGCCAGAATGAAAGAGAAGTCCAGGACTGATGACTGACCCCAACCGATCCAAGATGGCCGGCCGGTCCGAGAGGAGGGAGAAGAGGAAGATAAGTATAACGGTAAGTGGTCTTTCGGGCCCCCGATGAGAGCGATGACCCGCCAGAGACAATCGGATGCATGCCCCGACCAAAGATGATGGGCAGCACAGGGGGAAAATGCAATGAGCTCCGCCGGCTTCGCGGCTGCCTCAAAGACTCCCAGAGAGATCGAGAGCCCCGCTTTGCCCAATTTGTTCATTCCTGGAGGGAAGGGGCAGGCAGTCAGCCGCAAAGAGCCATCCTGACTCAGCAGCTGCTTGCACGGACGACAGGCAGCGCAGCCAGAGATGCAGAGAGCCCACCCGGCTCACCAGCAGTGAGTGCGGCCGGTTGCCTGGCTGCTCGGGGATGCAAGGAGAAAGGGGACTCACCACAGCCTCCCCATGTCCCATGTCCCATCCTCATCCCTTCAGCCTTCAAGATTCACTCCACGAAATGGGCAGCCTGGCCAATCGGCTGTCCACTGTTCCCGGCAGCAGCGGAGCCCCTCCTCGCCCAGAGGGAGGCGGAAGGCACTGGCGGTGTGGCAAAGAGCCGTGTCTCAGACCAACGGCTCGCGTCCAAATCCAGAGTCGGAGGCTGGGTGCCTGAACGAAGAAGCGGGCTCGGTCGGTGATGGGAGATGAGGTCTGGCGTCAAGGTCCTGGGGTCAGTCCGATGGGGGGGTGGTGCGGAGGGAGAGATAAACTTTCCGGTACGAGGCTAATCGAGATTTCAGCTCATTAGAGCAATCTCAGCCTCTGGAGCTCCATCTTGAGCTCATCTCCCTCCGGCGGCCATCTTCACAGGATTGCTTGCGTTGGCTGCGGAACGAGGGCTGGATTCCCTAAGGAGTGTGACAATATCTCCCTCTGCCATGACAGCCCCGGCATGAACCCGTTCCACAGCCCTGAGCCCTACTCTGAGGAGAGGCAGAGGAGGGGTGGCACCGGGGATCTCCTCTCCGAATGATGGTAAGAGCCAAAGCACGCCGAATTGTCCCGCAATGTTGCGACTACCACTTGGAACACAAAAACAAGTGGCTTTACCATGTGGTGGGAACAATTCTGCCTGTTTCTAGAGAAAATGATTCAGCAACAATATGTTTTCTGCTTTTCTAGGAGCCATGGCTTTCTGAGTGCTTGGAAATTTACACAGTATAATGACTTTTAATGGCTTATATGAATATTTTAAAGGGAAGCTTGCTTTTAGATGATTTTAAACTGTCGTTTTAGACCTTTTTTAGTTTGCATTTAAATTTTGGCATGCTGCCTTTTTTAGATAGCTTTTATATATCAACCCTCAGTATGAGGAATGGGTTTTATATGCCCGGTTTGTGTGCACATCTTTCTGTCTGTGCCCTGCGGGTCATGTGATGCTGCTCCTGGATATTGACTCTTTTACTGGTAAACCCAGGTGACAGAAAATTAATTCATAATAGATTTGTCTGCATCATCGCAAGAAGGATCTGATGTCTGGTTCAGTGCCCTCAGAGTCCTGATCTTAAGAAAATTATCTATCTATCTATCTATCTATCTATCTATCTATCTATCTAGTGCCTCTTGGGTGATCCTCAGACTAGCTTACAGCTACTGCTTGGCTTAATGGATGTCTTGTTACGTGCCTGGGTGAGGCCCAAGTAACAAGGCTGCACATTTTCTTACATTGTCCTAATTTTCCACAGTAACATTTCTGCTGTGACCTTTTGTACATATTAGTGTGCGCAACAATGTTGGATTTGTTTCTCTGAAACGACTTCCGTTTATACATCTAGCTTTGCATAACATTATCACGATGCCTCGAACATCATGTACAAGGCCTTTATACACACAATGCACAAATGTTGTTCTATCTTCATCCACGGGCAGCAGGGCTATCTACATATCCATAACATTGCTAATCTATACGAACATCACAAGGATGTTTTCTATTATAAATAATGAGCATCGCAAAAGAACAGCACAGGAGGCATTTCAGCTGACACTGAGGGTCACTGCATGCTGAGACTTCACAACGTAGTGGTCCTATATACTCTCCCGCCAGGTAATTGCATTGAATCGTCTCTTGGGGGGATTCTTAGCTTCACACCTACACACACAGTCTAGGTATATTCAGAGTAGGGTTTGCATAGTAGTAGTACTCCACATTACTGCCTTGTGTATATGCCTGCATATATACACTGTTTTAGTACCATGGTATAACTGTATCTACTATTTACGCTCTTGGTGCTTGTAATCACTTGCATCTGCTTCAGTCTACTGATTATCACAGCACATGTATTATATACAAGAATACATCCCACTGTGTATTTCTCTAAGCACAACTAAGCACGAGTGACTAAGCAAAAGGTTCTGATCTGTTACCACGATCCAATCGGTGTCAGCGGTGTCATGTTCAATGGTTGCCAGAAACTATTCGTTCCTTGTTAAGGTTAGAGGTCTTATAGTGGCACTGTGAGGTTGCTGGTTTCTAGGCCAACATATCCTATGGGGATGCTTGGAATCAGTCTGATCACGTCACCCAAAGTTTATGCTGTCCAACAAACAGATCATATGGATTAGTGGGAACTACACTACAGTCTGTTTCAGTGCTAATAAGATTGAAAAGGAATGATCAAATCCCCTTGTGTCCATGGCCAGCCTGGCTGCTGCATATAGTGCTGCTTGAGAGGAGCTACATCTATTTGAGGAATTCCTACCAGTACAGATGTAGTCTAACCAACATCGCATCAACAATTAAATCACATCTTTACAGTCAGTCTGTGGCATGATGTGCTTAAAATCTCAAAGGAATCTGAACTGATAATGTGTCTATTTAGCCAAAGAGTTGATGTAAGTTTGAAGGTATTGGTCGAAGAAGAACCCTAAAGATTTGTAGCATTCCACAACCATTGTGCCAAGCTTGCACAGGGATGGTGCAATTTGTGTGAGATATCAAAAGGAAATTGGTTTGACTTGGCCTCATTTATAAAGAGCCCAGTTTTGCAGGAGCTTTACCACAAGAGACACTCAATTGTTCAGTACCTCCGGGTCCTATGACATGAAATCATGTGTTCCAGATAAAGTATCATGCAAACTGTTTGGATTCTCAGGTTGTCCATTACTGGTTGATATTCTTGATGAATCACTGAGGAACAGAGATTAGTCTAAAGTGGATGGCCATGTACTTAAATGCTCACTGTCTGTGCCTGAACTGAACAAACCTCATGTGGGGTTTAAATTCTGGAATCATGAGTCACACATTCTTGAGGTTTAATCACATCTGCCAGTCCCCATTCAGAGGATATCTTTCATGAGGGGATTGCCCTTCTTTTTAGATTGGCAATAAACAATCAGGTTTATACAAGTCTTTCTTGTTGACAAAAAAATGCATTGCTCTAAGTTCTGGTCTTACGAGAAATTGGTGGGGTAATAGGCACTTTCCCTAAAAGGTCTGACATTTCTATGGTCACTAAAACCATAACTTGTTGACAAAGAAAACTGTGAAATACACCGAAATGGTGGAAAAAGATTTGGTAGAACTATAGGTAAAAGTCTTGAAAGTTTGTGTTAGTCGAGCATCCACCATCAACAGGCCCCAAATGTAACCAATTATTTTGTCCTATCCAAATTCTACTTGGAAACAAATATACAAATCCTACTTGAAAGGTGTTCACTCCTTAGAGATTACCACTAAGCTAATGTTTATAATTATGATACATTTGGGGGTTCAGCACAAGGAAGTATTTGAGGATGCATCTTATCTCATGCCAGTCTCTTTCAAAAAGGCCCTGGTCAAAAACCTTCATCACAGACATTGGGCTTTCTTAATGCTGCAAAACTCCTATCAAACCTGCTCACCTCCTTTACAAAGAGATTTCTGAAAAGGTACCGGTCAGGCATTTCCAGAGCTAAAATCTCCTATGTTGGGGACCGGCTGAATAAAGAATGTTTTGCTTCTCCTGTCCGAGATGGTGCAGTTTGAATTCTACAAATGGCAAACTATGCACTGGCAGACTATGCTATGGCTGGGTCCACTGTGGAACCAATTTTCTTTGCAGAAAGGCCTAAGTCCAAGATAATAGTTATGGATCCCAACAGGTCTAAAGTTTTGTCGTTATAGGTAACCCTGGGCAGTGAACTCCGCTCCACTTGCGGAGTTTGCAGAGTTTTCCGCACTCCCCATTATGCTGAGCTCACGGAGTTCCAAAAAACTCTGCTTTGCGCAGCCGAGCAGAGTTTTTTTCCTCGCACGCGTTCACCAACGTCAAGTTGGCGAGCGGAGCGCGAGCGAGGAAAATCCACATCCCGGCGAGATTTTCCTCATTCGCGATCATCAACATCAGGTTGGCGAGCGCAAGCGTGGAAAATAAACCTCCCGGGGAGATTTCTCAACACGGGGGAGTCGGGTTTCTCATTGCAAGTGGTCGCGTAAGCTAGCGACCGTTTGCGTTGAGAAACTGCCTGTTTGCGTTGAGAAAGCTGCTGCTCGAGTAAAAATCTACTCGAGCGGCATAAAGGAAAGCAGTGCTTGCTTGCGCTGTGCATGGTGCTGTTCGCGATGATTGCACAGTGCGGACAAGCATCCGGCACTCAAAATCACTGCGAACTGCATTTTTCTATCGCACTCCACAGCTTGCGGAGCTCCGCAGAGCTTTTTTTTCCACTTTGCAGAGTTTCGCATAGCGCAACTCTGCGAACTCCGCCCAGGGTTAGTTATAGGTCTGTCAGACTCTCTCTAGCCCCTTTTGTGGGTCTGAATATACAACCCCATTAAATTCAATATATTAGAGTTAACTTCTGTGGTGAAGGTGACTTTTCTCACTAGAGAGTATTAGGACCACTGTGACGTAAGCAAATATTTTATGTCTCTATCAATGAGTTTACAGAGCATTGCCTTAACCTTGGTACCAGCTTTAGGGGAGGGCATCCAGTTGGAAGACCTTTGGTGGACTATACTGAGGGTTTACAAATGCTCTCCTGTAATGCTACTTTCTTGAACAAATTGTAAGTTTAGACATCCTTTTAAAGTGCCTCTAAAAAGTGGGACCAGAAGTTTGACTGAGACAGAATCGGTAGTGCCCTTTCATATAAAATCCGCCTTCAAAAGGAGGTCAGAACAGAAAACTTCACATTAGGAGAATCTAAAATCTGAATACATAGTGCTCCCTACTGAAATGCTCAAAATGCTTCAATCATCGAAGTTGGTCGACTCGCCACTGACACGTTATTATAAAGCACACAACTGACATCACCTGTTATGCTCAGGGTACGGCTGAGATAATAAATTGTTGATTGCACATCCCAGAAAGCTCCCATTATAAGTTAGTAGAGGACAGTTTTAATCTTAACACCTGGAGCAGCGTAGACAGTAGAGGGTGAAAAGCTGCCATCATAGGGGCACAGCATGAGGGAAGAAACAGCGGGAGTCCTAACTGACCATTTATGGAAGATTGAAGAAAAGCTGCACCACTGTTGTTGTAAAAAGAAATATAAGACCCTTCAGTTCCTCAAAACATCTTTATTTCACAAGAGTAATTCAATGTCCAAAGAGCATTGAGATCATCAAAGATGAGTATTAAGCCTACAAGAGAAGAGGTAGTAATGCCCGTCAACATGTGGTATTGTGACATCAATCAGTTCACATCTCATCAGCTGCCAGTAGTTAGCTCTACTATGTAAACGAATGTCTTCAGCTAATGCTGAAAGGGTCGTCTGTTGTAATTTGGCAGCACTTAAGTTAAGCATTAGCCGAAGACATCCTGTATTCAGAGGCTAAATTGTCCGCTTTGTGGAATCCATTTTATATTTCTGGCAGCCATTTTGGTTGCCATGTGCTCGCCATGTGCTCTGTCCTACCTTCCTGTTAACTGCTCTTGAAATCTGCCTAGAGACGAGTTATATTTAGTTTTTTTGCTTTACACATGCTCAGTTGAGCTCGCAGCTGTCCATGCAGCTGTTCCGAGTTTATAAATGTCAGGATGTGTCTGCTAGAAGTAGAAACTGTTAGCTCCACCCACTTGTCGACTGTGCATTTTTTGTATGACCTTATATGTACCTAAAACCAGCATTTTGTGTTTGTACCGCCTTCATTTGAGCCCCTGTGTGGGTATAAAAGGACCAAGGTCCTTCCATTCGGTGTGCTACTTCATGCATTGCCGAAGGGTGCTGTGTGAATGTAGTTCCACCTCATGAGGTTTAATAAACTCTGTCTTTTCTATTCCAGTTTCTGTGCCAACTTCTTCCTATTGGTCTGAGGACTCTGTGCAAAGAAGGGAGAACCCCTAAGCACTGGTAGGCCTTGTTGAGGCTCACCACCACAAATTGGCGCTTCCAACGTGGGGCTCATCGGCGACTAGGATGCCCGAAGGATTGGTCGAGACGAAGGATTGGAATCTCGCTTCTGGACGCGATCGCTGCCTGAGGAGACCCGAGTCTTGGCACCCACGGCGTTTTTCCTTTCTTTCTGATCTGACCATCCCGGCGGCGCCGGTCCTCGACTGAGATCTCTTCTGTTGATTCGCTGTGCAGTGACCATTTGGTCGATTTGAGACCTTGGCAGTTGGAACCTGGACACCATTTGATTGGTAAGAGCCGTTTTGCGGCACTTGCTGTTGGTTTGATGCCTTTGATTGGTAAGGTAGTTTAGTAACACTTACTGCGGCTTTGTTTGTATGATTGGCCAATTTTGGAATCTGTTTTGTAATTATATATGTATTGCAATACATATAGGCAGGTAATGAGGAGAATTTTCTCTATTTAAAATTGTTTGAACAGCGCAACGTACGAAGAGTACCTTAAGCGCTACTTTGATTATAATACTGCATATTCTGCACTATTTTTTTTGGCATGCCTGTTTTCAGCACACTTTGTAGGATGTGTTGCTTTTGTAGTGGTACCAATTTGAGACTTGACGAAGCACAACCAGCCCCCCCGGAGGGGACGCCTAATAGGGATATGTATATTAAGTATGGTATTTCTTCTATAATGTACTGCACGTTATGGAATAAATATACTAGTAAAGATCCTGAGTTGCGTTGGCCTATATATGGGTCATTTGATTTGCGAAAGATTCAGTATGTGGAACAATGTATGTTTAAACGAAAGACTAGGCAAGATATGTTTGATTGTGTGCGAATGTGGGAGAAAGAAGTGTGTGAGCGAATGAAGCGTGAGCAAGCCTTGATTGATAAAGAACAGCGAAAGACCATTTATGCGAAAGCATTAGAGTCAAAAAACAAGGAGATGAAAGAAATTAAAGAGAGGGAAGATAGGGAACGCCATTTACAGGTAACTGGCCAATACGCTGTTAGGCAGCCCCTTTATCCTATCCTTAATAAACCGCAAGATGATTTCTTGTTATTAGATCGTTCTCCACCTCCGTATATTTTTTCTTCCGCTCCTCATGAGTCAGATGAGGACTCTTTTTCAGACCAGAACAAAGCTCGAGAAACTCGCTCAATGTTATCTACTGGGCGTGCATCTGACATTAGATCTGCTGTGCGTAAAGCCGTTCGTAGTACTACCACTGCTTCTGAACTTTTAGATAGTATAAAAGGATGGCAGGAAAGGGAGCAAATATATTTTACCGATACATTTGCTGCAGAGGTTATTGAACGATTTAGGAAGCATTCGGTAGAAATGGAGCCCGATGATGTAGCAGCTGATTGTAAACAATTACGTGATGGTCTTTTTGTCTTCTCCCAGGTGGCTGACACGATCAGACGCTTGGTTAAACTGCGTGTTGAAGCAGCCCGTTTGTGAGAGGAGAAAAAGGCAGCAGAAGCAGCTGCACTAGCATCTCAGAGCAGCATGGCACAAACTTCTACTCCTGAAACAGACAAGAATGTTGTAATTAATGTGAAACCCATGCGGGAAGCAGCGCCTTTATATGTTCCTCCTAAAGGAACGGGTACAGATGATGATAAGACTTCTATTAATGCGAAAGGGTACTTTATTTATAATTGGGTTTACACTCCTTGGAATAGAGCAGATGTTATGGCCCTTAAAAATGCATTGCCTGACCCGCGAAAGAATCCAGCAGCCTTTTATGAGGAAGTTGAGGGTGCAATTAGCTCTTGTACTATGACTTTGTCTGATATTGATTTGTTTTTTGGATTAATATTACCGCCTGATATGTGGAGAACTGTGCGTAAAATTGATGATAATGCGACATTTGGAGCATTGTGGAAAGATTTAGAGCGGTTAGATGAAGATAGAGAACCTGCACAGAAACCGTATCAGTTAATTTTAAATCTTCCGGCAGCTATATTAGTTAAGTTAAAGACGATCATCCCCCTAAAAAGATAGATTGGACAGTGTTAGCGTCTTGCAAGCAAAAGGTAGATGAATCAGTTTCTGACTTTTTCACACGCTTTGAAGAGGCATTCCACGATTTTAGTGGCCAGTCATTGATAGATGACATGGGTAGGCATCTGTTTGTTGATAAATATGTCGCAAACCTTTTGCCAGGGATAGCTAGTCGCTTAAAGGCCAGTGAGAGTTCATGGACTACCTCTTCTCCGGTTTCTCTTTTAACTATGGCTCAGTATTATGAGCGACAAGAATTAGAAACTAAAGGTAATGAGGACAAAAAGTCTAAAGAGTTGAAAACAAAGGTTATGTTGGCTCAAGCTTATGGTCCGCCTTCTAGAGGTCATGATAGAGGTGGACGTGGATCTTATGGTTCGTCCTTTCCTTCCTATACTCGTTCGAATTTGTCTGTTGATCAGTGTGCGTACTGCAAAAATTTGGACATTGGCTTTCTGATTGTCCAGTACTGCATGCTCAGCAGAATCTACGTGGTCGGGGACAAATGAGAAATCGTTCAGGATATCCAGGGCCTAGAGGAAGCGCGAATGATCGTGCTCGGTTTGATGCTAATACACGTGGGCAGGATGGGTTTAACACTTTTGATAGAAGGAACCAATATCAAATGTCTGACTATGTGCCCTCTGATTTTCAAGATTCTGCTTATGCATAGGATTGCCTAGGATGGGGTAAGGAATCAGTTGAAGTTCCAGTAGATCAGAGGGGTCCCTATGTTACAGCACATGTTTTGGGCTCTACTGATCAGTTTCTGGTTGATACAGGAGCTACTCGTAGCGCCTTGTCTAAACAATTGGTTCCAAGGGCTCCCCTGTCTGGCTTAACCATTACATCGATAGGTTTCGATGGAACACCTTCCCTTAGCCCATTGTCACAACCACTTGCATTCGATGTTGATAAGTTTACTGCTCCATGTCCGTTTTTGCTTTCTCCAAACACACCAGACAATATTGTGGGTCTTAATATGCTTAAATACTTCAGGGCTACGATACGGTGTTCTCCGGAAGGAGTACGGTATATTTTGAATGACAACTACCCTGTGATTGAGAGATCTTATATTGTTAAAGAGGACATTGCACTAGCCTCACTCCCTAGTACTTTGTGGGCTACTTCGGACACTGATGTAGGACAAATGGTTATTCCACCAGTACATATTAGTGTCAAGGAGGGCGCTTTATTGCCAAGACTGCCTCAGTATAAAATTTCTCGAGAAGGAGAAGAAGCACTCACACGTATTGTACATGATTTAATTAAGGTGGGGGTTGTGGAAGAAGTTCCTTACAATGTTTTCAATAGTCCGATTCTTCCCATTTTGAAAAAAGATACTGACACTAGGATCTATAGATTTATAATCGATTTGAGAGAAGTTAACAAGATTGTAGTACCACAGTACCCTGTAGTATCTGACATAACGACATTGCTTACCCTGGTCCCTCCAACAGCAACTACATTTTCTGTAATTGATCTGAAGAATGCTTTCTTCTCGATTCCTATTCATCCTGATAGCCGATATTTGTTCGGTTTCACTTTGAATAATAGATCATACAGATTTTGTAGAGTTCCTCAAGGCTATACTGAGAGTCCTAGTATTTACAGTCAAGCATTGAAGAGACAGCTTGATTCCTTTACCTTGCCTAAAGGAGTGGCTCTCATACAATATGTCGATGACATCTTGTTGGCAGCTGATACACCTGAGCAGTGTGAGAAATGCACTTTGTATTTGCTTTCTTTTCTTGCTACACACCACCATAAAGTATCACGGAAGAAATTGTAATATTGTAGACCGAAGGTGACCTATTTAGGACACCTTCTGTCTAAGGAGGGCCGTGCACTGACACCAGATCGCATTCAAGCAATTTTAGACACCCCAGTACCTTCCACGCAGAAAGATGTCCGTGCATTCATTGGTCTGACTTCGTTTTACAGGCAATGGATATTGGGTTTTTCACACATTGTTAAACCCTTGCTAGCACTTTTGACTAAAAACACTCCGATCCCCCTTCCATGGACAGATGAATGTCAAAATGCTTTTTGTCAGTTGAGACAAGCTCTTTGCTGTGCACCAGTGTTAGGCACACCAGATTACATGAAGGCTTTTACACTCTATGTACATGAGAAAGAAGGATGTGCATTGTCAGTTTTAGTACAGACACACGGGGACAAACAGCGTCCTTGCGCATACCTTTCTGCAGTTCTTGATCCTGTTGCTCGTGCATTACCTGGGTGCTTCCGTTCAGTTGCAGCGACGGCTGTGTCCATACGTCAGAGTGAAGGGATAGTTTTGTCACACAAACTGTTGGTGCTAGTACCCCATGCAGTAGATGCCCTTTTGAATCAGACTAAGACTCAGCACTTAACTAGTGCTCGTTTGACAGGATACGAATTGACACTGCTAGCACCTCATATTACCTTGAAGAGATGTGCGACACTGAACCCAGCCACTTTGTTGTCATATCCTGCGACTCAGTCTCAGTCAAAGGAGCCTCACGATTGCATATTCCTTACTGAGGAGCAGACAAAGGGTTGCATCGATTTGCAAGATACGCCCCTTCCAGATGTAGATGGGGAACTGTGGGTTGATGGGTCCTGTCTGAAGTTACCAGATGGCACGACTTCAGCTGCTTATGCAATTACCACGCTTGAGACAGTAGTGGAAACAGCTTGCATACCTCAGAAGTCAGCTCAAGCAGCTGAACTAATAGCTTTGACACAAGCGTGTTAGCTTAGCACTGACTTGTGTGTGAACATTTACACGGAGAGCCGCTATACTCTTGGAGTGGTTCATGATTTTGGCCTACTCTGGAAGGAAAGAGGCTTTCTTACATCCCATGGGATGCAGATAATGCACGGAGAGTTAGTGCATAATCTCTTGACTGCACTTACATACCCAAAGAGAGTTGCTATTATGAAGTGTAGCGCACACAAGAAAGTGACTGACAAAATAGGACAAGGCAATGCCTTTGCAGACCGCGTAGCCCGTGAAACTGCGATGCAGCGAAGCACTACATCCATGTACGTAGTGAAATCACAAGCTGAGCGTTGGCATGATGCTAGAGAGGAAGTATTGGATATACAGAGATCTGCTTCTGTGGAAGAGTTTGAGCAATGGTCTAAAGAAGGAATGTTAGATGATGAGGGTTGTTGGCGTAACAAAGAAATGAATAAGTGGAAATTGCCTGCAGCCTATTTACAACCTATGGTTCAAATGGCACATGGGCTGGCACATGTTGGAGCTCTAGCAATAACTAAATTGCTTACACAAGTTTGGGAGCATCCTGAAATTGCTAGCACAGCCAAAAGAGTAGTACAGTCCTGTTTGATCTGTTGGCAGTATAATCCTGGAAAAGGGACACAAACTCCTACAGGAGGGTTTGCTACACCAACCGCACCTTTTGAAGTTTTGCAGATGGATTACATCCAACTCGAACGCTGCAATAATCTGAAATATGTCCTAGTGGTGGTATGTGCCTTCAGTAAGTGGATAGAGGCATACCCTACAAAGGATAATACTGCTCTCACCACAGCAAAGGTGCTTCTAAAGGAGTTTTTCCCTAGATACGGTGTTTGCAAACTTTTGTGGAGTGACAATGGACCTCATTTTATTGGGCAAGTTGTTGAGAATGTACTGAAAGGATTAGGGATCAAACAGAAATTCCATACAGTTTTCCACCCGCAATCAGCAGGATTGGTGGAAAGGTATAACGCTACTTTAAAATCAAAATTGGCGAAAATACTGGCTTCCACGTCTCTAAAGTGGCCAAATGCACTACCCTTGGCATTGTTGTCCATAAGATCGGTGCCACATTCACGATCAGGTCTTACCCCCTATGAGGTGGTGTTTGGGAGACCGATGAACATTTGGGGAATTCCTAAGCCACGCCCCATACATGATGTTCCTTGTGTTCTGATGAATGATTATTTGGCACAGTTAACCGACAGTTTGATTTCTATTCATCAACAGGTTCGAGAAGCTCTTCCTGACAGATCTACAGGTGAGGCCCACGAACTCCGTCCTGGTGATCACGTAATGGTCAAGGTCTTCGACAGATCAAACAGCTTGGAGCCGAGGTGGCGAGGACCAGAGCAGGTGCTCCTTGCGACAAGGACAGCAGTTCGAGTGACAAACAGAAAGAATTGGATCCACAGCACACACTGCAAACGCGTGTCGCCTGCCTTGGTGGAACCTGCTGTGTTGACCGACCATCGAGAGATTCTGGAGACGGAGAAAGGCCAAGCTATCTCACCTGACGAATCTGCGGAAGCCTTCCCGGACCACACGATCACTGGAGTATCCAGATATCAATTGAGACCGAGGAAAGAATCTGCAGTTTTGAAAAAGACTGGTTGAGCTACTGCCCTGGGTTAGTGAAACGGAGAGCCGATGTGGCAAGGGGAGGGGGATCAGCCCTGCATTAGTGTAGTGACACCCGCCTTGGCCCATGGTGAAGAAATCAACGGCTGCCCAGGGAGAAGAGCTCCAACGATTGTTTTCAACAAGTTTTTAGAAAGATCAATCATTACTGTTGCTGAAATGAATAACAAAAGAATCATTTGTGCTGTAGGGTTTGTTGTTGCTATGGTGACTATGGCAGCAATTACGTGGTACATCGAGAAGGTGGCTCCTGTTTTTGTTGCCACTACGCCAGTACCAGTGGAACACCACTACTTCACTCTTCCCTACCATGAGCAGAAGCATCGACAATCCTATCTAAACAATACCTTTATCCAGATGTTGCACCATACTCACAATGCTACAAATACTACCAACTGTTGGGTGTGTGGGATGATACCTGCACATCAAAAGAAAGGAGGAACACCTTTTATTCCTCTTCCATTTTCTCACAATGGTTCTTGTCAAGCTTGGTATGCGCTTTTGTTTGCATCTGGAAAGCCTTCAGTAGGTGGGATTATTTTTCAACTTAATAAAGTGTGTTATCAAAATAAAGAAGGTTATCCACAAGCGAAAGGGACTAAATGGGAATGGGAAGAGTATCAACCGGACAATATTTCAACACCATATGCCTTCACAAATGTGAGAATAATAAAGAACATTGGACCTTTTGTGATTTCTGTGACAAAAACTAAAGCAGATTTGTGTATCTGTAGTGTTGGAAGAATTCCAGTGGGGAGGAGCGAGTGTACTGTAATCCTGACCATTTAAGGTGCCAATAACAGCACTTTCACAGCCACGCATAATACGTATTTTGTGTGTGGAAATAACGGATATTATCAATTACCTGTTGGGTGGTCAGGAATCTGCTATGTATCTTTTCTGTTGCCCCCTGTGTTTCTGGCACCTGCATTGTATCACTGTGATTTTAAACTGTACAATGATATTTCCAAAAACAGAAATAAGAGGACAATAAGTATGGATGAAGTTGACCAAACCGACACTACCCTACAACAATATGTTGATTTCAACTTGGGCTTATTTTTCTTTGTGGGTGCTGCATTGAACAGTAGAAAGATCAGGCGATTGACTCGTGTTGTGGAAGCTGTTACCAATCAGACAGCTATGGCACTTGGGAACATTACAGAGGAACTACAGATTGCAAGGATTGTAGCACTCCAGAATAGGATGGTGTTAGACGTGATTTTGGCTGATCGAGGTGGTGCATGTCGCATCATCGGTAGCAGCTGTTGCGTATTCATACCGGATCACTCACCTTCAGTATATGGCGCAATATCAAAACTGCATAAGATTGCTGCAGAAATTCATCCAGAGACTGGTACTTGGACTTTTGTTGGATGGTTTTGGACTCTTGTTTCTGCTTGGGGCTGGAAGCTACTGACTATCCTGTGTGTAATGATTATGATACTTTTTACATGCTGTGTATGTATCCAATGTGGTCCAATGCTTTGCTCCATTTACATCTCTGCTTGTATACCTGCCAAAAGGAACGTTGCTGAAACAAAGGCCCAACAAATGTTGAATAAAGAGGTGGCTGAAATAATGTTAATAGATGTACGGGATGAATATTTAGATTACCCCAGATAAACGAATGTCTTCAGCTAATGCTGAAAGGGTCGTCTGTTGTAATTTGGCAGCACTTAAGTTAAGCATTAGCCGAAGACATCCTGTATTCAGAGGCTAAATTGTCCACTTTGTGGAATCCATTTTATATTTCTGGCAGCCATTTTGGTTGCCATGTGCTTGCCATGTGCTCTGTCCTACCTTCCTGTTAACTGCTCTTGAAATCTGCCTAGAGACGAGTTATATTTAGTTTTTTTGCTTTACACATGCTCAGTTGAGCTCGCAGCTATCCATGCAGCTGTTCCGAGTTTATAAATGTCAGGATGTGTCTGCTAGAAGTAGAAACTGTTAGCTCCACCCACTTGTCGACTGTGCATTTTTTGTATGACCTTATATGTACCTAAAACCAGCATTTTGTGTTTGTACCGCCTTCATTTGAGCCCCTGTGTGGGTATAAAAGGACCAAGGTCCTTCCATTCGGTGTGCTACTTCATGCATTGCCGAAGGGTGCTGTGTGAATGTAGTTCCACCTCATGAGGTTTAATAAACTATGTCTTTTCTATTCCAGTTTCTGTGCCAACTTCTTCCTATTGGTCTGAGGACTCTGTGCAAAGAAGGGAGAACCCCTAAGCACTGGTAGGCCTTGTTGAGGCTCACCACCACAATGTGGGACATAGCACCACGTGCTCCAGGGGACAGATCTGATGCAATGTCTACCTTTCACAGTCATGTGATGGAGAACAGTGACAATGAGTCCTCAGATGACATCTCTACAACAGTGTGGCTCACATAAATCTGTAACAGTAGCACCAACGGCTCTGTGCTAAATCTTAGCGTTCTTCTTCATCTGTTTGATAAAATCCTAGCACTTAAAAGTCTGACTATGAAGGCTACCAAATTTGGTTGGGTTCCTGCCAAACCACAACATTTAGGATCTCATAAGGGTTGAGATTTAGTCCCCTTCATTTGTAAGATGGTTAAATCTGCAAGAAGCAGAAGCATTATGTTATCCTATCATGATGTATGTGGCCACTTAGCTGACTGTGCAGTATCAGTCGGAGGGTCACCTGACCCACGTTCGGATCACACTGGTATCTGACCAACTTCAAGAAACAAGCATTGGCAATGGCAGGAGGTCTGGCTTATGAAAAAAGTCCCTTTTGTTTCACTAATTAGTTTAGGCACTCGGTAGCTCATAATACATGTACTCTGTAAACTAAACCCTGAGTGGCACCCTCATCTACCAACCTCCTGTATGACATGGCAATTTAAACAGCATCATTGCAGATTTTGTTACCCCCTTGATCCTCAACCCCAGCACCTCTATCCTCCTAAGCAACTTAAACTACCACCTGGAGGACCTCACTGATTCCAACTCAACAATCCTCCTTGAGAGTCTGTCCAACCTCAGACTCACCCAGTGAGTGAAAAGCCACACATATGCTGCTGGAAACCATTCTGGGCACCATCTTTATCAGCTTCAGCAACAACACAGTAGACAAGGTAACACCTATCACTGGGCCTGACCACACCCTCATTAACTTCAGCATATCCATCCCACTCCACCACAGAAACAAAATAACCAAATCTTCAGGACAGAACTAGTGCAAGATCTCAGAAGTAGCCTGGTCATCTTAACTCCTACACCACTAGGCTCAACAAAACTACAAATCAAACACAAGGAGATGATAGACGGAGCACTGAAACTTTTCAGACACTCACCCCCAGTCACAGATCTGGATTGAATCCATCATCATTCTTTAGCTCACTTTGCCACCTCAGTTCAGACCCAGCTATATGCAAATCAATCTTGACCCTGTGCCTCATGGGAACAGTCAAGCCCAAACTGCCAAGCCTGGTCTTCCCTGAACCATAAACAAGCATCCTGGGACCGGTTTCTGGGTAACACCCTTTATCAGCCAGGCTATCTTGAATTCAGTGGCAAAGTGAGCAAGGGACCCACGTCTGGGCATACCCTGCCAACTTAGGGTGAACAAATCAAACACAAGGAGATGATAGATGGAGCGCTGAAACTTTTCAGACACTCACCCCCAGTCACAGATCTGGGTTGAATCCATCATCATTCTTTAGCTCACTTTGCCACCTCAGTTCAGACCCAGCTATATGCAAATCAGTCTTGACCCTGGGCCTCATGGAAACAGTCCAGCCCGAACTGCCAAGCCAGGTCTTCCCTGAACCGGAAACAAGCATCCTGGGACCGGTTTCTGGGTAACACCCTTCATCAGCCAGGCTAGCTTGAATCCAGTGGCAAAGTGAGCACGGGACCCACATCTGGGCATACCCTGCCAACTTAGGATGAACAAATCAAACACAAGGAGATGATATACGGAGCGCTGAAACTTTTCAGACACTCACCCCCAGTCACAGATCTGGGTTGAATCCAGCATCATTCTTTAGCTCACCTCAGTTCAGACCCAGCTATATGCAAATCAGTCTTGACCCTGTGCCTCATGGGAACAGTCCAGCCCCGACTGCCAAGCCAGGTCTTCCCTGAACCGGAAACAAGCATCCTGGGACCAGTTTCTGGGTAACACCCTTCATCAGCCAGGCTAGCTTGAATCCGGTGGCAAAGTGAGCAAGGGACCCACGTCTGGGCATACCCTGCCAACTTAGGGCGAACAAATCAAACACAAGGAGATGATAGACAGAGCACTGAAACTTTTCAGACACTCACCCCAGTCACAGATCTGGGTTGAATCCATCATCATTCTTTAGCTCACTTTGCCACCTCAGTTCAGACCCTGATATATGCAAATCAGTCTTGACCCTATGCCTCATGGGAACAGTCCAGCCCGAACTGCCAAACCAGGTCTTCCCTGAACCGGAAACAAGCATCCTGGGACTGGTTAAAAGATAATGGTCCCATAATGTAAGTGGACATTTTAAGATTTGCAATTTATAATGATCATTTGGTGTATCACACTATGTTAATAAAACAGACAAATGTGTACTGCAGCATGTAAGATATGTCACACACCTACTCAGATCACATATGTTAGAGATAGTATCACCCATTAGTAGTAAACTAGTATAATAATTTAACTTTTGTAGTAGGTTAATATATATGTTTAGCACCCATAAACTATTAAAAACTACTTACACTCACTTGATGATGTCTTCAGTGATGTCATTTGAAATGTCATCAGTGATGTCACTAACCATTTAATGAGTGATGTAATATGTGCAGTCATAAGCAGTACATTGTGGGGTGCAAGTTATAGTTAGCTTAGGTAACTATAACTGCTGAATTTCAATGGTTTTGTACGAGTGAAATCTGAACTAACTATATCGTCCCTGCAACCTTTGTTTTTTTCAGTACATTTCTAAGGGTTTTTTCATTCTATTTCCTAACTATAATGTCCCTATAACCCTTTTTTCAGTGAATTTCTTCCTTTTTTAAAATTCTATTTCCTAACTCCTAACTGGCTTGAAGACAAACTTACTATGAGCCATCAGATCAACAAGGTGGCCGCTACTTGTTTTGGCATCTTGAAATGGCTCGGGAAGATTATTTTCTGTCTCCCCACCTCTGTCCAGAGAACCATGGTTCAGGCCTTGCCATTTCCACACTGGACTATGGGAATTTGTTATATCCGGGGCAGCAAACACATTACTCAACTGCCTCCAGATTGTTCAAACTGCTGCTGCACTGCTTTTGCTCCCTTCTCATAAATTCACCACCACAGCTATTATGTTGCATACTTTACATTGGCTACCTATCGAGTGCCTTGTACATTTTAAGGCATTGTGCAATATGCACAAATGCCACTAAAACATCGGACCTGTTTATCTAAGAGACTTGGTGTCTCTGAATTCCCCTACAGGCTCATTGCATTCTAGTCATAATTCCTAAAATTAGGAAGTCCCGCTAAGGAGGTTGAGCATTCTTTTTCCTTGGACTGAGATTCTGGAATAATCTACCTCCAACATGGCAGGAGTGTCATTCACTCTCTCAGTTTAGCAAATCTTTAAAGACATGGCTGTTTTAATTTTTGGAATCTTCCTAACTCTGCATTTTCTCTTGATACCACTGTGCTTTGATCTACTTTCCCTAATTGAGCTTAGCGCTGGGAAAGATTTTTTAGGTAGCCATGCGCTTTACAAATTGTGCATAATAATAATAACAACTATAAAATGCTTGTAACCTTTGTTTTTTTAGGTGAATTACTAAGGTTTTTTAATTCTATTTCTTAACTATAACGTCCTTGTAACCTTTGTTTTTTATAAGTGAATTTCTATGGTATTTTTAACTACTAGGCATGTTTGCAGAGTGGGAGAGAAAGGGGGTGGGCCTCTGATGATCTCTCAGCAATCCTGCCATGTGGGACTTACTGGAGGTAACAGGAGAGGTTCTTGGCCTCCAAGGACCCTCAGCATCCAAAGGAACTTCATCCCCAACCAGTAGTGTTTTCGGAGGTGTGTTTACAGAGTGATGGAGAAAGAGGGTGGGGCCTCAGATTAGCTCTCAGCTATCCCACTGTGTGGGACTTACTGGAGGTAACAGCAGGGGTTGCTGGATCCCAAGGACCATCAGCAGCCAAGAGGACTTCCTTCTCCAACAAGTAGTGCACGAGGAGGTGCGTTTGCAGAATGGTGGAGAAAGGGGCAGGGCCTCCCATGAGCTCTCAGCAATTCTGCTGTGTGAATGAATGAATGTATGAATAATTTATAAAGCGCAGCAATACCCTGGGGTGTCCACTGGCTACCTAAAACACATACAGCTGGATTGCAGAATAAGGGCGTACTGTTATGCTCTGAGAAAAGATTCCTGTTTTTGAGTTCTTCCTGAATTTTAATAAGTTTGTCTCTCTCTTTAGAGAGGTTTGAAGGGTGTTCCAGAGTTTTACCGTGGTGGAGGTAAAGCTCTTTCCACCCTCTTAGTCTTTATTATCCTGGGGATAATCAGATTCCTGTGTTCTGCTGTTCCTAAAGGCCTAGCTGGAACATATGGTTTTAGATAGCTTGCTAATTGGCTTAAGCCCATTTGATTAAGTGCTTTAAAAGCAATGTAAAGGGATTTAAATTAAATCCGCTTTGCCACCATCAGCCAATGTAGCCGGGGGAGAGCGGCGGCTAAAGACTCAGATTTAGCGATTCCCAGGAGAACCCTGGCTGCGGTATTTTGTAAACGATCTGCAGTTTTTGGATGCTACATTTTGTTGTGCTAGTAAATAGGGCGTTGCAGTAATCCAGTCTTGATGATATCAAGACTGATAAAACTGTTTACCTTAGTTCTAATGGTATTGAGGGTAGGACCTTCCTCAGAATTTTTTGTATAAAATAGCAGCTGGAGGTAGTGGAATTGATTTGAGCCTCAAAGGATAGTTTATTGTCCATGATTAATCCCAGATTTTTTGCTTTTGAGAAAGGCGTGGGTAGTGGTCCGAGCTGGGCAGGCAACCAGTTGTTGGTCCAAAAATGGTGATTGTTGCCAAAAAGTAAGACCTCTGTTTTGGAAGAGTTTAATTTCAGACAGTTGTCTGGCATCCAGTTCCCGATAAGACTCAAGCAGTCTTGAAAGCTGCTAGCAGCGGAGCTAGGAGATCCACTTACAGAAACAATTATTTGTGTATCGTTGGCATACGATTAAAGGGCGAACACATGACTTTTTATTAGTCTGGACAGCCGAGTGACGTATAGGTTAAAAAGTGTGGGGCTCAGGGAGGATCCCTGATGTACCCCACTTGGCAATGAAAAGGGAGGAGACACAAAGTCGCTAGCAGGGAAAGCGCCTTATCCCTGATCCCGATGGTTGCCAAACGGTCCATCATTAGCCCATGACTAACAGTGTCAAAGGCTGCCGATAGATCCAATAGGATCAGGGCAGTGCTACCCCTGCCATCCAATGTCTGTCTGAGCTCCTCAGTGGCCGTAATCAATGCCAGTTCTATGCTATGATGTGCACGAACCCAAATTGGGAGGGATCTAGGATTTCGTTATCCTTGATGAAAGAGGAAAGTTCTGAAGTGATAGCCTTTTCCACCCCTTTTGAAGGGAAAGGGAGTCTGGAGACAAGCCTGTAGTTAAATGGATCCTTGGTGTTCAGTGTGGATTTCTTTAATAATGGAAGCATAGATGCTTTTTTCCATTCTAGTGGAAACCTCCTAGAAGTGATCATGGCATTAAAGATCTCTGTTAGAGGGAGTTCAAATGTCTGAGGTGATAGGAGTAAAAATGTATGGGGACAAGGATCTGCTTGAGAGCCTGATTTAATGGTTCCAATTAGTTGTAGGGTTTTTTCAGTGGTTAATGACATAAACGAAGATAAAGTGGCAGATGGTGTCTCTATTGTGGGTATTATTTTGTAAGGTTGACAGGGGTTTGTGCCTGGCCATTAGACTGTTGCAAAAAAGAATCATAGACAGCTTTGACCTTATTTTGGAATGTGTCCGCTAGGGTATTACAGAATTCCTGACTGGCAGCGGTGTCTTGACGGACTGACAGTTTGGACAAGATTTTTACCTTGGTGAACAGGGTTTTGGAACATCTATTAGATGTTCTAATTAGCTCTGAAAAATAGGCAGCTTTTTCTTTGAAAATAAGGTTTTTAAATATCTGAAGGGATTCTTTATATTTCTTTTGGTTACGACATTGTTGTCTAATCTCCACTCCTCTCAAATCTGCGGCAGAGTTGTTTTTGCAGTTTGAGCGTATCAATGAACCATGGTCCTGAAGGGGTGGCCTAATCCTATGGCTAATTTTTGCTGGAGCCATTTCTGTCGTGGCTACCTCTAGCCAAGAATGATAATTTGCGACTGTTAAATCCAAGTCAGTAGACAGATTTGGAGTAGATTTTGATAATCAGACTACTAGCTGATTGGCCTCAATTTTGTTCCAGGGTCGACTGATAATCATTCCACTGCCTGTTTGAGGTGTGGCATTTGTGGTAGAGTAATTTAAAAAGGACAGCAAAATGGTCTGACCATGTCAAAGGGAGAGAATCAGTCCAATTTATGTATGGATTATCAGTAAAAATCCCGTCCAGGCTTTGGCCTGTGGTGTATTTGCGCACCTCTGACCATTTGATGAAGGTCTACACTGGTCATTTGATCAAGAAGTACTCTGGTGTCCGGATCTGCAGTATTGTCAATGTGAAAGTTAAAATAGCCTAAAAAGATAAAGTCGGGATGATCCGCTTTAAGACTTAAAAGATGATCAAGGTTGTCAATAAAAAGGGACTTGTTATTGGGCGGTCTATAGAGAAGGATACTTTAAGAGAATAATGTTTGTTCAACTCCACTTTGAAGCTCATGGCCTCACAGGCTGGATTTCCAGATCATTTTGATGTACAGGTTTTAAAGTGTGGGACTTACTAGAGGTAAAAGGATGGGTTCTTGGCCCGAAGAACACTCAGCATCTAAGGGGTCTTCATGCCCAAAGCAGTAGTGCACCAGGTGGTGCATTTGCAGAAAGGTGAAGAATGGGGGTGGAGCCTCGGATTACCTCTCAGAAATCCAGATGTGTGGGGCTTAGTGGAGGCAACAGGAGGGATTGTAGGCCCCCAAGGACCCTCAGCAGCCAAGGGGACTTCATCCCCTAGCAAGTTGTGTGCCAAGAGGCCGCTTTGCAGAGTGGTTGAGAAAGGGGGCAGGGTCTCCAACAACTTTCCCCAGGCAGCCTTTTTTAAATTTGTTTTTATTAGGGAAGGGGGCCACACAGCCCTCATCCCCAGGCTGATTTTGGCCCTGGGGTCCCAATCCCCCAGGACCTGGACTTTTTAAAATTTTTAGTTCTAATAGGGGAAGGGCAGATTTCAGCCCCTGGAACCCCATCCCGCAGGGCCTGACCTTTTTGCAATGGGGAAGGGGGCTGAGCAGCCCCCTTCCCTGAACCCATTGTGGCCCCAGAGACCCCATCCCCTGGGGCCCAACCTTTTAAAAAATATGTTTGTAATAGTGTGGGGGGCCACATGGAGCCTTCAGACACAGGGGCTCCATCCCACAGGGCTGGGCTTTTTTGCAAATGGGAGGGGACCATCTGAGCCCCCCTCCCTGAGTGAATTTTAGCTCTAGGGAACCCATCCCTCGGGCCTGGCCATTTAGAAATGAGGAGAGTTGCTGTGTGACCCTCTCCCCTAGGGCCCGGCCATTTGACCTGGGTGCCCCCAGGACACACAGTCTGTATTGGTACCAGAAAGGAACCCTGAAGGCTCCAACGGTCCCTGTCAGCTCCCTACAGTCCTTGCTGGCTCCCCGCCACCTGCGGGATCTGTTATTGCTTTCAGACAAAGGAAGCTGCTAAACATGCAGCTAATGTGTCTGAAAGAAATTTGTTTGTTTTCCTGCTCACTTGACAGGTGGCAGGGAAACAGATGAATGCTCCGCTTCCATATTTTTGTAATATTTAATATTTTTTTTTGCCCTGGCAGGGTCCCTCTTTGACCCCCCTCAAAAGGCCTAGGGGATCAGGGTATTACTACCCTGCCCCCTTCTTTTAACATTTTTTGTGGGGCTCGGCTCCGAGTCCCAGGATGGCTGTCAAGATTTCCTGGTTTGAAGTGTTGGAAACTAATTAGATTTGAGCCCGAGGACTGTTGGATCCTCGGAGGATCCGCGTCCCTATATATACAAATTTGTTTTTTCTTTTGTATTTCCAAAACTACTACACCAATTTACAAAAATGAATGCTTTCTGGACCAACAGCTACCTTTCTGCCATATTTGGTGTAATTCCATTCAGCATTTCGGGCTGCAGTGTTCTCTAAAATCTCTATGGGAATTAACATGGGGAAAACGCGCTTGAGGACATTCCTTTTTCTCGGCCCCTGTATTACGATTCACCACAAAACTTTCAAGACAGCAGCTGAAGTGAACTGAGATGACATCAGGGATGTTACAAGTGATGTCACTGACCATGTCATGAGTGATGTAATATGTGAGGCCATAAGTAGTGAATTGTGGGGGCTTAAGTTATAGTTAGGTCAGGTTACTGTAACTGCTGAATTTCTATGGTTTTGTATGAGTAAAAGAGTTTTTCCTTCTATTTCCTAACTCTAATGTCCCTGTAACCTTTGCTTTTTCTGTGAATTTCTAAGGTTTTATTAAATTCCATTTCCTAACTTGAACGTCCCTGTAACCTTTGTTTTTTAAGTGAATTTCTAAGGTTTTTTTAATTTTATTTTCTAAGTGTAATCTGTAACTGCTTGAGTGTGAGTGTGTGAGTGAGTACATGAGTGTCTCAGTGGGTGTGTGAAAGAATGTGTGAGTGTTTCACTGGGTATGAGAGTGGGTGTGTTTGTGTTGGTATGGGAGTGGCTGCATATGTGTCTTACTGTGTGTGTGAGTAGGTGAATGAATGAATGAGTGAATCTGTGAGTGGGTATGTGAGTGTCTCTGTGGGTCTCTGGGTGGGTGTGAGACTGTCTGAGTGGGTTTTCTAGTGCCTCTATCTGTGTGTGAGTGAGTCTGTGAGTGATTGCATAAGTGTCTGGGGGTCATAATGAAATGTCATTATTTTTAAGAATAATCTTCAGTTTTGTGTAAAAGATGTGGTACTTGCTACTGGCAAGTTAGTAAATTCTTTTCCATTGTATAAATGCTTACTATACACCGTTCACTGCAGCTGCATAATGGATCACCTATTTACATATATCTGTATTTGTCTATCCTTCCATTTGTTTCAGTGGGTTAAGAATTATGAATATTTTTTCAAAATGTTTTAATCATCGTGAATTCATCACAAAGTTGTTGTGAATTAGTCGTGAATTTGTTGTGAATTGTCACAATACGCTTTTTCTGGTTTTGTGGGAAATTCACGAAGACTGCGTGTTTTTCAAAAAGTGTAAACACAAATATATTGATATTGTAAGTAATATTTGACATAACTGTTTACTAGAATAGTGTTTAAACTCCTTTTTTTGTAATCATTTTTAATTGAAAGCACTTTCTAATTGTATTGTGGTCTTTGCAACAACAACAGTATTTTCAATGACGTTGGTAGTCGCGAAGTTCATGTGACTATGCAAGATAGAGATTTGATTGGACAAGACAGCTTTCATTAATGTACAAATGAAGTTCCCACTCACTTCTCCCTTCTTGAAGGTTCCAGCTTCTAGTTGGCTCCTTGGACCGCAGTTCTGCTGAGCGTGCTGCCAGTGCCCCATGAGTTGCTGATGCTGTCCTGCGGCCTGTAGTGGGGCCTACTGCATGCATCCTGACTGGCAGAGGCCTGGCTTTCCCCTCCGCCCTTCCATTTGGACATTGAGGGAGCCTCCCTCTGAAGATTACTACTGCATTACTTCATAATTTATATTGAACAGCAAATACATCTTCTTATTGGCAATGCTATGACTTTGCTCCTTACACTGCCCGAAGCTGTTGTGACTGATACTGTCTGCTTTTGGCTGATGCTGTGTCTGAAGTGTCATACCTTCACTTGATCCTATTTTTCAGCCTCCCTGATACTGTAACTTTGTCTGTTCTTGTGGCCTTTGCAGCACAGGGATGCATTTGCTGTCCTATGACACAACTCATTTGCTGTCCTACGACACAACTCTCTGGCATGAGACTGCTAGCGCACCTATGCGCTATTAACTATTGGCCCCATCATACCCTCTGATGGTACTGAGGAGCTGGACACATGTCTGGTTGTGAGGGGAAACAGGGGTACTGCCAAGATGGGCCACACAAGCAACACCAGTCCCAGGGCCTCCTCACACTCTTCATCAACTCTGGGGGCTGACCAACTGGACTCCCAGAGTCAGCCTTCTCCTCCTGGAGATTTGATGCAGTACTGGGGGCTATAGAATGGACTCAATACTGTGTGAAACCCGGAAGCTACAGGGAGTCAAACTGGAGAACACGCATGTAATGTTTTTCCCAGACTATACCTTAGGGGTACAACATCAATGCAGTTATTTTCTAGCAGTGAAACAACAACTTTGAATACTGGATATAAAATAATCCTTACTCTTCCCTGCGAGACTGCGCGTGGTGACTGATGTCAAAGCTAGGTTCTTTGACATACCACAAGATGCCTGGGACTGGCTTGAAGCATGTGGGCAGTTTTCTGGTCCCCAGCTCAGCGGTTGGGAGGAGAACAGAGAACTGCAAGGAACACGCCTGATCACACTGGCACCGTGGAAAATGACATCCTCCCAGCCTGATAGCAGTGCCAAACTTGGAGCAATTTAGCAGGGACACAGGAAAGCTGTCCAGGAGGCAGCACGGATTTCTGATCCCGTCCATCGTTCCAATCGGGATGCAGCATCTGCCCGATCTTCCAGAGTCTTCAGTAGCTGGCCCATCGGATACCAACTCGACAATTCTCGAAGCTATCACGTCACAGATGTCTGATGACATTATTTGAGTCGTAACTTGTCATTAGCTACTCCATGTCCCATGCTGATCTTGCAATTCATCCCCTATGCATATATTTTTGTTCTATTGCACGCAAATGTTGTCTTTATGGTCGGGGAGGGCTGGCCCGGGGAGCAGTGGGTGGGACGCTTTCTGCTCCTTTGGGTGGACGGGTTTGAGGGGAGCTCGACATTTGGTTAACAATTAGAATGCCTCCATGGATTTCACTATACCCCTGCAGTGATGAGGATGTTGTTCTAACTGCTTTGTGAAACCACTCACCCTCCTACCTACATCCTTGAGGGTTCATTTTGTTAGACATAGTTTGGGTCTTGGTTTGGGCAGCCTTTCCTTAAGGTCCACTCTTTTGGTATTGATGCTACACCATGCTGGCACCAGGTTCAAGTACTATGTTGTTTGGGTTCTGCTGCACACGCTCCTTGTGGACCTTCAACCTTTTTTTTCCATGTAGTCACATGTACACTCTCGGATTTCCATATTACATACTACATCACCCAGGCATAACGTGAGGCCTCAATCTATCATTACCTGGAACATTTGTGGTATGTGTACTCTATCCCATCGCTATGGAGTATACTCATATCTCAAAAGACACCATGTCCAAATTGCTTTACTGCAAGAGTCACACTTAACAGACATAGAAGCAACTAAATTGGAATGCAGATGGAGGGGGGGAGTTTTTTCCACCAACTTTTCCTAATATGCTTGTGGTGTGCTAATCTGGATCTGCCCAGGCACTCCTACTTGGTTTAGGAGGTTGTGACGGATGCCGAAGACAGGTATATTTTAATTTGGGGATGGCTCAAAGGCCCTAATAGCGACCAGGGTTCTTACCTGCAGTCATAGTCACAACTACTTTCTAAATGGTGTGATCTACCGTGTCTGATGGGAGGAAATTTGAATAGTGTTTTGGACACAAGTTTAGACTGCTCCTTTCCTCCCTTACAGTGTACAGCGGCCTCTACTAATGCCTCGTCGTTAAGGGACTGGACACGCCAGTGGGGTTTGGTAGACATATGGAGGTCCAGCAACCCCATGACACGAGTATACTCTTTTTACTCTCACCCACATGAATTACATGTTCGAATAGACAGGATTCAGTACACAAACTACCTACTACCCTCCATCACCCATGTTGATTATTTGGGTGGCACCCATTCAGATCACAACCTGCAATGCATAACTGCCACCTGGGACACTAGACCTTCCCCTGTCCCCTCTTGATGCCTGCAGTCAGCCATGCTGGAGGACCCCCCCTTTCCGCAATTCCCTAAATACCGCCATTATCGAGTATTTCAAACACAACTCTGACACGGACTCATCGGCTCTGATAGAATGAGATGCACTAAAAGTGACACTGATGGGCTGCGGTCTGGGACTGGGCTGTGGCATGCAGAGGCAAGTGGAAGATGAACTGTTCAAGGTGGAATGAACCCTACAGGCTCTCGAGATGCGCTCTGTTGCTAAAATTGTCCATGGATCGCATCTCACTGATGTGAAGAAAACGCATGTGGATCTACTCAAATGACTGTGATGCCTGAATTATACGGCACACTCAATCATTGTGCATGCAACAGCTGATCGTTCGAGGTCTCTTCTTGCCTGGCTGATTCACCAGGAGTGGCCTGCACAACCAATTACTGAGCTGAGGTCTCTCAGAGGTGAGATGCACTACATGCAACATGAAAATCACGAGGAGCTGGTTCTCCATTACGCTCTACTGGTTGATGTTGGCAGCACCTGTGTCAGATATCAGCTCCTTCTTATCGGAGCTCTCTTTTCCTATACTGACCCCAGATCAATGTTAGGACCTCGATGCCCCTATTACTTCTGCTGAGGTCCAGCCTGTGATGCGTACCCTTGCCGCTGAAAAAGGTACCGGGCCCAGATGGCTTTACATTTTAACAATCCATACTGTTAGCATTTTGGAGGGATAAGTGAAAAAATGTCTGTAGCTGAGTAAGTCAGTTGGTACAATAAGAGGTATCTAAATTTTGAAGAAGATTCTATTTTTGAAATAGAAGATTACTGATTGGCTGTTCATCAACATTGTGCACTCAAAAATAGGATTCATGTTACTTTGCAGAACAAGCATCTTTCTGATTGGTTATAGAAAAACCTTTGAAAGGTGCAGTAGACATGATGAGCTAATATTTTGCAAAAGTCAACCTCACCTGCTATTGGTATTTGTAAGCTAGTGTGAATTTGAAAATATGGTAAACCTACGACCTGCTGGTATAGTTGAATGTTGCAAAAAGTGTTACTATGGAAACTAGGATTAAACAGAATGGGTGAAGGGTTGAAACTTAACTGTGGTTTTAAAATATGAAATGTTAAGTTACATATAAGTGATATGCTGCTAAAGTAAAATTTATGCTACTAAAGTAGAAGTTCCCAAATCCATACTATGTTTAAAAGTGGTGAATTCTTAGAAAAGAATATTAGTATTATTGGAAATAGGTTTTTGAACTCTCATAAGGGTTCACGGCTCCATCGTGACTCTGAACTGCGGCACCGCGGTGGAGCTGCGACTCCAATAAATTACAGAAGCATATCGGGTTCTTTTAGAAGAGAGTAATACAGGGTTAATATGTGTAACCAATATAAATGTGTTTTAGAATTTGAAAAGCTGAAGGGAGCATTTTGATTTGTTACTTACATTCATTTATTTGCAAAAAGAAAGGGACAGTTTGACATTACAGGATTTACTTTGTTGAGAGTGGGGCACCACATTTATTGTGTTGGAAAGAAAATATTTTAGGAGTTTCTGACATTTTCATATTCTGCAATAGTATTTCAGAAATGAGTTACAAATGTGTAAGGTGTGTTATGTATTGTGCAGTAGTGTTTCAGTGTTTGTAATCATATTTTTAACTTTGTAAAGCATTATTTATAAAGCTTGCAAAGCATTAGAGAAATGTGATGTTTGAAATATGTTACAAAATGCACAAATGTGTATTGTAGTTTGTTTTATTGTACTGAAATGAAGATTGAAATAGGTTGTGCATACTAATATGTGTGCTTTCTGAGTGTCTAATGAAAGTAGTAGAGAAAACTGATGTTTAAAACATGTTGACAGATGTATTAAACAATTTCCCAGTCTATATAACTCTGCACCCACGTTCCTTGTATTATGGGCAGAAAGGAATACATACACCTTCTTTTACACAAATTTACAGAGCATACAGTCTGAAACACTGGTATTCGACTATTTGTATGTTTCTTTTTATGTATCATGCCACTAGTAAAAGGTACAGACACACTCATGCATGCCTTCAGTAATATGGTGAGACTTACAACAGTGACATGGGAAGGATTGCTGTTTTAAATTTGGCTAGGCCCAACAGTCGGTGAATAGTGAAACTGCAAGAGAAAAGTGAGGTTTAAGACATGGCAGAAGGATTAGTGATTAGGCTACTTCATATGAGTCTGTGGAAAGGTACACTGGAAGTAGGCTGTATAAATGTAGGTATTCCTGAATGTAGGAGAGTAGGATCTGCTTCACATGGGTACCCCCCACTTTTTGCTGATGCTTCACTGTTTTACGACTTTAGTCTGGCTGGGGCCCTGCTAATCAGAACCCCAGCCTAGCTGCTTCCTCTATAAAATGGTTTCCATGTACCTTAAGTACATCTCTGATTGGAATCTGAAGTGCCCTTATAAGTCCCTAGTATATGGTATACTATGTACCCAGGGCATAGGTACCTCAGAGGCCTGCCAGGGGCTGAAGCATGTATTATGCCACCCCTGGAAGCTCAGCCAAAATGACACCACAGGTCTGCTACTGCAGCCTGGGTAAGGTGGTGCATGCACCCCTTACAGTGATGTAGGCTACCTATATCACTACCATTGCACACACATATAAACCTATAAGTCACTCCTATGGCAGGCCTTTACAATCCTGAGGGCAGAGTGCTTGGTTTTTATGTGAGAGGGTGCCCCTGCATGAGCAGAGCCCCTCTGAAGCATTCGGAGTACCTCCTCTGATGCTGTTTGTGGTACAGCCTGACCATATACTCTTAAGTGCATTATATCCTCGCGGTACAATGCTAACTTTGGACTGGCTGCACCAAAGCATGTTGTGTTTGGTGTCAAACATCTTGGAATACTACCCCCACCAATCCTGGTGGCGGGGGTAGCATTCCACCCTTCTGGAGGGAGAGACATGTACACACCGGTCTACCCGGTAACATCTTTCCAGAGCCCTGGCATCACAAAATGGATGCCGCTGCCACAGACACAGGTCTGGCCTCCTGCTGCTGACTGAAACTCCGTTAGGGGAGGCCTGGACAATATGTTTCCTGTCACAGGGAGGTGTAACAACCTCCCCAGACAGGATAGAGGACTGAAGAATCTCCCTTGGGGTCAAGGAGTGACTCCCCTGCTTGGCAGGCACCAAAGAAGCAATTGTCCGGTCTGCATCGCCAAAGCTCCCGCCGGATGCCGAAGTCTTTGCATCACCAGAGGTAGATTTCCAGACTTCCCCGAGGCTACCCTGAGTCCCCAGTGAAGCTGAGACCCGTAGCTGTCATGGGTAATGTCGAACCAAGACCCCTGGGCACCGAGAACATTTGCAAGTGCATCCACTTCCTGGGATTCCTCGAAGTTGTGCTTTGGGCTCTGAGTAGCCCCCGCCTCCAGCACCGACTGCACCGAAGATCACTGGCCTCCACTCCACGAGTATCCCGTGAGCCAGCTCCAAGTGCGTCCACTCGAGGCTCCTTCACGGTTGCTAGTCTGTTGGCTAGTGGGCCCTCCCGAAGGCAACTCTTCTTCTGCTTGGGCTTCCCTGGTTGCTCCAGACGTGCCCTGACTTACCTTGATGGTCTGCACCACCGTCCTTCTTCTATTTCCATGAGACTTGCCATTGCCAAGGTTTGTTGGGTCCAATCCAGTCGCCGACACCGCAGCACTCGACAGACATTATGGGACAGCTCCAATCCAGCTCCTGGTTGTCGTCGATGCCTCCTGGACCTCGTGGCTGAAGAGTCAAGACAACCGTCAACCTACCTGAAGCACCCGACATTGGTGGGCATCTGCTCATCGCCTTCCTGGTCACTGGCTAGTGACCCAGACTCTGTCCCCTCTGCTTTCAGGTTCTTCAGATCTTCTATCCACCCTTGGATCCACCCAAACACTTTCGACTTGGTCGCCAGCAGCACTTTGTAGCAGATCGCCATTGAAAACGACGACAAAACCCGACCCCGAAAGTCACCTATGCACCCGGCTTCCCTGGGTGAGGTAACACGAGTACTCCGGTGCTCCAGTGGGTATTGACTCTAGAACAGCCTAGTGCTCAAACGTGTATTTGTGCTGTTACTGTTGATATTCGACTTGTAACTTATGTACTTCGAACTCTAGCCTCATAAAGAGACTAGAGGGGTGTGTTTAAGACTAAGTGCATATATTTTAAGTATATACCTGGTGTGGTCCTCTTTCATTTGGTCGCAGCCAGAGTTTTGAGTACATCATTCGGTCTACTGGGGAAGATGTCAACATAAAGTAGAATGGCAACAAATGATGGACGGAATGCTGAATGATTCCAACATTCTCCCCCAGTCAAGAGATCTGGGTTAATCCCATTGTTCTTTTGCCCACTACGCCACCCCAGTTTTTACCCTTCCATATGCAAATCAGTCTTGACCCTGTGCCTCATGGGAACAGTCCAAACCGAACTGCCAAGCCAGATCCTCCCTGGACCAGAAACAAGCGTCCTGGGACCGGTTTCGGGGTTTGTCACCCTTTATCAGCCAGGCTAGCTTGAATCCAGTGGCACAGTGAGCAAGGGACCCATGTCTGGGTTCTGTATCCAGTTAAAATCTCCCCCCCAGAGTTGCGGTATATGTGCATGTTGTGCAACTTTATTGTGTAAAGTATGATAGAATTGGGGGTCGTCATTGTTAGACCCGTAAATACCAACTAATAATATATGTAGGTTATCTTTTCGACATTTATCTATGACATATCTGCCCTGGGTGTCCACTTCTAGCTCATGCATATGCAATCTGGCATTCCTGCTTGTCCAGATCAGCATCCCTCTGGCATGTGAAGTAAACCACGCAGCTATACAAGTGCCTCTCCATCTATTCGCTGACAGTAACCTTGTGCCCGGGGGGAGGTGAGTCTCCTGCAATATGGCCACATCTACCTGGTGTCGTTGTAAATAGGCTAACACTTTGTGTATTTTTCTATGATTGTTTAGGCCCCTCATGTTCCATGACATGAATTTTAATAGAATCTTATCTTTGGTGGTGTGTTCTACATACTTTGCATTTGCTTCTAAGGATATTCAGAAGATTCTCGCTGCAGAGCTCTATGTTTGAACAGTACAGTTTGAAAGCATTTAACCTTGTTTGGCTTGCTGACAAACTAACTATCATACCCCCTACCCCCACCCATGCCACAGCCTATTTTTTGAAGCATGGCTAGGCTTAACTTCTTGCACCCGTCCCTGCCCAACAACAAAAAACATTACTCCCCGGAGTGTGTACCACTTTTGGGGCGGCGGTTGCTAGACTAACTGTGGCCAAAGATGGCCTTTGTCCGCCATGAGTTTACTATACAATCCAGATCGCTGTTTCTACTGACCTCTATAGATGCTATCACATGTTACAGCTTGCTAACAATATAATATTTATAATTATAACTGCTTGTTGTTCCCCCCTATCTTGGATATACCACCTGTCTATCTTCCTGACTTAAATAAAGCATTTGTTTATCTAGAGTTATATCTAACCCTGGGCGTAGTTCGCGTAGTCGCGCTACGCGAAGCTACGCAAAGACGTCGGAGCGATACGTGAGCTACGCGTAGCTACGCGAGCGTGCGTAGCTGCTTGTCGCGCCCGTTCGTGATGCGTTTTGCTTGCTCGGGAACGCGTTGTGCGTATTCGGGACGCTGTTTGCGTGCTCGGGGGCGTGAACTTACCCATGCGGTCGCCTATGGGCGCGGCCATTTTGTTTTTCACTTGTCCCGCCCGTTCGCGATCCCTTATTTCCTGTTCCGGGTCGCGTATAGCGTGCTCGCGATGCGCATTCCATGTTCGGGAACGTGTTGTACGAGTTTGCGACGTTTTTTGCGTGCTCGGGGAGAAATATCATGCAAACTTACCCACGCGGTCGCGATGGGCGCGGCCATCTTGTTTTTCCACTCTATGCTATGGTTCTGGGCCTGATTTTCCATCCTCCCTCAATCTTTGCAATCCTTAGGGGCCCATTAGGATGGCGGGCGGAAGCACCACCGCCGTGCTGGCGGATGCAAAAAGCACCAGTTACCGTCCGCCCGCCACAGCACACACGCCCGCCCAATTAGGATGCGAAAAGACAGCCAAACCCCGCCCGTACGCCAGCGACGCCGTCCGCCATCAAAGTGCGCCCGTTCATGGAGCGGCGCGGCCCAATGGAGACACAACGCCCGACGAAATCATGTACCGCCCGGCGTACAAATTACAATGCCAGAACCAAACAGTTCCTCCGGCTAAGAGACACTGCACGTGAAAGCAAGGCGGAAAACCAAACTCACAGTACGGATAGCAAAGAGGCGGACCCCCCGAGCATGAATCCAGCACTGCAGGCCCTCCCCATGCTCTACCTGATGCAGCACCCAGGAGTCAACGCACCGCGGCGACGCAGGTAGGCAGACACACAACAGGGGCACGCAAACAGCGCACACAGTGCAAGGGCGGGAAAACTGTATATGGCCCCCACCCCGACACCCCTGCGTGGACACAACACATCCACCACTGCACCCACACATGCGCACAATGCAGAGGCCAATGGCAGCGCAATGCATGCGCCGTACACAAACAACACAGGGTCACAACCAAACACCACACACACCAGCACCACCCAGAACGCACATGTCACGTGACAGCCCTGCCACAGTCATGTCCCCAACCGGCAATTCACTGTTGCCAACCTGACGTCACACAACTGACCCGAACATGTCAGTGACGTCACGCCACATTAGGACACACCCCTGTGTGCAAAACACGGCGAAGCACACAGCGGAGGCAACATCACCCAGCAGAATATGGACCCCATCGGGAAAAGGTACGCCAGTACCACACAGAAACACCGGTGCCACCCTGCACCCAATAACAAGACATGCAATACGTAACATCAAAGATACCGGGGACAGACAACAGGTGGGACCAATTATAACACAAGGCCCAACGTACAGCGGAAAAGCAGCCTGCTGCCCACACACGGGAGAGGAGACAGCACCGAATGACCTTCCATTCCCACTGTGAAACCACATCCCGACTAAACAAGCCAGAGAAAACAGTCATTGCACCAAACAAAGCCCAACACAGGCATGCAGAGGGAAGCGGCCACAGGGCAGATAGCGCATAACACCAAAGAACATTCACAACGGAAAGAAGAAATGATAACACTCCCCATGTGGTTCACATGCAAGTTATCTGGAAGGAGTCAGACACCACTGACCTTGACCATTCAGAGAAGCATGTGGGATGAGGGCCCGTGTCCTCCGCACAAGCCAACATAACACAAGTCCTGCCTCCCTACGACCATTACAGAATTCCCAGCAACATCGGAGGTTGCACTCTGCAGACTGCACAGACAGCCGGAGCACGCCACCACAGCGCCCTGCAGCAAAATGGCACTTGCACCACACCTACCCAACTACGCCAGACAGATCAAGCTGTACAAACATAACCTGATACAGATATTGGGATGTGACAATCTGGCCTTGCTGAACGTAAGTTACCGACTAACTTACCGCATCGCATTGTTCAGCTGCGTCATCCCCGTCTTCTACTGTCGGAGGTGTCCCTTCTACTATCCTGTGGAGTTATGTCTCTCCAACCCGGCATGTCCATTAGCACACCAACGGCTAAGCAGTTGGAACTCTGAAGCCCACATCCCACAGTCAACAACTAATCACTGTACCCCTACACCCTATGCTATGTGTAATCATGCTGAGTATATCCTCCACATGCACTTCGTTGCCAGTAGTGTTCAATATACTGCATCACAGAGGACATTAGTCCCAATACATGGCTTGAAGCAACAATGTGTCTCTGCTGATTCATTTCACAAGTACGAATGAGAGAGGATGAGAGTGTGTGAAGTACACAGCAGTCGTGAGATGACCATATAGTCCACTGTCATTGGATGTCAACTTAAATGAGTAGCACAACTGTGGGAGACACACATGTGTCATGTGAAGCGGGAGTTACGCATGGCTCAGGTGGGTTGGTGTGACGGGTAGGTGTGCACATGCAATGTTGAAACACGCTGTGTTGGGAGGACTCAGGACCAGTACATTGGCGCACTCCTGGGAATCTGTAAAGACCACCTGTCTGGTGACGAATGTGAACTCGTGTGTGCACAACAGGCGGGCACACGAACAATGCTGCATCAAGTGTAGACGTCAGCCCACCCTCCGTGGACATGCCGGAAACTGCTGCACGTCCGCCAGGCCCTTGCCAGGCACTCACATCCCCTGTCGACCTGGTGTATCCCCAACATTGTCCACTTGCACAGGCAATACAGGGCACGGGATGGCAGTAGAGCATGGTGGGTGAGAGGTCATGGCGTGCTCATCCTTGTCACATCACGCAGGCAACACATCCACAATGTGTAGTATGGCACAAGTCAAATGGAAGTAGTGGGGGGACGCACACATCACAAGCAGCAGTGACGTCACGGAAGGTGGCTCGCACCATCCCACCCATTGACAATACACCCACACATGTTACATGCCATTGCAACAGAGAAGCTAGCATGTGCACAAGCAGCTCCAAGCTCGCCCCAGAGAGGCCAAAGAGTGAATGTGTGGGGCCATGAGCTCCAGTTGGACGCGGACTGGCCCGCTAGGGCAGCTACAGCCTCTGTGTGTTGCAGGTGGTGTATCCGGACTGCGGAGCCTGTCATGCATTGTCAATGTTGCCCGGGTCTCGAGTCGGGGCACCACGCATGTGGACGGCGTAACGCCACTAATTATACCGTGAGACAGACCACATGTACAAATGGACCCACACATACACTCCTTGGCCTCTCTGGGGCGAGCTTGGAGCTGCTTGTGCATGCGCTAGCTTCTCATGTGCAAATGCATATTGGTGTGAGCGAGGGGAGGCCATGAGGACAGTGTAAAAGATAACTGTTTGACTTTCAGTTAGTTTAAGGAATGCCCCTGATGTGGTCAGAAAAAGACATGTCTTGTGTGTATTGCAACTAGTAGATAAGCCGATGACCTACCCATGTCTTGCATGTAGCCCCGCACCTAGCCCCGAACACTCGACACAGCGAAATGAGTACCAGCACCACATACTTCCCATTCGAAGCACTGACTGGGGGTGACAACCATTGGACAGTCTTGTGTAGTCCACCCACGCGTACATGTGGGCCCTCCATGAACCATGTCACCTGCAGCAAAGTGATGTCATGGGCAATGACGGAAGTGAGCAGAGCTGTCTGCCCCACGCACAGACGGTGCATCAGCTCAAAGGACCCAGCACTGAGTGCAGCAGGGGTCACATGTGCAGGGGCAGTTGTGCCTGGTGTGAATGCACATGCACATAGACAGCACATCGAGCAATGTGTAGCCTGCCCACATCTACTGTCCATTGTCAGGCTGACCTAGAAAAAGATCACAAGGCAACACATCTGTGTGGGTGTACCCACTGTGACCAACACTGCGCAACCATCAGCGTACTCGCCCTGTGCATGGCCCACCCAGCAACGAAGGTCACATTCAGTGCCACTATCTCTCACACACATCCCTATCACGAGTCATGGTGTGTCCAATCGACAGTGCAGAGTAAGCGCTCATCCGTGGGGTCCTGAACAGGAGACACATGTAACCCACTAGGCAGTCTGTGTTGGCACCTATTGGCATTGTGCAGTCAATGTGCAGGCCAGGCCTGCTGGGACTGAGAAGGGCAGCATGGCCCCAGCCTGACTTCCACACGACCAACAAGTGCACTGAGACCTGCATTGCCAATTGTCTGTGTCACTGGATGTCTGACATGAAGTTGCCATGTACCACCACTCGGGTGGGACAGACAGGTCAAAGCGCCCGAGAGCTCACATACCCATGCCACCTGCAGCCAGCATGGTGTGCAGTGCATGTCTGTACTCCACAGGCTCTGACTCATAGTGCTGAGGAGCAACGACATGTGTGTCCCCCACATGCACACCCACACCCACTGCAGTTGTCTCTCACACACAACTTTTGCAAGGAATAGCCATGTGCAGTGTGCGTTGAGCACGGAATCCAGGTTCTCCAGCTCCTCGCTGGTGAGTGGACCTGGACATGTCCTCAGCGTCATCCACGTGTAGTTGTAGTGGTGGCAGCAGCAGCTGTCGTCGAGGGGTGCCAGGCTGCAGTGCCAGGTAGCTGTGGTCATGCCTGTCCCACTCACACACACATATTACCCCCTGGGGCCGTTTCAGTGGGTACAAGCTGCTGCGATTCGTGTACCATGTCTGGCAGCTGCAATTGCAGACGTTGGCCTGCTCCCAGCTGGCCATGGACGCCTACCTCCACAGTGGAACACGGAGGGTGCAACCGCGAGGGTCATTGGAGTTGGCCGTAAGGGCCTGGCCCATGCCGGGTACAGTCCGCTGATGCCTTTTGCACCACACAGTATAATGTGCGCAATGCATCTGCAGGTGTGGCCATGATTTGCGTGTGGGTGCAGGTCCACAATGGACAGGGCCACAACATGCCGTGTGCATAGGCAGGGACGGCCAGTGCTCAGCCTCCACATGTATGTAGGAACATCATCATGTACACATTGGCATGGGAGCATGGGATATGCATATGCACACACATGCCATCTTTCACTATGTACATCTGCCACTTGGCACGTGCAATGTTACGTGCCACTTGTGATGTGTAGTTGCAAGCACACAGCCGTGTAGGCATGGGGCTGTCAATGTGTACACCTGTCAATGTTTCTGGAGGTGTGATCCGTACAGTGCTGTACTTAGGGTGCAGTAGGGACATCAATGACTGTCTCATATCCCCTCGTGCCACCGGTCCCACTTGTTTTGGCCGCTCAGCCTGTGTCCATAGCGTTGTTGGTGTGTGCCCTACACACCCAGCCCCGGAAGCAGTGTGATGCACAGCAGCTAGTCATGTTGCCGTGGTGTTGCAGCTTACCGAATATGCAGTCTGTTGCCTTCAGCATGCCTTACAAGTTGTTAAGGCCTAACTCCCCATGTGCATGCTCATAGCAATGGTGTGTGTCACTGCCCATTGCTATTGGTAGGGGACCTGTGTAAGTGTATTGTGGCTGTGCTGTCCCTACTTGTCAGCCGTTCTGTCATTCAATTGCCTGCTCAGTCATTTATGTTCTGTGTATGTGAATATGCCATGTGGCGTGTTGCTTTGACATGTGTTCACTTCCATCTTTCCTAGGCGGAGACCAAACATTCATCGCCCCTACCAATTGCTGTCAGACATGGTGGATGTTGAGGTCATCCGCAAATATCGTCTGGACCGACCCACCCTGCATCGTCTATGTGTCTTGTTGGAACCCCACCTCCGTCCTCGCAGGGTGTATCCAACAGCATTCACCCCCACGGCTAAGGTGATGGCTGCACTGCATTTCTTCGCCACTGGGTCATTCCAGCACACAGTGGGCAGTGGAGGTGGGATGTCCCAACCCATGTTCAGCATGGTGCTCAGGGATGTACTGTCAGCCATGATGCTGTACAGGAACAGATACATCCGCTTCCCCAGGGCTCGTGAATTGGCGGCAGTGAAGGGTGCATTCTATGCTCTTGGACGAATCCCCACGTCGTTGGTGCAATAGACTGCACCCATGTTGGCCTTGTTGCACCACAGGCCACCAAGCACCTCTACCGCAACCGGAAGCATACGCACTCCCTGAATGTGCAAGTGGTGTGCCTTGCGGACATGGTGATCACACACGTGTGTGCGAAATTCCCAGGATCGGCCCATGATGCGCACATCATGCGCAACAGCATCCTACCACGTCTGATGACCGATCTGCAACCGGACCGTGGCTGGATTGTTGGTGAGTATGTGGAGTAGTGTAGCGTGCTGGCTGTGCGATGCTGTCTTGTGTCCAGTTGGAATTGCAACAGTTCTCTGTGTCCCTCACACCCAGGTGACTCTGCTTACCCGAATGGGCCCTGGCTGCTCAGCCCATTACGACGTCCTGGGAGCCCAGCAGATGTACGCTACAATGAGGCACATGGGAGGACCAGACGTGTGGTTGAGCGGACCTTTGGCCTCCTCAAGTCCAGGTTCAGATGCCTGGACCGCACCGAGGGCGCACTGGCATACTCCCCACAGAAGGTGTGCCAGATAATTGTGGCTTGCTGCATGCTGCACAATCTGGTGATCCGCAAGCAGATCCCCCTAATTGTGGATGACGGAGATCAACCAGGGCCCCAGCCTGCAGACCTGGACAGCTCCAGTGAAGAGGACAGTGGAGAGGATGAAGCTGTGAATGTGCGTCAGCAGCTCATCGCCCGCTACTTCACTTGACGGTGAGTGACCATGTACGATGGCTGATGTAGCTGTAGTTGTGCAGGTGTATGTGTGCTCTGTTACGGGGGCCTTTTGTTCACTGAGTGCTGTGTGTCAATGGTCCATGTCCAGGTTGGTATGCCACTGACAGTGGCTGTAGCATTGTGCCCTGTTGCTCTGTGAGATGTGTGTGCATTGCTTGTAGTTGACACACTCATTGAATGTACTCTTGTTCTGTTTTTCACCCCTAGGTCCCTGCAGCCTCTCCTGTCCCATCGACATGCCACACAGCAGATGCATTTCTGCTCATGGTGGCGATTGCACATCGTGGAATAAACCCAGGACACATTAAGCCGATTGTGATCAAGGTGTATTTATTAACAGCGGTGACATGTGATTGTGTGCAAGGTGATGACAAATGTGGTTCATGCTGTGACAATGAGTTGACGGTCATGGCTGCGTGATGGTCAAGGTGTACCCATGGAGTTCTATGTCCACAGTCCAAAAGACACATGCCATTCACATGGCAGTGTGGGGTAGGATCGTATTACATGTCAATGCAGTAGGTGGTCAAGGTGGCTGGCTGACTCACTGGCGTTTGGTGCGGGCGAAGTCCTCTCTAGACACCTGTTTCCTCTTCGGACGGACCCTTCCACGTTTGGTAGGGGGGGGTGTTGTTGTTCCGCTGGTGGTGGCTGAGGAGTGCTCACTGGCTGTGGATGCAGGGGAACTCGATGCTGCACGAGCCTGCGCCACAGCAGGTGGTGGCGGAGGTGGTGTTGCTGGCCTTGCTTGTGCCCTCCCCCCCACCACCAGCTGGCCCATGAGGGCCGCGATTTGGGCCATATGGGCGTCCATGGACCTCAACACCGCAAGGACCTCCCGCGTGTCGCTTGCCGACCTGGCCCATTCGCCTTAGGCCTCTTCATAGGCCCCAAGGACTCTGTCGATTGGCGGCAGGGCTTGACTCCCAGGCACAGTTGGTGTTGGCCTGACCCTGCTCCTCCTACCAGTACTGCTGCCACCGACCTGCCCACTAGCCACATTGCTCACCACGGTCCTCGCTCTGGCTCCCAGGGTGGAGCCCGACGGCCGTGCCGACCCTTGCGCAGGGGCTGTGGCGAGGGATGGCGTGGTGGTGGTGGTTGCGGCGGTGGTGGTGGTTGCGGCGGTGGTGGTGGCCGCAACGGCTGTGGCAGCAGGGGTCTGTGACTGGTCAGCAGCCCTGGGTGATGGGTTGGTAGGCAGGAGGGGCCCTGGGGAGCGGTTGTGCCCTGCCACTCCAGATGGGCCTGCTGGGTGGTCCGTGTCCGGAGAGGTGTCCAGCTCCTCTACATCCGTGAGTCCGGGTCGGGGGCTTGTGGACTGGCTGTGCTGGCTGCTGTCACCCTCTCCAGCATCCAGCAGTTCGGCACCTGTGGGGAGGATGAGATGGGTCATTGTGTTGCACCTAGCAAAGTATGTATTGGTTGTCTGACATTCACAGTTCGTGCACTGTCGTGCACAGGTTTCCCAGTGGCGTGTGTGTGGATGTACGATGTGTGTATGCGTGGGCTAGGCAATGGGTCTGTGTGATGTGGACATGTGGCATGGGACGGATTGGCAATGCCGATGGGTGTGTGTTGCTATGCTCCTACATTTTGTGGCTCGTGTGTATGCGTGCTCCAGGACCATCGGCGATGTTGGGTTGAACGATGGTTCAGGGGGAGGGATGGAACGCTTAGGTACGCTGATGCCAGAAGGGGGTACTGCCCCCTAAACGCTCTTGGGTTGAAATATGCTTTTGGGGTACATGCTGTGGGTAATGGGTGCAGAACGTGACATGTGTTCTGGCAACGTGACAGTGCATGGACAAAGGTGTGTGTCTGTCTCACATGGCCGGAATATCTGCTGACTGTTTTCATTCATGGACATCACATTGGTAGCAATGTTGTGAGTTCGTGCTTGTTGTGTGCCACACGTCGTATTGAAGATGGGCCAATTCCTTTGTGTGCGCGCTGCCCTGGTACATGTGCATCAGTGCTGTGCTCTTGGGGTGTTGACTATGTTATGTGTGTCGTTATTCGCAGTGTGACGTGCGCTTCGGTCACTGCAGGCACTTGATTTGTCATGGGCAGGTATCTTTGCATGTCTACTGTATGAGGGCCAGCTGTTCGGATGTCATACCTATCATGACATTGTGGCTGTGAGATGAGATGGATGATATGTTGCATGTGCATTGTGTGCCTGTGTGTTTCATGGGTCCGGTTGTCTATGTGTGCAATATTGTGGTTCCAAGCTGTTACTTCTAGTACGGTCTGTCTTACGTGGGCGTTGTTGTACGATGTGTGGGTGACAGGCAGTGAGGACTACATGGACAGGACTTCGATGGTGTTGCTGATGTGTGTGATGGGTGGCACAGTGCCTGCCGTGTGGGTCTGTGCTCCAGTGGGACTTGTACATGCAGACGTGGCTCCTTAGGTGTTGCTGTATCTGTAATAGGTCATGTGGGGTTTGACTCTGTTGAACATGTCCGTGTGCGCATTGGTCTCATGATTGTGACTGGGAGCAGTGCTGCGTGTTCCTCTGCTACGTGTCATGTCCCATGTGTCAGTCGTAGTACAGTCCTCATGCCTACAGACACCCCGCCCTGTACAGTTTCCCACCTACAGGTTGTTTCTGAGTGCGCAATGCAATGGATGCCACATGGTACTGGGAGGGAGGGGTGCTCCACCTTGCTGGTCTGTGGTAGTGGGGGCCTGGTGGGTGTTTTACTTCAGCTGTCCCCCCTCCGACCCACTGTATTTGTGTTCCGGCTACTTACCTGTTCATTGTCGGTCAGTGCAGCTATGGCGGACACATGGATGTGGGTGTGGGGAGTGCTCCTTCTGGCGCATCTGGAGTACAAGGGGACCTGGTGGTAGTTGCGGTGCTGGCTGACTGTACACATGCCCCCATGGTTTTGTTAGTTGGTAGCTTTGGGCTGAGTGTGTGTGAGTGTCTGTTGCATGTGTGGGTGATGTCTTGTGTATTGTGTACTGGACATGGGGGTGTTTGTCCCTAGGAGCTATGGCATGGTGGTTGTGCATGTGAGTACATAGCGGTGTGCTGGTATACGTTTGTTTGTTCTTACCAGCCTCCACTCCCCCTGGTAATCCGGTGAGGATCTCCGGATGTATGATGACTCGCACCTTCTCCTCCCACGCCTTGAAGGTCTTGAATAGAGCGGGATTCCCTCCGCCAGTCCTGGCAGCCAGCTCTCGATTTTTGCTCTCCTTCTTCTTGACCACGCTTTTGAGGTCGTTCCACCTTTTGTTAATTTCTCCTCTGTTGCGTGGAACGTTCCCGACTGCATTGACCTGGTCTACGATCCTGCTCCACAACCGGTTTCTGGTGGATAGTGGTGTCTGTTGGACCTGGTTGCCATAGATTTGTTGGTGCACCTTGACGATCTCGTCGGCCATGACCGTCAGCTCGGTGGAAGTGAACTTGGGCATTCTGTGTGATGCCATGGTGTGTGTTTTGGTGTTTGTGGTGCTGGTGCGGTGTGTGGTGTGTGATGTGCAGGGGGTTTGTGGGTCAGGTGTTTGGTGGTGGTGGTGGTGATGGGTGTGATAGGTGCGTGTCTGTGGTGTGCTGCTGTCCTTTCTGTCTCGCTGTGTTGTGTGCTTTCGTCCTCAGTTTGTAATGTTGCAGGGGGTTGTGGTCTGTGGAGGGGCTGGTTTTGTACTTACCTATGTGGGTGTGTCATGATGGTCTGTTGTTTTCAGGTGTGTTGTGGCTGGTGTTCTGGGATTTGTAGTTGATTTGTATGTCCAGGGGGGGTGTTTCAGGGATGTGTACTGTGTTTGGGTTTTTGTGCGTGGGTTGCTGTGTGGACTTGTTAGCCATGTTGTGTGTGTTTGTTTTCGTCAGCGGATGGTTTCTGTGCATGGAGGTGGCCGCCAGGGCTTCCGCCGTGTCCATTTTTGTCACTGTTGTTTGCGCTGGCGGGCGGTGTATTTGGGGATTTCCCGCGCTCATGTCGGTACGATCCTAATTTGACGGGCGGTGTCTCGGTCGTCAGGGTGGGCGGTTTTGGCTTTTCGTGCGTCTTTCCGTCCGTGGCGGGCGGATGGACTTGGACTCGGACATGGGCGGGCGGTTTTTTCTGTTTATTTTCCGCCTCCGGCGGTTTTCGGTTCGCGGCATCGTAATTGCTCGGTCGGTATTCAGAGGGTGTAGGCGGGCGGATTTTCGCCACTGTGGTTGGTGGCGGATTATTATCCGCCCGACATCGTAATGGACACCTTAGTTTTTTACACTGTTTTTCAATTTTTCTTTATTTCTTATCTATCTCTCTCTCTGCCTAAGTCTATATTTTGCATTTTTTTCTACTTTTTACTGTGTTTTTTTTACTTTTCGACTGTTTTATGTAACTTTCTTCTTTAAACTCCTACTTCTTCCCCTAACTTTATTTTTCCCTTCTAACTTTTCTTTTTCGCCTCCTCCCACCCCAGAACCATGGCGAAGGGTAGCAGCAGCGGCTCGAAGGGCAAGGCGCGTGCACCCAAGAGCTGCCTGCCTTGCGGCAGACTGCGCCCTGCAGGGGTGCAAGCCTGCTGGCTCTTTGCGGAGGTGGCCGCCCTTGTTTTTTTTGTTCAGCGCCACCTCCCCTTGACCTTGGCAGCAGGCGGCAGGCCAGGCTCCGGGTACCCGACCCAGGAGCGTCACCGCCGGTGGGCGAAGGTGCGCCAGGCAGTGTTTCGCTGCTCAGGGGTCTGGCGCACCCATAACCAGCTGGCCCACCGGTGGTCAGACATCCTCGACCGGGAGCAGGACCTGTTGGACCTGCTAGGTGTCGAGGTCGTGGGGCTTGGTGAGTAGCTAATATATATAGTAGTATAAGTATTGTGATTTGTGTATACATTTTTTACAAATAACTAACAAGAATACTGCTGCTTACATTGCAGGTAAATTACGTTTCAAAATCTTCTGTGATTGTAGGACACAGGTGCTGGGCGGTACTCTTACTTGTTTGCAACTTTACGCTCGCTTGTCATTATTATGTAAGAGTTTACTTTAGAGAACTTCAGTTAGGTAATGCTATTGCTAGAGAGACTGTAGTCCTTCCTTTGTCCTCCTGTCAAATAGTGGTGGATGGATTGATACTAGGTTTAGTTACTATTAGTTGATAATTTTTGAGCGGTCTGCGTGACGCATCCTCTGTCACTGAGTGCTGTTTACCCCAGTCCTTAGTAGAACCTTTTGTAGTTTGATTAGTGAGTGGTACTGGTAAGCTTAGCAGTGTCAGTCAGCTGCAGAACATCAGACGCAACCAACCAACAATTTGGTGTATGCAGTATGCACTTTATGCATGTGTCCTCCTTCTCATCTATGCATTTTTGATGGCTAAAAAAAATGGAAATGCAGACTTAATGAACAATTGGCCCGCCTGGAATAGGTGGGCTAGGTCAGGTGGTACTTAGGCTTAGTTAGTGTTCTGGATTTTATTTGAATCAATCAGAATGGAACACTGAATTAGTGTTCCCAAATAAGTAGACTGTCCGTGAATCCCGCAAGCCAGTAGTCGATCGGATTAGATAGGTCAATTTTATTGCAATTTTAGTTTCCTAAAACGTTTTTTGAGCGTTTTTTAGAGAATTAATTTGTTTCACAGCAATCATTAATGTTTGTGTCTTTCTTTTTCTTTATTATATCTTACATGATCACTGATCTGCAGCACCCAGGGGCAAGAAGACGGGGTCCGAGTCAGCGGGACAACCACCAGAGGACCGCTCCTCTACCGAGGGCCCTGCTGCTGGTCCCAGTAAGTCCTCCAGTGGTTAATATTAACAATTATATTGCCCTAACTTTTACTGCACCTTAATTTTTCAGAACTATTAATTCTGGTTCCACTCCCTAATTCTATTTTTTACAAAAGATTCTTTGATCTTGACTTGACTATCTGTTTCTAAATTCTGGTTATCCCTGCCTCTAAGTTCTAACTACCTCTGCTATGAATGTCTGTACTACTACTATTAGTCTGTCGCTAAGCTTGCCCAGTTTGCATTGCCACTCTTTATTGTACGGTTTTGAATAAAAATCAGATTGACCAATACTAATAGCTCTAGCCACTGAGTCCAGTCCTTTCGGTTGTCCTCTTCTAGGCTTCTTAATCTTGAGGCTTTGACAATTACCACAAACAAAATGACCAACCAGATATTTGACTATTTTTGATAGGATATAGTACATACTACTACTGATGTGTGGATTCTGCACAGCCCCATGCAGAACTATGCACAATGAAATAGGATGTTGGTGATGGGAGTTTGGAACTTGGACGTTCCTCACACCTCAGCCAGAAGTGAACCCACAATCCCCTGAACGACTAGCTATAGTGTCTCATTAGGTCCCCGAACCCCCACCCGAAGATACCCAATGATTATGATTACACAACCCAGAACATAACACCCTTTCGCTCACTCACTCGTGTAAGTCCACCACCACACCAAATACCACAGAGTCTATGTGTAAGTTCAAAAGGTTTATTTTCAACTAACAAGCTCTGTATGTTGTTCTATAAAATTCAGTGTACTCCAGCCTGCTCCAACAGCAAAATGCATAAGATTAAAACAATAAACATTGTTACAAGTGCATGATGAATTGATAGAAGACAAAAGATCAGTGCGAATTCTGGGAGACTCCTCACCGTAGAACATAGAATTACTGGTTACATCTCATGCATCATTCATAAGCTCTGCAAATCTCTGCTTCGTAGAAGGAAATCTTCTGCCTGAGAAAAATGGTGCGCGTTAGATAGTATAATGCAAGCATTTCTCAGTCCTACCAAAAAAGTGTAACATGTTACTTATGGCTAAGCAATACGGACTAACCGAACTCCATAACAAAGTGGCTTGTTTTTCGACCTCTTGTATGCAACGCTCAGACAGTAGCTGTATGTGCTCATGTGGGCTCAAAAAGGCGTCTTACTGTTACTTAATGCACAACAAGCTGCGAGGTACCATGCGCAAAAGACATGAAGCAAAAAATGGTTGCATGGCTCAGGCTAACTTTGCAAAGAGTAGAGTATAGTATAATAAATAATGACCCTAGGGACCATAACACTACTAGTGTCTACTGACTCTAGTACCCGATTTTGACTAGTGAATGTGATGTATAATATGTATGTATTAACTTTTTTTTCAATCTTGCTAGTGAAAAAGAATAAATAGGGGGAGGTGTACACAGGCATCTAAAAATGTGTCATGTTTTTATCTAGGCGTAGTAGCGACCACCAGTGCCGGCGGGGCCAGCGGCGATGCCAACCTTCCGGAGGGGGCAGGAGATGCGGCACCTGCAGGAGCTACAGGGGGTGAGCCAGCAGCAGTGGCGGGCGGTGGTAAGTTATATTCATTACTTATTGACATTGCACTAGCTGGAAGGGTGTTGACTTCACTCACTGTACTGTTGTTGAGACTTATTAGGTATGTAGTTGTAGTGAACATTATACAACGGTTGAAGAAGAGAAGACACCCTTTACTTAGCATTAGCAATGCAGTAGCAATAGCATTACCAGCGTGACTTGATTAACCAATGGCCTCTTCTATCTGACTCCAACTCAGCTGTGAAAGTTTTCTGGAGGAGACTAAAAGTCAGATCAGATGACCTTGATGGATGTGTTGAACAAAAAGGGAAAGAAGGGTGGAAGGAGGAAGGACGGGCGAGATTTAATATGATGACTGGCAGAGAAGTATACGTTGGAAGCATGGATAGGTGGCTGATAGGAATCAGATGCATGTGTTGTTGAAGGATGGGTGGAAGGTGAAAGAAGAATGAATGCCGGCCTGGGTGGGTGGGCGACAGTATGGGTGGATACTGTGGATAGCAAGACTCATCAGCGGTGTTTGGGTGAAACTCTAAGCCAAGGCAAGCAACGGAGTGAGTGGACGCATGGGTTGTTGTTGGTGAAACAAAGTAAGGTTTGTGGAGAGATTAAGAATAATGATTGACATTTACTACTTAGAATGGATGGATGCCTGTATGTATTCATCAAGACAGCATAGGTGGAGACTGTCACGGGATGCACAGTTTTAGTTTTAAGGGATTTTAAAAGAAACCGCGCCACAGTAGGAAAGCCGATGTGGGGAGGGGCAGGGTGGGGGGTAGCAGTAAACAATGTGTTACGTGGCCAAATACAGGTAACTTTACTGTAAACATAAAAATAAATAAAGCGAATTTAATTGTGCGCACTGCACCACCAAAAGCGATGCAGTGGGCGCAACAAAATTAGTTTTATTTATTTATATGTTTACTGACCTGTAATTGGCCGTAATCCATAGTTTACTACCCCCCACCCTGCCCCTCCCTACGTCACCGCCCGGCAGCACTCCACGAGTCCCACCACCGACTGCTACTGACCTTATGTCGTCGACGTCCCATATAAAAGCAATGATCATTGGATCAGATATATAATCTGCCTTTTTGTAGTAGCCAGGGCACTGTCAAAGTGAAATTGACCAATTGCCCTTCATGTAACAGAGAGAGTATGGCCAGTGCCACCCGTAATAGAAAAATACGAGCTTCCTCACCTACAGACAGTAGTAAATCAAACTAACGTGAGTCTGCGTCATGAGTCAGACTCGTATGTTTGTCTTGGGTGCAAGCATAGTTGACCGAGCTGGCATGCCGGCTACTACAACCAGGTTATGTAATTTCGCTAAACTAGTAGAGATAAGAAGAAGACTGGTGTACTCTGTACTGGAGTCCATAGTGCTAGTATAATGCCTGAAACTCCCACAAATGTTACAGGCCAAGGAAGTGGGAGGATAGATAGATTATTACCAGAAATGTTATGTACTGTGCTTCTTGCTAGTGCTACTGTGCCATTATGTGTTGAATTAATCTTGTGTTACTGTTTTGCTAAGAGTACTGGTTACAACAATATTCTTTTTCTTTCTTGATATAGATACTCCTTCCCAAGAAAAACCATCCCGGAAGGAGTTGGCAGCCAGGGCCCGGCGCCGGAAACTGGAGGCCATCTGTGAGGAGCACCGGTGGCTGGTGGCTCAGGCGGAGGAGGAGGAGGCGGCAGCAGCTGCAGCCTCGTCCGATGCCCCGGGCCCCAGCCAGGCCAGACCTCCAGTGGTACGGCGCCGTGGTCCGGCAGCCGCCCACCTCCGCAATTCTCTTGCAGCCAGCACTGCTGTCCCCCACCCTGGATGCCACTGCAGAGCATTTCGACACAAGATTCTCCTCCGGGTGGCACGGCTAGAGGACCAACTAGAGGAGCGTGTAAAAATGATGGTGGACAAACACCTTAAAGCCCGCCGAATCTAATAGGACCCTGTTGTATTGCCCCTTTTTTATTCCTTTTGTTGGTGGGTGGGAATTGGGCATTGGGGTTTATGGACATTCTTTGGACTTTTTTTCGTTTTGGACATTGGTTGGGGTTAGGGAGAGGGGTGGGTCTGGTGTGGGATAGTTTATTTTTGTTAGGGTAATAAATTATATTTATACTTAAACATACAATGTTAATTTTTTGTGGGGGGTTACTGTTTTACGAATTAACGTCACATGGTTTCTGCTGCAGCAGGGCCGCAGCCAGTGTTTGATTTAAATAATCTGCCAATGATGTAACACAAACAGATAGATGCAGTACCCCTCACTGAGTTATTTGTCCTACTAGTACTGTCAGTCTCTCCTCCTAGTCCATTATACCTCCCACCAAACTTATCTTACCTGTGATTGATGATGATTACGTTCGGCACAGCGATGGCTGCATGGTTTCCCAAGAGAATGGAGAAGATGCCATGGTTGTGGTGGTAGTAGTAGAGTAGACACTGGCAGCAGCATTTGCTAAAAAATAAAAAAGAGACAGTCACTTGCCTGAAAGCGACTGTGGGAGGAGTAGTAGAACGAAGTAAAATACAGTACAGAAGAAGACTGCCAAACAAACAATATTGCATTTGCAACTGCTAAAGTCAAATAAAACATAATGGTGGTGGGGAGTGGGACAGCCTAGTACAAGAAGTTACAAACTGTAGTTGTGTCGAGTGAGTCACTTAACTTAACACAATCGTAATTCGTAACCTTTACTGCTGTGTGGTAGGAGTTTGATGATGAATCCAATCAATGCTGGCAATTAATTATGATGTACTATTAGCCGGTGATGGCTTGCACATAGACTGAGCATGGGTGGGCAAGCAGAAGAAGCTCCTCGCCCTGCTTTGAAATGTAATTAGTGTTGCTTTCACCACATCTGCCCCAGCAAGCGTGTGATCAATTGGTGTACATTTTATGTAGTCACATCACACCTCAATATAAATCACAGCCCGGGGAAGAGGGTTAGGGTTTGATGAATGGATGGGAAGGGGGTTTGGGGAAAGGTTGGAGAAAGAAAAACAGTACGCATGGACAACAAAAGCAAAGCGAAATCTTGGCAGACGACCATGATCTTATCCAAAAAATCTATAAAGGGAGAAAAAGGAAATGCATGCATGATGATGAAGATAACTTGATGGTTAATGAGTAGTACTTACTAACTCCTACTAGACAATTAGACAGTACAGGGCAGCAGTATATTCTACGCAATTTGCCTTGCCTGTAATATGCCCTCAGAGAGTGAGACCCAAATTCCATGTTGTACTGGGCTTACTTTTAAAGATAGCAAAGAAAATTAAAAAATAGTAGTAGGGATCAATTAGCAAACAAACAACACACAACACACAGTCGTAATGATTGAAGAGAAAAAAGGATTCCAATTGATTAAAAGATGAATGATGAATGATACTAAAGTTACTATTATCCTGGTCAAATTGTGGAGTTGAATCTCGTCCTTCCTCTTGGTCCTATCTTCCATGGACGCTCCGCACATCAATCTTGGTGGCCTTCCTGATGCGGATTGGTAAGGTAAATGTGAGTTGTGTCTCCCAGTATAGCACAGGGTAAAGGCCGGCCTGTAACGTCTAGATGGAAAAACAAAAGGGGTATTGAAAAATCAATGAATAAAAAAAAACATCAATTATGGTGGAGTCCAAGAAGAGAAGAGAGAACACTTTCAGACTGAGGCGGCTTGGATATATTGTGTATATTCTGCCAACAGCATTAAGCTACAACAACAACAGGACAGAACAGGCCCACCACAGCACCAGCCCGTCCGTGACCCAACCTCCATTTACCTTAATTTTTGACAGAGCCAGACAAAACAAGGCATATATACACAGCAACTTAGCATTTTCAAAATTAAGTGACAAAATCTATGCGCCGCTGTCAGTCATGACTTGACTCGACTCCACCACTACATGGACATGTAAGTGTGCTGTGTTTACTTTCTTGTTGAATTGTTGTGTTTATGCTTTACCTTATGCCACTTTGTGAAACGCAGTTATTCCTTCAATCATCTCCGATCCAACTGACTGACTGCAAAGATAGTATGGTCATCATCATGGTGTGGTACGTGTTGTCCAACTCCAACTCAGTCTGTAGTGACTCCGATTAAGTCCATATTCCATATTAAAAAAATTGCAACAGATATTGGCCTGCACCTGCAGTAGTAGGAGTACAATTTGGTTATTAAACAACAAGGGAAACATTGACTGTCACTGACTTGACTTGAGTCACTTTGTAGATTAACTAGTAGAGTAGAGTTCGACTTCATGCACAACATCAACAGCAAACAACAGCAATCGCTCAGAGTCTGCAAGCATCCAATGCATTCCATCATTACCTGTCTTGCTCTTCTCTTTGGCTGTCAGATCATCAGATGCCTAGTTCTGACAGGTGTGTTTTTTTTTTATGGGGCAGTGGCGTGGCCTCATCATTACTCCAGTCCACATTCATTTTGAGTGTTAGTCGCTGTTTCGGTTTTCGTCTTATTCATCTGTGGCACTTTCTTTGTCACAGTTTAAGTTGCTTCACATGGTCAGCAGTGCACTGTGATGATGGGCCGCGGCCTGGGTAGCGCTCAGTGCTGGTCATTTGAGTTTGCACAAATTTCAGCAAGTTTCTTCAAAGAGTCTTGTCTTTCTCTGCCAAGTACCTTCTGTCCTGACAGTGAGGAGCTTTGGATGCCTGCTGAGGCTGTAGCCTTCGGACAGTGATGAGTTTCGGCTCGGAAACAAAACGGAGGATAGCTATAGTCACGTTTCACTTCTTATGGAGGGACTGTTAAAGGCAACATTTCTTGTACTCCAATGTCTGGCTTGATGGAAATGTACTAGGGCGAGACAGGAAGATGAAGCAGGACTCTGAAGAGTGGACAGTTAAATGCACAGACGTGCAACTCCAATAGGGAAATAAAAAGAGAAGACGGTGGTGATGGATTTGTTGTGATTTGATTTGAACCAGAAAGACAGATACACAGACACATAAAGGAAGGAAGAAAGTAACAATTTGAAAGCCTAGTTGTCAGGGAAGAGGAGCTCATCCTCAAACTCTGGTGGTTCGGACAGAAGTAGGTCCTGTAACGCACTATTTACGTCATCCAAGTCGCTCTCCTCTTCCTGCTGTGATTCACGTATTTTGTAATCCGGTGGTATAAAGTGCTGATTCATTTTGATCATGGTTAACCTCTCCACGCTTTTGGGTGAGAGACTGGTCCTTTTCGAAGTTACAATGGCAGCACTGAAAACACGCTCAGAAGAGACACTTTCGACAGGGGAAGCCAGATACTTTATCACCAGCCTGCTGAGCACTGTCCATTGGTTTCTTTTCCCATACCAATACACCAATGGGTTTCGATCCATGAAGACCTCTGTTGGGTCATCCAGATAGGCCTGGACCGTCCGCTCAATGTTCAGGGGTGCTCCGATGTGCTCGGCCTCTTTTGCCTTTGCATCAGCACTGGACTTACCATACCCCTGCCGGAGAAACCAATCAGTTGCAGATTGTACTGTGGATGATCCTGTTCTTGCTGTTGTTGATGTTATTGTTGATGTAGGTGACTTCTGGGAGGCAAGCGCACTGCCCTCAGGCTCCGAAGTAGAACTTGACTCTGGATGCCCTGTAGTACTTGTTATGGCCTGGGGTGGGGGGCCTGCAATTAACAGCCGTTCGTTTTCGAAAATAGTGGCTTCCTTAGCTATCAAAGTTTTGTAGTTGGCAACATACACTTCCGAAAAAGGAATTACTGCCTTGCTGTTCAGAAATACTTTGTACCGTGGATCCAAAATTGTGGCACTAATGTAATGTTGTTGTGACAAAATGTTATTTTGAATCCCTGTATTTTCAGATAAGTGAGCGGCTCAGGTCTCCGCCAAATGATATGCGTCTTGTTTGTCATCCACACCTGCGTACGTTTCAGACACCTCCTTCAGCTGTTGCTCTAGCATGTGCAACAATGGGATAGCTTGGCCCATAGTACAGTCCTCCCTGCTGACTTCACGTGTGAAGATCTCAAAAGGAAGTAGCATCTCAGACAGGCATTTAATGAGGTCCCATTGACCCATCTCAACGGTCATGCCTCTCACAGTAGGTTCCCCTAATCTTTGCATGACATAAGCATTGAGTGGTATGTACAGTTCAAACAGACGATCAAGCATGTAATAAGTTGAGTTCCAACGTGTTGGCACCTCCTGGATGAGCGCTTTGACTGGCATTTTATGCTCACGTTGAATGACCCTCAGCTGCTTCCGGACTTTAAAAGAATGGCTGAAATGTGTGTCTTCTGCAGGTGGCCAGTAAGTTGCTGACTTTGGATTCATTTTTCAAAAAGTCTTGAACAACAATGTTAATGCAGTGTGCCAAACACGGGACCCTGAAATAGCCACCATTGAGCATGGCCTTAACTATATTACTGCCGTTGTCCGTGGCAACAAAACCAAACGTAAGCCCTCTTGGGCGCAGCCACTCAAAGACCTTGGTGTTAAACTCTTCCAAAATGTTTGCAGCAGTATGAGATTTCTCCATGGCAAACTTGGCTACAGTTGCATGTTTGCGAGTGGCATGAAAAATATCAGCAGCGTCAACACCAGCAGATATCTGTTCTCTAACCCCCGCAAAAGAGATCCAGTGTGCAGTGATGCACATGTAATCTGTGGCTTGGCAACTGGTCCACATGTCTGTTGTCAGGTGGATACTGTGAACAGCATTCTGCTTCAAGGTTTTTCCAAGCAATTCCAGCACGTCGTGATGTAGTGCCGGAACAGCAACTCTGGCAAAATAGTAGCGGCTGGGAACTTGCCATTTTGGGCAGATGGTTGACACAAATTCCAGAAAACCCACCCCTTCAACAAAAGAAAAAGGGAGAAGGTCCAGTGCTAACATTTTAGCCAGCTTCGCATTGTACAAACGTGCTATTGGGTGGTTGCGTTCGTACTGCCCCTCCCCCCCAAACATGCTGATAATGGTAGGCTGCATGGTTTTCCTTTCTCTTAGGCTCAACAACGCACTTTTTGGGGTTGCGGACCTGGTACTCCTTGGTGTCTCAGGCTGACTCTTACTCTTGTGCCACTGAGATGTTGCTGAAGATGTGTGCGACATTAACACTGCACTGCTGGGGTCAGGGACACCTTGTGTACCACTACCAGAGAGAATGTCTCCCTGTCCTTCCTCTTCCACTGTGATCAGATCTTCTACTCCTTTATCCCCACCAACACCAATGGTTGCAGTTTTTATGCCGCGAAGGTGGTCCTCCCAGCTGATCAAGTGGTGTTTTTTCAGATGGGTCATTTGGCCTCCGGTACCATAGTTTGTACCAAGCTTACCACGACTAACAGAGCTATTACAAATGGAGCATATAGCAATATTCTCCTCCTTTTCACTAACCGTAAAGAAGTCCCAAACTGGGGAGCTTAACTTTGCCCTCCTGCTGGAGGTGTCACTTCCAATGCCGGATGAACTGGAGGGTGTGTGTTGAATTTGACTCTGTGCTGCTGTACCACTACCTACTCCTACTGAGGTGGTGGTTGTGCTGGATGTAGGTCGCTGCCGGGCCTTTGCTAATGCAAATATGTAAGCTGTAGGTCGTGTTGGTGTTACCTGTGGAGGTATGTGTGCTACATCCCTCGCACCGATTTTGGATAGGGTAATAATGTCGGTCTCCATCTCCTCGGGGCTGGGAGTGATGTTCGTGATGACTGGCTCATCATCATCATCCTGCTGTTCTACATCAACCTCCATAAGTGTAAGGCTTTCTGGAACCTTCCTTTTCCCTAGCTTGGTCTTGGAACGTGGCTCCCTCTCAGACTCAGTTTGTTGCTTCCAAGTGGCATCTAGATCATCAGAAGGGGGCTTGGTGAAGAACTTGATGAACTACCCCTCCTTTTCCTTGCTGGAGATTTGGAAGACAATGGATCTTCTTAATGAGTGGCTTCTTCTTCTACCTCTGCATGAGGCTCAATTTCCTGAACTGCCCCTACTTCAGGAGGAACAACAACTACTATTGCGGGCGGTGGTTGCGGCTGTTGTTGTTGACCACTTATCTGCTGTGTTTCCTCCTGCGTTGATTGGGTACTACTTTGAGATAGCAATAAGTTTATCTCAGGCTCAGCATCACCGCTTTCTACCATTAGGCTGGCTACCTCTTCCACACTCATGTGCTTGGGCCTGGGTTGGTGGGTTGGGCCCACTGATGCGGAGGTGCTGCCCCCAGCTTGCCCCCCGGACACCGCTGCTGCAGGTGTAATTTTTTTTTCCCCAAAAAAGGTATTGGGCGGCACACCAGACTTAAGTGTCACTTCCTTCTTCTGTTCCTTCTTCTCAATAGCAACTTTCTTGGTACTGGAGGACCTGGTACCTGCTTTCTTTCGGCCCATCTTCTTCAGATGTCAGCAGCACTCAGTTGCAGAGATGTCTGGTCAGGTCACACGTCACGTTGTGTTGTGTGTACAGCAGCAGGATGTCTGTCTGGCAGTGCAACGGGCAATGACACACCTCCTCCTCAGTCTTTGTGCACCTAAAAGCAAAAAAGCCAGGACATCAGTCAAACATAGCACAAATCAAACAAATATAATATAGAACTTAGTGTGTGGTGGCCTCAATTATTAAATTTTAGAAACTCGGTGAACAACAACACACAGTGTAGCCATTTATGAGACGTTAACAAGGTCAGGGCTTTCCTGGCTACTGTGCAGTGCTAGTGTGTACACTCTGGAAGAATAAGAATAGTAAAGAACAAAAACTAAAATGTAGTGGAGCATGTTTGGCCTAAATTTGTGCATCACGTGGGATGTATGTAGCAGCATCAGGGAGCTGCAGCTGGCAATGGGGGAAGAGGAACAATGGAAAGACACGCAGGCCTATGTGGCAAAAACAGCACACTACTAACTACCACCACAAAATGGCCCCCAGCAACATGGTGACTCACAGGCACAAGGCACGGCAAACAATGAACTCAAGGAGGCCTATATATGGGCAGACAAAGGATGCCTTATAAAACACACAGCTTTAATGCAAAAACTAAAATCCACATGTCTAGAAACACTTTTGAAAGTTAGACAACCACTACAACAACACATAATTATAATTACACACGCAAAAAAGGCATTTATTTAACACACCCAAAAAGTGAAATAGACCCTCCAAAAAAAACCACATTTTGCAATTCAATTCAATGCCATCCATGGCCTAAATGATGTCAAAATTCCACAGACAACACAGAAACAGTTTTTATGCACCCATGATGACTACCTCTGGGCCTACTGGCAGACTAGGCCGCAAGCTTGGAGGCCTATAGGCAAAAGCACAGTGGCTGGTCCCACAAAATGGCCGCCACCACATGGCCAGGCCACCCAACAACTTCCTTCCTCATGAAAAAAATTGTAAAACAAAAAAAAAGTGACTCCTTGCTCACCAAACTACATCTAAATGACAACCTGAGGAGTTTTTGGTGCAAATGAACTACATCATCATTTTCAAGAAGGTTTTATGCTGGTCGAGAGATATTCTTCGCCAGATTGTAAATTCTGCGTGTTCGGCATCGTGATCGTCACAAAAAGTCATTATCGCGCGCGCGAAAATGTATATTGAGCGCGCAAAGAAGATAAAAAGTGTAAGTCCGCGTTGTCGCGCAGTGTGGAGTTGCCAAAAGTCCGCGAGCTGAATGCCCAGGGTTACCTACTGGCTGAAAAGGCCTATTAATTTACAAACACCCAAAAACTGAAATACCACCCCAAAACACACATTTTGCAAATCAATCCAATGCCATCCATGGCCTAAATTATGTTACAATTCAACAGACAACACAGAAACAGTTTTTATGCACCCATGAGGATGACTACCTCCGGGCCAATGGCAGACTAGGCCGCAAGCTTGGAGGCCTATGGCAAAAGCACAGTGGCTGGTCCCACAAAATGGCCGCCACCACATGGCCAGGCCACCCACAACAACAAGAAAAGGAACACAAGACAGACAATGCAGGCCTATGGCAAAAGCACAATGCCTGGCTTTACAAAATGGCCGCCACCCACATGGCCAGGCCACCCAAAATAACAAGAAAGTGAAGACAAAGGACAGGACCAGGCAGTTGGAGACTCTGGGCAACTTCCTTCCTGTTGAAAAAAATTGTAAAACAAAAAAAGTGACTCCTTGCTCACCAAACTACATCTAAATGACAATCTGAGGAGTTTTTTGTGCAAAATGAACTAAATCATAATTTTCGAGAAGGTTTTATGCTGCTCGAGAGATATTCTTCGCCAGATTGTAAATTCTGCGTGTTCGGCATCGCGATCGTCACAAAAAGTCGTTATCGCGCGTGCGAAAACGTATATTGAGCGCGCGAAGAAGATAAAAAGTGTAAGTCCGCGTTGTTGCGCAGTGCGGAGTTGCCCAAAGTCCGCAAGCTGAACGCCCAGGGTTACCTACTGGCTGAAAAGGCCTATTTATTTAACAAACACCCAAAAACTGAAATACCACCCCAAAACCCACATTTTGCAAATCAATCCAATGCCATCCATGGCCTAAATTATGTTACAATTCAACAGACAACACAGAAACAGTTTTTATGCACCCATGAGGATGACTACCTCTGGGCCTACTGGCAGACTAGGCCGCAAGCTTGGAGGCCTATGGCAAAAGCACAGTGGCTGGTCCCACAAAATGGCCGCCACCACATGGCCAGGCCACCCACAAGTTCACAACAAGCATAAGCTATTAGTAAAATAATACTAGCAACCACTGTAAAGCTGTTGTCAAGCCCACTTCCCACGCCATTCTAAAAGTGTGGCACACTTCTTGCAATTCAGGGATATAAAAATATCAGGCTTTAAAATTTTAACAAGTTCACAACAACAAAGAAAAGACATGCAGGCCTATATGGAAAAAGCAGCACACTACTAAACTACCACAACAAAATGGCCCCAAGCCACGTGGTCACTCACAGTCACAACAGGCCATGGAAAACAATGAACTCAAGCAGGCCTATAATAATATGACCAGAAAAAGGAGGCCTGCAGTGCTAAACAACACAGCTTTAATACAAAAATGAAAAAACGAAAATACACAGGGTTACGAAAGGTTGGAAAGTTACACAACAAGTACACACACACATCCAACAAAGGTATATATTACACCCAAAAAGTGAAATACACTCCAAAAACCACATTTACCAATTCAATCCAATGCCATCCATGCATGCCCTACATGATGTTTAAATTCAACAGACACCACAGAAACATGCACCCATGGGTACCTCTGGCTCTAGTCCGGGCCTACTGGCTGAAATTCCAATCAAAGAAAAACAACTAGGCCCCTGCCGAAACTACAGGCCACAACAATAAATTTTAAAAACTATGGAAATCCCCCCAAAAAATGTAGGTACAAACAAGCCCCTATCAAACAAACAAGTACACCAATTCTCCAACTTACTTGTAAAATCTCAAATCCAAGAGTCCTCAAATCCAATCCAATGATATGATGCAGCAGACAGACACAAAAAGTGATCCTTCCAACTCCAAATCCAAATGAAAGTGAACAGCACATGGACAAAGCACTGGGAGGAGCCTGCTGGACAGGAACAGGAAGTTTGAGAATCAAGGGCACTTCCTTCCTCTTGGAAAAAAAAGAAAAAGGACTCCTTGCTCACCAAACTACATCTAAATGACAACCTGAGGAGTTTTTTGTGCAAAATGAACTAAATCATCATTTTCGAGAAGGTTTTATGATGCTCGAGAGATATTCTTCGCCAGATTGTAGTTTCTTCGTGTTCGGGATCGCGATCTTACCAACACTGCCGCCGGAAGTCAGATCGCGCGTCCGAATGACGTGTTCGCGTTCGCACACTCTCGCGGGATCGTGCGGGCAGATTCCAAATCTCGTGGCGCCCGCGAACGGATAGGAAGTCGCGTCGGCGAACGCAGAATCACGGTAGGTCGTTACCGCGCGCGCGAGAACGTATATTGAGCGCGCGAAGAAGAAAAACAGCTACACTAGGCCGCAAATTGCGTAGTGCACGGTAACTTCGCGTTCTACGCGAATCGCAAAGTTACCGAAACTTCGCAAACTCCGCGAGCGTAGCGTAGTTCACCGCCTAGGGTTAGTTATATCACTGTGTATGTTGTAGCAATTCACGTAGAAAGTCTGGAGGAGTTCATTTACAGGCAATAATTATTTTGAGACTCTTTATGCGTCATCTTCCACTCCTGTGGACTTCTACGACAGATTCCTCTTGCACTCTTTGTTAAGTTTCTCTAGTTCTTTTTGGAGTGCTTGCCGGTCGGTGTAGATCTTGTTTTTGCCATTGACGGTCACCCTTATTCTGGCTGGATATAACATGGCATAGTCGCGTTGTAGTTCTATAAGTTTCCTTTTCACAGGTGTGATGGAGTGCTGCATCCCTATCTCTGTAGTTCAGTAATCTTGCCACTATGGGCCTAGGGGGGCCCAGAAAGAGGCTTAGGGGCTAACGACCAATGCGCGTGCTCCACTATGTAAGCAGAAGAGAAGGTTTAGTGGCCCAATAAAGACACCAAGAGTTGTTCCGTAAATATTTCCATGTTTCCCATCAAAGTGGACTCGGGCAGGCCCAGTATACGCATGTTATTGCGCTGGGAGCGCGCCTCTAAACCTTTGGTCTTATTCTGTAGTGCCACCAGGGTTTTTTCCACTTGTTTCTGTGTTGACCCCATCTCTGTTTGTGCATCCTCTGCCTCAGAGATACGGTGCTCTGCCATGTTCAGTCTTTCAGCGTGTTTATCCACGCATTCGGACATTCGTTCCATTCTGAATGCTAACGAGTCAATCCTGCTGTCTATAGAGGACAAGCTGTGTTGCATGGCTGCTAAAATGTAGTGAATGTCCTCCCCGGTGTCTGCAGCGTTGTCCATTTGTTCAGGAGGAGAGGATGCCATTTCTTCCTCGTGTGCCCCAGTAGTTTTGCGTTTTTCGAAAGTTATCTTAGTTTGCACCTTGTCGTTTTTTTTCCCCATGACTTGGACTGTTCCGTATCACCTAGGAGGGGGGTAATGCCACTGGGGATGAACTCAACGCAATATAGTAGACTAGCTATGCTAGGGACTCACACACCATGCCCCAGCAAGTATCTTAAGTTGAATGGGCCCTTAATGTACTCTGGCTGTTGGTGGTGAGCTGTGGATGCACTGTACAGGGTCCCCGTATTGAAGGACACGTGCTGCTACTGATGGACTGGTGGGGAGATGGGATCCCAAGCAATCCCATGAGGAGTCCACTGGGAGTACGCCTATCTTACTGCACTCCTTATACATCAGTCAATATGCCCCCTGGCGAAGACCCCGGCACCCGCTCCCGCAGCACATGTACTGTGTCACCTGGCCTCCAGAGCCAAAGTCGGGATGTCACAGGGCCCTTCCCGAGCCCGTTCAGGACGTGTATGCGCCTCTCCCAGGGAGCAGCAGGCTGCTAGTAATGTGCGCAGCTCATGCCCCCCACAGCAGGAGCGCCTCTGTCTGTGTTGCGGAAGAGCCTTGGGCAACGATTGCAGCCCCGTGAGCCAGGAAGCGCACCGGGCAGCCTCGGATGTCCTCAATTGTCTCTGCGGTGCTTCACTGGGTGCAGCCCACCGCAGGGCCCTGTCCTGGGCTGCAGAAGTGCCACACCCGTGGCATGGTCAGTTTATGTATAGGGGCATGACCCCCAGCTCCCACAGCGGTAGCACCACTGCCCAGGTCCCGAAAGAGTCCCGGAGGGCAACCACAGCCCCGAGAGGCAGGGTGCACACAATTAGGCCTTGGGTGCCTCCGATGTCACCGTACCGCTTCTCTGGTCACTTAACCCCACCAGGCCGCACAGTGTGGCTTGTGCTGTGGGTTGCCACAGAGGGTTCTTGATCACGCCAGCGACTCTACCTTCGGTAGTCTGGTATAGCAGGGTCACCTCCGCTCAGAATCAGACAAGAAAGTTTCTGGTATGTGCAGATTCCTGTAGTTTATTGCAGGTGGCTCATGGAGCGTTCTCAAGCTGCGGCCATCTTGTCTCATGGAAAACTCCGCCCCCCAGGTTTCTTAATTGTTAAAAACAACAATTCCTCCTGAGCCAATAGTCCATTTTGGTGCCAGTTCAAGAGCATGTTATGAAAGACATCAATGGTAAAAACATATTGGCCCGCATTAGTTTTGGCATAGCTACCTGAAAAATCCAGTTGTCTCTTAGACTCAGCCATGTATTTCTTGACATCCCACAAAACCACATTCCCCCCTTTATCAGATGTCTTTATAACGGAGGAGGTCGCTTTTTCAGGGATTCCAGTGCTGCTTGTTGGCCCTTAGTTAGTTTTTTCGCAGCACTCTTGATATTACTGGCTCCCAGTTCAAAAATATCATGTACGACTGCCTCATGGAAGGTGTCAATGTTATCATGAGGGGTAGTATGGTTAAATCTGGATTTCGGTTTGAAGTCACTACGACTCCTCCTACCAATCTCTAGATCCAGACTTCATAGAAAAAATATTGACTACAGAGCACAACCGCAAGTAAGTCAACCAACCTTTTTTCAGTTAATTTTAATAAATGTCGCACCATGCAATATACAAAATGGAATGAGCAACCATCTAAATACAAAAAGGTAAAAACACAAATAATCTTGGTTGTGTTGACACACAGTATGTATTACTGATGAAGACAGCCGACACGTGTTTTGTCATGTAGATGACTTTTTCAAGGCTTAGCAGTAAAAATGGTAAGGATGATAGATCAGTTTTTTGAATCCCTTAGTTGTTCGGGATAAGCAACAGCAATGGCGGTAGTCCAGCCTTCTGGTTTTGTTTGCAGTTACAACTTCGGAGCACTTATCACAGGTGTGTAATCCTATGAAGACGGTGCGTATTGAGTGGTATTATATTTCGGTGTATTCACTCTTCGAAAACATGTACATATAGATAATCTTATGAATAGTGGAAAGCCAAAAATGCTCAGAGCAATGTTTATGTAATTAGTGGTACAGCATCAGTAGTTGCAGCTGTACTAGACCGGGCATGTAATAAAGCGTCCCGCCAAGTATTGGAGAAGTCCTCCATAGATTTAATAGAAGTTCCCGTTCTGAGGCCCAGTCCCTCTAGCCTAGTTCCAGTTCCCTCAGGGAAGCCAACCATGCAATGTGTCCGATGGATAAGAGATTTGAAGGTGAATCAGGTTGTGTAGGGTTATGATCCGCCCTGACACCCTCTCCTGTCCCTCCGACCCCTTTTATTGTGTGGATTTTCAATAGATTGAGTTTCCTGGTGAATAGAAACATGTCTATGTGGGTATGTGAGTAGTCCAGATTACTGTTAGGACAGAAGGAGAGGCCTAGTTCCAGTAACAATTGCTCATCAGGGGTAAGGATATGGGGAGATAGGTTGATAACTGAAAATGTTTCCTCATCCATTATTTGTGTCTCTTGTGCTGCCGTACTCCTTTCCCATGCAGCTTCTCTGTGCTCTTGTCTTCCTCTACCTCTCCAGATTTTCCTTTTGCATTGTTTCTTTTTTTTTCTTTTGGAGGTTTTCGCCTTGGTCCCTGATTTTGTCCTAAAAAACGATACTCTTACAAATTAGTAAAAGGTACTGGGCCACTTCCCGATGTTGATTGCTTTCGTCAAGATCTGAGATATCGAAGCTTGATTCTGATGTTGCAGTCTCTTGCTGCCTGAGGGCATAAGTGCACCTGAATTCTTTCCTTGCCACATCGTACTTTCTTCCAAAGGTTAGGATGCGACCCGAGGTGTAATCAATCTTATCTCGTGTTAACTTCCATTTCTTCTTTGTCTTTATCTCTTCATACTTTGGGAGTCTTCCTTCCATCTCTTTGCACAAAATCTGTATTTTCTCTTGTTGTGAGTGTTTGTCCGAGATTTCCTGCTTTTTCTTTAGTTCCTCCACCACCTGTTCTAATTCTATTGCAGCATATTTACATTTGCTTACAGGTAGAAACCATCAAAGTGGACCCCTCTTCCAGAAGCCTGGGGTGTGGGTCCTGATATGTGGGAGTAATAAGAATGTGCAGTCCTCTGGGGACCCTCCCCACTTTGATATAATTGTCAACGGAGATTACATCCCAACTGCGATTGAGATCCGTCCTGCGCAGCTTCTCATAAGAAGCAAGCAGTTGTTTCAAGGTTTTATTTTCACTGCGGTTTCCAGCAGCTCCAGCAGTAGTATTCACATTCCTTACGTCATCCTCCTCATTGAATATGTCTTTCACCACGCCAAGTCGTTTGCGTATAGCCTCACACATAGTTGAATTATTTTCTTGTGAGGGCACCCCTTCAAAGTGCGAGTAGCAGCCCGTGACACTACGGGGACATCCATATATATATATATATATATATATATATATATATATATATATATATATATATATATATATATATATATATTCTGCTCCAAAGGTTGTCCACCAGGTGAGTAGCACTCGATCAGCAGCTTTGTTGATGATAGGCAGGGACGAGGATCCGCTTGTAGAATCTGCTCCGTAATGGAATTGCCTGACGCGTTTCGAAGCGCCATATGCTTCTCTTCAGAGGCTTGAACGGAGACAGTGTGTGCAAATGCTGAACCCACTACGCCATTTTCATATTGCACACCCACCAATGGGAAGCTCGAATGAGACTGTGCATTGTGGGAAATGTGGTCCGGATAGCACACAAATCTTGTCCTGTATGGACCCTGCAAGTGGACTCGTCCTCAATCCTGTTTGCGGCTGCTGGCCCACATAGCCGACATGATAGTTACCAAGTCGGGTGGCCCCCATAACATTACGGGGTGGTGCACACTCCGCGGCAGGACGGCCGCGTATTACATTCTGCTCCAAAGGTTGTCCACCAGGTGAGTAGCACTCGATCAGCAGCTTTGTTGATGATAGGCAGGGACGAGGATCCGCTTGTAGAAGCTGCTCCGTAATGGAATTGCCTGACGCGTTTCGAAGCTCCATATGCTTCTCTTCAGAGGCTTGAACGGAGACAGTGTGTGCAAATGCTGAACCCACTACGCCATTTTCATATTGCACACCCACCAGTGGGAAGCTCGAATGAGACTGTGCATTGTGGGAAATGTGGTCCGGATAGCACACAAATCTTTTCCTGTATGGACCCTGCAAGTGGACTCGTCCTCAATCCTGTTTGCGGCTGCTGGCCCACATAGCCGACATGATAGTTACCAAGTCGGGTGGCCCCCATAACATTACGGGGTGGTGCACACTCCGCGGCAGGACGGCCGCGTATTACATTCTGCTCCAAAGGTTGTCCACCAGGTGAGTAGCACTCGATCAGCAGCTTTGTTGATGATAGGCAGGGACGAGGATCCGCTTGTAGAAGCTGCTCCGTAATGGAATTGCCTGACGCGTTTCGAAGCTCCATATGCTTCTCTTCAGAGGCTTGAACGGAGACAGTGTGTGCAAATGCTGAACCCACTATGCCATTTTCATATTGCACACCCACCAATGGGAAGCTCGAATGAGACTGTGCATTGTGGGAAATGTGGTCCGGATAGCACACAAATCTTGTCCTGTATGGACCCTGCAAGTGGACTCGTCCTCAATCCTGTTTGCGGCTGCTGGCCCACATTGCCGACATGATAGTTACCAAGTCGGGTGGCCCCCATAACATTACGGGGTGGTGCACACTCCGCGGCAGGACGGCCGCGTGTTACATTCTGCTCCAAGGTTGTCCACCAGGTGAGTAGCACTCGATCAGCAGCTTTGTTGATGATAGGCAGGGACGAGGATCCGCTTGTAGAAGCTGCTCCGTAATGGAATTGCCTGACGCGTTTCGAGCTCCATATGCTTCTCTTCAGAGGCTTGAACGGAGACAGTGTGTGCAAATGCTGAACCCACTACGCCATTTTCATATTGCACACCCACCAATGGGAAGCTCGAATGAGACTGTGCATTGTGGGAAATGTGGTCCGGATAGCACACAAATCTTGTCCTGTATGGACCCTGCAAGTGGACTCGTCCTCAATCCTGTTTGCGGCTGCTGGCCCACATAGCCGACATGATAGTTACCAAGTCGGGTGGCCCCCATAACATTATGGGGTGGTGCACCTGTGGGGTCCATACAGGACTTGATTATGTGCTACCCGCACTACACTTCCCAGAAGGCACAGTTTCATTTGAACCTCCCATTGGGGAGGTGTGTCGGGGGTGGGTTAGCGGTTGCGCACACCGTTCCATTAAAGCCTCTGAAGAGAATCATATGGTGATTTGAAACGCGTCAGGCAATATCACTATGGAGCAGCTCCTACGGGCGGTCCCCCGTCCTTACCTATACATGAATCAGGCTGTTGCTCGAGTGCTACTTACAGGTGGACAACCATGGAGCAGTAATTTAACGCGGCAGTCCAGCCGCGGAGTGTGCACCACCCCGTAAGATTGGGGGCCACGAAAGTGGAACAGCAGCTGTATACAGGATCATGGACGGGCCCACCTGTGGGGTCCATACAGGACTTGATTATGTGCTACCCGCACTACACTTCCCAGAAGGCACAGTTTCATTTGAACCTCCCATTGGGGAGGTGTGTCGGGGGTGGGTTAGCGGTTGCGCACACCGTTCCATTAAAGCCTCTGAAGAGAATCATATGGTGTTTCGAAACGCGTCAGGCAATATCACTATGGAGCGGCTCCTACGGGCGGTCCCCCGTCCTTACCTATACATGAATCAGGCTGTTGCTCGAGTGCTACTTACAGGTGGACAACCATGGAGCAGTAATTTAACGCGGCAGTCCAGCCGCGGAGTGTGCACCACCCCGTAAGATTGGGGACACGAAAGTGGAACAGCAGCTGTATACAGGATCGTGGACGGGCCCACCTGTGGGGTCCATACAGGACTTGATTATGTGCTACCCGCACTACACTTCCCAGAAGGCACAGTTTCATTTGAACTTCCCATTGGGGAGGTGTGTCGGGGTGGGTTAGCGGTTGCGCACACCGTTCCATTAAAGCCTCTGAAGAGAATCATATGGTGATTCGAAACGCGTCAGGCAATATCACTATGGAGCGGCTCCTACGGGCGGTCCCCCGTCCTTACCTATACATGAATCAGGCTGTTGCTCAAGTGCTACTTACAGGTGGACAACCATGGAGCAGTAATTTAACGCGGCAGTCCAGCCGCGGAGTGTGCACCACCCCATAAGATTGGGGGCCACGAAAGTGGAACAGCAGTTGTATACAGGATCGTGGACGGGCCCACCTGTGGGGTCCATACAGGACTTGATTATGTGCTACCCGCACTACACTTCCCAGAAGGCACAGTTTCATTTGAACCTCCCATTAGGGAGGTGTGTCGGGGGTGGGTTAGCGGTTGCGCACACCGTTCCATTAAAGCCTCTGAAGAGAATCATATGGTGATTCGAAACGCGTCAGGCAATATCACTATGGAGCGGCTCCTACGGGCGGTCCCCCGTCCTTACCTATACATGAATCAGGCTGGTGCTCGAGTGCTACTTACAGGTGGACAACCATGGAGCAGTAATTTAACGCGGCAGTCCAGCCGCGGAGTGTGCACCACCCCGTAAGATTGGGGGCCACGAAAGTGGAACAGCAGCTGTATACAGGATCGTGGACGGGCCCACCTGTGGGGTCCATACAGGACTTGATTATGTGCTACCCGCACTACACTTCCCAGAAGGCACAGTTTCATTTGAACCTCCCATTGGGGAGGTGTGTCGGGGGTGAGTTAGCGGTTGCGCACACCGTTCCATTAAAGCCTCTGACGAGAATCATATGGTGATTCGAAACGCGTCAGGCAATATCACTATGGAGCGGCTCCTACGGGCGGTCCCCCGTCCTTACCTATACATGAATCAGGCTGTTGCTCGAGTGCTACTTACAGGTGGACAACCATGGAGCAGTAATTTAACGCGGCAGTCCAGCCGCGGAGTGTGCACCACCCCGTAAGATTGGTGGCCACGAAAGTGGAACAGCAGCTGTATACAGGATCGTGGACGGGCCCACCTGTGGGGTCCATACAGGACTTGATTATGTGCTACCCGCACTACACTTCCCAGAAGGCACAGTTTCATTTGAACCTCCCATTGGGGAGGTGTGTCGAGGTGGGTTAGCGGTTGCGCACACCGTTCCAGTAAAGCCTCTGAAGAGAATCATATGGTGATTCGAAATGCATCAGGCAATATCACTATGGAGCGGCTCCTACGGGCGGTCCCCCGTCCTTACCTATACATGAATCAGGCTGTTGCTCGAGTGCTACTTACAGGTGGACAACCATGGAGCAGTAATTTAACGCGGCAGTCCAGCCGCGGAGTGTGCACCACCCCGTAAGATTGGGGGCCACGAAAGTGGAACAGCAGCTGTATACAGGATCGTGGACGGGCCCACCTGTGGGGTCCATACAGGACTTGATTATGTGCTACCCGCACTACACTTCCCAGAAGGCACAGTTTCATTTGAACCTCCCATTGGGGAGGTGTGTCGGGGGTGGGTTAGCGGTTGCGCACACCGTTCCATTAAAGCCTCTGAAGAGAATCATATGGTGATTCGAAACGCGTCAGGCAATATCACTATGGAGCGGCTCCTACGGGCGGTCCCCCGTCCTTACCTATACATGAATCAGGCTGTTGCTCGAGTGCTACTTACAGGTGGACAACCATGGAGCAGTAATTTAACGCGGCAGTCCAGCCGCAGAGTGTGCACCACCCTGTAAGATTGGGGGCCACGAAAGTGGAACAGCAGCTGTATACAGGATCGTGGACGGGCCCACCTGCGGGGTCCATACAGGACTTGATTATGTGCTACCCGCACTACACTTCCCAGAAGGCACAGTTTCATTTGAACCTCCCATTGGGGAGGTGTGTCGAGGAGTGGGTTAGCGGTTGCGCACACCGTTCCATTAAAGCCTCTGAAGAGAATCATATGGTGATTCGAAACGCGTCAGGCAATATCACTATGGAGCGGCTCCTACGGGCGGTCCCCCGTCCTTACCTATACATGAATCAGGCTGTTGCTCGAGTGCTACTTACAGGTGGACAACCATGGAGCAGTAATATATATATATATATATATATATTATCTACTGGCGGTCGCCAGTAGATAGTTATAGTTAGGACCTATTTTCCATAGGAAATCCGCGACATTCTATTTGAAATAACTCTTGCGTCGGATGACGAATCTTCGCGGAATTTTCAAACTTTATGGACCGCTCCGGTCCGCTCCTACCCTGAAAGTTTCGGGGTGATTCGTCAAGCGGGGGCCGAGAAAAAAGGGCGGTCCTAAAACGTGTTTTCCCCATTCATTTTCCCTTAGGAAACTTTAGACACGGCTACAGCCCGAACTGCTGAACGGAATTACACCAAATTTGGCAAAGAGGTAGTTCTTGGTTCAGAAAGAACCCTTTTTGTTAAATGGTGTAAATCCGTTCAGTAGTTCCTGTGAAAATCAAAATGAAAATCACATATATATCTATGGCCGCGTCGGATTCGCGCACCCTCCCGATCACGAGCTGCATGCTAATTGGCTGTCAACACTCCAAATCAGGAAGTGTTGGCAGCCATTTTATCCTCGGCAGAACCGAGGGACAGAAACAAGTGCGTTAAACGCAAAAGGGGGCAGGGTAGAAACACCCTGACCCCTAGGTCTGCTCAGGGGTCCCACAAGGACCCCCTGGGCAGAAAAAGCATTTAAAAAAAAAAAAAAATGGCAGGATGCGCTTACGGTGCGCGGATCCTGCCCAAAAAAAAAAAAATTGGTCGCGCTTCGATGCAAATTTGCCCCCGGGTGGCCCAAGTCCCGGGGGCATGCGGGGGGGTGGGTTTATTGTTTATATGGGGGGCCTCTAAGGCCCCCAAGCCCCGGGGACCGCCACCCCCGGGGCTTAATAAAAATGGTGCGGGAGGGCTCTCCTGCCCTCCCGCAGCCCCGGGGACCACCACCCCCCGGGCTTCTTTTTAAATTTTAAATAACGTGTGGGGGCTCCAGCCCCCACACGCCCCGGGACCACCACCTCCCCGGGGCACATAGAAAATAAATGTGGGGGTCCGTTACGGACCCCCAGAGCCCCAGGGACCACCACCTCCCGGGGCTGTGCAATTCAAGGAGGGGGGCCGCGCGGCCCCCTCCTGGAGCCCTTGATGGCCCTGGGGACCGCCACCCCCAGGGCCGGCTCCTGCAGTGTCCCGGGGTGCCTACCCCCGGGACACTGTAGTTCTGCTATGACAGGACGGGAGCCTCGCGGCTCCCGTCCTATCATAGCAAACTGCTTTGGATATTGGAAGAGAGAGCAGGGAAACCTGCTCTCGCCTCCAATATCTCAGCAGATTGCTTTTCCACATGGGGAGCTGCATCTTAGCAGCTCCCCATGTGGAAGCAATGCCGGCTCCCGGGAGCCGGCGGGACTGTGGGGGGATTGGGGACCCCCACAGTCCCCAACGGAGAGGGCCAGCCCCGGGGGATGGGGGTCCCCGGGGCAAGTAGTGAGCCCGGGAGGGGGGCCACAGCGGCCCCCTCCCCAAAACAACAAAAATGTAAAAAAAAATTAAAAAAGGAAAGGCCGGCCCCGGGGATGGGGTCCCTGGTGCCTTAAATGGCCTGAGGAGAGGGGCCACGCAGCCCCCCTCCAAATATTTAAAAATTAAAAAAAAGAGGGCATGCCCCGGGGGATGGGGTCCCCGGGGCCAATATAGTGATGGTTTACTGCTGAAGATGAGTCAGCAGTTAAACAGGCACAATGCAGTATATATACATGAAGATAGAGGACATCTGTAACGCTTGTGTGTGTGGGAAGGTATAAGCGTTGGAACGGCTGTGCATGTTGCAGAAGTTGCTTAACTATGTGTTTTTTGGCACCACTGTGTTCGCGATAAGGAGTCATAAGTCCTAAAACCGTGGAAATACGAGGCAAATGCGGAGATCACGGTAAGTAACCCGTGTGTGCATGGAGTGCAATGATGATCGGGCGTGATCTAACTCAAAGATGTTGAATAAAATTAGGCAGGCTCACTATTGCCAAGTGCACACTAATGTATTGGAGTATACCTAATGCCAGGTGATATGTTCTACCTCAGTGGGTTGTGCCATTAGTGGTATATTTAATGAAATTAAATATAAAAAGTGCCATGACAAAATATATATAAAAATAAATGCCAGCCATAGTATTTTTATTTACCGCTTGGTGCCTTAGTGTGGGGAAAAAGATGTTAAAAAGTCAACTGGTACTACTCATATGTGGGTGCTAATAGAGTGTAATGTGAAAGGGAGGGGATGCTGGGTTAAAAAGAGTGAGACTATGCGTGAATATTATTTGTCAAAATTAGGCGGAACAGTATGGTCCAATGCGTAAAATGGATATTCACACACAGGGTAAATGTGTAATCAAGAAACTAAAATTGTTTCAATTATTAACAAAGTCCACTTGACACAATCCCGTGTGGGTTTTCATATTAATAGGTTACAAATGACCTGCTTAAATAAAATATATTCAGTCATATGCATACAAAACATAAGTTATTCAGTGTGCTGAAAAAGAAGTCAGGTTATACAAAATTCATGGCACAAATGCACAAATAGTATAAGGTTACAGAGACGGGAGCCATGGTTACAGATAGATCTAGTTCCAAATTTTCTGCGATGTTTAAGATGGGTTCATGAATTTGGTTAGTTGAATTGGACACCATAGGCCTAAATGCTGTTAGATGATATGGGATGTTTTAATTTAAACATCAAGTGTGACTCCATTTTATAGGAAGTTGTGCATATCCTCACTGATGTTTAGTCCTGCGGGGCACTTAGTGATAAATTCAATGATATATTTGCTCTCTAGTTGTCGCAGGAGCTTCTCCCGGTTACCACCCCTCATAAGTGTTGGTATGTAATCAATCACTGAGTAATGTAGATGGTTAAGGTTATTGTTGTGCTTTTCCTTGAAGTGTCTCGCTACCGGGTATGCTGAGTCATTATTGACTATGGCCCTGAGATGTTGTAGGATGCGTTGGTGTACTGGAAGCTTAGTGCTGCCAATGTACCAAAGGTTGCATGAACAGACAAGCAGATAGATGGCAAACTCAGTCTTACATGTGAGGCGATGTTTGATGATCAGGGGATTATGTCTGAAAGCTGAAATAACTTGGGTAATGTTTTTACCAAATCTGCAAGCCCTGCAGCTATTACATTTGACAAAACCTTTGGTGTCTGTCAGCCAGTTACCTTTCGAACCCCATTATCCAGCAAGATCGCAGAAGGATGTAATCCATCACGAATCCTTTCCAACACGCGCACACTTTTTGCTTCATTAGCTTTCCTTTGTAGGCTGGGCGCGTGAGTGGGTCATGCTCCTCGTTTTGAATACACACACAGCATTCCCCGATACTGGAGCCCCCGACCCTTCAGGGCGGCCTCATGACAATGGGCTCGGAGTAACCCATCAAAACACCATCAAGTGTAGCACAGCAAATGAGGCCCAATACTGGAAATGAGGCTTTAATTCAGGCATTCGTGCGCGCTTTTAAAAGGACTTGTATTTTTAACATCCGGTCATGTGACTATCATTTTAAAAGCACGCACGAACGCACTTTGCAATTCAAGTGTCTCTACTTCCAACTGTGATCAAGGCCATTACCGCCAAAACGTTAGAAAATGGAAGCATGTTGTGCTGCCAAATGCCTGAATTAAAGCCTCATTTCCAGTATTGGGCCTCATTTTCTGTGCTACACTTGATGGTGTTTTGATGGGTTACTCCGCACCTGGAAGGGTTACTGCTCTACACCTCTGGCAGCAGCAACCACTGTGAGCTCTGGCAACTTCCCATTTGCATGAAGCCATATGCATTTCAAGCCATAGCCCTTGATCACTGGCATGCAAAAACCAAAGTGAGGCAGCAAAGTAAATTAGGAACACCTTTATTTTGTTCAAAGTCCCGCCCATGTGGGCGTTAGCAGGCATGGCATTCTGGTAGATGCAGTCTATCTGCTGGGACTCACGTTCCACGTAAAACCAAGTGGCTCTGCTGCCTCACATTTGTGTCAATATCAATCCGGTTGGGTGTAGGTTACCAAGAGGGTCACGGTGTTGCTCCCAATGTAATCCGGTGGTAAGGCCCCATCCACTCCCGAACCGTGCCCGCAGTAGCGAGCACCAGGATCCGCTAAACTCCAGCGGCAGGACATTTCCGCGGCCGGACCAGCCGCAAAACATCAAAAAACCAGGGTGTCCCCAAGGAAACATCGCACCTGGAAGGGTTAACGCTCTACACCTCCGGCAGCAGCAACCACTGTGAGCTCTGGCAACTTCCCATTTGCATGATGCCATACGTGTTTCAAGCCATAGCCCTTGATCACTGCTGTAGGAGAGTAGGATCTGCTTCACATGGGTACCCCCACTTTTTGCTGATGCGTCACTGTTTTTCGACCTTAGTCTGGCTGGGGCCCTGCTAATCAGAACCCCAGCCTAGCTACTTCCTCTCTAAAATGGTTTCCATGTGCCTTAGGCACATCACTGATTGGAATCTGGAGTGCCCTTATAAGTCCCTAGTATATGGTATACTATGTACCAAGGGCATAGGTACCTCAGAGGCCTACCAGGGGCTGCAGCATGTATTATGCCACCCCTGGAAGGCCATCCAAACTGACACCACAGGTCTGCTACTGCAGCCTGGGTAAGGTGGTGCATGCATCCTTTACTGTGATATAGGTTACCTATATCACTAAATACATACACACATATAAACCTATAAGTCACTCCTATGGCAGGCCTTATCAATCCTGAAGGCAGAGTGCGTGGTTCCTATGTGAGAGGGTGCCCCTGCATGAGCAGGGCCCCTCTGCAGTGTTCGGAGACCCTTCTCTGATGCTGTTTGTAGTGCAGCCTGACCATATACTCTTAAGCGCATTATAACCTCGCGTTAAATGCTAACATTGGAATGGCTGCACCTAAACATGTCGTGTTTGGTGTCACACATCTTGGAATACTACCCCCTGCCAATTCTGGCGGCGGGGTAGCATTCCACCCTTCTAGAGGGAGAGACATGTTAACCCTGGCCTGGCCGGTAACTTCTTTCTAAAGCCCTGGCATCACAAAATGGATGCTGCTGCCACTCGTGTCTGGCCTCCTGCTGCTGGATGATACTCCGGCAGGGGAGGCCTGGACAATAGGTTTCCTGTCCCAGGGAGGTGTGACCACCTCCCCAGACAGGATAATGTGTATTGGGGCTGGGCGGGAGCACTTTCGGGTGCTTTGAAGTCCTGCACTGGGGGCACACTTGGTGTCCCTGTGCATACCCCAGTTCAAACCGGATCAGGGGCTTGCAGCCCCTGCTTTGGCACGAACTGGACAAAGGAAAGGGTGTAGCCACCCTCTGCCCTGACCCACCCATAGGTGGGGCCACAGAGTAGTCCAACCCCTAAACTTGGTATAAGTATAAGAACCCAGTCCTTAGGACTTTAGATTATCCCTGGACGAAACTCTGAAACAGAATCCTGGACCTTCGACGCTCTACTCAAGACCAGAGGACAGAAGAATCTCCCTTGGGGTCAAGGAGGGACTCCCCTGCTTGGCAGGCACCAAAGAAGCAATTGTCCGGTCTGCATCGCCTAAGCTCCCGTCGGACGCCGAAGTCATCGCATCACCAGAGGTGGATTTCCAGACTTCCCCGAGGCTGCCCTGAGTCCCCAGCAAAGCTGAGGCCCGTAGCTGTCGTGGGTAACGTGGAACCGTGACCCCTGGACAATCAATCAATCAATCAATCAAGCATTTGTATAGCGCGCTACTCACCCGGAGGGTCTCAAGGTGCTTGGGGGAGGGGGTCCGCTACTGTTCGAACAGCCAGGTCTTGAGTTGCTTCCTGAAGGAGAGGTGGTCTTGGGTAAGGCGGAGGTGGATGGGTAGGGAGTTCCACGTCTTGGCAGCCAGGTAGGAGAAGGATCTTCCTCCCGTTGTGGCTCTTCGGATGCGGGGGACGGCGGCGAGGGCGTGGTTGGTCGATCGTAGCTGGCGGGTGGGAGTGTAGAAGGTCAGACGGTCGTTGAGGTATCTGGGGCCTTGGTTGTGGAGAGCTTTGTGTGCGTGGGTGAGGAGTCGGAACGTGATTCTCTTGCTGACGGGGAGCCAGTGCAGGTCTCTCAGGTGTCCGGCGATGTGGCTGTGTCGGGGGATGTCCAGGATGAGTCGAGCTGAGGCGTTCTGGATGCGTTGGAGTCTTTTTGAAGTTTGGCTGTGGTTCCGGCGTAGAGGGAGTTGCCGTAGTCCAGTCGGCTGGTGACGAGGGCCTGGGTGACCGTCTTCCTGGTTTCGGTGGGGATCCACCGGAAGATCTTGCGCAGCATGCGTAGGATGTTGAAGCAAGACGAGGAGACGGCGTTGATTTGTCGGGTCATTGAGAGGGAGGAGTCCAGGATGAAGCCCAGGTTGCGTGCGTGGTCCGTTGGTTTGGGTGCGTTGCCCAGGGCAGGGGGCCACCAGGAGTCGTCCCAGGCGGAGGGTGATGATCCTAGGATGAGGACTTCCGTTTTATCTGAGTTCAGTTTCAGGCGGCTGTTCCTCATCCAGTCGGCTACGTCCTTCATCCCTTCATGTAGGTTGGTTCTGGCGTTTGTGGGGTCGTTGGTGAGGGAGAGGATCAGCTGGGTGTCGTCGGCGTAGGAGATGATGTTGAGGTTGTGTTGGCGTGCGATGGCTGCGAGGGGGCTCATGTAGACGTTGAAGAGGGTGGGGCTGAGTGATGATCCTTGTGGTACGCCGCAGATGACTTCGGTGGCCTCGGAACTGAACGGGGGAGGCGGACTCTCTGGGTTCTTCCGGCGAGGAAGGAGATGATCCACTCCAGTGCCTTCTCTTGGATTCCGCCAGTTGTTCAGGCGTTGCACTAGGGTGCGGTGGCAGACTGTGTCGAACGCTGCGGAGAGGTCCAGGAGGATGAGGGCCGCTGTTTCCCGCTGTCGAGCAGGGCTCGGATGTCGTCGGTAGCTGCGATGAGGGCGGTCTCGGTGCTGTGGTTGGCCCGGAAGCCGGACTGCGAGTGGTCGAGGGATCCATTTGTCTCGAGGAAGGCGGCCAGTTGTCTGTTGACGGTCTTCTCGATGACTTTGGCAGGAAAAGGAAGGAGCGAGATGGGGCGGTAGTTTTTGAGTTCGGTGGGGTCTGCTGACGGTTTCTTCAGTAGGGCGCTGAGTTCGGGCGTGCTTCCAGCTCTCTGGGAAGGTGGCGGTGACGAAGGAGGTGTTGATGATGTCCCGGAGGTGGGGTGCGGTGACGGCGTCGGCCTTGTTGAAGACGTGGTGAGGGCAGGGGTCGGTTGGTGATCCGGAGTGGATGGAGTTCATCGTGCGGATAGTGTCTTCGGTGTTGATAGGGGTCCAGGCTCGGAGGGTGGAGGTGGGGGCGTGGAACGGTCGTAGGGTACGTCGGCTGTGTGCTGAAACTGTAGTGTATGTCTGCGATCTTGCTGTGGAAGAACGAGGCGAAGCGAGTTGCAGAGGTCTTGCGAGGGAGTGATGTCGTTGTTTCCGGCGCTGGGGTTCGAGAGTTCTTTGACGATGATGAAGAGTTCCTTGCTGTTGTGGGCGTTGTTGTCCAGTCGTTCCTTGAATGCGGTTTTCTTGGTGGTGTGGATCAGCTGGTGGTGTTTTCGGGTGGCGTGCTTGAGGGTGGTCATGTTGTCTGCAGTCGGGTCTCTGCGCCATGCTTTCTGAGGGCCCGGCAGTTCTTCTTGGATATCTTGAGTTCGTCGGTGAACCAGGATGCTTTCTTGTTGCCGGGTCTGACTGGGGGGTCTTCAATGGGGCGAGGTCATCTGCGCAGTTGGTGATCCATCTTGTGAGGTTGCTGGCGGCTTGGTTGGGGTTCGTTGAGCTGGTGGAGGGTTCTGGCTCAGGGATGTGGTGAGTTGGTCGGTGGTGATCTTGTTCCAGCTTCTGCGCGGAAACTGTTGCGGGTGGTGGTGCGTGGTGATCCTGCTGAAGCTGAAGTGGACGCAGCTGTGGTCTGTCCAGTGGAGTCCGGTGGTGTGGCTGAAGGAGATGTCCTTGCTGGAGGAGAAGACGGGGTCAAGCGTGTGGCCGGCGAGGTGTGTGGGGGTGGTCACCAGTTGCTTGAGTCCGAGGTTGGCGAGGTTGTCCAGCAGGGTGGTGGTGTTGCGATCGTTGTTGTTCTCTAGGTGGAAGTTGAGGTCCCCAAGGAGGATGTAGTCAGCCGAGGGGAGGGCGTGCGGGCTGATGAGGTCGGCGATGTCTTCGCTGAATTGTGTGCGTGGTCCTGGGGGTCTGTAGATGAGGGTGCCTCTGAGGGTGGTCTTGGGGTCGGTGTGTATCTGGAAGTGCAGGTGTTCGCCGGCTGTGAAGGTGTCGTCGGAGTTGGTCGTGATGCGGATGGTGTTCTTGTGGACGATGGCGATGCCTCCTCCTGTCTGGTTTGCGCGGTCCCTTCGGGTGATCTTGTATCCGTCCGGGATGGCGATGGCGATGTCGGGCGCTGAGGAGGCGTTCATCCATGTTTCCGTGAGGAAAGCGACGTCTGGTGATGTGGAGTCGAGCAGGTTCCAAAGTTCCACGGCGTGTCTGTGGACGGAGCGGGTGTTGAGCAGGAAGCACTTCAGGTGGTTGCTGCTGGTGCTCGGCTTGGCGGGTGTGGTGCAGGTCCGGAGGCAGGAGAACTTGCAGGATTGGCAGGCGAAGGGTCCGTGGGTGCGTCCTGGGGTGGCACGGTGGCAGCCGGGATTCGGCCAGTGTTGAGTGCGTTGAGGGTGGCGGTGTCGTAAGTCCGGTGGGTGGGTTGGCTGCTGCGGGGGCCAGGGGTTTGGCGCTGGGCGCGGTCCAGGCGCGGACAGGCGCAGACGGGCTTGCCTTAGGCGCGCCTCGGCGCGCCAGCGGCGCGGCCGCACAGCGGCCGCCATTTATGGGGAGGTGGGAGGGAGGAGCAGCTGGGAGGTGGGAGGCAGGGGCAGCGAATGGGCAGTCAGGGGGCGGGGCCGCAGGGACGCAGCGGCGGGAATGGCGAGAGGCAGCGAGGGGTACAGAAGGAGAAGTGGAGAGAAAGCGGACACAAATACGGGCACAATTCAAAATGGGGCAGCGAGGGGTACAGAAGGAAAAGTGAGAGAAAGCGGACACAAATACGGGCACAATTCAAAATGGGGCAGCGAGGGTACAGAAGGAAAAGGGGAGAGAAAGCGGACACAAATACGGGCACAATTCAAAAATGGGGCAGCGAGGGGTACAGAAGGAAAAGTGGAGAGAAAGCGGACACAAATACGGGCACAATTCAAAATGGGGCAGCGAGGGGTACAGAAGGAAAAGGGGAGAGAAAGCGGACACAAATACGGGCACAATTCAAAAATGGGGCAGCGAGGGGCACAGAAGGAAAAGTGGAGAGAAAGCAGACACAAATACGGGCACAATTCAAAATGGGGCAGCGAGGGGTACAGAAGGAAAAGTGGAGATAAAGCGGACACAAATACGGGCACAGTTCAAATGGGGGCAGCGGGGGCACAAAAGGGAAAAGGGGAGACAAGCAAGCAATACGGGCACCGAGGCCACAAACGGAAGGGCGATCTTACCAGCAGCAGCAGCAGCGGGCGGCCAGCACAGGCGGATCTGTGTGGTGGGGGAGCGACCTGCCTGGCACGCATTTGCTAGTGCATCCTCTTCTGGGTCTCCCACGAAGTTATACTTTGGGCTCCGAGTAGCCCTAGCCTTCAGCACCAACTGCACCGAAGATCACTGGCCTCCACTCCACGAGTGTCCTGTGAGCCAGCTCCACGTGCGACGTCTCGAGGCTCCTTCGCGGTCGCTAGCCCGTTGGCTAGTAGCCCTTCACGAAGGCCAATCCTTTTCTTCTTGGGCTCCCTGGTTGCTCCAGGCTTGCCCTCACTTACCTTTGCTGGATGAGTTCCTCAGACCTTGCTCGTCTGCACCATCGACGATCTTCATCTTCATCGAGACTTGCCGTTGCCAAGGCTTGTTGGGTCCAATCCGGTCGCCGACACCTCAGCACTCGACAGACATCGTGTACCAGCCCGAATCCTGCTCCTGGTCGCCAACAATGCCTCCTGGACCTCGTGGCTGAAGAGTCAAGATGACCGTCAACCTACCTGAAGCACGCGACATCGGTGGGCATCTGTCCATCGCCTTCCTGGTCACTGGCTAGTGACCCAGACTCTGTCCCCTCTGCTTTCAGGTTCTTCAGATCTCCGATCCACTCTTGGATCCACCCGGACACTTTCCACTTGGTCGCCAGCAGCACTTTGCAGCAGATCGCCATTCAAATCGACGACGAAACCCGACCCCGAAAGGCACCTATGCACCCGGCTTCCCTGGGTGAGGTAACATGAGTACTCCGGTGCTCCCGTGGGTAGAGACTCTAGAACGACCTAGTTCTCAAAGGGTTTGCTCCAAGTCCTTCTTTAAGTGTCCCTTTTCTTTAATTTCCTGATCGCGACTTTCTCCATAGAAGTTAATGGCGTATCGCGGTTGTGTGTTTACACTGCACGCGTCCCCCGTGGGTCCCCTGTGTCACTACCTTGGGTGGTTCCTTGTGGTCCAAGCACTTCTAGAGGCTCTAGGCCTAGTTTCTAGTTCAGTTGTGGTTCTTATACCACTTTATTGGTATATGGTTTGGTACGCCCCTAGGGCCCAAACGTGTATTTGTGCTATTACTGTGTTTAAATAACTTATAACTTGTGTACTTCGAACTCTAGCCTCATAAAGAGACTAGAGGGGTGTGTTTAGCAATAAATACATATATTTTGAATATATACCTGGTGTGGTGCTCTTTCATTTGGTCACTCAAGAGATTATAGACTGGTAAAACAAGCTGCTTTACATTCCTTCAAGACTTAGCCTGAAGGCTGCTCTCCATAGCAACCACTAGGATAGCTTTCAATAAGGTTGTCTTTAACCTATCTCCAATAAGAGGTTGTTTGGACTGGTGCAAGGTGCCCACTATAATTAGTGGACAGCATATGCCAGGCCAACTTCTCACAACTGCCATGCAAAATCCAAAGTGAGGCAGCAAAGTAAATTAGGAACACCTTTATTTTGTTTAAAAGTCCCGCCCATGTGGGCGTTAGCAGGCATGGCATTCTGGTAGATGCAGTCCATCTGCTGGGACTCACATTCCATGTAAAACCAAGTGGCTCTGCTGCCTCACATTTGTGTCAATATCAAACCGGTTGGGTGGAGGTTACCAAGAGGGTCACGGTGTTGCTCCCAATGTAATCCAGTGGTGAGGCCCCATCCACTCCCGAACCGTGCCAGCAGTAGCGAGCACCAGGATCCGCTAAACTCCAGCGGCGGGACATCTCCGCGGCCAGGCCAGCCGCAAAACATCAAAAAACCAGGGTGTCCCCAAGGAAACATCGCACCTGGAAGGGTTACTGCTCTACACCTCCGGCAGCAGCAACCACTGTGAGCTCTGGCAACTTCCCATTTGCATGAAGCCATACGCGTTTCAAGCCGTAGCCCTTGATCACTGGCATGCAAAAACCAAAGTGAGGCAGCAAAGTAAATTAGGAACACCTTTATTTTGTTCAAAGTCCAGCCCATGTGGGCGTTAGCAGGCATGGCATTCTGGTAGATGCAGTCCATCTGCTGGGACTCACGTTCCATGTAAATCCAAGTGGCTCTGCTGCCTCACATTTGTGTCACTATCAACCCGGTTGGGTGGAGGTTACCAAGAGGGTCACGGTGTTGTCCCAATGTAATCCGGTGGTAAGGCCCCATCCACTCCCGAACCATGCCCCCAGTAGCGAGCACCAGGATCCGCTAAACTCCAGCGGCGGGACATCTCCACGGCCAGACCAGCAGCAAAACATCAAAAAACCAGGGCGTCCCCAAGGAAACATCGCACCTGGAAGGGTTACAGCTCTACACCTCCGGCAGCAGCAACCACTGTGAGCTCTGGCAACTTCCCATTTGCATGAAGCCATACACGTTTCAAGCCGTAGCCCTTGATCACTGGCATGCAAAAACCAAAGTGAGGCAGCAAAGTAAGTTAGGAACACCTCTATTTTGTTCAAAATCCCACCCATGTGGGCGTTAGCAGGCATGGCATTCTGGTAGATGCAGTCCATCTGCTGGGACTCACGTTCCATGTGAAACCAAGTGGCTCTGCTGCCTCACATTTGTGTCAATATCAACCCGGTTGGGTGGAGGTTACCAAGAAGGTCACTGTGTTGCTCCCAATGTATTCCGGTGGTGAGGCCCCATCCACTCCCGAACCGTGCCCGCAGTAGCGAGCACCAGGATCCGCTAAACTCCAGCGGCGGGACATCTCCACGGCCGGACCAGCTGCAAAACATCAAAAAAACAGGGTGTCCCCAAGGAAACATCGCACCTGGAAGGGTTACCGCTCTACACCTCCGGCAGCAGCAACCACTGTGAGCTCTGGCAAATTCCCATTTGCATGAAGCCATATGCGTTTAAAGCCATAGCCCTTGATCACTGGCATGCAAAAACCAAAGTGAGGCAGCAAAGTAAATTAGGAACTCCTTTATTTTGTTCAAAGTCCCGCCCATGTGGGCGTTAGCAGGCATGGCATTCTGGTAGATGCAGTCCATCTGCTGGGACTCACATTCCATGTAAAACAAAGTGGCTCTGCTGCCTCACATTTGTGTCAATATCAACTCGGTTGGGTGTAGGTTACCAAGAGGGTCACGGTGTTGCTCCCAATGTAATCCAGTGGTGAGGCCCCCTCCACTCCTGAACCGTGCCCGCAGTAGCGAGCACCAGGATCCGCTAAACTCCAGCGGCGGGACATCTCCGCGGCCGGACCAGCCGCAAAACATCAAAAAACCAGGGTGTCCCCAAGGAAACATTGCACCTGGAAGGGTTACCGCTCTACACCTCCGGCAGGAGCAATCACTGTGAGCTCTGACAACTTCCCATTTGCATGAAGCGATACGCGTTTCAAGCCATAGCCCTCGATCTTGGCATGCAAAAACCAAAGTGAGGCAGCAAAGTAAATTAGGAACACCTTTATTTTGTTCAAAGTCCCGCCCATGTGGGTGTTAGCTGGCATGGCATTCTGGTAGATGCTGTCCATCTGCTGGGACTCACGTTCCATGTAAAACCAAGTGGCTCTGCTGCCTCACATTTGTGTCAATATCAACCCGGTTGGGTGGAGGTTACCAAGAGGGTCACGGTTTTGCTCCCAATGTAATCCGGTGGTGAGGCCCCATCCACTCCCGATCCGTGCCCGCAGTAGCGAGCACCAGGATCCGCTAAACTCCAGCGGCGGGACATCTCCGCGGCCGGACCAGCCGCAAAACATCAAAAAACCAGGGTGTCCCCAAGAAAACATCGCACCTGGAAGAGTTTAGTGGATCCTGGTGCTCGCTACTTGAAAGTGAATGGGGTTTTGGACTGCATATTCAGCCAGTATTGCGGGCACTGGCATATCGGCACCCCCTCTCAATTTGGAAGAAACGCGAGTGCCAGCAAATTTGGACTTTGTATGCAATTACACGCGTTGCCCCCACATGCAGAGTAATCACCACAGGGTGTCATATTACTGCTTGGGGAGAAAGGAGCGGTATTGAACGCTAGGCAGAGACAAGTGGGGCTTACATTTTCACCAAATCAGATGGCTGCGGCGGAGTGAGGACCAGGGACCACAATGTTGAGACACCACTCGGTGTTTTGGATCTCCCACTTACTAAAGGGGAAACCAGAATGGACTTCACTTACCAGCATGCAGCAGTCTGGATCAGCAATGCAGGGTGAAGGATAGCTGTGAGGCAGAGGAGGGGTCGTGACGAGACTCCAATGGGAGGTGCTTCAGCAAGATTCAAAACGGCCCAAAGGTGCGAGGTCCTGCCTCAGTAACTGGCCCTGAAGAAAGCACACATGCTGAAACGCGCCTGCCCAGAAGTTACATTCAACCACAGATTCCTGCGCTGACAAAAACATCGCGAATAAAACCCTTTTGTCTCTGCCAGTTGGTGTCAAACCCGTTCTTGAAAGTGAGTGGGGTTTTGGACTGCATATTCAGCCAGTATTGAGGGCACTGGCATATCGGCACCCCCTCTCGATTTGAAAGCGACGCGAGAGCCAGCAAATTTGGAGTTTGTACGCAATTACATGCATTGCCCCCCCATGCAGAGTAATCACCACAGGGTGTCATATTACTGCTTGGGGAGAAAGGAGCGGTATTGACCGCTAGGCAGAGACAAGTGGGGCTTACATTTTCACCAAATCAGATGGCTGCGGCGGAGTGACGACCAGGGACCACAATGTTGGGACACCACTCGGTGTTTTGGATCTCCCACTTACTAAAGGGGAATCCAGAATGGACTTCACTTACCAGCATGCAGCAGTCTGGATCAGCAACGCAGGGTGAAGCCCAGGAGGGGTCGTGATGAGGCTCCAATGGGAGGTGCTTCAGCAAGATTCCAAACTGCCCCCAGGTGCGATGGTCCTGCCTCAGTAACTGGCACTGAAGAAAGCACACATGCTGAAACGCATCTGCCCAGAAGTTACATTCAACCACAGATTCCTGCGCTGACAAAAACATCGAGAATAAAACCCTTGTGTCTCTGCCAGTTGGTGTCGAACCCGTTCTTGTAAGTGAGTGGGGTTTTGGACTGCATACATATATATATATATATATATATATATATATATATATATATATATATATATATATATATATCACTGCTCCAAGGTTGTCCACCTGTAAGTAGCACTCGAGCAACAGCTTGATTCATGTGTAGGTAAGGACGGGGAACCGCCCGCAGGAGCCGCTCCATAATGGTAATGCCTGACGCGTTTCGAATCACCAATTGATTCTCTTCAGAGGCTTTAATGGAACGGTGTGCGCAACCGTTAACCCACTTCTGACACACACCCCCAATGGGAGGCTCGAATGAAACTGTGCCTTCTGGGAAGTGTAGTGCGGGTGGCACATAATAAAGTCCTGTATGGACCCCACAGGTGGGCCCGTCCACGATCCTATATACAGCTGCTGTTCCACTTTCGTGGCCCCCAATCTTACGGGGTGGTGCACACTCCGCGGCTGGACTGCCGCGTTAAAACCACTGCTCCAAGGTTGTCCACCTGTAAGTAGCACTCGAGCAACAGCTTGATTCATGTGTAGGTAAGAACGGGGAACCGCCCGCAGGAGCCGCTCCATAATGGTATTGCCTGACGCGTTTCGAATCACCAATTGATTCTCTTCAGAGGCTTTAATGGAACGGTGTGCGCAACCGTTAACGCACTTCTGACACCCCCCCCCAATGGGAGGCTCGAATGAAACTGTGCCTTCTGGGAAGTGTAGTGTGGGTGGCACATAATAAAGTCCTGTATGGACCCCACAGGTGGGCCCGTCCACGATCCTGTATACAGCTGCTGTTAAACTTTCGTGGCCCCCAATCTTACGGGGTGGTGCACACTCCGCGGCTGGACTGCCGCATTAAAACCACTGCTCCAAGGTTGTCCACCTGTAAGTAGCACTCGAGCAACAGCTTGATTCATGTGTAGGTAAGGACGGGCAACCGCCCGCAGGAGCCACTCCATAATGGTATTGCCTGACGCGTTTCGAATCACCAATTGATTCTCTTCAGAGGCTTTAATGGAACGTGTGCGCAACCGTTAACCCACTTCTGACACACCCCCCCAATGGGAGGCTCGAATGAAACTGTGCCTTCTGGGAAGTGTAGTGCGGGTGGCACATAATAAAGTCCTGTATGGACCCCACAGGTGGGCCCGTCCACGATCCTGTATACAGCTGCTGTTCCACTTTCGTGGCCCCCAATCTTACGGGGTGGTGCACACTCCGCGGCTGGACTGCCGCGTTAAAACCACTGCTCCAAGGTTGTCCACCTGTAAGTAGCACTCGAGCAACAGATTGATTCATGTGTAGGTAAGGACGGGGAACCGCCCGCAGGAGCCGCTCCATAATGGTATTGCCTGACGCATTTCGAATCACCAATTGATTCTCTTCAGAGGCTTTAATGGAACGGTGTGCGCAACCGTTAACCCACTTCTGACACCCCCCCCCAATGGGAGGCTCGAATGAAACTGTGCCTTCTGGGAAGTGTAGTGCGGGTGGCACATAATAAAGTCCTGTATGGACCCCACAGGTGGGCCCGTCCACGATCCTGTATACAGCTGCTGTTCCACTTTCGTGGCCCCCAATTTAACGGGGTGGTGCACACTCCGCGGCTGGACTGCTGCGTTAAAACCACTGCTCCAAGGTTGTCCACCTGTAAGTACCACTCGAGCAACAGCTTGATTCATGTGTAGGTAAGGACGGGGAACCGCCCGCAGGAGCCGCTCCATAATGGTAATGCCTGACGCGTTTCGAATCACCAATTGATTCTCTTCAGAGGCTTTAATGGAACGGTGTGCGCAACCGTTAACCCACTTCTGACACACCCCCCCAATGGGAGGCTCGAATGAAACTGTGCCTTCTGGGAAGTGTAGTGCGGGTGGCACATAATAAAGTCCTGTATGGACCCCACAGGTGCCCCGTGGCGCGTTTTAAGTTGGGGGATTAGGTCACCTTGAATCCTGAGGGTCCCTGGGGCCCAACTAGCCCACCAGGTACTTCCGGTAAGCACCTCAGGCCTGCGTTGCAACGCCTGTAACAAATTGTGCAGTTGTGTTTAGGTAGTGAAGAGGGTCGTGCTGGGGGTAGTGTTTTAGGGTTTAGGGTAGTGCAGTGGTGTTTGGGTAGTGTAGGGGGTCGTGCTGGGGTAGTGGTTTAGGGTAGGGCAGTGGTGTTTGGGTAGTGTAGGGGGTACTGCTGGGGGTAGTGTTTTAGGGTTTAGGGTAGTGCAATGGTGTTTGGGTAGTGTAGGGGGTACTGCTGGGGGTAGTGTTTTAGGGTTTAGGGTAGTGCAGTGGTGTTTGGGTAGTGTAGGGGATCGTGCTGGGGTAGTTTTTTAGGGTTTAGGGTAGTGCAGTGGTGTTTGGGTAGTGTAGGGGGTAGTGTTTTAGGGTTTAGGGTAGTGCAGTTGTGTTTGTGTAGTGTAGGGGGTCGTGCTGGGGGTAGTGTTTTAGGGTTTAAGGTAGTGCAGTGGTGTTTGTGTAGTGTAGGAGGTCGTGTTTTAATGTTTAGGGTAGTGCAGTGGTCTTTGGGTAGTGTAGGGCGTCGTGCGGGGGGTAGGGTTTTAGGGTTTAGGGTAGTGCAGTGGTCTTTGGGTAGTATAGGGGGTCTTGCGGGGGGTAGTGTTTTAGGGTTTAGGGTAGTGCATTGGTGTTTGGGTAATGTACGGGGTCGTGCTGAGGGTAGTGTTTTAGGGTTTAGGGCAGTGCAGTGGTGTTTGGGTAGTGTAGGGGGTCGTGCTGGGGGGAGTGTTTTAGGGTTTAGGGCAGTGCAGTGGTGTTCGGGTAGTGTAGGGGGTCGTGCTGGGGGGAGTGTTTGAGGGTTTAGGGCAGTGCAGTGGTGTTCGGGTAGTGTAGGGGGTCGTGCTGGGGGGAGTGTTTGAGGGTTTAGGGCAGTGCAGTCGTGTTTGGGTAGTGTAGGGGGTCGTGCTGGGGGGAGAGTTTTAGGGTTTAGGGCAGTGCAGTGGTGTTCGGGTAGTGTAGGGGTCGTGCTGGGGGAGTGTTTGAGGGTTTAGGGCAGTGCAGTCGTGTTCGGGTAGTGTAGGGGGTCGTGCTGGGGGTGGTGTTTTAGGGTTTAGGGCAGTGCAGTGGTGTTCGGGCAGTGTAGGGGGACATGCTTGGGGTGGTGTTTCAGGGTTTAGGGCAGTGCAGTGGTGTTCAGGCAGTTTAGGGGGTCATGCTGACGGTGGTGTTTCAGGGTTTAGGGCAGTGCAGTGGTGTTCGGGCAGTGTAGGGGGTCGTGCAGGGGTGGTGTTTCAGAGTTTAGGGTAGTAGTGTTTGGGCAGTGTAGGGGGTCGTGCTGGGGGTGGTGTTTCAGGGTTTGGGGCAGTGCAGTGGTGTTCGGGCAGTAAAGGGGGCCGTGCTGGGGGTGGTGTTTCAGGGTTTTGGCAGTGCAGTGGTGTTCGGGCAGTGTAGAGGGTCGTGCGGGGGTGATGTTTCAGGGTTTAGGGCAGTGCAGTGGTGTTCGGGCAGTGTAGGGGGTCATGCAGGGTTGTGGTGTTTCAGGGTTTAGGGCAGTGCAGTGGTGTTCGGGCAGTGTAGGGGGTCGTGCTGGGGGTGGTGTTTCAGGGTTTAGGGCAGTGGTGTTCGGGCAGTGTAGGGGAGGTGCAGTGGGTGGTGTTTCAGGGTTTAGGGCAGTGCAGTGGTGTTAGGGCAGTATAGGGGGTCGTGCAGGGGGTGGTGTTTCAGGGTTTAGGGCAGTGCAGTGGTGTTCGGGCAGTGTAGGGGGTCGTGATGGGGCTGGTGTTTCAGGGTTTAGGGCAGTGCAGTGGTGTTCGGGCAGTGTAGGGGGTCGTTCTGGGGCTGGTGTTTCAGGGTTTAGGGCAGTGCAGTGGTGTTCGGGCAGTGTAGGGTGTCGTGCTGGGGCTGGTGTTTCAGGGTTTAGGGCAGTACAGTGGTGTTCGGGAAGTGTAGGTGGTCGTGCTGGGGCTGGTGTTTCAGGGTTTAGGGCAGTGCAGTGGTGTTCGGGCAGTGTAGGGGGTCTTGCTGGGGCTGGTGTTTCAGGGTTTAGGGCAGTGCAGTGGTGTTCTGGCAGTGTAGGGGGTCGTGCAGGGGTGGTGTTTCAGGGTTTAGAACAGTGCAGTGGTGTTCGGGCAGTGTAGGGGGTCGTGCTGGGGGTGGTGTTTCAGGGTTTAGGACAGTGCAGTGGTGTTCGGGCAGTGTAGGGTGTCGTGCTGGGGGGTGGTGTTTCAGGGTTTAGGGCAGTGCAGTGGTGTTCGGGCAGTGTAGGGGGTCATGCAGGGGTGGTGTTTCAGGGTTTAGGGCAGTGCAGTGGTGTTCGGCAAGTGTAGGTGGTCTTGCTGGGGGTGGTGTTTCAGGGTTTAGTGCAGTGGTGTTCGGGCAGTGTAGGGGTCTTGCTGGGGGTGATGTTTCAGGGTTTAGGGCAGTGCAGTGGTGTTTGGGCAGTGTAGGGGGTCTTGCTGGGGCTGGTGTTTCAGGGTTTAGGGCAGTGCAGTGGTGTTCGGGCAGTGTAGGGGATGTGCTGGGGCTGGTGTTTGAGCGTTTAGGGCAGTGCAGTGGTGTTTGGGCAGTGTAGGGGTCGTGCTGGGGCTGGTGTTTCAGGGTTTAGGGCAGTGCAGTGGTTTTCTGGCAGTGTAGGCGGTCGTGCTGGGGCTGGTGTTTCAGGGAGTTAACATGGTCTGAATGA